>JAPXFQ010002251.1:530000-1130000 GCA_028564705.1 Apricaphanius iberus | reverse complement strand
GCATCCACCAACTCCTTGACAGTCTGTGGTGCAACATGGCGTTGGTGCTCCAAAATCCCTCAACTTGAATTGAATTCCTGCATATGCAGATCTATGTTAGGATTCTCTTCTGTGTTGGTGTTTTCCTGCTGTGTGATTGTTTCCTCACCTTCTCTGCAGGGGCGTGGCTGACTGGCGGCAGGTGCAGCTCATTGAGGCTTACCATCTCCAGCTTCAAAAGAGGGACGGGAGCTGCAAGCTGACGTCAGATTGTCTTTGCTGCAAGCGTGGTAACACAGCCAACTTAAATTCCAAGGATTTGATCTTGAATAATCTACTTGTGTGTATCTTCACTCACCTGGTTTCCCTCACAAGATCTGATCCATTCTCTTTAATCCTCCTGGGTTTCCTCCTTCGTCTCCATTCCGTCGAAAGGCTCCCCTGGAAACCACTTACCTCTAACCCTTGATCTCCTCCTGGTCAGCCTCTGCACCGTCACCTACGCTGGTCCGTCTGTCCTCGTCTGCCTGCTCCATCTACACACACACACACAGTCAGTCTAAAACCATACTAACCGTTGTCGTTCTGAGTTTGTGTCTACCTTTTTGAGTCCAAACATCCACCAAACATGACAATCTAAAGGTTTGTTCAGATAAAATATCAGCAGAAAGCAGGAGAAACATAGAATTAAAACAAAAACCCATTTTGGGTATGGACACCTGTGACCTCAAATACTTTTCCTTATTGTTAAAGTAAGATTAGAGAATAATACACAGGAAAAAAAATTGATAAGGAAAGCTGTGAAACTTTAATGAACGCTTTTTTCTTGTTTTGAGACTAAGTTGAGGTAAAATGTTTTCCTTGTGGCTCTTCATCGACCCTCCCTGGTTAGGTGCCAATCCAGACAAAGAAGGAGTGGACACACACGAAGGGGAAGGTTGGTCCACACAAGCATGTCATTGTGGGGAACAAAAGACAGAAAAAGTGAACAACCAATGAAACAAGTGTCATGCACTTTTATTAAGTTGCTGAGCAAATATGATTAGTTCTGAATTTAGTTAATAAAGAAATCAGTTCACAGGAAGTCATTCTAATGTTCTTAACTCAAAATCTTTTATTCAACTGGTTGACAACTAAATTAATGACAATTAGGGAACCTAAATAGGCTATTTAATTAATTTCAGTTTATGTATATAAATGTTGATTACAACAAATCTCTAGGCACTTTACAATATCTTTAAAATACTCTGAAAAGATCACATTTTAAAGAGAAGTCAGTGAGGTCATAAACGATTTTGTTTAAAACTAAGGATAAAGTTAGAAACTTATACTAGAAGCAGTAATGATGCAAAGCTCTGTACTGCTGAAGAGCTAAAGGAACAGCACCAGCTCCTTTAGTTCCCGGATAATCTCCAAGATCTTATCAACTCCACCTAAAATAAGAAAAATTATGCATTTTGTAAAGAAAAGACATATTGAAAGAGAAATGTTTCGTTTATAGTTCTCCGTTTCTGTGTCTCCGTTGTTTTTTCAGTGTTGCAAAGCAATTCCCGACCAGGACAGCAGGGTGTGCTAACTTTTCATGGCGGGTCTGCCTACCGTTGTACTGCCGTTTCTGCTTAACTAAAGGTTATTTTCTTCAACAAGTGAATACATTCCCCCCTCAAAGAGCAATGGATGACAGAAAGTTTTCTTTAAGCTGTAAAGCTTTTTAATGGAAGTACAGTTCATAGAATACTCTAAAAAAGCATGTTAACAAATACAGCGGTCTGTTTTGTTGTTTCTCTATACCTCATTGTGTTCAAAATCGCCAGAGACCAGATTAGATACATTATTCTTTCTATATAGAGCATCTAGTGCCCAAATGTTGCATTGACTACTGATTACAGCGAATATAGAGCCCCGTTCCGGTGAAACGATCTCTGGCTGTTGCTGAGTTGACCAATCAAAGGCATACGCTCACTGTTGGCTGAGTTAGAAAATGGGGCTCTACTCTGTCTGTCGTTGTGTAGGTGACGGATAGGCCTTGCGTTGACGGATAACGGCACTGCGTCAATCTCTTTTGACAGACAGAGAAGACAACTTTAGTAATCCTAAAAGGTTGGCTCATTAGTAGTGGTCTAACGGTTCACAGGGATGTGTTAAACCGTTCGGTTCAGTCCACTATGTGCTATTACGTATTATTAACATGATATTAAGTACAAAATTCTGAGGCGAGTTTCCGCACGGACGCTGTATTGAGTGATGCACAATGGAGCAGCACGAGCAAATTAAAGTTAATACACAGCCTCATGGCAACAGCGTAAGATAAGTGAGAGCTTAAAGACCCTCCCACCTCACCACGGTCTCCTGTATGGGAACACTTTGGGAACACTTTCACATGTATTTTAATTTATTCATACATACATTCTAAACAAACTTAGTTGTCAAATAGTGCATCAGGTGCAGTTCATTATTCAAACTGGATAAAAAAAATTTCTATCTACAGAATCCGAACAGACTGCATCGAGTTCAATTCAATTCACTGTTATTAATATAGCGCCAATTCACAACAAATGTCATCTCAAGGCACTTTACAACAAAAGTAATTTCAATAAAATTATACAAACATTCCAATCGGTTAAAAGTTTTCTATGTAAGGAATGCCAGCAGATTGCGATGAGTCATCAACGTTAGGTTGTGCCCAGATCATGCAGACTCCAACCATAGCAATTCCTCAGCACTACCTCATACTGAGCAAGCATGTAGCGACAGTGGAGAGGAAAATCTCCCCTTTAACAGGAAGAAACCTAGGGCAGAACCTGGCTCAGTACAAGCGGTCATCTGCCACCACTGTCTAGGGGGCTGAGAAGACAGAGAAGAGAAAGCATGGAGGATGCTCGGTGACTTTGAGCATCATCTGGACCAATGTTCCCCATGCAGCAGGGGGAATTATAGTTGAGCAGGGTACTGGACCATGTGGAGCTTCTATGGGGAGACAAATAGTTAGGGAAAACTGGGTTAACAATGGCAATAACAGTAGAAAAAAGATATGTCTGGAGAATGGTAGAAGAAAAAAGTAGAAGAGAGAAGAAACGTGGTCAGTCTGTCTTCCAACAGTCTAAACCTATAGCAGCATAACTAAAAAAAATAGCTCAGGATAACCTAAGCCACTCTAACTATAAGCTTTATCAAAAAGGAACATTTTAAGCCTTGTCTCTGTGCTCTGTTAGGAACATATGGAACAATCAGATCTCTGATGTACGATGAAGCTTGATTATTAAGGGCTTTATAAGTAAGGAGGAGGATCTTAAACTCTATTCTGGATTTAACAAGGAGCCAGTGGAGAGAAGCCAAAACAGGAGAAATGAGAGCTCTCTTTTTAATATTCATCAGAATACTTTTATTTGCATTTTGTGGACTTCCGAATAATAAGGAATTACAGTAGTCCAGCCTAACAAAGGCATGGACTAGTTTCTCTGCATCACTCCTGGACAGGATGTTTCTAATTTTAGCAATATTCCGGAGGTGAAAGAAAGAAATCTTAGAAACCTGTTTAATATGGGATTTAAATGTAATGTCTTGGTCAAAAACTACACCAAGGTTCTTTTCTTTATTACCAGAGGCCAAATTAATGCCATCCAGATGAAGTGATTGATTTAGCAGTTTCTTTTTTAAAGGTTCTGGTCCAAAGACAACAATGTCTGTCTTGTCTGAATTTAAAAGTAGAAAGTTCAGAATTTTTTTGTCTTCAAGACATGCTTGTAATCTACCTAACTGATTGGTTTCATCAGGTTTTATGGATAAATATAATTTTGTATTATCAGCATAACTGTGGAAATTCATTCCATGTTGTCTAATTATTTCACCAATTGGAAGTATATATATATAGTCAAGAGAATCAGTGCAAGCACAGAACCCTGTGGTACTCCACAAGTAACCCTTGAGTGTGAAGGAGATTTATCATTGACATGAACAAACTGGAATCTGACAGATATGATTTAAACCGGCCTAGTGCTGTTCTCTTGATCCCTACAGCATGTTCAAGCCTTTCTAAGAGAATATTATGATCGACTATGTCAAAAGCAGCACTGAGATCTAACAAGACCAGAACAGTCACAAATCCATTATCATTTGTGACTGTCATTTGAGTCATTTGCCCCTTTTCTATTAGGGTCGTTTCTGTCTAAAATGGATCCATTCGGCCCTGATTTGTGTTTGTTTTATTTTGAGGCTAAGCCGACCCCTTTTCCTTGACTACCTTTGCCTTTGTACCGAGGCAACCCAATACGCCCACCTATGAACTGATTGGTCCAGTTAAGTGATGTCACTCTCACTCAAACTTGGTAGCCAAGGCACTTGTAGCCACTGATTGGCCTAGCAGGGTTTGTTTGAAGTCATGTCACAGAAGGGCCGTATGGACAGACTGTAAGCACTGAAAGTTCTTTCCAGAAATGGACGGCATGTAGGTTCAAAGGCCAGCACCTTGAAATCAAAATCTTACATAGAATTAAAGATCAGCTTCAGTGTAATGAAATGATTAATTACCTTAACGATGCAGATGATACTCAGCTGTACATTACAATGTCACCAGATGATTATATACCGATCCAAGTACTAAATAAATGCATCAAGCAAATCAATAGCTGGATGTCCCATAACTTTCTCCTGTTGAACGTAAACAAAACTGAAGTAGTTATTTTTGGACCTAAAGAGGAACAATCAAGAGTCAGCACACAGCTTCAGTTGATACACTTATGATAAGGAACATAATCTAGGTGTAATAAATGACTAAAGGAATGGAATAAAGGTAAGGACAAGGTCAGCCTTCCATCACCTGATGAAAATTTCTAGGATTCAAGGACTAATGTCACAAAAGGACCTTGAAAATCTCATCCATGCGTTCATCTTTAGTCAGACTGATTACTGCAACAGCGTCATCATGGGTCTACCTAAACAGTCACTCTGACAGCTGCAGCTGATCCAAAACGCTGATCACTAGAGCTAGAAAAGTAGAGCACATCAACCCAGTTCTAAAGTCCTTACACTGGCTCCCTGTAGTTCAGAGAATAGACTTGAAAATAGTATATAATATATATGAAAAATGGTATATAAATCACTGAATGGTTTAGCCCCAGTATTCCAGCCAGATCCTCTCCAACCCGTCAAGAGTCTCGGTCAGCCAGGAGGAGGCAGTATATAGCCCAGAACTGATGCATGTTTTTGTGGGAGTAGCTCACATTAACTACTCAAGGGAACATGGGGAGAACATGCAAACTCTACACAGAAAGGCCCACACCCTCAGCACCCACAGCGTCCCCAGCAGGAATCGAACCCAGGAACTTCTAGCTGTGAGGTGAGCTGCGCTAACAGCTGCGCCACTGTGCTCCTGAGACTTTTTTTAACTTTTAACAGCCAGAGCAAATGTTCTTATCAGATTTTTAAAATGTTGCTGAACCCTGATGCCAGACATAATTAGGTAAAATGATTCCGCCAGCCAGCGTGTAAGGAAACTGCAAATGATAATACAAGCGTATAGCTTGGACATTTTTATTGGACAGGTATAGAAAATTTTCAGAAACGAAGTCCAGCTGCACATGTCTGTGGGTCATGGTTTATTCTGCAGCATCCCAGGAAGGTTTGAGTGAAGGAAGATTGAAGGCACCGTGTCATCTCCACCCTCTATAAGCCGGTTTCCTGCTTTTGCTCCATCAGAAGAAGGTGTTGATCCCGCTGCAACGGATCGCAGATATATTTTTTAACTACTATGCTTACAGTACATTTAAAACATGCACTAAGAATTAAAATTAAGGAATAGAAACAAATGTATCACTGTGCTGCAGAATACTTAAGTAGGTCATTCATATTTACAAAAACAAAACACGGCATCAGAACTAATTTGGATAACTGATAATAAAAAGAAGTCATACTGAAGATAATATGCAGCTGAATAGGTTAATAATGTGAATAAAATATACAAGCGGTATGAAATTTGCTTCTCACCGAGAGTACGAGACAGCGACTTCAGGACTTCGGCGTTTTCTGTTTCTCTGCTTCGCCCTGCAGGTGAGAGACATCGGCTCTGAACCACGGTCAGCTCCAAGTCCTCCTTGATAACCCTCTCACAGCGAGCAACTCCATCCAGTTCACACTGAATCTTCCCTTAAGCCAACAAACGCAGAAATGCTGAAACTCCGTTTGAATCACAGCACTGGTTTTTAACGTCATTGTTCTTCAGCAAACACTAAACACATCCACTCCCTGTAGCGAGGTTTCAAAATGGCAGTCGGTTTGTTGTTAAAAGACGCTGTCAAGTTACTCTCCAGTGACTCCGCCCTCCAGCCAATCAGTGACCGACAGCCGTCTGTTGTCGCTTTTCAGTACCAGTTCAGCATGGATGGAACCACAGCTGAGGTGGTACAAACAAGAGCGGACTTGTTGTGTTTGCGCGTTTGCATTCAGAATATTAGGTGAAGTTCTGGAAAAGGTAGTGGGGACATGGAAAGCTCTGAGTGCACACAATGATGACATATATATCAAATATATCAAAGGCTCGAATATTCCATAACATCTATCAGCTTTAGAGTCTATTTAGATACACATATATGATCGCATTTGTCAATCGGTGCGTTTCATAAAAATAAAAAAAAGCTTTTATTTAGAAAATTGACTGGATTGTTTCGTGTGTCTTAGTCTGACTTCCTGCCAGAATTGATGCGGATCACTCGCAGCTTGCGCAAAGAAATAGACCAGACACTGAAACAATCGCTTTGCTGCGATCCGTGTCTGGTGTGAACCACACCATTGGTTACACACCAGGGCGCCGAATGGAAGCGGTTTCCGTTTTACGGCCTGTGTGAACCAGGCCTGAAGAATTACAGAGGCTTGATACCAAAATGAACTGGCAGACTGGCTTCACTACACAAACTGAGAAGCTTTATTTCACATTAGTCTGTCTGAAGAACCTCCGTCTAACCCGAATGTTTAAATCATTCATAAAGGATTTTGGGTATGTGGCTAAAAAAGGTAGGAAAATAAAAGGCACTATTGCAATCCGTGTTGTGTCATGGTTCAAACTCATGTTTATACAATCAATTCCCTTCAGGGGAGAAAAATACCCTTCTCCAGATCCAGGTCATGACTCACTTGCCTCCCTCTTAAAGCTTATTTGCACTTAAGATGCTGCTGATAAGGATAAACAGACAAACACTCCTGCCTTTCAAAAAAACAAAAAAACAAACAAAAAAAAACAATTCAGCGAGTTGTGCTTCATTAATTCTCATTCCTCTCTTTGCAGGTCAATAAGCCACAAAAAATTATCTCATGCATCCTGTAGCCAAACATAAAGATTCAGGTTGTATTCTCATTGGCCTCTGTCTGAGCCGTGATTATCCACTCTGGCCAGCCCTGCTCCTCACTTTGCTTAAATGTTCTCCTTCGCCTGAGCTCTGTGTTGGCGCACGTCCCCGTCACATGAGGCACTTCAGAAAATGAGGTGATTCAACAGCCTCCCACCAGGAGGAAATCCTCTCAATCTGCTTCAGTCCTAACACTGAATTTAATTTTAATTAAATGGTTAATGAGCCATGGGATTAATGCCAATGACTTTTTAAAGCAAACATCTATAAATCATTAAGTTCTCATTTGAAAGGGAGAGCGAGCAAGGCTAACGAGTATTCGTGCCTCCAGCTGCCCACCTCCAGCACCCCACTCACCCAGAACATTCTGTTTTTAGGTCCTCTCAGGAAACAGTAGTTTCCAATTGAAAAAATAAACTGATGCTTGAAGAGAATTACCTTTACTTTACACATTAACCATGTTTGATAAGATGTTGTAGATGCTGATGTTTAATAAAAAAAAAAACATAATGTAGTCACAACCAGCCTAAGGCAAAAGTGTACTGTGCCACTGCTTTGGGCCCCCATACCATCTAGAGCCTTTCATAAATGCTTAAATTTTTTATTTGTCTTGGTACCTCATCGGCCTCCGCTGACTTCAGAATAATTTTTACATTTTCACAGGCCACACAGAATTACATAAAGCAAGTTAATAAGGGTAAACTGAACAGGTTTATGTATACACTTTTTGAAAAGCAGCAGATTTTACTATTGTAAACTCCTGTTCCGGTCTTAAAATAATGGTAATTCTATGTGTTCAAGATCTACCTTTAAAAAATATGTTTGAGCTAATTACCTTAAGTAAATGTTAGCATTTTTTAAATGAAAAACATGTAATTGTTTAAATCTTTTCTCAGAGGCGTTACAGAACCCTAACAATACAGCATATGCTTTCCAAAAAGTTACAAGTTGAAGTAGACCTTATACATGATGCACAAAGTTGTATAGTTAATACAACGAACTATAAAAAATTTGAAGTAGTCTTCCATGTTTTTTATATGCTAAAAAGTTACCTATATTTTCTTGAATTCTGTTGTTGTTGTTGTGTAAACTTGAAGGAAAAATGGGATTTTGTTGAACACACAAATTCTGTTTTGTTGTGCCCCCATTCTAAATAATGCATGTTTATTAGGATTAAATGTGTGGAACACAGTGTTCTTCTGCAATAGGGGGGGTTACTTCAATGTTAATATCGTTTAATCATTGTTGTTTAAAGGACCAGCTGATCATCTTAGCATTAAATTTCAGAATCAAATGATTGTTCCCAAGTGTCCAGATAAATATGAATTGGGAATTAAGTCATTGGATCACTTTTAATCCAAATTGGATACATCCAGCATGCCACAGTGAGTAAAATGTCTACCAAGCATATTGTGTGATTAGGTCATTTAACCAAATTATTCATTAATTGCAGAAATATTTCTGTAGACGTGAATACACATACAGTATACAAAAATGTGTGAAGATGTATGTTACACCGTAAAATGTGTGGTAAGGCAACACTCAATCATTACTTTCATCATCAATGAAAGGAAATTCAGATGATTTAAAATGGTGCATTAACTCTGCTGTGCAAGGCCCAATTCCAAATTCTAAACAAATTACAGCAAAATTGTGTGCATAGTTCATCACTTAAGAATTATGAGCTATTCACAACACAAATAACTTAATTTTTCACATAATAAAATCTTCCAAAATATATAAAATGTTAATAGAAGGCCTAATATTTTAATAGGTATATTAATTATATGATCAACAGGTATTCTAAACCTGCAGCCTTGCCCTTTGATGACATACAGTGTATTTTAACATAGATTTATTCATAGTAAAGTGCCTTTTAGACTTTCCTTTGTCCGATAATGCTACAATCTGATCAGAAAAGCTGCCAGTTAATATGATGTTTTTTTCTCATTGGCTACAAACATTTAAATGTTATCAATCCTTTGCGATAATGCTGGCTGGATATTTAAACATTTATTTTGGCAGAATTGCTTCAATCCATTTATCCTGGTTGGTTTGCTTCAAACTTTAAGTGTCATTGAAACACTTTTAATAGGGTTGATGGTCTGAAAAAAAAATTTGCGGCTGCCTAGGTGCTGTAAAGGGAATAGTCACTGTGGAAAATAAACCAGTCAGCTATTTGTGGCTTTTTCCACAAGTCCATCCAAACCCAGTGTCACTCAGTGAGATATGAGGAGTCTTTCATTAGGATCACATTTGAGCTTCAACTCAAGGCCTGCAGTGTGAATTGAATCTGCGTCAGGATTTGAAATCTTTTCTTCACAGGCAGCTGCCTAAATGGATGAGTTTGGAGATGCTTTCAGTAAACTTTAAATTGTCACAACAGCTTCGGGTTCAAGAAAAATAATGTCATTGCTTCCTAGTGTCAAACGCTCACTTGATTTCCACTTCCATTAGCTATTTATGTCTGATTCACTGCCAGCTTAAAGAACACTTCATGCTTGTTACCTCATCATAGTGTGATACGCAAATAAGAGAAAAAAATATGGAAAGCAAATCAAGGTTTGATAAAGGAGATGATTATACACAAGGAGCAAAGTCAAAGTTCAAGTAATGTATCCTTTCTTCCTGGAGTCTTTCATTATGTCCCACAATTGATGCTAAATGGACTCCATTGTTCCATTTTTAGCAGCAACTAATAACCTTGAGTTGATATGTCTGTTACTGTTCATATTCTAACAACACTTGTTATTGTGTGGATGTGGTATATGGCTGAATAATGTTATAGATAAATAGATACTGCCATTGCCATAATATCTATGACCTGCTTACATAACTCATTGCAGCTATAGGGTTGCTTTGCAAATGGGGAAGGTACTTAAAGGCAATTCCAATGAGTGTTATGGATAAGGGAGGATGAGATAGAAAGTAAAATGACAGCCTTAAATTTGTCGATCAGTTGAAACACACAGTTTGAATTAAAGTATGGATTCTTACATATTCAGTGCTGAGGAAGGTTTTAAAATATCTTGTTGATCAAAACCAAGATTTAACCAAATAAAAAGTCTAATAGTGAATCAGTCCAATAACAAATAATTGAACACTGAACCTAAAGTGGAAAATCTTTGGTGGCAGATTGGCTAAAATGACTGAAGTCTAGTTTATAGTTCTCCGTCAGCAAGTTTGCACCCAGATGTAGATGTATTGACAGAGACATTTTCCTTTTATTTTTCTCCATTGGTATGTTAGTGTTGCAAAGCAATTCCCCACCTGGACAGCAGGGGGTGCTAACTTATTCTGTCAGGTTTGCAGTGTCATTTCTGTTCAACTAGAGTTTATTTTATTCAGTTGTAAACATTCCCCTTCAAGGAGCAATGGCTACAGAAAGTATTTTTGATTGAATTGCAGAGCTTTTTACTAGAAGTGCAGCTCACAGAATACTCTAAAAGCATGTAAATAAAAACAGAGGTCTGTTTTATTGTTCTCTACACATCCTTGCATTTAAAATCGCCAAAAGACCATTTTAGATGAACTGTCCTTTCAATATAAGACATCGAGTGCCCAAATTCTGCATTAACTAGTGATTACAGCGACTATAAAGCACCATTCTGGTGAAATGATCTCTGGCTGTTGACGTTGATGTTGACGGAGACAAATAGTCAGAAAATTGGACTCTACTCCATGTGTCCCTGCATAAGCCATGGATAAAATTTGGATCGACAAAGAATGGCATTGCGTCTGTCTGTTCCAACAGACAGAGAAGTATAAACTTAGTTTAAGCCCCTTCATTCAGTGTCCCATGCTCTCCAACCTTTCAATGAAAGCTTGATCTGAATATAAGAACCTATTTTCAGCCAATAATGATGGATTTTATATTTTAAATAGAGGACCATAGTTGTATTAATAGCATGAGTGTTGTCATTCTATGATGATGAATTCTGTTTCATGGTGCAATGTATAGAAGGCATAATATAACTGATAAATGTAGCGTCACTTCTCTACACCGACTGCTGGCTTAGATAATCTCTGGGTGGATTGTGTGTTTGAGATGACTGTTGTCCTATTACTGCTGTTTTTATTGTTGTATACAGTCATAGATGTTGTGTTATAATTAAATGTATAGAATTTGGTACTACAAGCCCAAGACAAATTTCCCCTTGGGTCTATAAAGTTTAATCAATCAATCTAGAAAGGTGGTCATAGACTCTTAAAGGTATAAAGGAGGATTTTTACAAACTTCAGGAAAGAACCGTCCTCTCCACTTTTAGAAAAAAAAGTCCCATCAGTCACAGCAATGAATCTTCCGATTAAAGTTATCATATAGACACACATTACTTATTCTAGCAGAAATCTGAAATGCATTTCTCCAAATAACTTGCCAAACTTACCGCGGTGAAGTCAGTTGGATATTCGACACACATCAGTTTCAATAAAGTCTCCAACGTCTCACAGAGAGCTATGCTCATGGAGCTATTACAACGCAGCCGAAGGCACGCTCCTGAAGGCGATGGTTTTGGTTAAAGAAGAGGGACATCCAGGGAAAAGAAGTTTCTTCAGGCAACCACTAAGACCCATTAATATTCATGGTAGATTCCATGATAGTTAGCTTTCCAAGTCCTGCTGCAGCAAAGTATCCCCAGATCATGACCCTTCCAGCTCTATTCTTCACTGTTGGCACAATGTTCCTCCCATAAAATGCTGTATAGGGTTTATAGCAAATGCCTTCTATATTCTGGTGTCCAAGTAATTCAATGTTAGACTCATTTATAATATTTAAATATTTTTTTAGAATTCCTAGTATTTTTCATTCTTGCACACTATCTCTGAAAGTATCTGCTTATACAGGCACTGTCATATGAATAGGAGGATGAGTTGGATGCAAGTCATGTGATAACTTTTTAGGATTTTTGAAGATTTCTTATAGCATCTTTAGGTATTTCCAGGATGAACTTGCTTGGATGGCCAGACATGGGCATGCTGGTAGTTGTTATTTGAAGTCCTCTGTTCTGCATTTAGTGGAATAGCTGAATTTATTTTTATTTTATTCCTTCTAAAGGCTGTGTTCACTCTCACTTCAGGCGCACACCAAGTGGAAATACATGTGTTTGTGTTCTAATTTATTCCTCCCCATTATTAAAATCTATATTAGCAATTTACATGTCCAGCTATACTACAAAAACTCGATATGTCGCTCTTAAACAGCTTTTCATTTAAAGAAACTTTTCAGTGAAGAGCATAAAATCATGCAGTCCCATTCTATGGACACAGCACAACCCACACATTGGTCAGGTGTGTAGACACAATCTTTATGCATCCAAATGACTTATTTTGGTGCAGCAGTTCAGCAACTTTTGAATACTAACTATTTGATTTGATAAAGTCAGTGACTCCCTACCCCAGTGACCACCTGTAGATGACTTATTTGGCTTTCTTCTCCGCTTCAACATCCTTTGTAATATGAAAAAGAGAATTGGATGTAAAAGCCCCAGTAGCCTGAGCTAAATTTACCTTCAACCAAATCACTAAAGCCTACTGGTGCTTGACAGTCAGGGCAGGTGTGCACACTCCTCAGCAATATCCAAGGGAGACCCACAAGCACTACTCACCCTTTAAGCCCTTTTATTTATTAATCTAGTTCACCCTCCACTCCAGTGAAGGCTGAAACCCCTGAAAGTCAAACAATGAATTTTTATTTTCATTTTTTTTGTCTGCATGTCAACATGCAATCTGAGGCATTATTATTGAACCGTGTCATACAACAGTGTTCATATCTAAATTATTTAAATTCGATCTAAATTCACAGTATGGGGAATTAATCCATTAATCAGAGAAGCAGCCAAGGTTCATGATTACTCTGGAGGAGCTGCTGAAATCTGCAAATCGGCAATATGCTGACAGAAAAACCTTGAGTTCAGTCAATATTGTGGGGCTGGGAAACTTGTAAAAGACATTGCTCTAATCAGACAACCCAAGTCATGCCATTTTTGGCTGACATGAAAAGTGCTATGCAAGATTAAAAAATTCAAATAAAATAAATACCGGATTTTACCCTCAACCCACGACAGGAATACCAACCATTACCAGCAATACCAGCCATTCCAACAGCCAACTGTTAAGAGTTAAAATACATTAATATTTCAGATTCCCTCTAAACACGCCTATAACTGCCTGTTCTAATAGTTCCAGCACCAAATATACTATAATAATGCATCAATAGGTACAGTGGAAACCATCTGCATTACCGCAGAAGCTAATATTTTAAGTCTTCATTACCTCTACTATATTACCCTCAGTATGAGGGTGTAGTCAATCAACAGCAAGGAAAATAAATAGTGCCCCTTTATTGGCTGCATTGCAAATCCTACTATGTAGTGTGTTACTGTGCCAAGACACTTCAGCTTCCCAAAATGGATTTCCCTTTAGGTATTAAAAAGAAAAAAACTCTACAAAAAAATCTGCACAAAGTCAAATTTTCTGTCAAGAAATTGTAGTTAAATTCCACAGAAAATCCTGCAGATATGTTAAACTGCAAATACTTAACCGTTAATAGATTGGGAATCACTGTATCCCCACTGTTAAACTTGGTGTTGGCAACATCATGCTGTTGGGATGCTGACAGGGACAAAAAAAAAAGAAAAAAAGTTAGAGTTAATAGGGAGGTGGATGGAGCTAAATACAAATCTGGATTATTTTTTTTTTTTTAGTTTAGTTTTCACAACCCGTGTCATCTCCGGTCACTTTACAAGAAAAATCATTTCAAGATGTGTAATGCTGGTAAAGCTGGTAAAGACATACCCCAAAAGACTTGCACATGCAATGTAGTGAACGGTGCCTCTGAAAAGTAATGTCTGGTACATGCAATGCTTTTTAAAATTTTTGGAAAACATATAGGGAATTTTTTTTTAGGATTCGTAATAATGATCGCAATATTGCATGAGTGGCAAACATTTTGTGCCTGTGGGTTGTGCTTTATTTGTGATCAACTAAAATTGTGTGAGCAATTCATAACAGGTGCAAGGATCAACATTCAAATGAGGACTTTGCAGCCGCTGATGTCAGCTGTGCTATGGCTATAAAAGGAGGAATGTGTGCATCGATTCATGATACATGTTTGGCAAAATAAAGGGGAAAACACAACATACATATAAACTCTATGGGTGTTAAAGAGTTATTTACTATTAGGTTTGAATTTTGTGAATTATATTTTTCGTTTGTCAGTAATAAACGTAATGCATGCGGTGATGCGCTGCTCTCTGCTCCATGTATGCATCATAATCCAGAGTCGACAGATTAAAGCTGCATTATGTTCAGAACAACGTTGCTAAAATGTCCATATTCTACTAATGTGGTTGAAATGCCCCACATTAAATGGCCGTTATCAGCGGTTATCACTCCCGTTAAATGCCGTCAGACTGTGCCCTCTCTATCTACTAGTAGGTTATCTACCATTCTTATCGCTGATAACAGCCA
This sequence comes from Apricaphanius iberus, assembly GCA_028564705.1. Classification (NCBI taxonomy): domain Eukaryota; kingdom Metazoa; phylum Chordata; class Actinopteri; order Cyprinodontiformes; family Aphaniidae; genus Apricaphanius; species Apricaphanius iberus. The sequence goes on along the minus strand of JAPXFQ010002251.1, from coordinate 1,115,214 downwards.
ACTGTCTGCACATGTCAAAAATACTTTGTCAGAATAGCATATCGTAACTGGAGTTATGTAACCAATTTTAACCAACCCACAAGTTTTATGTCCTAACTTTAAGGTCACAGAAGGACAAATATACTTTCTTTTAAATGCCTAAACCTAAACCTTATTTGAAGAGGTTTTAAACACCAAACGAAAAAGTATGTTTCAGTAGGTAGAGAGGGCACATTCTGACGGCATTTAATGGGAGTGATAACCGCAACGCTCTCTGCGCCGTGTAAGTAAATCAGCTATAACCTCTTTTTGTGACGCTGGTTGGTTTGGGCTGGTTTTAACAAGCACAAACCGTCAATAAATCAGGTCCATACATTTTCCTACCACTTTTCGGTTATCAAATGTATTCTGTACTTTACATTTGTCTACTTTAAGTAAATATCCAATATGTGTTTTTTACAGAACTCATTCTATATTACGACATACCAAACCTACCATAAATAACACGCAAAGCAAAGTGAAACGGCAGTTAACGTCCCCTAAAACCAACCGTTAACTAAACTGCTAACTTTCAATTCATGAATGACTGACGTCTTCTTTCTTATCCTTTTTGAAAGCTACCTGGAGGTACACAAACTATGTTGCGTGTGTGTGTGTGTTTGTCACAATCTTCTAGCGCAAGATGGTATGAGGAGGGCTCTTCTCTCGAGATTAAACTGAAGACTACAGGATATTTAAGAGGATTGGTTGTCTTCATAAGGACCCTGGACGTTTGTGGTATGCATTTATGTAACAGTTTTTTTCTGTTTGGTATTAGTAAGCATGCAATTTAATCTTCTGCATCCATTCTACCTAAGTCATTTTAAGTAGAACCTCTTAGTTTGCATTTGAGAAGTAAAAAGGTTTGGTTCTTCCCCTTGTCCACATAGGTAAATAAATTACAAGAAAAACATACATAAGGAGCAGCCAGTCTACATTGGTTGTACCGGTTTCAGCTATGATTTTACATCTACAGCAAAAAAAAAAAAAAAAGATGTGGTTTCACTCAGCTGTCAAACATTGAGTAGCACCACATTACATGGATGATTACCAATGATTCCCAAGCTGGGAGTCAGCTGAAAAAGCAGACAACAGTGTAATTGCAGTCCCTTTTGGTACACTGCTTTGTCATACAACAGAATAATAACAGGGTTTTTAGATATAAAACTAGCGTGACCCGAGATAGGTCTCTAATGGCATCGTAAATCCAAAATGCTAATGTTTATAGAATCAAACCTTGAGTCCAGGCCCGTGTGTTCATCCTGAAAGTCATGCAAGTGTGACTCAGTGGTGTAGGTATTTACCCCTGCAGCTTGTGTCATGATCTAGGAAACCTGTAGAGTAGTAGAATGAGGAACTTGCACAAACTAGCATCAGAAACTGCAGCACAGTCTTTACACATATGGCATGCTGTACTTAGGTGGGAAATAAGGACGTCTTACAATAGGCATTACCATTCACTTATGTATCTGTGAGGACTGATGGGCATCCTCAGAGAATGACATCTGGCACAAACTCCATCCCAAATCTACAACTGAATCCGCCATAAACTCTTGAATTGATTCCTGCAATTTTTTCTTTTGTATCAGATTTTTTCCTTACACCAAACCTCTTATTAATAATGTTCCCAGTAACAGAATATCCCCCATATCCTGTTGTCAACCTTTCTTTAATATATAAAGTACTCTTACATCAGTTATTATGTTCTGTGTCTCTTCTCTGTCTTCTCAAACCCCCAGACGGTCGTGGCAGATGACCGCTTGTACTGAGCCTGGTTCTGCTGGAGGTTTCTTTCTGTTAAAGGGTTTTTCTTCCTCTCCAATGTCGCTACATGCTTGCTCAGTTCGAGGGATTACTGAGGGATTGCTGTGGTTGGAGTCTAAATGTACGGACACAACCTCACATCAATGACTTAACACAATCTGATGGGATTCCTTACATAGAAAACTAACTGACTGGAATGTTTGTATAATTGTATTTACATTTCTTTCTTGTAAAGTGTCTTGAGATCACATCTGTTGTGAATTGGGGCTATATAAATAAACTGAAATGAATTAATATGCTTGGATACAGCCAGCTTCTTTCACAGTGACCATGCATTTTGAATTAGATGACTGTTATGCAGTATAGAGCATTTTCCATAATCCAACAGCCTTGTTGAATTCCTTTGGGAGAAAAGCAATAAATATTTTATCTCCTGTATGATCTTGTATCATTCATGTTGCAATAGATTGGTGGAGGTCTTTTGATTTGAGCTTTTACCATAAAGCAATACTTAAATATTATCACAAAAAATGCACATGTGTGGGGGTTTTTTGGTTGTTGTTTTTTTCTCCAAAAACATAAAGTGGTCTGTGTTGTCCAGTTAGCAGTCTATAAGCCCCTCTTCTTCATATCCTTTTCCCTTTGTGTCGTTGAAATTGTGGACTGCTGAAGTGGAATTGTGCACGAAGGCACCATCTATTGTGCCGAGATAATTGCCCATGTGTAGAAGCTCATCAAGAGGAGAAATTAAAATTATTTCCTCATACTCTGAGACGGCGAACCGTGGAGTATGAAAGATGATGAATCTCTATATTCCACGGGGATCTGCACACTGCGGAGGTAGCCTTGATTTGCTTGGATGGCAACAAAATTACAGTCATGCATTCTTCCTGTGTGCCTCTTTCTATTCCAGCCAGGCCCAGTTGTTTCCTCTTCTATCCAAGAGTTATAGGTTCGGCTTTGCAGAGCAAACAAACTACAGATTAGTTTCCTCCAATCAATCACGGCCGCAGGCTTCCTCACAAACTTGCCACAAATCTCATACAGACAGTGGATTCAATTTTCCCAATGCAAAATTAAACATCTTGTAAATTATGTTTATTGTCCCGTGTATTTCCCTCCTGCAATCAAATGCCAGCAGTCATTGTTCATGTGCTAATTGAGGTTGTTTTTTTCAGTTATGTAAATTTCTCCAATGCCTAATTGGGGTATATATCACAGTTAGCATGCATTATTCCGGTGGCTTAGTCTATTGTCAATGTAAACAAACCCCTTGCACCGTGGGGTTGTTCTGATGTATGTTTGCTGTTGGGCATATGATATATGCTTGCAATGAATATAAAAGGAGTACCAACCTTCTACTTACGCCTCACATACACACTTTCCATGTTCACCGGTATATTTCAATTTCAGTTTTTTCTTTACATATGGCGCTGCTCAGATCTTTACATGCACTCTTCATTGGCATCCATGTTGTGTTTTGTTGACTTTTAAAGTTGCATTTGAACTTTTTTCCCCGTTTCTGGAGGGTTAATGATCATATAGATCTGCAGCTTTAGATAGTTTTCTAAGAGTCTGGGGCTGAAGTTTAGATGGGATGATTTTACACAATCCACTCTCTGGATAAATGTACTTAAAGGGTGGATATACAAAATTGACTTTTAGTAGTGTAACATCCTGATAATATGTTTTTTCCTCATTAAAAAAATGCCCGAAGTGTTGCTTTGACTCATCCTCTTATGTTTGAATAATCTTTGCTGTTAGTTATTGAAGGTGCTGAAACGCCTGCTCCCACCTCTCTCCCCTTTTTCCACCCATCTCCTTCTTCTACCTGACGTAGCTTACTCAGCAGCCGAGCCGCTGCACCTGCAGCCCTTCCCCTCCCCATTCATCTCCGGTAGAGTAGCAGCTGCCATAGTTAGCTTAGGCTAATTGTAAGGCTGAGAGTTTGGACTTCATCTTTGGAAACAATCCTAGACTGAAAAAATATATTATCTTTGCAGATTGGCCATAAAGGCAAGGCTTCTCCATTGTATATGTACGGTAAGGACTGTGGTATAGCATTACTAACTCCGACTTCAAAACGTATGTTTCTATGCTTTTATGGTTGCAATGTAAAACGTAGCTTCATAGTTTTTTTAATTTATGGTTTCAGTTCAAAACATAGCTTCATTTGTCTCTTCATTTGTGATTTCAATGCAAGACATGGCTTCATCTTTCAGTGTATTTATGGTTTCAATGCAAAACCTAGCTTTATAGTGATTAATTGTTATAAAACAGTGCCAAGGAAAATAAATATGACAGAGCTGACATGTCTTGTAAAAGCCTCTGAATTCTCTCTGGTTCTTCAAAAACCTTTTTGAAGGTCAGATATCGGATTTTTCCGTGTCGTCTTACAATCTCCAGTGTTGCAGTTGTTCACCAATGAGATTTTTTTCCCTAAATACTAAAATGCAACACACTGAAAACTTCTGTAAACTATCGTAGTCCATCTTCACCCGCATGCTGTGATGATAGCCGGTGTATGACGTTCTGCAGGGGGGAGTTTCACATAGGGTAGGAGGGCTTAGAGAGGCACAGGCGAATATTAAGGCGTCAAAAATGGAAGTAATGAGAAGGAAAATTTCTTTAAGGTGGATTTTTAAATATATAGGATTTTAAGAATGATTTAGGGTAAAATTTCCATTTGAGTGTGCTATAGAATGGCACTGCATAATACCCCCCCCCCCCCTTTAAAGGGGATTCCGTTTTGTTTTTTCAACCTGTACCTTATTTTTTAGCAAATGTTATGTTTTTCTACTCACCCTAAGAAGTTTAGAGCCAATCTGAGCAGTTCAGCAGTATTTATATTCACTTCCTCCATCAGCGGACATCCGTAGAGTGCTTGGGGTAGGACAAATTCCACTTGTAATAAGGTTTAATCTGCCCAAAATAACAGTAATTTTAACATTTTTATATTCCACATGGACTTAGGAACACCTTGGAAGTGATTCTTGATTCTCTTCCAGGCCGATTCGGACGTAATGCAAATTTTCGCTGCAGCAGGACTGTTAAAAGAAAATTCTGTTTGTTTTTTTTTCAACAAGATTCCTGGCTGAATACTCAGCTGCTCTTCCTGGAAGAAATGTAGAACCTCATCTGATTGAATGCATTTTGTGCCAGTTTTGAAGCAAAGATCAAACATTTTTAGTTGGGTTATGCTTGTAAGGGCTTGAATTGGGAAGTGTGAATGCGCAACTAAAAACTACCTAAAACCCTAGCTCTGTGATTGGTTGAAGCTAACTCTGGAGTGGTTCGATTGCATATATGAAAGCCAAGTGGTCTAAGGGGATGCTCCAAAGCGGACTATAGCACAGGACATTCTGGGTATATACAGCCAAAACAAAACTGCTAAAACAACTCATTTTCTATTCATGCTGAGGCCAAAATATGGTGCTACTCCATGTTTGTTTACATTTCCCGAAAGAGGAAGTGTCCCCCGCAGACACAGCACCACTACAGGTGAGGGGTTAAACATGTTGCTCAAAAGGTTTGTTTCGTTTGACAAAGAGCAGTGTGAATACGAAACGCAATGGCTAAAAAAAAAAGCAACAATGTTGTCTTTTTTGGTCCCCAACAAACGAGGCTGAGACTGAATTACTAACATTCTTTATACTTTGAGATTGATAATTCCCTACTGTGTCATCTGCAGCTCGTTCAGAATACTGCTGCTCATTTTCTAACGGGATGCAAACGTTGTGACCACATCACTACTATTCTTTTGTCCCATTGGTTGCAAAGTTTTTTTTAGGATTATTTTTAGATCTTAACTCTTGATTTTTAATGTTTGAATGGTTTAGCACCCCCATATTTTTCTGAATTGCTTGGTTGTTCCACATCACAGATGGTAACATGTGGTGAAAGGGCTTTTTCTGTTGCTGCTCCTAGGCTATGGCACGCCCTTCAACTTTATGTAATGTGTAATGTGACAAGCTGATTGGAAGCTTTTACAGTGGACCTTAAGAGACATCTTTTTAAATTGGCCTTCTGCTCGAGTTGATCAGAAACTGTTAATAACCTGCTTGTCGTTTGATGATGTTTGTTGCTTCGTTGGTTAATCTTTACAGCACTTTGGTTTCTTTGGGTGTTGAAAGTGCTTTATAAATACAGGTATATTATGATTATTATTATTACCAGACCCAGGTGTGAAAAAAAACAAAAACCTTAGCTTAAGTGCGTACACCCCCATGCAGCAGCTTCATTGCTCCTTTTTTACCTTTACATATGTTTGCATCTTTAGCAGTTGGCTGGCCCACAAAAGAAGTCTCAGTAAAGTAGTAAAAACATCTCAAAATATGATCATGGTCCTAATTTTATTCCATCACAACAACCTTCAGGAGTGTGGAGGCTTTATATCTACTCTGTATGTTCACTATGAACACTGCAGACTTTATTAGGAGAATCCAGTCAGTTAAAAACACCATTTTAAAACTAGATTAGTGTAAAAATATTTTAGGATTGCCGGTATATGTAGTAAGCATTTTTTACAGTCAACAATAAGGCTCTAAATATAAATAGCACTGTTTCATATAACTACAATATCCTGGAGATAAATTAAGAAACTAATTTATGGATTCCCTTTTGGACATATTCTGGTGTGAATATTGAACCCTTATGTATATAGGCGTTCAAGTAACATGTAAAATCAATGGATTTGCTATCACATAGTATTCCCAACTGGCAGATTAATAATAACCCACCCTCACTACTGTCAATAAAAAAATGTACACTTGAGGCAATGTTAGTATTTCTGGCCATCTAAATCTATGTATATGAATATATAAATATATGAAATAGGATGGGATTTCTTTTCTCTTTTGCTGTTCCAGCAGATTAATCTACTTAATTTACATTTACAGTATACATCTGACATGCTGTACATCAAATATCAAATACTACAAAAGCAGCAATATCTTATTCTGTGAGTGGAATAAGAGTTGAGCGATTCCGGTGTAGATTGCAGGAAATCTAATCAGGACCTATATGAAAAAGAACTCAATGCTTAAGATATGAAAGTGAAATTAAGTTAAACAAGAAAACAGTGGGAAGTGTTGCCATTGAAGTGTGGTGTACAAAACATAGACTGTCTTTTTTATTGTCTTGCATTTTCCTGGCAGGAGGCATGCAAAAAAGAAAAAAGAAAAGAAAAAAAACACTCTAGTACTTGGTAACAGCATTACTCTAAACACCTCACTCAAGGACAAAATGATAAGTGCTTTGAGTATTCAGAGGAGTCCACTCCATGATTCCTCCATTATCAGCATAATGGTAATGTAATAAAACCTGCAGAGTATAACACTGAAAAGGCTTCTTTTTTTGTTGAAGTCAACATACAATGAACAGATACTTTTATTTAAGCAGTACTCAGTGGACAAAAGCTTGTTCTGAAACTCCCACTGGATATAAAATATGCACATTAAAGGCTACATACTCCTTCTAGGCCAGAAGCAGAGTCTTCTTTTCTAAATAGTTTTATTCTAACAGCATCCACAGTGATTCTTCAGTGTTTCCTTGCAGAACAACACATTTTCTAAATCGCTGTGTCTTTCAATATTGTGTGTTTGAGGACACTATTAATCAGATTCAGGGATTGCTCTTCATCTGTTAAATCCAAGCATCAAATAGTATCACATTGCTTTCTGTTCATTTTGCAATTGAAGCCTTTTTAATGTGCCTTCGACTGCATTAGTGAATAGATTATTGCATCGTTAAATTATGATGGCTCATGCTGCCATCCTTGTTTGGATATACTGGCTTGTCAGTTGACTGTGAATTATTTTCAGAAGCTCAGGCACTTTGAGCAACTGGATCTATAGACTCAGATGGGCTGTAATCTGCCAAAACAGATATGTAGGATGTTACCTCTAAAACACTTCATACACAATCGTCAAGTCCTCTTTTATTCCCAGTTCAGCTGTGACATCATAAAAAGTACTAGGCCTAGCTCCAAATAATCACATTGAATGATAATTACTTTTTATATCGTATGTTTGAGTTGGATAAAATGTTAACTTTGTACCAAATGTAGCTGTCATGAGCACCCAAAAAATGCAGTTCTGCTCATTCCCAGTTTACTTTTTTATGATGTGTGAACAGGTATCGATTCTTGCAATGGGCCAGAAAGATACTGATTTATGTTTTATCCAACAAGATAGAAATGAGAAAAATTTTAGTCTTTTAACCCACAGGATGATCAAAGACTCTGTACAAAAATTTGAACTTCTAGGGCAAAGAAATATGTTGTCAAGGCTTAGAAAATTGGTTTGATAGTCAGAAGAAACAAGTAAAAGAAAGAAAACATGATTTATTCTCATTTACTGCTCACCGTATGTATTCACCAAGAGATATTATAACCATTATAACCATTTAAATGCAGAGAACAACAGTCATTATCTCCTAATCATGCTGCCTGCTACTGGTTGTGACAATAGGCAGCATGTTAACATTTTATCCAGATGCAAGGCCATGGGAACATATTCTTTATATATATATATATATATATATATATATATATATATATATATATATATATATATATACTTTTTATTTTATTTATTAATTTATTTATTTTTTCACAGATTGGTTTAGTCTGGCTGCCTTCCCCTCTGAAATATCGAAACCATTTCCAAACTGCTGAGCTCATTTCTCTCCACAGGTGTCATTGTCGTGTTCTCTTTTGTGGTTGGTGTCAACAATTTGGTTATCTTTATCGCCTTTCCAGTTGTCCATTTTCACTCAAAATTCTTCACCAGCTGTACACTCGGCATTTTGGTTTTACCTACCAGCATGGGCCTCCTACCAAATGTTTAAATCTTTTTCTTGCCTTGATTGGCAAGTTAGCTCGACAACAAGGCAGTGCTCTGACTGGATTGATCAGTTGGCATAACAATTTAAACACACCGCGCAATTACCGCGATCAAGCTTTTTAATATCACAACTACGATTAAAATCCTACTAATTGCCCAGCCCTGATATATATAAATGAATAAAAAATTCCCCTCTTGCCCACCGCGGGCGGTTTCCCATCCATTCCAAGCTCAGGTCCTCTAACAGAGGCCTGGAAGCTTGAGGGTCCTGCACAATATCTTTGCTGTTCAAACTACTGCACTTGTCTGCTCCGGTACACACTGTCATACCAAGTTTCTACTTGGAGGCCTAACTGCATTGCACATTAGGCAAAAGCATGTTAATCAAACACAACGGATCACCCCTTCTCATTATGTCATTATGGCCAGCGACTCCAGAGAGCGAGAGCTCAAATACCTTTCTTTGTAATTACAGTCTCCCGATTGAGAACAAATACATCCTCATATATATATATATATATATATATATATATATATATATATATATATATATATTCTTTTTGTAAACGATTAATGTAGCAGTTTATTGATTCGATTAATCGATTAATCTAGCATTTTATCAATTTGATTAATCTGATTTATTTATTTTTACGTTTTGAAAACATTGAAAAAACGCAGATCTTCACTTTGGCCCGAGTTTTTTAAAATATTTGTTTTTTGTGCCGAAAAACCGTTGTTTACGTGTGGATGACAGGCCAAACCGTAGAAAAATATCTCAGTTTGGTGAGATACATGGGTATGTGTGGACAAGGCTCTCTTGCAATTGAACGTGAATATCGAACGTGAAACATCATATCTAGTCAAACAGCATCACGACATTGCTACAAATACAGTATTAAAATTACCTAACATCAATGTATACAGGCTTTAGTTTACGTTACCTTGTTTCAGCGATGCTTGGGGAAAAAGCTTGTGGAGGTTTTCTGATGCTGGATCATTGCGCTCGTAATGAGGTGGTACGCCAGGTCTACTTTGCAGTATTTACACTGTACTTTGTTCTCTTCTTTTACTAGAATGCAACAATCTCAAATTTTACACATTTTCTACCGTTTATGGGAATCTTTATTCTCCGCAATTGTACCAGCTTAATTCAAACTGTATCACGCACTACTGCGGTGCTTCGCACAGGTGCGTCCAAAACAACGATCCGTGTGGAATAAGATCGTGACACCCCTAATATATATATATATATATATATATATATATATATATATATATATATATATATATTTATATTAGCGGTGTCACGATCTTGGTTTTGTATTGTTATCGATCAAAATTACGTTATGACCTTGCACATCAACATCCAAAAGAGTATCGCGATCAGCTCCTGCTCATGTTTTTATCCTGTGTCTCACTCAGGACTCCATAGCAACATTTAGCAGACAACCGTCTCATCACCAGCAGCCACTCATTGCATTTTCCCTGAGAAGTAAATCTCACCAGTTCTCATACAACTCACAAAATCACCTGGTAAAATTATTAACTGCCTTTATCATCCCCCAGGTTTAGATCATACGTCTAGAGAGTTTAGCTTTAGCTGGTAGCTAAAGCTCGACCACAGTTAGGAAAGATGAAACAGGGGAGGACATTTTGAGTTCCCAGTAAGTTAAGTCCACATTCGCATTGTAAACAAGAGGACCACTGTTGGCTGCATATTGCTTGGCCTAATGAGTCATCTGGAGCACTGCGTCTTCACTTGTTTTTTCTGCAATAACTATAAAGAGTCACTAGATGGCAGCAAGCCTCTGTTAGCATTAATACTGTTACACTTCCATCCATCCATCCATTTTCCATTTACACCCTGGACAGGTCACCAGTCCATCACAGGGCCACAGACAGGACAAACAACCATGCACACACATACCAACACGTAAGGACAATTCAGAGTGATCAATTAACCTAACAGTCATATTTTGGGACTGTGGGAGGAAGCTGGAGTACCCAGAGGGAACCCACGCATGCACGGGGAGAACATGCAAACTCCATGCAGAAAGGGCCGGGATAAAACCCACAACCTTCTTGCTGCAAGGCAACAGTGCTAACCACTTGCTGCAAGGCAACAGTGCTAACCACTGCGCCACTGTGCAGCCCACTGTTACACTTATTGTAAATAAATGATTTGACCATTAATGCCTAATGTAATACATTAAAAAAGAATATTAAAAACTGCATCGATTTTGTCTTTTAAAATAAGATTTACTCTACACAATGTAATGAATAAAACCGATGATCGTTCACAAGTCACATAGTGCTTGGTACTGTAAAAGGGAATTTAAATAAATAAATAAAAATTGAGAATCGAATCGAATCGTGACCCAAAAATCGAATCGAGGATTTGGAGAATTGTGACATATTTATATTATATATTTATCTTCAGGCATATTTATATTTGTTCATTTTATTAAATGGTGACGGAAGGTTTTTGACAGAGTCGTATTCACTTGGTGTAGAAACAGAAATTTTCTACTTTATGTATGGAGTACAAGTATCGCAATCAATCAAAAAAGATCCCCATATGAACATCTGAGCATGTTCTCCGACCTGGACACCGTGGTTACTTGCTAACGATGAGCTGACAGCACATTGAAGATTTATTGAGGCTTTGGAACGTGTCTGTGACCGACTGGATCGGACACAGACTGGTGCAGCTCAACCACCAGTAGGAGCGCATCCTGCAAGGCCTTGTGAGGCACTCAGCCTTAAGAACAAAATCTAAACCGCCACGAGAAATCAAAAAATAGAATAAAAAAAATAAGAATGGAAAAAAAAAAAGAATTAATCAGCCCAAGGTAAAAATCCCAGTTCATGACAATAATCCCTCCAGCAATCCAACTATTTGATTAAATATTTTAACCTCCCAAATGACATAAGCTAATGAATGATTGAATCTCCAAAACAGAATGACACTAAAACTTTAGCAAAACTTATGTTCTCTTTATTTTAAAACCTAAAAAAATTTCAGGAGGTCATGTATCATTTGTGCCTCTAAACAAGTTTAATGTAGCAGGACTTAGAGTAAAAATGGTTCTTCGGTTGGTAAAAGTTGCAGACCTCTACTTAAGATGGTATGAAGAGATGTCAAGCACTGTGAATTCTGGACATGAGCAATTCCCTACATCACCAGTAAAGGTAAACATGACTATCTTTTTGCAAAAAACAGCTAAAAGTTAGGGCTGTTAAAATTAACGACCAACTAACACCAACGAGTGTCAATTAATACCTCGAATTAACTTCTTTTTTTTTTACGCATTAGATGCATACACAGAACACAGCTTGTTCATAATTCGGCCCGCAACACATCAGCTCTCCTTCCTAACCAGCCAAACTGCAGATTGTTGTGCAGCAGCATGTGGTTGTGATCCTAAATGATAGGTGAGCATAATATTATTGGCATACTGGCTGTTTTGACATGGTATTAAGTTCATAAGTAGTGTGGGAAATGTCCGTCCGCTTTGGATATAAGCTCGCTGTGTGGTGTAGAGTTGTAAATGCTCCGTATTTATGTGGATTCATACCTGTTGGCTCACTGTATAGTTTCATTACATTTCATAGTGAGATGCAGCTGCATTAAAAATACGAAATTATTCAGTCAAAGTGCTGTTTTCTGACTTAAATTAGTGCTAACTGTTAGCGGAAGTAGCTGTGTACATCTTCACAATAAGAGCGTTCATTTCCTGTTGTGCTGAACCAGGGTTTTATCTTCTGAGTGATTATATTACATACTATATTACATTTGATATTTGTGATTTTCACACAGACTGATGATATCCAAATGTTAAGTTTATTCTTATATTGATCTTAGATCTACCTCTCTTTGTTGTTTTTCATATGAGACCACACATTCATTGTGAATGTGATTGTAGAATTCAAAAGAAAAATTCTATTGATTTCTCCTATATTTAATTAAAACAAAGAGCAACTGCATTTAGCCTTGTCCTTTATTTACTATTTTTAGTATCGGATAAAACTTAAACAATACCCATCCCTTCTGATCAGGGCTGCTGCTAAATAAACTTATATTGACCAGATCCTTGTCTACATCGAAAACAATGAATCAGTTTTAAGGTGACACTGCTAAAAACAACTACAAAAAACTATTTCAGAATACAATAAAATAATCTTCAAATTTTCCCTCAGTGGGAATATTTTAGAAGCAGATCAAAGTCTTACAGAAAAGTTACACTGACATGGAAGCACACAGACATACACTAAGAATAAGGAATGATATTGAAAATATCTACACTGCTGAATTGAAGGATCATATTATATAAATATTAACCCTTTACTACATCTGATCTTTTCTAGGATTTTACAATTCTGTGACTTATTTTTTATCCATTAATGAAAGCTGAATTAATCTCTCCTTTTGTGATTTTTGTCCAAATTAAGAAAAATAAAATACCATAAAAATTCAATTGGATCAGAACGTAGAACTCAGAACATACCAGAGAGTTTCCACAGGATTAAGTTCTCAGTTTGAAGCATTTCTGAACCCTTTTTTTTTTTCTACCAGGCCACATTATCCTGCTTCAAAAAGGGTCAGTCATTTCAAACTATTCCCCATGAGTTTAAACTTCTTATCACCATAATTTATATTAGGTTTTACTTCAAAGACAGAGAAAGTTCATCCAACCTGTCAAATACATCATATTTTTAGCGTGCAGAATGTGAATTAATTAAATCATAGGCAAAATAACCTGTGGGATCCTACATCAAAGCATCCATCCATCAATTGTCTATGTCTCTTATCCTCTAAGGGCCAATCTCCAGCAATCATCTGGTGAAAGGCAAGGTACGCCCTGGGCCGGTTGCCAGTCCATTGCAGGGCAACATAGAAACAGACATGATAAACAACGGTCCACATGCAGACTCACACCTAAGGACAATTTAGAGAGACCCATTGACATAACAGTTATCTTTTGGATTCTGTGAGGAATTCTGAGTACCCTGAGGGAACCCATGCATACATAGGGAGAACATACAAACTACATGCAGAAAGACCCCAGGTCTGGATTCAAACCCAGGACCCTCTTGCTGCAAAGCAACTGTCCTACCAACTAGGGTGCTGGATAAAATCCATTCACGTCCAAATCTCAATTCCTATTTAACAAGATTTGGATCGATCCAAAATGTTACAGTTTCGATTCTTAAAAATACATTCTCTAAACATTTACAGCCTCATGTTACTGTGTTAAAGGACTGATGCCACAAGGAGACCTAGAAAAACTCATCCATGCATTTATCTCTAGCCTTAAGATTACTGTAACAGTATCATCACAGGTCTACGTAAAAAAAATCAATCAGACAGCTTCAGCTAATCAGGAACACTGCTGCTCGTGTTCTCACTAGAACCAAGCAGACCCAGTTCTAAAATCCTTACACTGGCTCCCTGTAGCTCAGAGAATAGACTTCAAAGTGCTTTTATTAGTTTATAAATCACTGAATGGGTTAGCACCATAGTACATTAGAGATCTCTTATCACAGTACAAACCATATTGTCCCTGAAACCAGAATCAAGGATGGGGAAGCAGCTTTCAGTTTCTATGTTCCTTACATCTGGAACAAACTACCTGTAGAATGCAAGGCTTCAGAGACACTGAACTCTGTTAAGTCTAAATTAAAACCTACCTTTTTAGAACCGCCTTTGAGTAACTGATCCTATTATTGCTTTTTACTTGCTTGTTTTTAATTTTTATTCTAAATATTGTCTTGATTATTGTCTTTTTCTAATGCTTTCTTGTATTTTAATCATCAAAGTGATTTATGCTGTTTTAATCTTATATTGCCTTGTGTTGAAAGTGTGCTATTTTAATAAAATGGCCTTGCCTTGCCTAGCTTTAGACCCAGGCTTGGATGGAGTCAGAGCTGTTCTCAAGCATGTTTAGAGGAGCTCATTGGTAAGGTAGGAATGATATTTGGTTTTGAGAATATTCATTGTGGAGAAAGCTGCTTCACTGTTTTGTGTGGATCCTAAAATGGTAAAAAAAATCCTTCAGCACGATGGAAGATGGATTAGTCATGCTGGGCTTTGTGATGACATATTTTGTCTGATTTTACTTCTGATTTAACTGGGTATGTTTGTTCAAAACATTCAACACCTTAAAAGCTTTGACTCACAATGGCATTTTATATTGCTACTTTTAATAAATGCAACAAACAGATCTATTCCTATCAGTGGGAAGAGAAAAAAGCAGAAGAAAAGTTAGTATTGACTATCCATTCCATATGCTCTAGTCCTGCTGTCCACTTTTAGTTTTATATACACCGCCTTTTTTTCTCCTTCTTTCGGCACATAATTCTCCCTTTCTCGATGCGTTTATCTTCCTATCTCCGCCTGTTTTCTCTCCTCCTCCATCTCAGATATGAGGGTCTTTTTTCACTTTTCAGTCTCAACTCCAAGATTTTCTCCTTTCTTCAGCTCCTTCTGTGTTGCTCCATTTATTCATCTCACCAGTGGGTAGCTCTCCGTTTATTTTTGCAAATTGTTGATACATATTTTCTAACTTCTCTCACACTTGTATCTGCGCTTTAGTGTTTCAAAGTTTTAGTTATAGTAAAATTTACAAGCGGTAAATGTCGGTTTCCTTGGACGCTTGAGAACTACAGTAAAGACTGTGCTGGCAAACCAGAAGCGCTCTGTAAGGTTTTAAATGGGGAACTCTGTTTTAGCATTGAGTCAAGGTCTGCATGAAACATCAATTCGGTCCTGACCCAGACCGAGGTCCGCCTATTAGTGACCTCTGTTATAGAGGATAAAAGATGATTCTGAAATTCACAGATCCACCCCAAACCCTGTTACAAAGAGTATTGACTAAGAAATAAAATTGACTGGAATCGAGAATTGCTTCCAAATCGAATCGTCACTCCAAGAATCAGAATCAAATTGAATCATGAGATGATGTAAGATTTACATCCCTACTACCAACCGCACTAATGCACAGCCCCTAAATAAAAGCAATACTTTGGAAAATTGCATACACTGATATTGTCTTGTTGACAGCACATTTATACTTTTTTCAGCTCTACCTGAATCCATCCATCTTGTTTCTTCCATTTGTGAAAGGTTGGCTCATGTGGGTTAGGGGCCCAGAAGGCAATTCCAGACATCCCCCTCCCTAGTAACACTCTCCGGTTTATTCCAACAGCAGACACGATAAAAAGCCCTCCAACAGGTTCTTGGTATAATCAACATATCCTCCCAGTGGGATGTGCATGGAATGCCTCCAAAGGGCAAGGGAGAATCCTGATTAGATACAGATACCATCTCAATTTACTCGTTCGGACATAAAGGACCAGCTACTCAACTTTAGATAGTAGAACTTCTCACCATATCACTTTCTATCCATCCTTTTCCCACTGCATCGGCACCATCACCTGTAAGCAAAATATGAAGATACCTAAATTACCCCTTGCTCTTCATTAAAATTACAAACAGGATAGGAGGCAAGGAACATTTCTATTGGGAACAAGTTCAACTTTGTGCTAACGATGCAGACACACATCATGCTTTGGTTAATCTATCAACTATAGTCATGCCTTCATAAAGCTTATAACTGTTGACACTTTTTCATAATCTCCAAAGACTACTTCGTCATTCTCGTCTACCTGTCCAGTCCAGTGTCAGCACCAAATCCAAGACTGAACATTATGAAAGGTATTAACAGTACTTATTGCTAGTAAGTAAACTTCTACTTATTATAAAGAAACTTTAAAGAGGAACTAATGCTATTTGAAACATACTAGACTGATTAGGCCTTGGCCTGCTTCGCATTCAAAAGTTTCAAATACTTTTGTACCTGTCTGGGAAAACCTTTACCAAAGATTGGCAATGTGATCTAAAAGTGTCATTACTGTGAAGGAAGTTCTAAAGGTTTGTGTTCCCTTTTTTTCACATAGATATAATGTTTTTGTAGTATTTAACTTAAGAAATACCAATCTATTTCAAAGCTCAACGACATGACTCACTGTAAGATACTGAGGTCAGTACTAAGAGTGTTGAGTTTACTTTACCTGGAGTTCTTTCTAATGTTTTCTTAACATTGTTATAGAAAATATTTTAAGAACAAATTAAGCCATCCTCTGCAGCTTTGTAGCAGTGCTGTATCAGAACAGGACTGCTACAACACATGAAATGAGTTTAAAGAATAAAGGTTAATCTACAACAAGTTACAGAAGCCAATATTATTTTTCTTTACCTGGACTTTGGAATTCCAGGTCAGTTCTCTTGATAGAATAGCAGGGTGCAAACAGCTTATAAAGTCTTAATGTGGTTTTTCAGTTGGACCCATATGTTGGAGCAATAAATGCAAGTGCACCAGAAACCTTATTATTTGGAGTGGAAAGTTGAGCCCTGTAAAGTGTGACAGTACACACTGGCTGAAGCTGAAGTTTGGTTTCAGTATATTTCATGCAAACTAGTACCTGTAAAACTGAAAAAATGTGTTTCCTGTTTTTTATTTCTCTAAAATATGGTTTACTGACAGCTTAATAACCGACATGGAGATGGTTTCTCAGCCCTCTTATTCTGTTCCAGGAGAACAGAAGACAGGTTGAAGAAGTTTATTGGGATGTTTGAGGATAAGGTCTGTGTCCAAGGGAAACTTCGGAAGGCACAGGGTAAAACGAATACTGTGAGGAGGGGGTCTAGCGGTGAGTACTAATTGATGGATAATTAATTGCAGAATAAACCTGGTGAGTCTTACTGGTTACACTGAGTAGTGGTTGCCAGGGGAGAAGGTCTGTGGGAGATCCATAGAAGCACAGGGGACTGATGATGGATTTAGCTAGTACTGTGGCAGTGTGATGTTTTGGAGTAGAGGGGAAGATTGATGATTGATAAGGATGAAGAGGAGCTCAGCTGTGAAGATATGATCCAGAGCTTAACAGAGAGTCTTGTAGCCATATGACATGAACTAGACACCACAGGAGTCTTGAGGATAAAGTGGATAACCTTTGAAGTTACACAGGGAAAGTTTTTTTTAAAAGGTAGAAAATCTCAAAATAACACTCTTCAGAAAAAAAGACTTAGGACATTCCAATGGGTGTGTTAGCTGCGTGTAACGTCTGCGAAGCTGAATATGCAGCTGATAGCTAATGTTATAGTCAATGGCATCATCTCCACTGGGTGGGAAGCGCCGCAAATCAAACCCGTTGCAGAAACGTTGTTTCACGGCCCTCTTCTCAATTGAGACAGCTGGTTTATTTTTCATGTGCTATGCTTCCAGAACACTCCAGTATTAGTTGTTTGTTTTGCCACACACAGCCAAAGGATTGCGCTGACTCGCATTCTAGCTGCACATGAGAAGAAGAAAGCCTTTATAATGGCTTGTCTTCTTTTTTTTTTTTTTTTTTTTTTTAACGAGTCCTGTCTAGCAGTATGCTACTCAGAATTGGTGTCTGAGTACCAAGTACAAGCCCAACAGTTTTACTTTCCCAAGCAGAGTATTACAGCTTCGCTGTAGTACGCCACTTGATGTATATGTATGAAAAATCTTTATTAGTGATTACTGTGGGTTCAATTTCCTGACGTCATGGACATTAAACTGAGACAAGAAGGGAGAAAGGAAGAAGGTGAAGAAAAGAAACCGGACCAACAGAGGCGCGAACCGACGACACAAGACAGGGAGGCAAACAAAGAACACAAGAAAACATCCCAGTCCTCCACCTCTGCCGGACGGCAGAGAAACAGTAATACAAAACAAAAAAACAACAAACTGTACAGAACCAAACCAATAGTTCGGATCTAGTAGAATAAACTAAGAATTATACATTCACTACACACAAGCATTGATTAATGAACATAATACAAATGTTTCTGGTAAGCTCCTGTGAACAACTAACTAATGATGATAACCTCAGCTTAAGATATGTCCGTCCTCACCAATGTCCCCACACCTATGTGTGTGCGAGCATGCAGGTCTGAATAAGGTTTCCCCATGCAAGTGATTGATAGCTGGTGTAAGGAACCGTCAATCCGTCCTACAGGAATCGGCACAGACATGGAGGAGGCAAGAGATGTATGCATCCAGGTCCCACAGAGTACAGAGTCCACAGGCGGATCAGCGCAGGGTCGATCACCCACCAAGAGAGGAACAGATGGAAGCCCCAGGGGAGCACCCACCAGCCGCAATGCTGGGGCCCGAGAGATCGCAGTGACGAGCCCACGGGCTCCGCCGGTAACCGGCTACGCCAGGGCGGGCCCGGATCAGGAACCGGAGGCCACGGGGACCAGGGGCACCCCGCCCCCCAGCGGGGCCCCAACCAGGGACCAGCCGACAAGGGCCCCCCGCCGCCGCCGCAGGCAAGGAGGATCCGCAGCCAACCGACGGACAACACACGCCGCCGCCACCCCAGACGAATACCCACCGCCAACAACCCGGCCCGCCTCCACACACCCACACGCCAGGGAGCCACAGCAAGAGCCACAGTGGATGTACGCCCTCCCCAGGCCGCGCCCAGCCGGCACCTGGACATCCAGATCTTCCAGCTCCAGGGTCGAGATCCCGCCCGACGTAGGGCGCCAAGATCAGGGGCCCAGCCAATGCCGGACAGCCCCACCAGGTGAACAGACCAGCCAGCAGAAGTCCTGGAACCGGCAGGAGAACTGGGCGGCAGGCACGGTCCCCACCGATCCACCGGACGGCACCAACCTATTCTACAACCCCGGCACCCCCATAAGAGGTACCCCAGTCAATCCAAGGAGGACGTCGGCCCGAAACAACGGCCGCCCGACACACCGGACCACCCAGGACCCGCCCGACATGCACCAGGACCGAGCCGGGCCGCAACCGGGACCCCCAGCCCCATGCATCGAGAGTCATCATCAACCAGCGGGCAGGAGCACATCACCGACGGGGAGTGACGGGGAGGGAAGAAGATGCATCAGGCCAGAGAGCAGCCAAACACCCAACCTGACAGGTAGACATAGACAGACAGAGACACTCATACGTACCCTCCCTCTCATGCGTACACATTCTTACAAATACAGGACATACGAAAAAAGGACGCTATACACTCATTCATACCCCCAATACGTAAACTATACTCCATACTCCCAGGCCCAGGGACAGACGCCCCAATAGAGAACTCTGCCCCTGCACCCAGGAGACAGACCCCTTTGCCCACCAGGACGGGGACAAGCAGACCGCCAATGGCTTGTCTTCAGCCCCCTGGACTCTATTGCAGTGACCAGGAAATGGCTCACATCAGGGAGAAACTGCTGCATCCAAATCTTTCCTCCGCTGGTGAGGGAAAGGACTCCAAATGAGACAAAGACTGCTGATCAATCACGTGAATCGCAAATCACTGATGAAACAGACCTCATTCTTCTTCCTAAATCCTACATAAACCTTCCTGTATCACAGACTCTGTTGTTAGGATTGGGGCCACTGAGCTACTGCATGTAACAGATCTGAATCGGCCGGAAGCAATTCCCACCCACTGCTAAAAAGCAGATGTTGGTAAGACGCCGTGCTAGAGAGCTGCATAAGGTACCATTTCTGTGAAGGAAGGTTGGAGCGGATCACTGTGTAGTGTTGAATTAAATAATTATCTTAAGTAATTCAATGCATGTTCAAGCAGAGACAAAATGGAGCCAATTTCCAGTTTAACATTTATTTTGAACAGATTAACAAATTGCAGTTTTACAGAGGAATTTGCCCCCGTCGTTCCCCTGTGGTCCAGATTTAAAGAAATCTGAACAATTAACTGATCTTCATTTCACAGCTTTATAGACAACCGGGCCTCTAGGCGTTTCTAATCTCTCCAATCAGAACATTTTCATACAGTGTCTTAGCCCTTATTGGCTGTCAGAAAATTATACAGTCATATGGGTGAGACGTCTTTTCTTAAAAGCTCATTCTGAGTTTATGGTTTTATGGCAACACACTAAATCTACAGACATCCTGTTTTTTCAGCTTGCAATAAAACTCACCCCAGAGTTTTATGACTTAAAAGATTACCTGCATAAACAATAGTGACAGACCCATTTTTACAACCATGCAAACTATATAAACAGTCTTTTACCTTCTGAATAATAAAAGTTTAAACCCTATGCAGAATTACACCACAGTAACCAAGCCAGAAAGGACAAAGCAGATGTCCCAGCTTAAGTACTATCTGTGCCCCAATGTGCAATGGAGCCCAGAGCCTCACCGCTAACTAGCTGATAGCAGTCTATTGTTAGCCAACAGCTAACATTGTTGACCCCCCCCCCCCCCAGATTCCTACAGAACTGTGGATCATGATTTATGGTTTCTATTTCCTTTGCAAATGTATCCATTCATTGTGTTCTTTATTTTTGGTTGTTAGTTTATTTATTCCTTTTAATTAGTGGTGTGTGTTACTAGTTGTGTTGATTTGAATGTTTATGTTGAACTAGCTTGATTTTGCAAAACAAAGTGAGCCAGGAAATTTAGTCTCTAGATGTTCGAAGCAGGTACAGACAGATTTCGAAAGACTTGTAGTCGCAGTGAAAAGTGCGGCTGAAAAGTGCGGTGAAAACATGACTCGTTCTTTATTCTAATTTGTAACTATCGAAAGTATAAACCATTTGCCTTCCACTTTACAATTATGAAAAACGTTGTCTATCACATCAAATTCACATCAAATCCATTGTTTACAAGAAACTGTGAGAAGTGTCTAATGGTGAGAACACTTTTGCAATGCACTGTAATCTTATTTGGAATAAGTCCAGTAGGCCAATGCTAATATTTCTACTCCCCGGAAGAAGAAAAGCAAATCCCACACATTATCTCAGAGAGGATGATGTAACATCTGTAATGATTTCATATTCGGAACAAACTGACTAACGGCTCTTTTCAGGAACAAGCTTCTCTTTCATCTGTGAACACATTTTAATCTGCTGAAGTGCCTTATTACTTTTGGATTTGTGACTCACAAACATTTGAGTTCTGCATACGCGCATGACATGTGAAAAAAAAGATGGATGACTGTGTGCTTACAAAGATAAAGATGGAAAAATGCCTCTATGTAGCAGTTTAGTATAAAGTCAATTTGTGATAAAGCAGAAGTTCTTCAAAAACAGAAAAACCCTGCATGCAGATTTAAAATGGGTTTTATCCACACCAGAGGTGAATATTGCAGACTTAAATATCTGCAGTGACTATAATTGGCTCATTGTTACTCATCCAAGTTTGTAACTTTATTGTAATAAAACACATTTCTTCTCATCTCCTATTTTACCCTTCACCAGAGTGCTTATTTTGGAGTCGTTGCATATGTGGAGGGTATCTTGACAAACATCAGATTAGGCATTTATCACAGGGAGCAAACAGCCACTACAAGGGTAAATTACCTGTAGTACCAGATATTTTATCATACAAACACAACTAATTTTGTTCCTATCAGGTAATGCCTGTTAACTATGAAGTGAAAAAAAAGAGAAACTTTAGACGAGACAAATGTTAACATATGTGGAGGCAGCGAGCAGATGATTATTTGAAGATGCACAGGGGAGCGAGCTGAAACAACTTTCTGACAGTTTCATCATGCATTACAGCGCTGCGGTTCCTCCTAAAATTGACATTGTTGGCTTTGATCAAAGTCCAAACAGCGTCGCGACACTCTGAAAGAGGTGTTTCAAGTGATTTCTGTGACAGAGAGCACCGTTTTGAGACCCGCTTCAAAGGATTTAGCATCTGCGCTATGGCGCATCTGGACGTGAGGCCCCGGCCCCTGACACTAGGTTAGCTGGATTTGAAACGCCACACAAGAGAAAGTTCCCCTCTTACTATGTGGGACTCTCATTTCTAGGTGATTTCATTGAAATGTTTTTCTTTTTTTTCGGAATAATTTCTCCTTTCACATGGCACTGCAAAATTGAAATGACTTGCAGCACTGATGTGTATATTTCATCATGCCATCTTGCTCAGTTTCTCTTTCTCCCCCTCTCTGTGATGAATCTGAGCGGTGCCCTTGTTGAGGCATTGTCTGCGGGTAGCGCGCTCAGTCTGACTGATTGATGGCAGACAGTGGCTGTCACCCCTGGAGAGTAAGCATTTCTGTGTCGTCTCCCCACTGAAGGTCCTGTTGAGCTTGTTAAGGGGGAAAACACTTTTTTGTTCATAGCCACTCTGACGGCACTGGCTGACAGCTCCTGCTGAAGAGGAGATAGACTCCCTCTGGCACGCCGCTCCTTCCTTCTCTTTGTCTCACCTTTTCTGTCCCCTTTTCTCTCTTTCATAGGTTTTCTCATTCCCTTTTTTGCCTCGCCTGAGTAGCAGAATTTGGTTGAAAAAAACACTGATTGAAAATGCACAACTGGAACTCGAAACTCATTTAATTCAAGGCTCAGTGAAGAGGGTACCATTTTTTTATTTTTAAGGAAGTTTTCAGTGTTAGCCATAGTCTATGCTCTCTATCTTTCTCTCTGGCTTAGTTTATTTTGCACCTTGGGTTCATGTTTTGTTATTTCCTTATTTTTAAGAAGAAATTAGTTTACCCTTCATGTTTCTTTACATCAGGCCCAGTTCATATGGTGCAGACGTTGGAAAAGACTGCTTCATGTCACACTGCGAGCTCTGGAGAGTTGGCACACTCTACAACCCAAATTTCAGTGAGTCAGAGTGCATATCTTGCCATGGTAGGACATTGCGAAAAAACTTGTCACTAAAGACGATTGATACCTATAATGGCAACACTAAAATGTCATATACAATAGCAAGAAAAAGTATGTGAACCCTTTGGAATTGTATGGATTTCTGCACAAATTGGTCATAAAATGGGATCTAATCTTCATCTACGACAATAGACAATTACAGTCTGCTTAAACTAGAAGTCAGAAGATGGATTTGTTTGTATAATTTTCTTCTCCTTTTTGATGCAATTTCCCCATTTTGATGATTTACCAGCTCTGCACATCTAGAGATTAAGATTTTTGCCTATTTTCTTTACAAAACAATCAGTCTTTTCGAAACCTCAAACAGTTTTCTTGCATTGCCCTGTGTTTAGCTCCATCTATCATCCCATCTACTCTGACCAAATTCTGTCTTCATGTTGAACAAAACACACATGACATACACAGCATGTTTTAATATTGTGATAATGCGTGCAGTTTTCAGCCGCACATTGCATGTTGCATAATGACCAGAAAATTCCTCCTTATGACAGGTAGCTAGGAAGAGACATGTTGATGTTAGTAGTCAGATATAGTAGCTAGGTAGAGATAGATTAAAGTAAGCCAAGTAGAGAATGTTAGTAGTTAGGTGTCCTAGTAGCTAGGAGACAGGTTAGTGTTAGTAGCTCTGCTGCTTTAGGCTATGCTGTTGGAGGACATTATTAGAGTCAGTTCCTACTTTCTCTCCTACTTCTCCCCAACTGCATGATGTGCTGTCAATTCAAGCGCTAACCTGTTTTCTCTTAGTCTTTTCCTACAGTAGGTGCTCCTGACCCGCCCTGCTTGACTAAGATGGAATTCCAGTGGAGGAACGTTCTACATGTCCTTGAACCAACTTCCGCTTCTGCATCAGTTCTGTTGCTCTTTCTGTGTCTCTGCTGCCTTCTCCAAACCCCAGACGGTCTCGGCAGATGACCGCTTATGCTGAGCCTGGTTCTGCTGGAGGTTTCTTCCTGTTAAAAGGGAGTTTTTCCTCTCCACTGTCGCTTCATGCTTGCTCAGTGTAAGGGATTGCTGAGAAGTCACGACACAATCTTCTGTGATTCTCTAATTCCTAAATTGAACATTGTATTGTAATAACTCTTCTTGTAAAGTGCCTTGAGATGACATCTGTTGTGAAACGGCGCTATATAAATAAACTGAATTGAACTGAATTGACTTTATTTCAACAACTCTCCTCTTGCTGCAACATTCACTGACAGCCTCTAAAAATTAGCAAAAACAATGATAACCCTATTTTAGACAGTGTCTTAAGACCCAGGAGCTTTGGAAATGATCAAAAGAATGCATTTGTCTTGACTGCCCACTGGAGCTCTGATGTTGAATAAGTTAGAAGGCTGAATTATTTATTGATCATTGTTTTTGTAGTATTTCCTAAAGAATATAGCTGCAGGTATTTTATTCACCTACCTTATCAGGGAACAATACACTTGTTTTAGTGAAATATCACAAGCAACTCAATATGCTTTGACAGGGGTGCTGGTTCATGGAACAAAGACCAAATGTTTCATTGTTTCTGTTAGATTGAAAATGGACAGGCCGATTATTTCCCCGCTGTGTTCATTCTTTAATATTTAATACAACAATAAGGGGTCACAAGCCAGTGATTTCATTGGCCGTTATCAAGTCCAGAAAAATGCAAATGTTTGTGTCAGGAAGGCATCCGAAGTAAAACCTAAGCCAAATCAAATATGCAAATCCCAAACATGAACTCCATATCAGATTGTTCGAGGCCTGGGTTAACAAATACCACCCCCAGTGCTGTTGACCCACAGGGTTCCAGTGGAAATTGGACTTCTGTTGGTCAAAGGAGAAGAGGAGGAAGGCGTGTTGGTTGGCAGCAAGAGAAGAGGAAATTCAAGAGTTTGGAATTAAGAGTAGGGGACGTTTAATGTTTGGACTATGACAGGTAAAGCTAGAGAGCTGGTGGATATGATATAGAGAAGGAAGGTGGATATTGTATGTCTTCAGGAGACCAGGTGGAAAGGTAGCAAAGCTAGAAGCTTAAGAGAAGGGTTCAAGATATTCCACCATAGGATAAATGGAAAGCAAATGGAGTAGGAGTTATCTTGAAGGAGGAATTAGCTAGGAATGTTCTGGAAGTGAAAACGGTGTCAAATAGGCTGATAAGTTTGAATTTTAAATAGGAAAAAATAATGATCCCTGGCTGCGTTTACATGCAGCCAAAAACCAGTTCAAAACCGGGTTATTAGCAATAACCTGGTCATTCATGGCCATGTAAACACTGACAAAAACGCGAATATTACCCTTGGGGTACCCCATGTCTAACCTGAATATCTGGTCATGTAAACGCGTATCGGCAAATCCCCATCAAAAGGTTCATTGATTTGTGTTCTGCGCATGTTCTATTCGCAAGGAATCTTGGTGTTTTGAATAGAGGAACTTCTAGTATCAGCCGTCTGGCATACAAATCTCATGTCTACGGGAGTAACTCTCTCAGTACTCTCTCTCTTTACCTCTGTCTGCTCACGCATGTAAACAGGTTATTCTGAATGTTTCAATACAAAATACAAAGAAATAAAGCTAATGAGTCATACAATGAAGCTGTGGGAAAGAGTGGTGGAAGCTGGGCTTCGGTCAGAAGTGAACATTTGTGAGCAGCAGTACGGTTTCGTGTCAGGAAAGAGTACTACAGATGTAATTTTTGCTTTAAGGATGCTGATGGAGAAGTAAAGAGAGGGTCAGAGGGAGCTGCATTGTGTATTTGCAGATTTAAAAAAAGCGTATGACAGGGTGCCAAGAGAAGAACTGTGGTCTTGCATGAGGCAGTCTGAAGTGGCAAAGAAGTATGTGTTGAATTAAATAATTATCATAATTAATTCAATGCATGTTCAAGCAGAGACAAAATGGAGCCAATTTCCAGTTCTTAAGATTTATTTTGAACAGATTAACAAATTGCAGTTTTACAGAGAAAGTTGCCCCCCTAGTTTCTCTGTGGTCCAGATTTAAAGAAATCTGACAATTGAATGATCTTCATTTCACAGCTTTATAGAAAACCGGGCCTCTAGGCGTTTCTACTCCCTCCAATCAGAACATTTCCAAACAGTGTCTTGCCATTATTGGCTGTCAGAAAATTATGCAGTCATATGGTGAGGCGTGTCTTTTCTCTTGGTAAAAAGCTCATTCTGAGTTTTATGGTTTTATGGCAACACACTAAATCTACAGACATCCTGTTTTTACAGCTTGCAATAAAACTTTAGCCAAGAGTTTTACGACTTAAAAGCTTACCCCCATAAACAATACTGACAGACATATTTTTACCATCATGCAAGCTAATTAAAACAGACTTTTACTTTCTGAATACTAAAAGTTTAAAACATATATAGAATAACACCACAATTCCCTCTTTTCAATCTTTTTTTTGAAAATAGATTGATATCTTCTCTGTACTCTCCTTCAAGGTAAGTGTTTAGAACTTAAGATCAAAACCTGTAAAGCATTTTGAGAATGCAAGAAATCAAATCCAAGAAATTTCATCAGTTCAAAACGTGAAGTCTTTTCTATGATACCACAACAAGAGTTCCAGATTAAAATTCAAAACACAAACTGTTAAAGTACCTTTAACCTTAACTCCCATTAAAAAAATGTAAATCTGTTAATCATAGATTCACCCTCTTTTGGCATTATACAAAAAATTATTTTAACAATTCCGAAAAACTAATTCAAATACCCAAAAATGTATAAGAATGTCTTACATGTGAAGAGATAATTAAATCTGACTTGAAACATGTTAATACTCGTGGAAGAAGCTTAGAAAATCCATGAACAAATACATTCTTACCATGTTATATTCTGAAATAAATCAAACTTAAAGTGTTAAGAAACCTGTGAAATAGAAGGTATTAAGAACCCTTTACAAATGTAATCCTCGAGTCTATTTAGTCTTTCCTCTAGTAGACCCTTTTGTTTTATTAATGCAAACCTTAATACAACCTTAAAGACAACTGGAAATTAAGAAATAAAAAATTAACTGATTAAAATTCTTTCAGAAACCCTCTTAGGCAATATTAACAATTCTGCACTTGTGAATAAAATAGTTAAACAAATAATTAAACAACCTGTAAAATGCAAAAACTTATTAATAAATGTTCAGTCTTTATATTTGTATTCTGTTCTTCTTTCTTCACTCTCATTGTAGCCCCCTCCATGGCACCTGGCAGCTGGAGAGCGATGTACAGAGCTGATCAGTGTGGAGGGCTCCTATTTTTTAGTGTTCCAGTTTTACTCCCATATATGCAGATAACCACTCTCTGAAATGCCAATTACTTCATTAATTGAGCATTTCCCCCAATATACACAAATCCACAGACAGGCCCCGCTTCCCATAGCTTACCCCACCGATGTGGGGTGGTCAAAACCTGCTGTGCAGCTGATTGGTGAGTTGTGATCTTCTTCTGTAGATCCCTCTTTGAGATGGCAATTTCAAATTGCCCATCTCATTCATTGGCACATAGATCACACTGGATGAGTAATATCACCACCCAAACAACCTTCTGGGTGAGCTAGGCCCCGCCGCCTGTGGCCCCAGCTTCCGATTCAGCTTGGTCAAAACCTTCTTGACCCTCTTTAGGTAGATTCCTGCTGATCCTCGACCAGGTTCGTCGTTGGCGTGGAGCTGCACTTTGTGTGTGTTCCCAGCTGTCATCTGGAACTGGCTGAACCACTGGACTCCTCACGCCTTCGACCTGGAGCTGTACCTTGGACCCCGATTCAGCAGCTGTAGTCAGCTGTGACCAGAGGAGACTGTGTGCTCCTCACGTGCTGCTGAATCCTGGGGGCATAAGCTTGTAAACATCTAAAAAATGACAGTTTTTGATCCGGTCTTGTGATCACTCCTTTTCAATCTAATCCAACTGTATTGTGCCGAGAAATTATTTCACCCATCTAATTAAAAAGTAATCCCTGGGGAAAGAGCAAATCCATATTATTTTGGTACATCACCGTTGTTATTCCTGTAAACTAAACCAAAACACCTCCCTCATTAATGGATTTAAAAGCAAGAGCAGGCTCAAGAGTTTATTTTTTGTCTACAGTTCAACTGATTACTATCCATTTGCTTGTTCACCCAAATTGATTCTTTCATTTACTTATTTATTTATCAAGTTTAAGACACTCATGTCTGTTCCATTACAATATATCCTTTCTTAAATTCAGTACATCGCTGTGGATGAAAACATAAAAATAAGAAAAAAAAAATTCTCTCTCACCAGCCAGCAACCCCCTGCTATCGGCCCAATTTTTCCTTCCAAATTTTGTTTCCGGTAAATGGTGGTATTTTACCTGGAGATAATCCTGGGGAAGACACGGGGTTATCAAAGTTCGAGGAACCTCAGCCACCTTCGATCAGACAAACAGAAACTCTTGTGGTTAATTCAGCAACAGTGACATTGAATCAACAGTCTTTGATCATCACTTCTTCAGCAGAAACAGTCCATCTCACGCCAGCCAAGTGGATTCACACATATTGTCCTTGAAAGTTCAGCTCAGCATGAGGAAACGTGCTCCCCCCTAGGGTGTCCTCCAGTTCACCCCTGAAAATATACAGTCACTGGTGCCCCCCGGTGTTTTGGGAGCAGTGCACAAGAGAGTCGTAATTCTGCGCTGGTCGTATAGATGTTTCTTTGGCAGTTATGGCGGGCGCCTGTTACTCATCAGCCCACGCACCCCCACCCATCTTATCTCCCCAGGAACATAAATTACATCTCAAGAATGTTATCTGAGGGGTCTCTGTTGCGGGATGAGAAAAAGAGAAAAAATATATAATTAGAGGAAGAAAAAAAAACAAAAAAAAAACAGACAGAGAGTCGATCCTCTCAGCCTATTCAAATCAAGTTTTATTTAAACTTTTTATTTTCATATTCATTAGTCTCCTTCCTTGAATGTTGAATTTAAATATCTTCCACACTCAGACTGCCTATGTGGGCTCTATTTTAATTTTACTTCAATCAGTTATACTAGTAATAATTTCTTCAGTATTAATTCTGGTAAAAATATACTAATTAATAGGTTTGCTCTCTCCACCAGGAATGATAATTAATCCTTATATGTCTAATTAAACTGTTGTTCTAATTCTTCCCCTGCTTATTTTATTTAATGATTCCTTCATTTTTCATCCAATTTATATGATATACTTTATCAATGCAATGCCTTTCTCTATTTTGTCAATTTGATAAATGTCTCTTCCATCTCATGTGTAAATTAAATATTTATAAAGATTGACCATCGCAATATTTTAACACACTTAGTTCTTAGAAAAATAAAATTAAATTAAAAAGAAAAAAACAAAAAGGCTGGATTTTTCTGTTAGATATTGCTAAGGCACCACTAAAACATTGCAATAACAAAAATAAAGTCAATAACCATCTGCAAAGATCCAGTCTCCAACTCCCCATCACTTAAGCGTACTGGATCTCTATCAAGCTGGCTCAGACAAAAAATATCAAAATTAAAAACATCAAATGTTTAAAACAAAATCAGAGAACAGTACTGACCGATAAACACAACATAGTTTACAAAAACAGTCTTCAGTTTGCTATACTTCAAATTCTATCCATATTTCTAAAGAAAAATCCAAGATTTAAATCACTGACAAAACAGCTTCCCTATAAATATTGCCAAACCTAAAGTACTTTTTTTTTTTAACACAATCCAATATAAATTCAAAGTACTTTTGCTTATATGATTCCTCTTTAAACAAAACAAAAAAATTCAATAAAGGAGGTTCAAGAGATGAGATTTCTCTAAACAAAAAATAGTCGCATTAAAATAAAAAATAAAAAATAAAAACCAGCATTTTTTCAGTATCCCTCTTTTCCTCTCAGGCTTCTTTTTTTTCTTTTCTCCAATGATAAACACCAAATTAAATTGAAGCTTCTAGAGATGTCAAATAAATTACCACTGAATCATGTTTTCTTTAATCCAGCTTCTCAAATTAACATTTTTCCAAAGTTCTAATTAATAAGCAGACCGCAGTTCAGAAATCTGGGTCAGAATCTAAGTCAAACCAAATATATAAAGGTTGAGAGAAAAATAAAAAAATAAAAATAAAAATAAGAAAAAATAAAGAAAATAAAGAAAATAAAATCAAAAAATCTAAATAAATTGTCAGTTACAGAGTCCCCACTAATCAAATGATATGTTATGCCATTATTCTATGATCAGAACTGTTCCAAAATGTTTTAGGACCTGTAAATTTACTCTCAGCATCAAGTAGACTAGCTAACAATCAATAAATAACATCTGAAAGATTAATCTTAAACTTTAAAACTAAAACCGATTCTTATTTGTCAAAACAAAATGTGCATTCAAATATATGGTAAAAATTATTTCAATGTAGCTGGTCCAATCACATTTTGCCTCTACACGATCAGAATAAATGAATTTAGAATTTACTTCTTACTTCCAAATTAAACCATCATTTCGATCACCGCGATATTCATTACTTTCAATCCTTAGACCAATTCAAATTTATCCCCAGCCTGTTTAAAAACAAACTGATTACTTAAAGATGACTCTGTGTTTTAATGTTTTCTTTTTTTCAAACTCAAACATTCAAATCCCACTAGTTTAGAAAATATCACTATGATAAGTGTTGTTTTGCATGTTAAAAACATTCAATTTATAACGGAATTGAAATGTACTGGGTTACTTCTTGAGCCCCAGTTGAAATTTGATAACTCCAATAAGACTTGAGTGTCCACAAAATCATTAAGAATGTTCAATTGTTTAAATAATTTAACATCAGTCTCCTTTAGATCATTTATTCAGAGACTAAGCTATATTTCTAAAGTCTATAGAGCCATCAGAAATAAGCCAAACATAATTTTAGCATAAATGATACTATTTAAATCACAGAAAGAATTCATTCTCTGTATCATTCAACACGGTGCTTAAAAAAATAATTTAGACCAGTTTGTTGCTTTCCAATTAACACCGTTTGCTTTTCGTTAAATTATTATAATTACTACTTATAACTTTATCTTTATTTAGGCCAACTTAATCAACTCCTGCTTAGATCAATCCAAAAGCAAAAAATCCACCTACTTAAAGATTTAAAAAAAATGCAACTTTTATTTTGACTATACACTCCCCTCTTTTTAATTTTTAAGATGAAATC
The DNA here is from genome assembly GCA_028564705.1 of Apricaphanius iberus. Lineage (NCBI taxonomy): Eukaryota > Metazoa > Chordata > Actinopteri > Cyprinodontiformes > Aphaniidae > Apricaphanius > Apricaphanius iberus. The sequence goes on along the minus strand of JAPXFQ010002251.1, from coordinate 1,083,752 downwards.
AAAAATTAAAACTTCACCAAGTCAGAATCGACTCATGAGTAACTGTTCTTAGTCATTTGCGTTTAATTATAACATGCATATTTACTCTCCTCATGTAATCAATTGAGCCTTCTCAGGCAAAAACAGTTAACCAAATTCAGCATGTACTTCTTAATCTTTAATCTCCGTACCGTAACAGTTCAGTTAAACATGAAACACCTTAAATTGCCCTTCGTAGAAAATGTGCTAAAACATTGCCTAAGGGAGTAGCAACCAAAAGTTATCTGAGCAGTTATCTTGAGGCCGTGTTACATCCTACTCAACCAGAAAAAGTTAACAAAAATCCAAATAAGTTTAAGTCTTAACAAGGCAATCGTCCGCAGGAGTCTGTAATCACTTTCTATCCAAAATCAACTTTCAGCTCACTACACATAGAACATGCAGTTAGTTTCAACCACAAACACATTGACACACAAAAGCCACCACCGCTAGCTTAGCATAGCAGCCTACCTCCACGTGCTACCGTTAGCTTTCTTTGTGAAACAAAACGTTAAACAGTACAAAACGTACGGCGAAAACACTCCAGAACATCGCAACACACACTTTAGAAAATGACTTACCGCCATGCCAGGACTTAATCCGCACAATGTATACCACCTCACCAAACTTTAATTCGGCACGAACAAACATTCTCCTGTTCGTCCACGCGGACTGAAACATATGTCCCCAATTTCAGCCATCCCGCACAGCAAACACCGATTCAACTACGTCCATTACAGCCCAAAACCATTAACAAAAAACACAACATTATAAGCGGTGACTTTTAGACCGTATTAATTATTTTCTCGCGTAGGTTTACACCAATCTGTTATAAGTTCCGTAGTCCGCTTTGAGAAATTTCCTGGCGCCGGCCTCCAGAAAACCACTCAAAAGACTCGAACAGATGGCAGAAAACCGCCTATTACCACTAATTTATTTATCAAAACATATAGTCAAAGCTGTCGTATGTTAGCCATGCTATCAAGCAAAAACTCACACAGAATTAGCTCCGCCATAGCACCTAGCGTAGGGCGGCCACCCTGATGGCCTGCCGTAAATGTTCACAACTCATTCTTATAGATTTTTAATTACAGTTATCCATCATATTTAGTTAGATATTCATTTATCTATTTTAATTTATTTATTATACTCGAGTTCAGTATTTATACTATAACATTTTAACACAAAACGCAACATCACCAGCACGTCTCGCAAAGCGCCTGCGTAAAAAACATCTCACACACACACATAGACACACACTTGTACAAGCAGAAATCTAAACACTAACCTCATCGGAGCTCACCAAAAAATGCCGGACCATTTTCACAATTCCAATTCGTGGTGCTCAGCCACGCGTTTGGAAGTAAACGCAGCCCCTCTCCCAGGTAATCCGTTTAGATTTTCAGAGGGCGACCCAGGCGCTCCTTAATCTTTTCTCGATTGCCAGCCTGGGAGCTCCCAGATAGCGTCCTATCTGGCCAGAGTGGCCAACCCGTCGAGTTCCGATCCGCACCTTGGTTCCGACTTTGAGTCGTTGAAGAGATCGGTCCATCTGCTCCACTGTCCGCTCCGGAAAAAACCATCCCCCACTGGGCGCGTAAGAAACTCCATCTCCCAGCAGGCACCGGTGTTTCTCTACGGAGCGTAAAGAAGGACGCAATCCTGCTCAGAAACAGGGAAACAGACAGACAACAGCTTCAACACTCCGGGCTTGCAACAGTTAATCTGCTCAAAACAAAACAAAAAAAAAATTTAACTTGCATGACAACATTACCCAATTTTAGATTAACCAATCCATAGAATTAAAAAACTACGCAACTCTGCGCAAATTGTCAATAGAGCAAATACATGTCCGTTAATTAACTTAAAAAAATATAACTGGAGCCTGGTCCAAAACCCTGCACACAGTCGAGGTCACCATTTGTTGAATTAAATAATTATCATAATTAATTCAATGCATGTTCAAGCAGAGACAAAATGGAGCCAATTTCCAGTTCTTAAGATTTATTTTGAACAGATTAACAAATTGAAGTTTTACAGAGAAAGTTGCCCCCCTAGTTTCTCTGTGGTCCAGATTTAAAGAAATCTGACAATCTGAATGATCTTCATTTCACATCTTTATAGAAACCGGGCCTCTAGGCGTTTCTACTCCCTCCAATCAGATCATTTCCAATCAGTGTCTTAGCCATTATTGGCTGTCAGAAAATTATGCAGTCATAAGGTGAGACGTCTTTTCTCTTGGTAAAAAGCTCATTCTGAGTTTTATGGTTTTATGGCAACACACTAAATCTACAGACATCCTGTTTTTACAGCTTGCAATAAAACTTTAGCCAAGAGTTTTACGACTTAAAAGCTTACCCCCATAAACAATACTAACAGACATATTTTTACCATCATGCAAGCTATATAAACAGACTTTTACCTTCTGAACAATAAAAGTTTAACACATATGCAGAATAACACCACATATGCTAGAGTGGTGTTGGACATTTAAGAGAGCTCTGAGACAGCAGTGAGGTGTGCTGTAGAAGTGATAGAGGAGTTCAAAGTGGAGGTGGTACTGCAAGGCTCTGAGCCCCTTCTTGTTTGCTTTGGTGATAGACAGGCTGACAGATAATGTTAGACAGAAATCCCCATGGACTATAACGTTTGCAGATGACATTGTGATCTATAGTGAGATCAGGACAGAGGTGGAAGAAAAGCTACAGAGATGGAGGTATGCACACTCGAAAAGAGAGGAATGAAGATCAGTCGCGGTAATTAATTGTTCTTTCAATGTGAGATGCTGCGGCACTGAAGAGATGAGACACATGCTGAGGCTGTGTTAGAGATCCAACAAAATGGTTTATGATGTGTTTCTTTTGTAGTTGGAACATGGAAATTGCGACAAAAATCATCTGAACACTCTCGAGGTCAGACTTCCCCTTGGAAAGAGAGATGATTTTCTTGCTCTGACTTTGACTTTCAACATTGCCACTCATAGAATCAACAACAGTAAGTTGTGATGGAAACATGTTTAATTTGCCTGACACACTAGTAAGAGTACGTCTAAAATTTATGTTACATGTGACATGTGACAGTGTGGAGTTAATGTCACTGTAGCTCCTTTTGATCATGTGCCCTGGCTGACTGGTTAGTGCGCATGACTCTCACCCGGGAGTCATGGGATCAAATCCCGCCCGGGTGCCACACATGCAGAGCCTGCAATTGTAATTTTCACAAAATTATATTGCTGTTTGCATATGGAAAGTACAGCTTATGTGAATCCTAAAAAGAGATACTACTATCTATGGCTATTTGGCAGCGCAATACTAGAATCTCAATTTACTCGACCATGTTAACTGGAACACTGTTTACTCAGGTGTGACATTAAACCCAGCTCTAAGTTCCAAGGTAAATGGACCATACCATTCTCTTTCTGTGAGAGCATGAGCGTAGTCAGTCTACCAACATGGCAAGCACGCTCTAGTGGTTGGATATGGAATAGCACTATGAGCACTTTACAGGGTCTGGGAAGACTAACGTACCACCCTGCACCAGTTACCTCGTGGCCAAGTCAAGAATACAGAGAAGATGATTGTTACTGATGATAGGAACCATATTGCAATAAGGAATCTCTCTCAAATTGTGTGTTTTTTAGGATTTAACTGAGAGACCTGCCCATGGTGTACCCTGTCTCTCGGCCAATAACTGCTGGAGAAAGACACCAGCTCCCCCGTTACCCTGAAAGGATAAGCGGGATAGATAGATGGATGGATTTAAGACTAAAATTGAGTTTCTGACAATTCCTTACTACTTCCATGACATTGTTGAGCTCAGAAATGTATCACGTTCTGGGACATTCAGGTTACGTAGCACAGTTGTCTTCATTTCGCATTTTGTCTAATCAGCCAATCAGAGTTAACGTCATAGAGCCATCTTTTTTCAGAAGAAAAGTCTTTAAGGTCATATAGCCATAATTATTCCATCTTAAGCCCTAGTTTACACTTCTCCATCTGTGTAGATACGGAGACAAACAAAGCCATTATCCATCAGTGCAAGGTCTCTCCAGCCCCTATGCAAGGATGCAAAGAGCAGAGCCCCATTTTTTAACTATATATTGAATGCAATGGAGACCAAACACCTGTGATTGGTCAGCCCAATATCATTTAACTGAAAGTGTGTTTAGATGCACTTTTAGGGTAGTATATGAGTTACACTTGGAGTAAAACACTTTACAGTTAAATCAAAACTCACTTTCTGTAGGCCATTGCTCTTGGGTGGATGTACATTTACAGCTGGAGTAAATAAACTCTAGTTGACCAGAGACCCCACTGGTAGGCAGACCCACAAGAAAATGTCTGAATACCTACAGTACATACCAACCGAAAACTGTAAATGGAAACAGTCTCTGTAAATACAGTGCTCAGCATAAATGAGTATACTCACTTTAAAAAGTAACAATTCAATCAGTAGCACAAAATCTTCAGTTTTGCTCAAATTGGTTGAAGCAAAAAATGAATACAGCCCCAACAAATAATACTACATCTAATATTTTGTATGAGAACCTTGATTTTTAAGGAGAGCATTAAGTCTTCTAGGCATGAAATGAACAAGTTGGCGGCATTTTGAAACAACTATCTTTTCCCATTTTTTCAACAATAACCTCTTTTAGAGCCTGGATGCTGGATGGAGTGATTCTCAACTTGTTTCAGAATTTCACACAGGTGTTCGATTGGGTTCAGATCAGGAGACATACTTGGCCATTCAATCACCTTCACCCTGTTCTTCTTCAGAGATGCAACAGTAGCTTTAGATGTGTGTTTTTGGATCATTGTCGTGTTGAAAAAGTGCACAACGACCAAGTGCAGAGAGTGATGGCAGCATCTTCTCCTTCAGTATAGAGCAGTACATTGAGTTCATGATACCATCAATGAAATGTAGCTCCCCAACACCAGCAGCACTCATTTAGCCCCACATAATGACACTGCCACCACCCTGTTTCATTGTAAGCACCATGCATTTTTCTTTGAAATCCTCAACTTTACGACACATACAGTTTTTTTAAACCATTAGTTCCAAAAACAGTTATCTTTGTCTCATCACTCCAGAGTATAGAGTTCCAGTAGTCTTCATCTTTTTCAGCATGGGCCCTAGCAATTTCTAGGCGTGTTTTTTTGTGTGCATGGGCTTTAGTAGAGGCTTCCTTCATGGACGATACCCATGCATGCCATTCCTCTGCAGTGTGGTGTCACGGGAAACAGTCGGTCCAGTATGGCTTTCTAATGCTTTAACTAACTGTAAAGAAATGACATGGCAATTTTTCTTAAACCCTTCTCATCAGAAGACACTGCTGTTGAGATGTTAACTTCTGTGGACAGCCTGGAAATTCTTACATCTTTGGACACCTTTTGCTACAGTATTTTGACTGATATGTAAAAGCTTTGCTGATCTTTTTTGTAGCCCTCGCCTTTTTTTGTGTAAAGAAATTATTTCTTTTCTCAGATTTTGTCACATTTCTCTTCCATGGGGAGCCATTGCTGACAGCATGAAATGGGAAGGGCTTTTCTTTGTTAAGTATGTCATTTTATAGTCACCTGTCTGCTGGACACCTCTTAAATGAATCATTAGACTCACCTGTGGCTGAATGCCTGTTAATTAGAATTTTGTAGTCTTAAGTGTATCTTTTCTCCTAAGAATATAATTGGGGTGTACTCATTTTGGCAACATGGGTTTGAATAAATTTGTTAGGACAATTACTTTTGTGCATGCGCAAATTAACAAATCTTGTTTGCAACCAATGGCCCACATTTGTTGGAGCATTTTGTAGTATAGTTTCTTAGAGAAAATGTTGATTCTGAAAGGAAACTATAGGTTTTATTGCTCTGTGATGGACTGGCGACCTGTCCAGGGTGTACCCCGCCTCTCGCCCGTTGACAGCTGGAGATAGGCGCGACCACCGCGACCCATTAAGGATTAAGCGGTTAAGAAAATGGATGGATGGATGGAACTATAGGTTTTATGACAAATGTAGTGGGGTTTACTCATTTATGCTGAGCACTGTACGTCTGCCTCAAGGTGCAAACTTGTTGACGGAGAAACATACACCAGGCTTTATTTTACAATAAACAGACACTGGTATAACAAGATAATTGCTTGTATAGTTTAGCTTACATTTCCTGATTTTCCCACAACAAACTGCTTTCCTTGCATCCCTACCCCAGGGGCTTGCTGTGCCCCCTGTTATAAGATGGATGGTTGTCTGTTATTGCAGCCTTCTCAGGCTGTTATTGATGTTCAGAAATGCATTTTTTTCCAAATCAAGACTGGATTTCTGGTGTGTATCTTAATACAGTGTCCTTTTCCAGGGAGTTTATACAATTAGACTAAAAAAAAGTAAACATTGTCAACACCTTCACCAAATACAATAATCAGCCTTCTAGGAGAAAGTAAAGGAAGGGAATAAACTTTGGTTCCCAACTGCCTCATTTTCAGCAAAGCCCCTTGTTCTTTTATCTCCTGTGCCTGTTAATATAGTCACTTCCACTGCTACGCAATAAAAGAAGGGCATGTTTTCTATCCCAGGTGGGCACGCCAAAGTGAGACTAATGTTTTTTATTTATCTGTGCACATCTTCAAATGCATGTGTTACTGAAGTGGTTTGTGCATTAGTGACTAGTGTGATCAGTAATTACCTGCCAAATTAAGTTTTAAGGCCAGGCATCTTTTGATCACTTTGCAACCAACCAAGAGTTTTATCTGTGACCCAAACAGAGTAGGGAGAGAAACCAAACTCTCTGTCTATCTTAGATAGCAGTAGGTACTTTATTCAGCCACTCCTATGTTGAAGATATCAAATTGTGTGCCTCACCTACCACACTACCAGGGAGCAGTTTAGGGTTTCCAGTGTTCTACAAACACTGTCATTTACACAAAAAAAAAGCAAAATGGAAGCCCGTTTGATATCAACATGGTTTATCTAGTTTCAAACAGCAGCAAAAGCACGAGCACCAGGAGGCATAGCATTACTCCTTAACTTTCTGATACATAGGTGGCATAAAAGCCCCCTATGAGGAACGTCCTCTCCTCCAACTGTTTGTTTCATTTATTGTATAATCACCGTCACTTATCTCTAAATTCTATGTGACACTTCAGGTTTTCTTTTGATGCACTTTCACAACACCTCAGCTCACGAGAGAGTTTGTCACCGTTTGCTTCTGTATAAAATATTTATCCCCATGGCAGTAGTCTACCCACATACAGCCGTCACTGTCACACAGCCAAGTGTTGAAAGCTTTTGCAGTTCACCAGTTTAACTTTCAGAGTATTCCGACCGTACCCTTACTTTGGTGCTCTCAAAGCGCCTATCCAAATCGATCATAATTCTCACTGCGTAGGCAGTTCTACTTGCTTTAAGAGGTGCTGTAAAAGGCAAGTTTTGTGAAGCAACAGGATATCGCTGTGCATGTGCTGCCTAACTGCCCGCCTGGCTGACAGGTAGACAGATTCCTCAGGGAAGGCATTGCAAACAGGGATGTTAGCATGTTCAACTAGGTTCTGGGACACAGCAGGACAGTCCTTACTTATAAAATGTGATTACAAAGTGTAGGCAGGGAAATGTCAGGGCGATTCTGGGGCTGTGTGTACGAGCGAGAGAAGGAAATTGAGAGAGCCAGACTGACAAAAGAGGGAGCAGATGCATGGCGGTAGAGCGAGCATTGTAGCAGACATGATTGCATGCCTTGATCTTTCCTATGGCAAGAACAAGACCTCAATCTCTCACTATCTCCACTTTAATCAAATCCCTACCTTTTTTGCCTCCCTGCCACAAACTGTCACAGACTGAAAATAAGCCTTTTCCTTATCAAAGAGCCAAGGGTTCAATTGATTTCTAGGCTAGGCTTGAATTGTTATAAAGGAAACTTTGAGGCACATATAAACACACACATACACACACGAAAAAAGAGAAAACACCTGCACCAACTTCCTAACACCACCCCCCCATCAGGCAAATTACTTCTGACTTTTAATTTATTTCTGCAGGAAATGGAAAGCTACATCCTAACCACAGTCAATAGGGGGACTGGGGAGGAGAGGTGTAATCAGGCAGCTCACCAACTCCAAGGCTTCTATCCTGTCACTTTTAATAGCTGCTCAGACCACACAATCTGCTCGGCCTGATATGCTCACGCCATTCCCATAGCAGCCATCTCTGCCCCTCTAACTCTTTCTCCTCCTCCTCCTCCTCCTCAGTGTCTTTCCTAATAACAACTAAACGCTTCCACACTTCCCTGGTGCCTCATATGAAACAAATCGCAGCCAAACTCCTTTCTACCTTCCTCCCATCGTCGAGCGTGGTGAATGATTCAGAATGGGGATGGGAAGATTGGCAAGTTTCATTTAGGTTCAGAGTGTCACTCCTGGCTTTGATACAAGGAGAGATTGGATTTAAACTAGCCAAGTGAGCTTCTGTTCCGTGTTTTGGCTGGAGTCTCGTTGGCAGTGGAGCCGTATATTCGTTTATGGCTTTCAGTCCACAGAACCTTGCAGATACTAGCGTGACTTTGCAAATGAGATTGATAAGGCACGGCTTTAGTCAAGATAGAAGTGTCTCAACAAGCACCGACATCTTAGCAAAATATTTAATGACATACTCTCATAACACAGGTTTCACAAGTATGGAAATCAAAAACCGTTTTGTATAAAAAAAATTACAATGCACTTTTTGAAATTTTCATAGAAGGATTTTGATTTAATGTTAGAAGAAAGTGCAAAAAGTGGATATTTGTATTCATCCCTCCTGAGTCAAAATTTCATAGAGCAGTATGCCATGGAGTGATTACAAAGCCACCGAAGGCTCGCTTCTGAAGGCGGTGGTTTCGGTAAGGGACCGTTGCTAACACACATAACAGAAAAAAAATCAACACCGGTGTGAACTCCTGACAGAGTAACCCCAAACTTTAGCCTACCTGTCAAGAAGAAACTTGACAACAGAGTCCGACCGGTTTCAGCACACACCATTGGAAAGAATCTCCTAGAAACCATCTTGTTTCTCTCTTCTTTTCTTCTCACCTCAAAGACTTGTTTTCTCTTGTGACTCTCAGCCATTTTCAAACAACCCAGTGAGAACTGAGGCAGAATGAATGGATGATGGTGTAGCGCTACAGATAAACATGGGACAATGTGCGTGCAGACTCTCAGGATGGTTGACAATCAGGAGGACCGATAGTTTGGATGATCCACCTGGAAGACAGAGATCCTGCACCATACTTTTAACATTATATCTCCTTGTATGTGTGCGTGTGTGCATGTTTTAAAATGTACAAAACAGTAACATTAATCTTGCCTGGCCAGGCAACTCTCTGTCAGGGTTTTGCTGCTGGATTCTTGAAGGACCCAGAGTCATTACTGTGGTTTGAAAGGTGCAAAAGAAAGTTTACTGGATACGACACAGGATGGAGATACACGAGGACAAACCCGATCGTTACAGGATGTAACAATGATCCGGCAGGGAATTAGGAGATGATATAGATTTAAATACACAAGGTAGGATGATGGAATGAGCATCAGGTAAGGTAGATTTACACATGTAGGGACAATGATTAATAATCAGGGGTGGAGCCCGAGAGGCTCTGACACTCTCTGGGTGCTCATCACCACTAAACCTCTGATCCTAGAGTCACCACTGTCTGGGAGATTCTGACACAAGAATACTGTATGCTTTGATATGAACCATTCCACTAAGTCACCACACCATGATGCCACAATTTTTTTATTTTAGAATTAGTGTATTCAGTGTGGTGTGAAGTCACAATTTTTCATCATAGAAATCATTTTTCATTAAATCAAACTTTTACCTTTGGCCTCATCTAATCAAACAACATGCAGATGTTTACTACATCCCTTACATTGAATTTGACAATATTTTTAATGGAACTTTTTATTGCATACTTTCAACAACCCTCTCCTTCTCTTTTATCCATAAATTTCATATTTACGGCGTTCAACAACAGATAGACAAGGACTGAGCCTTCTGCACAGTTCATTCTGAAAGGGGCATAAAATGATCTAGAATTCAGTGGGTGAGATCATTTTATGTGAGTGTGAATGCGTGCAAAGTACTCCAATAACATGCTTTGTACGTGCAATAAACTTAATAACTTAATTAAAGCCATATGTTCCCCTTAATTGAAGATATTTGATGAGGGGTTGGCCAAAAGGTATTGGGTTTACTTAGGCTGGCTAACCGTCCTCTTTTCGAGGATATGTCCACTTTTCATTGTTCTACCATTTGCGCCATATAAAACAATTAAAACGGACTCTGAAAGCGAAGACTCTGCACCTTTCAGTTGTAAACCATTCATTATGGCAGTGGTTCCCAAACATTTTCTTCTGGGCCCCCCTTTTGGTTTACATAACACCAAACCCCCCCACCCCCCCCCCCCCCCCCGCGCAAATTCTCTCACTCACACACCTTGTCCAATCAGAGTACACTGCAGTTTATTTCACTTTCACCCTTTTATTAAGAAAATTGGACGAATTAAGGGCTGACTGCAATAAACAACGGGTTGCATAACAATAAAATACAACCTCAAGTAACAAAACAACAAACAGTCTTACCAGTGTAAAAAATGTAAGGGTAAATTTTTAATTGTAGTCTGTACAACAGTATTTTTGCTGTCAGTGTAATTTTTTCAAGCATCTTAACAACGTAATGCTTTTCTTTTTTAAATTTGTTGTAACAAAATTCCACACTGTGATCCATTCATTCTTTTAAAAGAAAGGTTCTCTGTTCAAAAAGGGATAATAATTATGAACAACTCCCTGAGAGGAAAATAAATTAAAATAAAGGTTTGTCATAAAAAATGACTTAAATCCTGCCATCTTCTCAGTGACTGGTGTGAGCCTGCTTGTTGCTGCAGATCTTCTCAAATCTGGGTTTTAGTTGTGAGACTGCCACCCTGAGTTCAGTTTCAATGTCCAGCTTTGACCATTTTGCTAGCTGTCAAGTAGTGATTTTGTTATTTTGTTTATCATTCATTTGTCTCGCGCCCCCCCTGCAATGGCACGACGCCCCCCCTAGGGGGCGCGCCCCACACTTTGGGAACCACTGCATTATGGTAATGTGACGTAATTTTATGTGTCAGACCCGAGAAAAACACTCACCTGAAGCAAGACTCATGACAGCGGACTTCTTTTGCTTTTACTGTTGTAAATAATACTATTATTGTTTTGATAATCGACTAATCACTAATTACTTTGCCGATTAGTCGACTAATCTGATCACGTTTAAAATGCATGTTATTGCAGGAGCAACTAATCTGATATTTGCGTGTTACCTCGAAGTGTTATGTAGTAATTAAAATAGTAATTTTAAGATGATAGCTCATTTAACATTTATGAACTATATAAAAAATAAAACGTGACTTATGATAAACATAGTGAAATTACCACCACTGTTCATGTTGCATAAAATACAACAGCCTCTTCAGTGAGGAGCTTAATCAAAACCTTACAGGATCCTTCCTGCCCAATGCCATTTAACGTCTGAAGTCAGAGTAAACATTACACAAGGAAAAAATAAGTATTTCATTGCAATAAGAAGAATAAACAGCAGTTTTTTTGTTGCAACGCAACATGATTTTAACCAACAACCACCCAGATTCATGTCCAAACAAACCCCAGATCAATTAATTATCCACACAATGTGGTTTTAAGTTCACATAAGCAGCTTGATAAAGTGCTAACACACGTCAGCATTAACATGTAGCCACTTACTTCTCTGTCCATCAGGGTTCTTTTTTCTTTGATCTGTGCTGCCACATTTCCAATCAAAGGCGGAAGTCCCGCTGTAAAACAAAAAGAAGAGCAGCATAGACACAATACACGTAGATTCCTCATTGACTGACCCTCATAGATACTGGGGATGCACCGATACCGATATTGGTATCGGGTATCGGCCCCGATTCTGCCTAATGTACTGGTATCGGTATGGGTTAAACTTAACCGATAGCATGAATCGATACTCAAAATGGGGAAAATATGCAACAAATTCACCAAAAAGGATTCATTTTTCACTTGAAATTTTATTTTTGTGGTAATTTTATATTTTACATCTGTTATTTTGTCTCAGTTATGTTTAGTTTGTAAAGTCTGGTGCCTTTAATCCCTGTGGCCAAGCAGCCAGGGCACATGATCTATCGGAGCCATAGTGACAGGACCTCCACACTGTCATAAATAGTATCGGAACGGTATCGGGTATCGACAGATAAACAAAATCCAGCCATCGGTATTTGTATCGGGACTGAAAAAGTCGGATCGGTGCATCCCTAATAGATACAATATAAAAAAGTCTATGAAGAGAAGTCCCAAGAAGGGTTTTCTTCTTTATGTAATGTATGTGTTACTTATTCGGCATTCGTACCAAATTGTACCCATTAAAAGGCAAGGTGCCACCTTTCTCCTCTCTGATTAGCTAGCCTGGTTGATTTTTTACTAATCCTAACATTCGAGGAGCATTGTCTAAACCTAATGTTACTATTTTCCTAATCTTAATAGGGCAAGCGCCTAAACCTACTGCGATCGTTCTATTTATTTCAACATTTAGGAGCAGTTATACCCATAAAAAGTTAACATTACAACTTAGTGATTAGCTCTGTTTAACCGACTTCCTTTTGAGACTGTAGGTATGGATTGGATATATGGCGGCGCCCTTGTCGGCCATTGTAACTGCAGGAAGGTGCTCTTGCCAGAGGTAGGCTGCTCTCTGCAGGAGTGGTGCAGGCACCTCTAGCACTTCCTTGTTTTCACTTAGTGACATGAAACACGTCACAGTTTGGACACTTAGTTGTTTTCTACGAAAGGGTGTGTGGCTGTTCATATAGCAGAATCCAGGAGGATTTCTAAGACATGCATGAATTAAGCCAAAAAGCACTTTGGTTGAGCTTTTTATGAGAAAACTGCACAACCAGATGGTTGAAAACTCCAAAAACCTGATTTTGCATGATATGGGCCCTTTAATAAATTATAATTTTTAAGGTCCTATAGATTTTCAAACATCAGTTGTTGCACTTTTTTTTATTTGAACAGAGTTCAGGTAAAGTGGGCCACTCCTTCAGCTAAATTGAGCCGTGTAAAATCCAAAGAAAACCAGACATTTCTGATAAAAAAACAATTAAACAGCAAATTAATCAACTTTCATTTAAACTCTTTAAAAAAAAACAGAACAAATTTGAGTTTCAATGTAATAATCCATGAATAGCAACACTGACATAAAAAAACAACCCCAGAATGAATTATTTGAACTTTTTAATAACAATTAATTAAATAATAATTAAATATCAATTAATTGTTCTATTTTCTAAGTTCTATTTGAAAAAAGACCACCATCTTCACAGATGCCATTTCTTTTTCAAAGTCGCATGGAACCAGACTCTACAGTTCCCACAGCTGTTCCACTCCTCAGTGGGCTTTGGTCACTTTGGTCTCTATTAACTTCCTAACATGTTTTGCAGGGGGTATCATCCTTCTTCCGGAGTTAAAGCATGATATTCAGAGTAACAACGCATCGCCTCTTTGTAAGTCCAAACATGCCCTGATTGGCCGCTTACCTTTGTCTTAGACGCTATATGCCTCTTATAACACTACTGTTGTTATTGCTGGGTCGCTTTTCCGGCTCTCATAACTTCTGGGGGGGGGGTACGCGAGTGCGGGCGGGGGCGGGGGGGCCGTTTGCAGGGTAGTCTGATTCTCAATTGCATTATCCAGCTACAGAAGCCGAGCGTCAGAAACTCCATTTTGGTTTGGACTAAGGTGTATGCATGCATTTTAAAAGTCTGATTTCAGTCGGACTAAGGCAATAATTCAAATTTCTCTAAATGCATGTAAATGTACTGTCTGTAAAAAATTAAAAGGCTAGGTGGCTCAAACCTTAAGTGACTTATTTTACCTTATGGTAATAAGGTAAAATAAGTCACAAGTCATAATTAGTAGGGTGACATCAGCAAAATTGGGCCATGAGATAAGATTAGCAACTTAAGGTTTGAGGCTCATAGCCTTTTACTTTTGTACAGAAACTGTCCGCAAAATATTTCCAGTTGTTGGCACAAGTGTTGTCGAATAAAAACATTTGATTTTTTTGGTCTATAGCTGCCTAAACTGGGCTAAATTTGCGGGACGTCACCTTATATACACTATATACAAACTAAAGGGAACACTAAAATAACATATCCTAGATCTGAATTAATTAAATATTCTTATTGAATACTTTGTTCTTTACATAGTTGAACTTGCTGAAAACAAAATAACACAAAAAGTATCAATTGAAATCAAAATGATCAACCCATGGAGGTATGGATTTGGAGTCACACTCAGAGTAGAAAAACACAATACAGGCTGATCCAACTTTGATGTAATGTCCTTAAAACAATTCAAAATAATACTCAGTAGTGTGTATGGCTTCCACTGCCTGTATGACCTCCCTACATGTCCGGGTGTGCTCCTGATGAGGTGGTGGATGGTCTCCTGAGGGATTTCCTCCCAGACATGGACTAAAGCATCCACCAATTCCTTGACAGTCTGTGGTGCAACATGGTGTTGGTGGATGGAGCGAGACATGATGTCACAGATGTGCTCTATTGGATTCAGGTCTGGGGAATAGGGCCAGTCAACAGCATCAGTCCCTTGTCTTGCAGGTCATCTGACACACTCCAGCCACATAAGGTATGCCATTGACTTGCATTAGGAGGAATCCAGGGCCAACCACACCAGCATATGTTCTCAAAAGGGTTCTGAGGATCATCTTGGTACCTAATGGTAGTCAGGCTACCTCTAGAGAGCACATGGGGGGCTGTGTGCCCCCCCCGAAGAAATACTCATTGATTTCTTTACCGTTTTACCAGACATATGCACCTTTGTAGCCTGTTGGAGGTCATTCTTTAGGGCTCTGACAGTGCTCCTCCTGCTCCTCCTGCTCCTCCTTGCACAAAAGCAGAGATAGTGGTACTGCTCCTGGGAGTTTACCCTCTTAGAGCCTCCTTCATGTCTCCTTATGTACTGGCCTGTCTCCTGGTAGCACCTCCATGCTTTGGACACTACACTGACAGACACAGCAAACCTTGCAACAACTCTCATTGATGCACCAACCTGGATGAGCTGCACTACCTGAGCTAATTATGTGGGTAGTAGACTGTCTCATGCTACCACTAGAGCGTTCAAAAGTGAACAAAACATCAGCTAGAAAACATGCCATCTAGATAGAAAGTGGTCTGTGGTCACCACCTGCAACACCACTCCTTTATTGAGGGTGTCTTGCTAATTCCCTTTGATTTCCACCTTTTGTCTATTCCATTTGCACATCAGCATATGAAATTGATTGGCAATCACTGTTGCTTCAAAAGCTGAAAGTTGGATTTCCTAGAACTGTGACTGACCTGACACTGTGTTGTTTAAGTGTTACTTTTATCTTTTTTTTAGCATAGTAGTCAATCTATCTATCTATCTATCTATCTATCTATCTATCTATCTATCTATCTATCTATCTTTAGATAAACTATAGATAAATAGACTATAGATAAATAAACTATAGATAGATAGATAGATAGATAGATAGATAGATAGATAGATAGATAGATAGATAGATAGATAGATAGATAGATAGATAGATAGATAGATAGATAGAGATAGTTTTTTCCTCAAGCCTTTGTTTCCAATTCCAACCCTATAACGTACACCATATTTATGTGACAGATAATTGCGCTGGTGCTCATATAATCTTGGCCGGAGGTGAATGCAGATTGGCTTGTCCCTGCATGTCCCTGGCTTACAGATCAGGTTTTATCTGCAAGTCGTTTGCTTTTCCAGCATCTAATGAAGCTCCCTGAAAGGAGATTAAATGGCGGAGGGAGACAAAACAATAACCATTACCAGTCACCTTCATTTTGTTTCAGCTGTTAACATCCTAGGAAGCCTTGCAGCAGCCACCGCTCACAATGCCTTGCACACATTAGTGTAAGAATGGAGTTGGCCAGCGAGTAGTTCCGCTAAAAAATTGACATGGAAATAGGAAAGGGAACGACATTATGGAAAAAAAAACTGCATAATCTTTATGCTGCTCCTGTTATTTACTTGGTAAAAGGTGCTGAAAATAAAAAGTGGATGTAGAATAAGTCGGCAGTGATGAAAACAAACTTTCAATTGGACAGCAAACATGTTGGAAACAGGTTTAGCAGATTTATTAGTGCTTTCAGTTAGAGCTTGATGTATCATCAATCATCATGCAGGGGGTTCTATGAAAAATACACAAAAAAATACAGTACCTTTACTACTGTAAATGGCTTTGACTTTGCTGTATGAGCTGAAACAAGGTTAACATAGAAAACATTTACATAATAAAGTGGTACTTCTTGTTTTTGCTGAGAGCCAATTTACGAGTACAATGTGCCTGAAAATCTAATTACCCCATCACAAATTCTCATATCTACTTTTGGCATCAGTTGTGTCCTTATTGAGATTGTGTCTTTGAGACACAATCTCAAAAAACAAAATGGTTTATAATACCTAAACATCCATTAAATTCTTTATTGACTTCAACATAAATTAGAAGGCTTGTGTGAAAGTATGCCAAGACAAGAAAGACCACTGAATTTCAGATTAGAATATTTTTATCAGTGTTTGCGCTTCTGAATAAAATAAAATAACATAAAAAATCCTAGGCATTGTTTCTTGGTCAGCCACAGACCAAAGACAGTGTGGGTTGTTTGAGATGTTGTTGTTTTTTCAGCTTTCACACACCGTATAACACTGTAGTAAACGCAATGTGACCACTTTAAAACCTAGGCTTCCATGGATTTCTTTGAGATGCATGAAAAAAAATGCAGTTGCATAAATGCTGTAAACCCCACATTCCTTGTAGACTGAACATTTGCCCCCCTGCCAAAAAAACTGTCACAGCTGTACTCAAACATTGGAGCAGTTACCCAAAAATAACATAATAAAGCTTAACCTAAAGCTACGTTCTGGAGACCCTCAAAATGTTATGAATGCTTAAAACAGACATGGTGACTTATTTTCTGCTTAATCTGGTTAATCAGTACGCCTCGTTGCTCCAGGCAGTTGTTTACAATAGTATGTGGCAAACCTACAATGCCGCGCCGCTGTTGGTGGGATCACGTAAATATAAACACAGTGCGGTGGTCGGAAAAAGTAATATTTTTAATGATTTTAGGTTAAATATAATGCTTAAAGCAAAGAGTGCACTATCATCCTGCACACCTCTAAATTCCCGGTTGAAGTATTACTTTTTTAAAGAGATAGTTCTTAAGAAAATTGTTCCATATTCAACCTTTAAACCAACGTATTACACGTCAAAGCATGACTTAACAGACATGCGCAGGAATTACCTACATTCGGAATAAGAGTTTACTTGCACAATGATCGGATTGACTATCGAAATAAACCACCCCTCTCAATTGTAATTAAATTTTGATGCAAATTAGTTTGATCGTGAAGCATTTTTATTCCAATCAGGCTATTAATTCGATTACTTATGCCCATGTAAACGTACCAACTGTAATGTACACAAACATGGAGTGACATCAGACTGTAGCTGCTGGTCCGTTTGCCAGTCACACATGCAATCACAGCAGAGTTCATTATCGAACCGAGAACAATGTTTTTAGGTGGACTAGAGTTTGTTTGTTTGGTCCAAATCAGAGTTCGATTGCCCATTCCCACCTTCCCAAAAGAACTGGACTTTCTTAGCAAACGATCTTGAATTCCATTCAACTGAACTAAACAGGGCTGGTGTGAATGCAGCCTTATAGTACCAGTACAATATTATTAGACTCTAGCACAACACAGTTACGAGTCGGTATTGCAGTTAGAGTAGCTCACACACAATAAATGTCATTGACTACCAGCTTTTAATCAAGCACGTTCATTATTTTAATCTGTATTCTTTTACAAATTCTTGTCTAAATATATGTTAAATAAAACCTTATTTTTTAACTTTATGTTTAACTTAATCATGTTTTCTGAATTTCAGGGCTAACAGCAATTATCAGATTTGTAATGAATCCAAACTAATTAAACAAACAAACTAATTTGTTTATATATTTGAAGCTATTTGGTTGATAATTTGCCATTTTGGATACATATAAGGTAGTGGAGTCTGTAGTAATTTTTTCCCCATCTGTAAATTGTCTCAGACATCATTCGACGATTCAGTGTCAGCTGATACAGGAAAAAGTGTGTCACATACGGTTGAAACAGGTCAAGCTACCCAAAATGGAAGAGCAAAATTTCCATAAACCAGTCAGACTTCCACGGATAGAACGGTGCCATCCCCCTCCTTAGTAGGAAAAAGGTGAACAGCTACAACTTCTTCAAGAACTGTTTCAAGAAAGGACGAGGAACTTCAAAGGAGTAGAACAGAAAGAAATTGCAGTTTGATACAATTTGATTATTATCCATTAAATCAATAAATGCATTCCTCAAACTGGATTCAAGCACAAACACAAAATGCTGTGCATTTTATCCTGTATGCCCCTAAAAAGTTACTGCATTTCAAGATTGTGCATGACTGTCGGGTTCGGGTTGACCACAGTTTATGTTTAAAAAAGTAAAATTTTAAGCTAATAGGAACACTTCTATATTATATATTCTTGAGGAATATTAGTGAAAAAGGTTTTTGCAAAAAAGCTTTGGATATGCAAACCAATTGTTGTAGCAACTGTCCTGGTGGCTGAACTCAAACAATCATGGAGGTAAACATGCTTGATGTGGAGTTCATGGGCTTGTGTGGTTACACAAGGTCTGTAGTTGTGAGGCCGTTAGATGTACTGCTAAATTCTCTCAAATGCCTTTGAGGATGACTTATGGTTGAGAAATAACATTAATTTTACAGGCAACAGCTCTGGAGAACATAGATGCAGTCAGCATGCAAATTGCATGCTCCCTCAAAAGTTGCGATCTGTGGCATGGTGCTATGTGATCAAACTGCAAATTTCAGTGTCCTTTTATTGTTGCCAGTAGACGCATCTGTGGAATATTCATGGTTGATATGCCACACCTTTTATGTGGGATAGATTATCTTGGCAAAGAAAAAGTGTTCACTACGTCCACACTGCAGGTCTTAATGCTCAATTCCGATTTTTTTTTATCAAATCCAATTTTTTATATGGTCGTTTACACTACAGATAAAACGCGCTCCAGTGTGAACGTTTCACGGCTCCAAGGCATGCGCATGCGCATAAGAAGATGAGACGTCACCTTAGTACGTCACACACAACGCGCCCCGTTTTACGGAAGTAAAAATTGGCGGCTACAGATGTAAGCGTTTTTTCAGCAGTCTATCAATTCTTGCATAGTCGAAACCGACGGAATTTTGAAAAATTAATTAGAGAAAGAATGACCACAAGAAAAAGGAGAGCTCGTGCTTTAACAATGGCCTTTGTTTGTTTTCTCCGGCACTGATTAATGATGTCACTGACACGCTGTCTCGTGTCAGTGACATAAAAGACGGATTTAAAGCGACATGTCCGTTTAGACCTCAGCCGCTTTCAAAAACATCAGATATGTATCGGATTCAGTACCACATACTGAAGTGAACTGGGTTGGATTTGAAAAAATCTGATTTATGCCGTTCAGACCTCCAGAAAAAGATCAGATATGGGTCACATAGGGGCAAAAAGTCGGATTTGATGCGCTTTTCATTTGCAGTGTGAACGTAGCCTAACAAAAATTTAGACAATGAAGCATATTAAACGTTTATTAATGTTTGATTAAGGTGTTTAAGTTACCATACTTTTTAATTATACTTTTAAGATTGTTTTAGAGGTATTTTGCAGAGTCAGCTCTTGTTTGGGTCACAGAAAAACAGGACATTGAGCAGGGAAGCACAGGCAGATAACATCACCATACAATTGACAATGGAAGGATGTAAGAAATAACGGTCAGCAAAAACTCTAGTTAGAGCTGGTTTGTAAAGTCAGAATAACAGGAAGGTAATTAATTATGCATGCATGGTTGTAAGGAGGCTGGTCTTGGCAAAAGTTTGAATGAACCAATCATGTTTTGTGTCCCATATTTAACGTTAGGGGGGAGGTTCTCTAACTTTGTGTTAAAATATAAAACTTAATGTTTCTGTTATATACGTTGTCATTGCTCATAGGTAGGGTGACCCAGAGTGTGGATAATTTATACCACTCTGTAAGCTAAATATTTGATTTGTTTTAAGCAGCCCTGTGAACCAGTATTTGATTTCTTGTATTAAAATCTGAAGAAAATTAAATTACTCTCATCTCCTCTCTGATAAAAATGAACACGCATGGAATTTATAGAGTTAAGGTTTAAATTGAATATAGAATAAAATCCTTCAACAGGTATGTAATATTTGAGAGTAATGGGTCTTCTGTAGATATAGAAAGTGTTTCACATGTACAAGAGTGTTATGTTTATATTTTTGTTGGATGTAGTTGATTGGAATACAAATGTACCAGTAGATTTACAGTATCTTTGCCTATAAAGCCCATGATGACTGCATGTTTCCACTGGTGGTAACAGCTTTTGGCAGTTTACATTATTTATAAACCATCTCTGAAACCTTCAACCATTTGGGTCTTTCAGTCAGCTCTTCCCATATGGCATTTGACCTTGAAGTAACAGCACAATCATTGAAATTGTGCTAGCGGGACATTCTGAGACTAAACAAGATGCTGTCACCATGGCAAACCGAAACCATTATAGTCTATAGAGAAGTTTTCACTGAATGTTCCTTGGTGCAAATTAGGCACGTCCCAAAAGTTTCTTGCCATGCTGCTCTGCTAAAGATAGGATTGGGTTCTTGACTCATCATGCTTCCAAAATGCATCAAGCTCTAATCATCAACAGGCAAACACCCATGTTATTATTGCTGTAAGTGGTAATTTCAAAATAACAGTAGGTAGCAGATTTGCTATCGCTTAACTATAAGCATTCCATCCTCACCTTAGAACACCTTGCAATAAAGCGATAGTCAACAAGTTAATACTGTAGCCGCTTAAATGTAAGCACTGATAAAACCCCCAATCTCCATTGTGTTTTAGAAGTGGGTCAGACAAAACTGTCAATCGTACATACTGCTGGGGTAAATTGGGGGTAAGAATCAAGTGCATGGAGCATCATGGGTTCTACTGGAAGCATTAGTTTAATTAAATGCAGTTTATTTATTTTATTTACAAGTGCAGCCGTGGCTCAGCAATTAGGAGTTCGGCTTGTAATGGGAGGGTTGCCAGTTCAAGCCCCGCCATCTCGGTCGTTGTGTCCTTGGGCAAGACACCTCCACTGTTGCCTACTGGTGGTGCCATCATCAGTGTGTGTGAATGTAGTGTAAATCGCTTTGGGGTCCGTAGGGACTACTGTAAGTAAAGCGCTATACAAATACAAGCCATTTATGTGGCACCAATTTGCACGTCATCTCAATGCACTTCACAAGTCACGTCACTTCAATCATACATGACTGAACTCCAATCAGTTTAAAAGGTTTTTTCTATCTGAGGAAATTCCATCGCGTCATTGACTTGTAGCATTCCCTCCTGGACAAACATGCAGCGAAAGTAGACAGTCACATCATGGACATGGACAGGTTCTTCCAAAATCAACATGCTTCAACTCAAAGCCGATGGCTTAAACTCTCTCAAGGCCTGGTAAATTAAACCAAGAACCCCATTCCGAACCCAAGATTTGATAGAGCCATTTGAGCACCGCTGCATGTTTAACCTAGGCACTTTTCAATCAGTCCCCAGGGCACAGACATGTCTGAGGAAAGTGAAGTACAGTTTTTTTTTCCCCACAATCTGCCCCTAACAGTGCATGATTGGTGATGTGAGGGTGAACAGTGCGTGTGTGCTGTTCCTTTGGTGACTGAACGGTGCTTGAGAAGTGAAATTGTTTTGCAATTTTGCAAGATATTTTCCCAGGTTTACTTTATGCTTCATGTGCCATAAACTATTTAAACAAGGAATACAACAATAGTATTGCTGTTAAAGGTACATATGTTAGCTAACTGATTGTGTTAGGGAGTTATTGTGAAGTTTAGAATATAATAAATGGGAGAAATAGAGAATGACTGACAGTCTACTATAGTTTTAGAATTGAAACACTGTTCCAAAGTTTATACAAAGATGCCCTTTTACTTATTTCCAAAATACAAAGATGTTCAACAAAAAGGTAAACATAATCTATAACAGGAAGCTAACTACAACTGTGCTGAGTTAATGTGGATGAAAAGATAGGCATTACATCATCCTTAAATTGATAATTATGGGATAAATAGAACCTAGTTTAGGTTATTTTCCCAACCCCATTATGGGATAATATGGAGCACTCCAAGCCTGGCTAGATTTAGCACAACAGGATTGACATTATTGGTTTGACCCAACAAACTGGGCTCCCCTGCAAGTCAAATTTTTTCTATAGTTTTCTGTATTAAAGCTCTGGACAACTCAGCCACTCTAAAGCAACAGTTATTATTATTTGTCGCTCTCTGGTGTTACTGGAGATTTAGAGATTGAGATGTTTAAGCATGTATACATTTTACTCCTGTCAACAAGCAGTTGACGTTGCAGTGGGATTAAAACATGTTTCAACCAACCTCGTGTCTAGTTCCCTTTTATTTCGACTGTGCAATGGTTACTCTGGCTACGGAGCTCTTGTGGCCCAAGAGCGCATATATCGCGCTGATCGAGTAGAAAACAAAGTTACAGACTTAATGCTGCGCTGCGACCAAAGTGAGAAAAAATACTTTTTCCCTCTCTTCTGACACAGAGTCTCCTACGAGTTTTTAGAAATGACTAATAAGTGACTATTGCTGAATGTTAAGTGCTGCTGTGCAGTGGCTGTGCGCTGACACGCACGACTTGCTGCGTGGTAGCTTGCCGCCCACTTGTTGCATAGGTACCAAAGACTTTACATGTAATCTAGTTGCCCTGCTGCCTGCCTGTTGACCGGTGTTAATGTGGCATAACGTTTTTTTTTTATTTTCCAAGACCAACCAGTTTTTTCAAGGAGCTTAATAGAAGTAGCCTCTCCAGAGGTAGATCATCCGGACTGCTCTTATTTCTCCAGTGGTAATTAGGCCCTCTCAGTGCTTGTGGTTTTGATTCTGCTTGGGGATTCTTACCTGTTTTATTCTGTGTTTTCCCTCAGAGTGAAGGTCTGTCCTTAGCCTTCCACCATGTTATCATCAATTTCCCACACTGCAATACAACCCATTTCTACAGAGGCCCTAATTGGATCCCATTGTCTGGAAGAACTAAGACACAACTTAGTCACCAAACTCCTACACAGCTACAGCATTTAGATGAAAATGAAAATCCGGCCTATAGTGACAAGTTATTGGGCCCGCCCAAGACAGATTACAACACCTTGGTGTTGCAACCATGCATTGACAACCAACAGAGGGTGCTATAGGTTATACTGACACGTTTGGTGGCAGAAAAGAATATGCTTTGATAAGCTTGTATTTCAAAATGGACATTCGAGCTTTGCTTTTGTTTAATAAGAAAAAGATCAAAATGCTAGCACAAATAGGGACTATGCTAATACATCACCTGTCATTATAGAAGCAAGTACAACCTTAACTGGCGTGCTGGTGCACACTCCATACCTGTCAGTGGTAGTAATGCACCAAATGGTTGTTTGCCAAAAAATAAATATTACAAAGATTAAAAAAGGGAGGTTTATAATTTTTAAGATCATAAAAACATGCTTATAATAGCTATGATTAAAATTTTGTGAGATTTACATCCAGGAAAGAAAATTACTAAGGTTTTCTATGCCAAATTATGTTGGTTTTGGGGGTATAAGACTTGTTGTGGACGAACTATTTTGTCGAAGTACATTGATTGGACCATTTTGGATGTAGAAAATACATTTTTGGGTTGAGATTGCTTTGTTCTATCATTGGTAAGAAGGTTTGAACAGTGAGTTGTACAGTATTTGCTTTCTGAGTGGTTTGCTGAAAGCATTTACTGTGTCTACAGTGATTGTATCCTTGTTTAGCATACATATTCGGAATTTAAAGAATCTTAGTTTTCCAATCATGCAACGATGTTGGAAAATTATACCTGGAAGTATGAAACCTACTGCGAGCAGGATGCAACTCCCCCACAACTAAAGAATTTGATATTGTGATGTAAACCTCTTAAACTCGTTTTCTGTCGTTGTATTTGTAACCCAGTCTCCTTTCCAAACACTAAACTCAGCCAGGTCCCAAGCCCTGATCAAGGAGGAGGGTAAGACATGTGACATTAAAAATGATCAACAGCAACAAAATATGTCAGATTTCATACTCCTAATTGCATATCTGCCTTGGCTTACAATATCATAGAAAGATGCACAGGAACTGCACAATTCATTGCCACACTTGCTATGCATCTAATAATGTAATATACAGTGTATTTTGGTATGTCAAAAAAAAATTGATATGAAAAGTGCAACTTAAAAACACTGTGCATACTGCAAATATGCGGTGACTGCACTGCTGTGGAAAGTGTAATCCAATTGTCACAGCAATGACCCAATTTAATATTACTTAATCTTATTCTGTACTATGCATTTGCTGTGTGTTCTGTAAGACAGCGACGCACTAGTGGTCCGTGGTGGAATTCCAAGGGGTCCTTGATAATAAAACATTTATTTAAAAAAAAATTTTTTTGAAAGATACTCTGGCATTTATAATGCTTTACTCAGATGTGACCCAAACCTTTATCTAACTAAACCACAGAACGTAACATGAGCTTTGATACTGGGAGAAAAGTGCATGCAACATACCACATCTAGGCTTAGTGACATAAAAATAGAAGTGAAGATTCAGTTTTGTTACATATATATTTCTGAAAGCAGCTGCAAAATAATCTTTTGGTACATATTTATTTCTAAAAGCTACTTTTTTTTACATTTTAAGATATATGTATGCAATAAAATGTTTTTTATGCAGCATTTTCAGCAAGATTTAGCAACATAATGTTATATATATTTTTGAAAAATACTATCAAATAACATACTATCAAATATCAAATTTATCTCCTGTTCTGTTGCATTTTTTTTTTGGAAATTGACTAAATATGTCAAAGATCTACTGCTGATTTATGCTTTTGTTCTGAAATTACAACTGAAGCTCATATTTGCCTCAAAGAGTGAATCAATGCCACAATGCAATTTAGTTGATCAGAGTTGATCAAAAATATGTAAGGGGTCCAGGATCGGAAAAAAGTTGAGGACACCCGTTTTCAGAGATTCACTTATTTTGTTCTTATTCTTAGACTGACAGCAATCAGACCTTATTTCTGACTGATTTAGCTTATTATTATTTGACACCACAGGGGCAATCATAAAGCCCTGACTTTGTATTCTCAGATGGTTAGCTTATCCTTGAATATGGAAGAGAAAAAAATCAATTAAACAAGGTGGCAAAATCAAGTTAAAAATAACAGCTAAATTCTATACCATTCATCCCAATACAAATTGAGGGTGACATAAAAATGTGACAGGTCAAGATGTTCCACAAACGGCGCTAAACCCTCATAATGCACTTTTGTCTGTATGCGGACATACATGGCAGGATCAGAACCAGTGCTACAGTAGGCTTAGGCTTTCATTACAGAGATGGTGGTTGTACAAACAGCTAATTGAGGTTTCAAACAAAACTAAAGTAGCCCGTAACACAAGCTAGCTAGCAATCAACCGTTCTTGTTGGAAGGTAAAAGGAAGATTAACAAACAAGCCCAACAGTTTGCTTTGGATATTGTTTTACCAAAAAAATTCTAACCTGTATTTAAATTTATTTTTTAACTTTTTTATCAAGACTCCAAACAGGCCAGTTGGGTAAAAAGCCTGCTTCTTGCCTCTTGAAAACAGTAATGAAAACATTTACACACACATCCCACCATGCTCTGACTCCTTTAATATGCAGAAGCCCATCTGAGCTTTTGTGCAAATTTTATAGGAGGTTTTAACAATGATGGATAGATTGTCACGTCAGCGCAGGAACTGTCAGACAGTTTTACTGAGGAATTGCAGTTGGCGCAGCAGGCTGCTGCGCCACAGGAGATGACTGTGTGGAAGGATAGAGGTGCTGTTTTTGCTGATGGTTTTTGGCGTGGGCCTGATGGCCGTTTGGTTTTACCTGCCGCGTTAAAACTCACCCTTTTTCAGGAGGCTCATGGTGTGGCACATGTGTCATACACTCAGATGAAACGTAATCTTTGTTTTTGGTGGCATCCTTTCCTGCCACATATGATTAAGAGTTTTTTGAGTGAATGTGTGGTGTGTGGTCAATTTAATCCTAAGCCTACTATCAAGCCAAAAATGGGAGCCTTCCAGGACTTGTGCAGGCCTGGCGAGGAGATCGTGATCGATTATACAGATATGGGGACACCTGTTAGGGGTTTCCGATACCTGTTAGTGATTATTGATTCATTGACCTCTTGGCTTTCTGCTTTTCCTGCTAGACGGGAAACTTCTCAAACGGTGGTGAAATCTTTGATTAACCACTGGATTCCGTGCCATGGCTTTCCGACTAAGGTCAGGTCTGACAATGGCACACATTTTAAAAATAAACATCTCCGGCAGGTTGAGGAACAGATGGAAATAACCCACAATTT
The DNA here is from genome assembly GCA_028564705.1 of Apricaphanius iberus. Taxonomy (NCBI): domain Eukaryota; kingdom Metazoa; phylum Chordata; class Actinopteri; order Cyprinodontiformes; family Aphaniidae; genus Apricaphanius; species Apricaphanius iberus. The sequence continues at coordinate 1,057,113 of JAPXFQ010002251.1, read as the reverse complement.
CGGCACTGTTTATCATCCGCAATCGCAAGGTGTTGTCGAGCGTTCTAATTCTACTTTAAAGTTGAAGCTGGCAAAGATTTCAGCTCAGACGGGGCTTAATTGGCTAGATGCTCTCCCTATTGCTCTGATGGCCATCCGATCATCTGTCTGTAGGACGAAAGGTCTTACTCCTTATGAGATGTTTACAGGCAGGATCTTCCCTGGTCCTTGGGCTGGCAGAGAACCACAGGTTTCGCCCCATCCTGATCCAGATCCTCGAGGTGATCATCAGCAGCTGAAGGGCCTGGTCTCCTCCTTTCTTCCGGCTCCCCGTGACGTGCAGGGACCTGCGGCGTCTGCTTCCGAGGCTGGACGAGTTTGGCTGAAGGTGTATAAGAGAAAGTGGCAGGAGCCTCGCTGGTCTGGCCCGTTCCAGGTTGCTGCTCGTACGACTCACGCTGTCCAGCTGCGTGGGAAAGGTTCTACTTGGTTTCACTGGTCCCAGTGTGCTCCGGCCCCTGACCCCCCCCTCCTGTCCCTCATCTGCAGCAGCTCTCTGCTGACCTGGAGGAATCTCTCTGCAGTGGGTGGTGTCGGTTCTGACTAGGCAGTATCGACTGCCGAAGCCAGGAGGCAGGGCTTGGCCCACCCAGAAGATTGGTTCCGGTTGCTGTGATCATTCAGTGTGATCTTTATGTGCCAAAATTGGGCGAGATAAGCAATTTGGGCTTGCTTTTCTCGAAGAGGGAGTATACAGAAGAGAAAGATCGCACAACATCTAACACATTACACAGCAGGTTTTGACCACTTCACAATCGGTGAAGGAAGCCAGGAGGCGGGGCCTGTCTGTGTATTTGTGTTATTGGGGGAAATGTTCAGTTAATGAAGTAGCTGGCATTTCATTGAGGGCGATCTGAAAAAAAAAAAATTGGAAGAAATAAAGAGCCCACTCTACTGAATCGTCTCACCACTTGCAGCCGCTTGGTGACGGAGGAATAAACAAGAATAAAGACTAAAAAATATAATAATAAAGACTGAACATTTATTAATCATTTTTCTGTTTTTTTTACAGGTTGTTTAACCAATTTTTATTCTACAGGTGCAGATTGTTAGACACTGCCTAAGAGGGTGTCAAAGACTTTTTAAGTAGTAAATTTGTAGGATTTTGTCATAATACTTAGTTTTTACGGTTTTATAAAAGTTTTTATTAATACGCTAAAACATTTTAAGGGGTGTTTAAATCATAATTAGGTTGACTTGATTACTAAATCTTGGTTTCAATTATCTTTTTTGATGATATGGTTTTCTGTCAATGTTTTTTAGGTTGTGACAAGTGCTAGAGTTTGCCTTGTACTAAAAGAATATTGAATTGGGTTAAAACGATAAAAAATAAATTAATAAAATAAAAATAATTGCTTAAAGGTAAAGATAAAGAAAAACAGACACCCTTCCTTGGTTAAAATAAACATAGGATCACACCACTAACAGAAATTATGCATCTTTGGGAAAATAAGAAGGTGCTGTGCACCACAGGTATTTGCATAATGTTATTGGTCAATATTATCTTTTACTGTTGTGGTGAATGGCCCTACAATAGTTCTGCAAAAATGGCCCTACAATAGTTCTGCAAATCAAACACAGGTTGAAGTGCACTCAATTAGACCGAGAAGAAACTTAATGGCTAAATCAACTCCCTATTCACTGTGTGGCTCTTCTGCCGCACATCGTGGATTTTTTAAATTTTGCATACCAAAAGGACGATCTGCAGTGATTACTATTCCCTTAAATACATTAGTTTATAAGGGAGAACAAGCAAGTAAATATAAAACCTACCCCTTGTGGTACATAACAAATGATCAAAAAGATACTAGTTGGTCCACTTTAATTGCTGATCCCCGTGGATATGACTGGAGAAGGTACACTACTACAGCTTATGCAAAACATATGCGTCCTTTGGTTAAATTGGATAAGGTTGCAAATAAATTACTTCTTACTGTTAATTTAACTAAAAGTGATCTCCTCCCCTTAAAATATCTCGAGAATGGGCAAGGTTGTACTCTCTTTATAATTTGGGTTTATAAAGGGGGAAAAGATGTTCAATTTCCTATTATGATCTGTCAAGATTCTCGTAATGCTTCCACCTCGGTAAGTCAAAATCAGGCCTCAGCAGCAAGAGGTAGTGTAATTAAAGAAGAACCATCTGTGGACGATTACTTTGAAATGATGACAGGTGTGGGTGGCTCCACTAATAATTGGTTGCTTATGGTAGAACAAGCAGGACAAGAAGCGAGTCGGGATTGTGTTGTGTGCATGGGAGCCAGACCTATTCTCAAGGTGGTCCCTGCACCTGTTGAGCTCAACACAACTTGTCTGGTTTCCCTGCTGTCTAGTGTAAATCCAGTAAAAGATTGTAGTAACTGGGAGAAATTATTTCCTATAGCTGATAACAGAGCTACCCCACCTTTCTTTGATAGTAATGTTGCTCCAAATAATTTTACTTGTTTCAAAAATGATAAGCCTGGAAATAAAGTAGTGGGTTCAGTCAACATCACATATTGCAATTCAATCCAAACTTCTATTAAATCTTTTCAGGCTCGTGCTGATATTTGGTGGTGGTGTGGAGGAAAGTTCCTCCGCTCCATTTTACCTAGTAATTGGACAGGATTATGTGCACCTGTTACATTAATTATGCCGGTAGCAATATTTACGTATGATCCAACAGGAGATCAGACTTTTCTCACTTTGAATAATCATGTTAAAAAGAGGGAAATAGGCCATGAAGAGGATCCAACTTATATTGATGCCATTGGAGTTCCTAGAGGTGTTCCAGACGAATATAAATTGGTTAATCAGATCTCAGCAGGGTGGGAATCGAGTATTTGCTGGTGGTGTTCAATAAATAAGAATGTGGACAGAATAAATTATATACACTATAATGTACAGAAATTAGCTAATAAAACTAGAGATGGGTTTGAGGCTGTACATGAGCAACTTAAAGCCACTTCTTTAATGGCTTTTCAAAATAGAATAGCAGTTGACATGCTCTTAGCTGAAAAGGGTGGTGTCTGTTCAATATTTGGTGATCAATGCTGTATGTTTATCCCTAATAATACTAATGCAGATGGAAAATTAACTAGGGCAGTAGAAGGACTGAGAATACTGTCAAATAGGCTAAAAGAACAATCAGGTGTAGATACTTCAATGTGGGACAATTTGTTAAATAATATGTTTGGAAAATGGAAAACTCTGGCAATGTCAATAATGGTTTCATTAGCAGTATTTGTGTCGACTATGGTGTTATGTGGATGTTGTTGTATTCCATGTATACGTTCATTATTCATAAAATGCATTGACAAAGCTGTTGGTAATAATATGCAAGGTCAATATCTGTTAATCCCTCACTTGGAGCCTGAAGGAGAAGTACAGAGAAATGGTCAATCTATTTGAAAAAAAGATTGAAAGAGGGAATTGTCGTGATTTCATATTTTTTAGGGCTACTTTATATAACAGTCTCGTATTGAATATGTTTATATAATCTTTAGTTAGTATTCAGAAAGTAAAAGTCTGTTTTTATTGCATGATAGTAAAGAAATGTTTTGTCAAGTATGGTATATGGGGGAAAGCTTTTAAGTCGTAAAACTCTAGGCTAAAGTTTATTGCACGTTGTAAAAGTGGGATGCGGAGATAAGAAACAGAGTAGAGAGTAGACAGTCATAAACAGACCGGACGTTTACAGCGATAACTCAGGAAACCTTGAGAATAAACGTTTGGTGTAATAAAATCTAGGGGGAGGAGAATAGACATGTGACTATGTGCTTTGTTCTTCTTTAATAAAAATGGTACACCCCTGTACACGACAGTTCAGTTCAGTTCAGTTCAATTCAGTTCTGACTGTTCTCCGCCTGCAGGTGTGTATGAGTGTGAAACAGAAATTCTGTGTCTGTGCATCATTTCCATCTCTGTCTCTCAGCTCTGATTTTATTTTGAAAAACTCCCGCCGGGGTAAATGTTGGCGCCCCCTACACTCTCCGGAAGCGAGTGCCGATCGCATGGGAACGAGGAGCCAACAATAGGCATCATGAATTTTAACAAGGTGCTGATTTATCACTCTGTCCTTTGATTTACTGTATTTTCAGCTTGTTAAAAGAACAATGTGAAACAATTACACCAAAGAGATGGAGAAAACGAGCCACCTTAAATGCAGCCTTCCTTCAATTGAGAAGCTAATCACGGCGGTATTGGCTGGCTGGATTAGCTTTCAAGGGAAAACAGCCAACTTGAGCTACACTAACCTTAATTCTTCAACTCCAATATCCATCAGCCACAAAAGCCACACCAACAAATAGTGATTTACCTACTCATTGTTGACTTTTCAAGCATATTGTTTCATCAGGAATAACCTGTTCCACAGAAAATAAATAAATTGTAATGTTTCAATGCCATAATGAAACTTGGCACCGACAACCATTTTGCAGAACTTATTCCTTTATATTTATATTATGTTTGCTGCTTTCTGTTGTAATCGGATTTTTGAGACTCTTAATAAATGAGAGAGATTCCTTTAAGCGTTTGGAGGTTTTAATATTAATTGAAATGACCGTACAGGAGGACAGCAACACATCACAGCGAATGTGGAATACTGCCCTCCCTCTGTCTTACAACGACAAGCTTATGTTATTACTAGCAATCTTGGTCTATCTATTCTATTGGATAAAGTACAACTCTCAAGATTAAAATCAGAGACTTTGTGGCGCCTTTCTCTTAGATTAGAAAGCTGAGAACTTTGTGTATCTTTAAGGATGCCCGGTTGAAGAATCATCTCCATGGTAACACAGGATATGGACTATCATTATCAAAACTCTCTATCCCTTTCCTGGGTAAAAACGTCACTAAATAAGACAAGTCATTCAAGCTGATACTACAACATTAAGTAAACCAGGTCACAGTTGATTACAAAGTACAGAAAGTACATAACATTAAATTTTTCCCATCACACTGTCATTGTATATTTTTGTTGTCATTTTAGAGGAGGACAAATGTGAACGAAAAATCATAGTATTTTACATCTAAATATTTGAAACATTTGGTTTGCAGTTACAAAAGTCTGTAGAAACACGGTTCAAGTTTTTTGAAATATTACAAGCTTTTCAAATTAAAAGAACACATTTCTTGACCTAATCCTCTTACCTCAAGCTCAGTCAGAAGAGTATCTGAACAACAATTTACAAGACATTGTAAAACTTCTCAGTTAGCTTTAGAACTGGACTTTGACTGGACGATTCTAACACACCTCTTGCTATCTGTTTATCTCTATCGATGATGCTATCAAGCCTAGGCATCTTCCTGATGAAGAACAGCCTTCTCCACTTGCTTGCTGTATCTCAGTCCAGGCTTCTTATGGACTCATTTGGACATTGGCATTTTCCTTCCCACACCTGCATTTTTTCCCAAGTTGTGGAATGTACAGCTAAAAGTAGACCTATCAATAGGTCCTCTCACCTGAGCGATGTTAGACTGTCTGCAAATAAAATTGTCCTACATCTAAGACTACAACGTTAAGAAACATTTAATAAGAGCTGCACTGATTCCTTTAGTTTACTACATTGTATTTAAAGCATTCATTAAATTCACCTGAGGTAATATGTGTTTGCCAGATATGGAATGTGAAGGAACTGTGTAATTTTTTTCAGAATAGAGTTTGACTAAGAATTGATGTAGGTATTTTTGGAGGCAGAAAAAAGTAATGGTGAAAAGATTTACCTAATATAAATTAAGTAAGAAACGCTGAGTTAGTAGTTTTTCAGATTTATCATTTATTTGCTTATTCAATTTTCATTTATTCTGCTGAAATTCGTGTAACCAAGAACCAGTAATTTAATAGAAACACAACGTTGGAATCTTCCAGCATTCAAAATATTACTGTACAGGCAACAGTGATAATTTCATATATCATCTGACATCATACACATATTTTACTGAAATAACAAAAATATGGGAGAAAAAAAAATTAATATTCATATTTTTTAAATCGTTTTTAAAGTGTTTCTCTTATAATAGATGAGTTTTTTCTCTCCCAGTAACTCTAACCTGCTATTTAATCCAACTGAAAATGAGAAAAATGGAGTTCCCATCAGTCTAAGATGTGATCATTGTAGGTTTGTTCTTAGTGGTAACAGTGACTTGGTAGAAGGTTATTATAAACACTTGTTTTTGTTGTGGAGCAGGATTTTAAATGGCTGAATATAACAACAAATCCATAAGGTTATGTTTTCTTCATGCATAGCTGTAATTAACTGTATTTGAATATGTGTTTAGCAAATATGAATATGCAATGTTTTCTTGATACCAACCTAGTTTTCCTGTATTTTGCAGATGGGCTTCATATGATGCAGTACATATTATAAATGTGGCAAAATTCATCCGCAAAGTACATTATATCCCTTTTTGCTTCATCTTACATTTTTGTGACTGAAGTTGTCCTGCAGTCCTTGCAGCCAATTTTATTCAAAGCTTAAAATTCAAACATGCCAAGAGCTTGAGGTAATAATTCCACCACACATTAGAATCCAGCAGTAGTAACTATAGACCCGAACGGCTTCCTGTGAACACTTCAGGCTGCTGGTGCTTTTGTAATTTTTTTGAGAGGCTGTCTCTCCATGGCACCCTTTGGCCCTTTAAATATCAAGCAGGTATAGTTTGAATGTTACCACCTGTCTCATTATTGTTGCTGATCAGGTGCATCGCTACACTGCTCCAATTTCACCTTGTTCAAATGTCTGATTTCAGCAGGATGATGCACCCTGTCACAATGCTCCACTTGGAACAAAACTGCTTTTTAGATTCAACGTCCCTGGCCTCCCTAGACACCCGATCTAAATCCAGCAGAACACCCCTGTGGTGTGCTAGAACTGAAGGTTCCCAGCGTGAATCCATGGCTAAGAAATCTACTGCAAAGATTTGATGCGAGCATATCAACAGGGAGCACGGTCTAAAAGGAGGTTTTCTGCATTGTGTTTTTGAGAACAAAGAGAAGCCTAACAAAGAATTAGTATGTTGCCTTTTAAGTCTACTTGTAATTCATTATTTAATTTTTGTATGAATAACACATCAGAAAGCTGTCAGATTTTTACCACAGCTACATACTGGGTTAGCTGCAGCAAAATCCTGAAGTCAATCACACACTTTGGATTAATGAGAATGAACCCCTCCCCAGATCAATATTTCCATTTTAAATTGACCGCTATAATCCAAACTAGTTTTTTTTCTGTCATCCAAATTTGACCCTAGCTGTTGCATGACGTTATTAACATTAAAAGAAATACTGTAAGCATAAATGGTAAATGGCATGCATTTGTACAACGTTGTTTTCTAGAAAAAGAACTCCAAAGCCCTTTACACTACATTCAGTCATTCACCACACATTCACATGCTAACAGTGGTAAGCTACAATGTAAGGTTAGGTAAGGCAATGTTATTTGTTTTTCACTATCAGCAACAAAGCAATTTAATGCTTTGGGTGATGAGGTGAAAAATTAAAGCAGCAATAAAACAACAATAATAACAGACACAAGATCATTGCAGCTATTATTATTCAATTAATCAAAGGCAGGTTAAAAAGAAGGGCTTTTGCCTTCATTGAAGGAACTCAGTCAGTACGTTTATATGCACATCTAAATCGAGTTTTTTGGAGTAATCGGACTAAGGGCTTTCCCCCTGTTGAGAGTCCCATTTTACATCTCACTCAGAAAATCTAATTATTAAATCAAGTACGTTCGACTCCACAATGGTAGATGGTGACATATGCAATGAAATGAATCAAAACTTCCTGCTTCCACTGACGGACCAGAGGCCTACAGGATTACAGGGCAGGAGTGCTTGGATATTATCCAAATTTTCATTTCAATGATTTTTGATCTTCCCCTTCTAAAATGATCACGAGAAAAGACATTAATTCCCCAGAGCCAGAAAACATGGTGAAGCCTTTTTTTTAGAGCTCATAAAATCTGATGTAAATTATTCTCCTTTTTTAATCAGTGCCATAGGAGGCATTTATTGTTTTGTTTTCATTTATTTTCCCTTTAATCAGACAATGTCAGGTATGAGCATCCTGTCAACATAGTGGCAGGTTTTAATGACATACATGGCTTGGTCCTGGTACTGCCACAACTCATAATAGGTGTATGAATACCAAGCATGGCAAGTCATGGTGCCTATTTTTACACCACATTATGACATTTTTTAGAATTTGCATGTCATTTCACGCCATGGCCCATGCTCGAATAACATATGTAAATTTCAATACAACTCCATCATGCCCCCATAGGCTGGCGCCAGGCACCTGGAAAGGAGTGGGAACTCATCCTTCCCACAACAGCACAAACATTAAAAACCAAAACAAATCGTGTTTCTATTTTTGAGGAGTTCTTTGCCGCTCCAACATCATGCCTGGCAATAAAACTAACCACAAACATCACCAGCTCTATGTTCACAAGACTTCCTTCAGTGCATATTAAATGTGTAACTCCTGACACAGAAAGCACGGCGCGTTTAGTGCATTAATAAAAACACGGTGTACATCAGAACAGTACAGGAGGAGAGACGGCGGAGCTGTCTTGTTCAATATAGAGCCGAGTTTTTATCCCCTGTCGAGGTGCCCTCTCGTCTCTTTGTTATGTGTGTATTTTCTCTCTTTCTCTTGCCGTCGCGCCTCCACCCGGCCCTCCCCTCCCCATCCTTCCCTGCATGGTGTGATGTGTCTCTTTTTTTCCCTCTCTCCGTCAAGATAGGTGGTCTCTGGAGTTCAGAAATAGAGAGGAGTATCAGAGGTTCGCACCTCATTACTGACGGCAGATGAAAGTAAGATCAAAACATCTCTTAATTGTATTAAAACGAGACAAACAATGGTATTTATTAGAGGCAGGAGCAGGTTGCGGGTGCCATTCGGTATTTACACCCCCCACCTCTGCTGTCAACAGGATGCAAAGGCAAAAAAAATAAAAAAATTCTTCAGTTCTCTGTGTCTTTTGTTTACTTTGCTTATGAAGGAATCGTGATTGGATTTTTTACAGCTTCTCAGAGTTAAAAGACACACGACTTGGGTGCAGATATCTAGAGGATTATTGATGTTTCTGTACATAACAATCAAGCGAGTAATTCTTTAATCTGAGAGTTATTATCTAAAACTCCAGTTATCATATTTCAAATGCTGTACTATGTTTGTTACTTGCTTATTTATGCTAATTTGTTCAGCTCATTTTGTCTTCATTAGTAACCTTCTTTGGTATTTACATAATCGAAATGTAAGCAGTTTATGTGAGAATTTTACAGTTCATAACATGCTGCCAGGTGTTTAAAGGAAGGGCTGAATGGTAAAATTTCATTTAAAAAATGTAACGGTAAGAATATGAATAATATTTTTCCTTAAAACAGGTTCTTTCACCAGAGTTTTCGATCTTTTCAATTGCGTCTTAGAATTATTCTCTTTTTGCTGGGCCTTTTGGTGGAAGGACATGTATTTGTAGGTATAGGCTACAGCTGTGCCATTCATTACCCATTGAGGGATTGTGAATAGTGCTCTGATATTTTAAAGATTGGATTATTGTTCTAATATAGTCAGCCTACAAACATCACCAGATATTCACTGTAACCCGTGTTTCTCAGGCTTTATGTGCACTAATGCTCTGCAACAAACCTCTGAATTGTACCGAGCCTTTATGAAACACAGTTGGACTCTGTTTACTAATTAGATGGCATCATATTATATCCAGATTTAGTTTCAGGATATCAGGTCAAAGAAATCAAATCTTAGACCTTGTTTTGTTTGATTTGTTGGAATGTAAAAGACAATTTCCTTGCACATCCAATTGTAGGTAACATCATGTTTGTGACTTTGTGTTCCTCTTCGTGTTGGTCTCTCCGAAAGCGGCTAAGCTCTAACAAACTGAGTTCTTAGAAACATCCTCTTAGAATTTAGGTCTTATAACTACCCTTCTCAAGGGAGCCTTTCATATTTTATTAGGACAGAAACCAGGGACCTTGATAGAGACAGATGTGGCAATTTTAGTTTTTATTTAAAATGGCAGGGCCTTAAGAAACAGAAATTTAGCAAGGAGGTAAGGTTATGAATTAACCAAAAGCCTATATCATTTGAGTAATGATAATGGAACAATGAAAAGACCTTGCCTCAGAGTAGGAGCAAAAATGATTGTAGGAACTGAGGGTTGTGGTCCCTAGTGCTTATCTGTTCAAATGCAAACAAAAAAAAAAAAAAAAACAGCCTGGTTCTTGAAAAGGTTACAGGAACTACAAATGATTCCTACATTCTGAAAGCGACTATAGATTACTAGTGGAAAACATTGGGTTGAGCGTAATTATTTTACTTTCTGCAGCTCTCCAACACGCATGTTAACATCTCGACCTTGCTGGCTGAGTGAAAGCCTGCGCTAAGGATATGTGAAACCCCGCTGCATGTGCACATGGCGCAATATTTGTATTAGTGGTACTTAAGGATAAATGTGGGAAATACATATGCTGCTAGCTAGCTCTCTAACCATTAGTTTTGGTGTTAATTCAGCTACTAATGATATCACCACGCTTTCTGTCCATCCGCCATCTTGTGAGTCCATAAATGTTTTTCGCTGCCATCCTGGTCATCCCTACCTCCAAGCAATGTCACAGTGATGGCCGTTTAACATAACATTAGGAGTCAAATGTCCAAAATGTCATCAATTTTTTACCTAGTAAATTATTTTTGAAAATGTATTTTAAAATTTGTTTAGTTCTCTTACTAATGATTCTCTTTATTTAGCTTAGTTAACTGTTACTACCGTAGTTAGAGGTTATTGATTGCGACATTTTAAATTTAAGTAGAGGTATCTAGTCAATGTAGTCTTTTGTTTTGGAAATATGTTTTTAGTGTGTATCCTCTGTAGGTCTATGTGTCTAATGCTTTAAGATCACCCATGTATGAGTTTTCTCCTCCATGTGTTGTTCTATAACACCACTCCTTACCAGACAAGTATTCATAGAACAATAACTGACAGAGGTCTGAGAGGTACTCGGTTACTAATTCCTAATAATCAGCTGGTTCCCCAACTTGTTAAAAATCACTAACTCTAATTAACAATTTCACAAGACACTTATTAATAGATATTAATTGTCAAACTGGCCAATTACTTCACAAACAAACTGCTGCTTGTCAACTGCCAAAACAACTGTATCAGTCTTTTTTTCCAATTTAAATACGTGACAATAAACAAGTAAATAATGTTACAGAGATAATGTCAAGAAAAAATGAATACACTCAATGTATTGAACATATTAAGACTTGGGGATTGGCACCTTTAAAATACATTCTCTTGAAAATATCACAACAAATCAGCTTGCAAATTGTGGAACTTGTCATCACAAATTAGGGGTATTCTAGCCTTCTAACACTGGAAATGAGGCCTTATGACTTCCCATGACTGGGATCTCCAACGTTGTTATACCTCAATATCATTTAACTAAAAATTAAATTCATTCCAAAGCACATTTAGTACATGTGATGAATAAATCCTGTATCCACTGAGTCACTGTGCTGTGCCCTCTTCCAGAGGAAGGCGTAAATCTCTGTTTGACATTTTTCCAGGTCTTTCCTTGTGTTTGCACATGAAGATCATCTTTCTGCTGCCGAGAGCCTACATCTGCTTCTTGGTTTCCTTGTGGGAAGTAAAAGTGTGTGTATGTGTGTGTGAGAGGGAGAGATAAGTATTTCATCTTCAAATGGTCTTGTTTGTTTCTTCCATCACTGACACACTTGCACAGACAGTTTAGTATCAGCTGTGCAGTTAAACTCCTGCGCACATTTTGACATATCATTGTATTTAATTTCGTTGAACTAATCTCAATTAAATTGCATTATAATTAATTTAGCACACCTGGATTGAATTCCTGATTCTAAACCAAATTGAATTTGACTTAAACTGAAGTTATTTACTTTCCCTAGTGAGAAGTTTACATCATAGTGCAGTCAAATGTTATTCCAATCTTATTAAAATGGCAGATTTTTTTGTAAGATAAAAAAAACAACATTAGGAACTCTTAAAACTTTTCCCGCTATGAAATAATATCTAGCCAATACAGTTCAACTGAAATACAAGCTTACTGTATGTGTTGGGTATATTATGTCTAGAAATCATTTATGTGACAAAAAACACCATGCAAAGAAAACATCATAGCATGATGCTACAACCAGCTCTTTCTATATATTTTTTCGTACCGTTCTCCTGACAGATACGTTAAACAAACAGTATTTGATCCTAAAGGAATTAACTAACAAATGGAGAAAAAAAAAGATTTATAAAGAAAAGTATCATTTGAAAGGTCTACCCACTTTTGCAATCAGGTTATTACTCATTTTATTAGTAGATTATTAGCTTTTCCAGTTTGATTTTAGGAGATATAGGTCTCATGGCATTGGTCTTGGTTTTTTTAAAATTCTAAAACTCTTTCATTTTAACAGGATTCTGTAGGTTTTTAAGAGCCAACATTCTGTATTTGAGGTTTTAAAATACTTAAATTGAAGTATTTTAATAACTGAATTCTGCAGCTACTTTTTTTCTGTTATTTGTCTGATTTAATCGGTAGTGTCTAAGTAGAAGTTTTCAATAAACATTATCCTATAGCAACACAGTAACACTCTACTGTATTTAGCAATTTCTTATGGAAATCCACTCAAGTGTCAAATTAAAAAAGAACAGGTTACAATACAGTAATATAAAACTTTAAATAACGAATATCCACAGAGGAGAGGAAGGTCATTAGAAAGCAGCTCTTTTCTCAGTGTAATTATGAAACAGCAATTACAGCAACCGTGGAGGCCAAGGAAGACTGAGAGAAAGAACTTCTATAAAGAAAGGCAAATGAAAGCGCTCATCTGACTGCACAAGACCTTCAGGAGGATTCAGCAGACTCCAGAGTGCTATAGCTTTGTCCCCCTGTGCATTACATTTCCAAAAATGTGACCTTCAAAGAAGAATAGAAACCAGAACTGAAAAAAAATCTATTAAAACAAGGTGGATGCATGTTTAAAATAAGTCATGTAGATGGATGGGGTTTCATAGAACACTGTGAAAGAATGATAGTTTGTTTAATGAAAAGGAGAAACAGAGGATAAGGAGCTTTTTAAAACCATATTTCGATTCTTCATTTCTAATTTGTTCCCAGCCTATAGCCCTTAATTTCCGCATATGTCTTTTTTGATATAAAAAAGCCTTAGGAACTATGGCAGACCTGGAAGTGGTGTTGCACTGCTGCCACAGAGATACACCAAAGACAAAATGGCATTGGGAATTCACATTTCCATGTTTGGACTTGAGACTTTGATTAAAAGTTGAACTATGACATCATTGTTTCCAAAACGTTGGGGTTTGGTTGCTATTACAAAAACACCAGAGCTGTTTTTTTTAGTTTTTTAGAACAATATTTTATTTCTACAACAGAATGTTTGGAGAAGTTTGGATGTTCGAATAAATCATTTCCTTGGAACAACACATTAGACTGTGGTGTGTCTGCTTGATTTACTAATCTGGAATCCAGCCTTTATGGTGAAGGCAAGTAAGACATTCCTATGTTCTCCATTAAAAAATATCTTCCTGCTTTTTGTCACATTCCATTTGATGATCTCCCTGACCCTCGCAACACTTTATACATAAGCAGCACTTTTCCACAATTATCCCTTCCATCTCATCATGACCTGGCCCCCACCCTTCTCTAAAATTAAATTAGGATTCAGTTATGTAATAGAACAATGCCAAAAAGACTAAAAGATTATTATATATGTTTAACAGAAAATGATTTTCAAAAGCTTTGAAGAAATTTAACATAATGCTGTTAAATGTCTATTTGTATAGCCTGTTTCAGCAACAGGGCATTTGAAAGTTTTTCACATCAGTGGTCCCCAATACTTTTTTTTTTCACCACAGACCAGCTATTATCAAATAATATTCACACAGAACGGCGGATAAAATGCAAAAAAACAAAGAAACAAAAACTGTTGCATGAAAATAAAAAAAATCAGGATTGTTTTATCTATTAAATAAAAAATAAAATCCTGAATGTGCTCATAACTTTATTTCGGTTTCCATAATCTGGAGCCAACAACATAACATAAGTAACATCCTCTCTACCCCCAAACGATCTTTGGTCATTATGGCATGTTTAAACATGCCTTTAAAATAAGACTTACCACAATTACAATATAAGAGCATGAATGTAGAAGTCACTACAACGCTGTTCCTCTAATGAATTTTAAAGGGGCTATATCATGCAAAATCAAGTTTTTGGAGTATTCAGCCATCTGGTAATGCAATTTTCTCATAAAAAAACCCCACCAGAGTGGTTTTTGGCTTAATTACCGCATGTCTGAGTAATCCTACTGAATTCTTCTCTCTGAGAAGCTGCCCCACCCTCTCCTAGAAATCGACTGAGTGTTCAACTAGTGACATAACTGGTTGAAAACAAGGGTGTGTTGAGGTATCTGCACCGCCCCTGCAGGCGGAGTGGCTTACGTCTGCGAGAGTTCCAAACATACCCTCCTTCTTCTCACAGCTAATAGCTGCTTCGATTTTTGGTTGCTTTGGCAGTGTTGTGGTGTGCAGGAGGCGGGTTTATAGAGAAACTAGCTGTTTTACGTTGTGGTCTAACATTAACTACAGGATACAAGTTACATTTCTGGACAAATTAATACTGTATAACACCTAATGGTAACATTTTATCATATATGTCTATCCAAGAAGTTGAAAGCTGTAAAATAGCATGATACAGTTCCTTTAAAGGTTTCATTGCCACATTAGAAAGCTGATTGGCACATAGTAAGAGGAGCATAAATTTAGTGCATGGATGTTGCCTGTCGATAATTTTTTTTAAGTGTGACTCCTGGTATACTCTGTACCTATCTTTTTCATGAAAGTTGCTCTCTTTCTATCTCTTCCCCAACCTTTTTCTAGTTTTCAAAGACCTATCGATCCATTATCTATCCTCTGCGGAGTTGCAGGCAGACCGGTGCCTATTTTCAGCAATCATCAGGCATAAAGTAGGGTACACCCACAGGTTTTCAGAGACCTTTTTTATCATTTTTGTTAGCTTGTTTTTTTTTTTTTTACTGTGATGTATCTCATGACTGAAGCATCTTGACATGTCTAGTGTAATATCAAAATTATTTTTTTAACAAATCTTTTTTTTTCACTCTACAGGTCTTTATTTGACAGGTGCTTGACAGGAAATGGGTAGAGAGAAGGCAAAAGACAGAGTCTCTGTGGTGCTTTGTGTGTGTTGACTTCGTCCATTTTTCAAGCCGCCAAGCAGCAAACGCAAACAATGCAGAAGACTAGTCGAAGATTCTGTCATAACTCTACACTCAGCTCCTGTCACTCCCTGATCATCATCATCCGCACCTGTCTCCAATCTCCATCCACTCACCTCACATCTTTAAAAACAGGTCCCGTTCCCTCAGTCAGCGCCAGATCATTGCAGGAGTCTACTCCAGATGTCCACCGTGTGTTTTCCCTGTCGTCTTCATCTTGATGTCTTGCCTCTTCATTCCTGCCATCCAGACCACCACCATCACGCTGCACCTTAATAAACAACTCTGCACTTTTATTCTGTGTTTGGATCCATACCTTCATGCACAAATCCTGACAGATTCCATGCATCAATAGGCGGAGCCTGATTCAACCACCATTCTCAGGGTCAAATCTTTGCGATAAAACAAGAATTAATTAATCATTTGGTTACGGCATTTACAGGATGCCGGTCATGTGCAGTTACATGGAGTTTAAACAGTATTTTAATATAAATCTGTAATTCATAACGTCAAAAATAAAGAATCAAGCTAACATCATGCCAACACAAAGCTGAAAAGTCACAAAAGAAAATGTTTGAGTTTTTCTTCTCTCATCCTTCACACTGCACAACAGCTAGGTGATAGTGTTTTATGCATTTTCAGTAAAAGTGGGCAGAGATTGACAACTAAGCACTTAAGGCAGACATATAACTCCTGTAAACTACCATCTCTAAGATGGTGCACGGACAAACACAACCAAAGACTGACAACAACATAACTCAAAGGATAACTAAAGAACATGACATATATATATTATAATGTAAAATGGAGAAATTATACAACTTGAATTAACTTGAACACATTACCCATGAGACTCAACGGTATACAACAGTCCAGCCTGAACATGTGGACTCTTCTGATTCAAATGTGTAAATCCTTGGTCGGGGACACTTCTAGCGCCAACCACTCAGAGTGTTTCACTGTAGTGACATCGCACAACGTCGACGTTGTCTAGCCGATCCGCTAGTGTTTAAAAACATCCATCAGAGAAAGGCCTGCCCGTGCGTTTTGCAACCTTCATCTTTAAAATGTATATGCGTCAAACTAGATGAGTTTTGAGCGTTGCTTGAGGCTGACAAAGTGTGTGGTGTGAACGCACCATAATTTTTCCCAACAGACCTCACCAAGAAGCTGCAATAAACGTAGCTGATTGGTGTATTGTCACAGTAATGTTCTTTGTTCAGCGTACACTCACCTTTACAGAGGGGAAAAAATACATCACTAAGTAATAAAACTGATTAAAAAAAACAATGCTTTGTTTTATCAAAAACACTAGGGATGCATCGATACCTATCGGTTACAATTAACCGATACCATGAACCGATACTTAAAATGTAGTAAACTTTGCAATAATTTCACAGAAAATGTTTATTTTTCACTTGAAATGTTTGTTTTGTGGTCATTTTGTTGTAACAATCAGAAAAATAAAATAAAACCTGTCCTCCAATTCATTGCATTTTTTTTGTGTGGTAGGAGTATCGTTTTGGTACTCGGTATCAACAAGTAGTCAAATCCAAGTATCGGTATCATAACGGTTTGAAAAAAACTGGTAAAACACCTTTTTGAAGGCACCTCCAAAAACCACATGGAGCAACCCAAGACATTAAGACCAGATGATGTGCTGATTATCTCATTGTTTGCCTAACATAAATGTCACAATTCAAATAAAAACAAAACACAAGAAAAATGATCTGACAAAGCAAATAATTAATGCTAAATTTGATACAAAACAGTTAAATAAAACAGTGACTTGATTAAAAGTTTTAATTATTTAGCTCTTTACGACAACATATAGTCAAATTAACAGCTGTGTAATATAATAAATCTATTTAATTAGCTGTACAGATTACCTTTCTTTTATTGATTGAGCAAGCTTTTCTGCCCTTGTATAAATTGTTTTTTCTCATTAACCTTTATTGTTGGATAATGTTGCTAACATTTTAATCTGCACAATGCTTTCAACTGTGAAAACATTCAGAGAATTTAAAGAAATTATTTCATCTTCTCTATTCTTGGTGCTTAGCACCCACTAAAGACTGAACTTTAATGGACAGGTACAGTCGTCATAAAGCTGCATTATTCTCAATGAGTCTGTGCTAGCTAGCACCTTTAGAGGTAATCTAATTAGGAACCGACATCAGTTAAATGTAATTTGATCTCAGTATAAACAATTTGGGGTAAGAAAATGAATACAGGATGGTACCCTAAAGCAATATCCCAAGCTGAGTCAGAGAGTACATCATCTGAAAATGTAAAGACGGCAAAGAAAAGTTACAGGAAGAAGTGCTACTGCTAATAAGAAGCTAGCTGCAAAACATTTTGATGGCAGCGTCATGTTGTGGGGTGTTTTTTTTCAGGACCTGGGAAGTTGGTTAGAGTTGATGGGAAGATTGAAGAAGCTAAAAGAAGCTGAATTAGTCAGAGCTGTAATGTAACTGTTTAGATCAAAGTATATTCATGTGTTCAAATGACCAAGTCCAGACCCAAATCCATTTGAAAAGCTAAACCAATACTTCAACATTTTTCTTACCCATTTACGTAACTACAGCAAGCGTGGTGCTATAGCATATTATCTGGAGGCTCACTATACATTTACCGTGTGCCACAGCCTTGATTTTTGTTCAGAAAAACTTATATAAAACTGCACATCACTGTCCTTCTACTTCAGAACTACACATTACGTTTGTCGATCTGTTACATAAAATTGAAGGTTGTGGCTTTAAGGTGTAAAGTAAACAGCTTTGGCAGGCAATGTGCATGTACCTTAGTTATTTACTCTCTTTCTGATTCTTACTTGCAGCAGTAGAGGAAGAACCCGTGGCTGCTAGTAGAAAACCTAAGACTACTTTCCATTTGGTCCAGCATATTACTTAACCAACACTCCTACCGACACACAACATTCCTTTCCTTCATCCACCAGCCAAATCAGCTGCAGACTCGGTTGTTTTGGACAAAGCTGAGTTATACATAGTCCTCTAAAAATAAATGTGATGTGACTTGACCTTAGCTGCTGCTTTTCCTGTGGTCACTTGCAGGATTTATTTAGCCTGAGTCACTGGCAAAGTCCCAATGACGACATGCACAAAAAGTGTGTTTATGCATATTCATTATCTGCCTGAAAACGTTTCAGCTCTGCAACGCACACACAGTCAACAATGAGTGCTTGCAACGTGGCTATGCAGCCACACATGCGTGCTTGTATTCACGGACATGCGCACATGTGAATGCTGTTTTAATATGTGTCACAGGAGAGCAACACTGGCTTAGTGAAACCAATACTATCAACAGATGACATACATGTCATGTGTTTCTGCTCCAGTTTTAATTACAAGGAGTAATATCATTACAACAGAAAAAATGGGAACTGCATTTAAATCCAAATTAATCTGATTCTCTCATGCTATTTTGTTATGTGCTGAAGATCATTTATTTAATTTAATTACCTAATCAGATTTATTTTAAAAGTATGACCAGTTTGTTTCCACCTGAGTCCCATCCTACGCATTTGTTTCAGAGCAGGCTGTTCAGATGTGAGCAATGATGAAGTATGCACTGCAGTTTTGTACAATCCTGTTGGGAGAACAGGATTGTAGCTGTATTCTATGGATGACCATCTCTGCGAAAATTGACAATAAATAAATAAATGTGTAAATAAATTAATTGATAAATAAAACTGAAAATAAATAAATCTGACAATGAATTTGAAAAAGAAATTACATTTATTTATTTACACATTTATTTATTTCCAAATTATTATTTTTTAATGTCACATTAATATCCAAATTTATGTATTTATTCCAAATGTATGTATTTCTACATTCCAGATATGATTTTTTTACAGAAGTGTATTCTAATAAGGGGCTGGTTGGCCTAAAGCCTGACTGATCAGCTTCAATTCTCTGGACATTTACGCTGAAGTGGCTGAGAAGTAGTGTTATCATCAGCTAGCTACTCTGTGTGTCTACGACAGAATTGATATACCTGGCTGTTGGAATTTCACTGTCAGAGTAATGCTAGTTTATCACCAGGCCTGTCATTGACATGGAGGGCTCCTTCAAACAACAGATGAAAAGCGAGTTGCCTTAGATTGTAAGGTTTTGGTGCGCAAAGTTTAACAATTGAAGCCTAACCTGGTTGAGCTTCTAGCTAAGCTAACAGGAAGCTCTTCTTACGATTAGCTTTGAATAAATAAACACATTTAAATAAATAAATGTGGAGATAAATAAATAAATAAAAGTGGAAATGAACAAATAAAAGCGGAAATAGAAATTTAAAATAAATAAATATGAACATCCATCCATCCATCCATTTTCTGAACCGCTTCTTCCTCAAGGGGTTGCAGGGGGGGCTGGTGCCTATCTCCAGCTGTCAACGGGGCGAGAGGTGGCGTAAACCCTGGACAGGTCGCCAGTCCATCACAGGTAAATGTGAACATATATAATTAAATAAATGTGTAAATAAATCAGTAAATGGATGTGGAAAAGGTGTAAATAAACATAGAAAATAAATATCTAAGTAAATAAATAGCAATAATCAAATACATATCTAAATAGATAAATGCTTACATAAATAAATGTGTAAATAAAAAAACATATATAAATAAAAGGAAATTTAAAATAAATAAATGTAGAAATATATTAAATTCTTTTATATATTCCCACATATATTTATTCATTCATTTATTTTCTATTGTATTTAACCATTCAATTATTCATTACCATATTTATTCATTTATATGTATATTTTTTTATAAATATATTTTACATTTTATACTTTTTGTTCCCACATTTATTTATTCCCTTATTGATTTTTTTATATTAATTTATTTACATATGTATTTCCTCACTTATTTATTTATATGCACATTTATTTATTTATTTGTAATTTTGGCAGCGATGGTCCTCCATAATTCCGTCACCAGAGACAAAACTGGGTATTCATTTTTCAAAGTCATACTTGCATCCTCATTACTTATTCCTTTATAAATGTTTACAAATATTTACAAATATTTAGTTTACAGTATTTCAAGATGGCCATAACTATGAAGAATCGACTACAGTTCATGAAAAATATAAAATTTCAAGTTAAAGGGAATACTTAGAATAGATATTGGTGACGAAATATTAACAAAAAAGGAAATGTTTATGAATAGAATACACAGATTTTTTAAGTAAACAAGTAAAATATTATGCACTCTACCTTTAACAAGTAAAATATATGGCTGCAAACTGAAGATTTAGTTTGTAAGCCAAACTGGCAAGCTAAGATAAAGTTTTGAAGTAGACATTTAACTCAGAGATAAATAGTTTAGCTAGTATTCAAATTCATTTGCTTAGAAATCGAAATTGGTTATCAAAATTAAAGATGGGTCCCTATATATATATATATATATATATACACACACACACTCTGGCTGTCGGTGCAGTCATTGTGGCTGCTCCATCAATAGATTCCTGTACTGAAATAAAAAAGCTCATCGTTTGTTTTAATCCCACATGTCAAGACAAAAATAAATAACTTTGAATAGGAGAAATTCAGTATTGCCAGCAGTTTTATCTGTCTTCACGTTTGACTTTTTAACTTCACAAACAGCACCCAATGTGTAATATTAAATTAATAAATAAACTGATTGCAGAATAAAAGACCGATATCTGAAAAAGTATTCTTACTAAAGTTTAGTGTGACGTCTTTCTTGTTTTCAGTGTATTTCTAGAACATTTACTATTGTTTTTCAGTATGTGGTATCACGGACAAAAAGCTGGAAATTTGGAATAGAAAAAGTTCTATATATTCTTGTCAGACATTCCAGGAAGTGAAACTGGTAAATTAAGTAGATTCATTACACACAGAGAACAATACGTCAAGCCTTTATGTATTATAGTTTTCAAAATAACGGCTTACAGTTATTGAAAACCCAATATTAAGTGTCTCAGAAAATATTATAATTAAAAAGTTAATGAAAAGAAAAATTGTGTTAGAAAGAGTTTCACATGGAGTGGACAGAGGCTGAAGTCAATGCAACAAGAGACACTATGCACAGACAAGTCCAATACATGGGGTACAGGAGTCACATTCATTGTGTCAAAGCATACGCAATGTCTACATTTCACAACAGGTATTTGTTGGTTTTGGGTGTTTATCTGTAGCAGACCTATGTGTGTTTCCATGTGAAGCGTGCTAGTTGCATTAATGTGATTGATTAGCTGATCGTGAAGTCGTTGGGAAAAATTCCAAGCATCTACGTTAACTGAAAAGAACAAGAAACATCCCTCTTTGATGCTGTTGCAGAAATGAGGTGAAATCCAAATAATTACTCTGTTCTTTCATTCTACATTTATACAACTTTTTCTTGGTCTGTCTCATAAATGTTTCAGAACGTATACCGAAGTCAGTGGTGTAAAACATGAAAAAAAGAAGTAAAAATTAAAAAAATGAATATACTTTTGCAAAACTACTTTCAAACTAGTTGGACGAACAGCTAATTAAAAGATGACACTAGAGGAATCTGGCCTTGGTCTGATAACTGATTTTCTTACCTCTCTAGTTAAATGAATAAAATATGTTTGCAGTAAACAGGCTAAAAACCTTTGGTTAGACAGCTTAAGACAGAGATTGGGCCAACCTTCTCTTTCGTTCCTCAGTGTTTTTGGAATCCGGTCCAGTTGGTCTCCATGGTTGTGAACCTAGTGGGTTCCTCTTCACCAGTACAGACATTACTTTTATTAAATCTCACCTGGACAATAAAAAAAGCATTCTGTCATTGATTTTACTGGCTTTTCATTCAAATCAACTATTCTTTGCTTTTATCATGTAGCATCCAAATCTGAAACCAGCTCCTCCTTACAATTTTTATCTCAGTCTTTATTGTGTTTTAAACTCTCCAACTTTTGAGATGCAGATCTCCGCTGTGAGACGGAACAGAAGGGATTTCTTTAACAGGGTTTATGACCAAGGCAGCGGTGTTATTTGAAAAGCATGCAGCTCTGCCTTCGCCTGCCCTCTGAGAGGACCGGTACAGGTGGATCATCTCTGTTCTCTGCTCTCTCCACCGAGACCCCGGCTGTCTGCTCCATGACTCGCTTTCACTGTCAAGCAGAACAGAATAATCCCTGCAGTAAAAGCCTTGCACAGAGAGTTCACGCTTTCTCCTTTCACTCGATGCCTGCAATACAGCCCTGGTTGAGTTCATTTTCTGGTCGTGAAAAAAGAAAAAAAAGGGTGGGGGGGTCAGGTGCATTCTGTTTTCATCACTGACTGTAACAAATGGAGGCAAAAGGCAGGGAGAAACAAAACAAAAACGATGGAGACAAGCCAAATGGCTGTGTAAGTAAAAAGGATGCGTTTGTAGTTGGCAAGTGTGAGAAACAGATTGGCTTCTTTCTCTGGCAATAAAGGTAATACGTTAAAAAGGCCCATATGTCTTATCAAAATCGAATGAATGAGCCCACACGTTGTGTTAAATGTGAACACATCATAGAAAGCCCACCAAAATGCAGAGGAGACACTTTCCCGTTTACAGAAATGTCACTGTGCTTGGTACAATTAATCATTATCTGCCAATCAATTACATTGACAAAGAAAATTACACTCCTATTTACACCTAACACAAACCATTTCATACTCATATACTTAAAGGTTGGATATGGAACATGAGAATGATAGCGACGGAGTATATAGGTTGTAGTTACAACAATATCACCATCATTCCAGCTATTGGGTTGCCTGGTTCGCTGCCAATACACTCAGTGACCAACATGTAATGTTTCCAGTGAGTAATGTATCCTAGAGGACTTTAACTGACACCTAAGGTTAGCCAAGTTAGCAAGTGAGTTAGCGATCCAGGAGGATCTGTTTCTGTGTGCGTTTGATGCCGTAGAATTTTTTTTATATGGGTCCATCTAGCGTAGGCTTCACCTAAATTTACTCAAGCTTCTGTTCTTTTCCAGACACTCCTCCCCGGAGACGGATAACACTATCTCCAGGGCTCTGAAGCAGGTGCTTGATTTGCTGACTCCACCATTTTTCCCAGTACCAGTCGAGCTGTGCTGACCATAGTTGAAACATGGAGACTGTGTCGGTCAACCTACAACAGTGGCCGCTACTGGCTTGTAGATGTAAATTTGGATAGGCATAATAATGATGTTTACATATTATTAGATTTTAATTCAAATATATTTTTTTAAGGAAATATTGCACCCTATATCTGCAACCCTCTAAACGCCCTCTGGTCGTATTTTGATTTTAAAAAATGTTGCATTTTAATCATATTGTTATATATTCAACCTTTAAACCACTGCAATTAATTTTTCAGCAATCATGGACTAAATAACTCATTAAAATGTCTTTGTTTTATAATTATTTTATTGCCTATTAACTATGGGGCTTTTAATTAGGCATGTATCCATTAATAAGAAATTTCAGTTTGTGGTAGAAAAGAAAATAATAAAATAAAATGCAATGTTTTTTATTTTCAGACTTGAAGACATGTGGTGTCAGGCTGGGGAATTACAAATTAAATTGAGATGATCGGACCAAGCACACAGTCATACAGCCCGCAGGCTCAATAAGTGGAACTTAATATAATAACATGGACGTTGTTTTGGCAAACAAAACAACACTGCATATTTTCAAGTTTTCTGTTTGAGTTGTTGTAAATCCCTAAAATCAGCTAAAACCGTCAGAGTACATCTCAGTAGTTGTAAGGTTAATCTAGTTTTCAGCATGCTCAGTCAGTGGGTTTACATGCAATAAGAGAAAACCCAGTTGTGCCTTAGTACAACTAAATTCGGACCATTGAAATGCATGCCGGCAGCTTAGTCCAGCTGAAGTAGAACTGAACAGACCGGCCTGGGCGCTCCTTAATTCATATACAACACACACACAACAACAACACAAGAAGGGGAGGGTGGGGGCTATAGCCAATCATCTTTGTAAACACCTCCTTAATGACAGACCGAACCTTTAAGGTTAGGTTTTTTTCTCAAATTCATATTTGCTTGTCTACACCCTAGTTAATACTTCTCCATCTGCGAGGGTACAGAGACACACATCACCATTAATAAAGCAAGTGCTGTCTGACAGGAACACAAGAATAGGCGCATTAGAGGCCAATTTTTACCTATTCGCTGAAGGCAACAGACAGCACACTTTTGTAATTGCTCAGTCCAACATCAGGCAGAGATCATTTCACCACAACGGTGCTCTATAGTTGATGTAATCAGTAGTCGATATAGCTTTTAGGCACTAGATGCTGTATATTGCATTGCCAGTTTATCTAATATGCTCTTTCTGCAATTTTGAACACCACGACAAACCACCATGTTTGTTTACATTTGTTTTTAGAGTACTGAATGAGCTGCTCCGCTAGTAAAAAGCTTTCCAGCTTAATCAAAACTTGCTGTCTGTCAGGCATTGCTCCTTAAAGTGTAACTGAACTCCATAAAAAAAGCATTATCCTGCCCCTAGGCAACATTTGAAAAACTCTACGAAAGTGGGCAGGGCCAGGAGGCACAGAGGGGCATGGCCAAGTGTGGAGCATGAGTACGAGGGGGGGACGAGGGTGTGTGGTCTGGAAGACAGTCACGGCTGAACTGATATGGCGTGGGGCCGCTGAGCTCCTCCAGTAAAGTGAGAAATCATGATGTGTCTTTTCCGTCATCCACCAAAGGTAAAGGGAGGCTTTACGGAGCACAGCGACAAAACGCCGT
Organism: Apricaphanius iberus; assembly: GCA_028564705.1. NCBI lineage: Eukaryota > Metazoa > Chordata > Actinopteri > Cyprinodontiformes > Aphaniidae > Apricaphanius > Apricaphanius iberus. Next base: position 1,032,045 of record JAPXFQ010002251.1, on the reverse strand, counting down.
ATCAGTTCGAGCTGTTGGCTCGTTCTGCCTGAAGCCAGAGTTGCTGCAGAGGGAAACAGGATTGGTCAAGCCTTCGAGTGGTAACACGAGTGGTCTATTACAAATCAATTGCATAGACACACATACCTGGTGTGGATATAAAAAAATAAAAAAAGCAAAATAATAGAATCACACAGATCATAAAAAATAAAGTTAAAAAATGTTATGCTGTGATGAAAAAACTTGTTCTTTACATTTTACTTTATAATTGCAACCACAAAAGTTGTATTCATTGTTGCAAAATGTTAGTTTGTTATCAAAACCATTGATCTGAAGATCAATGCTGATGTTATGTAAATAGTTTTCTAATCAGAAATAAATTTCTGATCAACCCATATCAATTGCATGCTTAAAAACACATACCGGTTAAAGCCACACTCATCTCAAGATAACCAGCTCCCCTACTAGGTTAAACCCCACCCACTTCCTGATTAGGCCCCGCCCAATTCGAGTACAGATACAGATAATTCATATGGGTTAACAGATACCGATAATGCTGAACTCGTTCATCCCTACGTTTTAAACCACACCGCCGTTGTGGTCCTCCATAGTGATTTTAGATTCTCCTTTTCTTTTAGTGGTGTGCACGTTGCACACAAGATACACATTCCAGCTCACCACAGGGCGGGGCGAGCATGTCAGAGAGAGGGAGACAATTACTCTGACGTAGACAATAGAAAAGATGTACCGCTCTAAACCAATCACATATTCAAATGCAGTACCACACTATGACCATGAGCGTTTTTAGACCAAAAAATGTTTAGACAAAAATGTCAAAAATGCCCTAAAACTGAAACAGTGTATTAGTAAAGAGCCATTTATGCAGTTTATAGGGAAAAAAGTTTCTTACGGGTTTAGTTACTCTTTAAGTGGATGCACGTTTATGAGCTGAAGTAAATAAACTGTCATCAACTAAAGACGTCACTACAGACCCGCTAGAAAAGGTCTGAACCTCCTGCTGTCCTTGTGGGGAATTTCTTCGCAACAACAGAGAAATATAAATGGAAAACGTCTCCATCACTAAATGTGCAAGTGAGTGCAAGCTTGCTGACAGAGAAGTTTAAACTAGGCTTAAGAGATATCAGGGATTGACCTCACTTTGGTTACAATGAATGCTTATGCAGGTTAAGTGTTACAGATACAGTGGTGGCTGAGCCAGGTGGGAATGGCCAAGCTGTGGTATTCATCAAATGTACCAGAATGATCGGCTTAAAATATAAAACTGTGTATTTAAGGGGAGGTACCATATTTTTTCAACCTTAACGTTATTTATAGCATGCATTATTTTAATTTACTCACAAAGACACATTTAGTGCCACTTGAAGTACTTCTGTTGATATTTAGAACCATTCACGAACAGCCTATATCAATATAATGGGAGTTGTCAGGTCACACAAAGTGTTGCCTCTAACTAAGGCATTACCTTCCATAAAACTCCTTCATTTCACCAGTTTTATGGTATGAATTGCTAGCAATATTCCCCTGTGAATTCATCTCAGATGTTCTTTGTATTTGTTTTCGTGGCCTTTTTTTAAACAAGCTATTATAGCAACAGATTTCAACTTACAACAAACTGCGATTTCAATTATGTTGATGCTGCCGACCGCCATTACAGTTGTAGTCTGACCAGGTTGCAGAAAGGGAGCCTGTGAAAGCTGAACTTAGTCCACTCGGTCATTTTGTTAGTTTGTGCAATTTGGAAATGCGGAAACGCAAACCCTGCTCAGACTACAACTGGGATAATGCACCTCAGTGACATTGTTAAAATTACGAGTTAGGGTAGTTGAATCAAAAGGCTGTAAAACAACCTGGACAACAACAATGAAGCACCTCAGAGATGCTCCAAACTCACAGGGAATAGTCTTAGTGATTAATAAGAAAAGCTTGGTGAAATGAAGGAGTTTCATGCCAGATAATGCCTTATTTATAGGCTGCACTTTGTGTGCCCCAAGAACTCCCATACAGTGATTGCAAATTGATCTAAACATCTCTCCTAGAACTTTAAATGGCACCAAACTTGTCTGGGTGAGTAAATTAACATATTGTATACTATAATTAAGCTCCAAGTTGGAAAGAAAAACAGTACTTCTCCTTTAATTTATGTATGTTTCTTTTTCTGAAAAATTTGTTTTTCATTATATTCCAATTTTTTAACATGTGGCCTATCTGTAAATGTAAGGCGAAAGACAGAGTCATTGAGGCATTAATATAAAATTGTTTTTGTTTTTTTATTCTGGGAAATTATTCTCGAACTGTGATGATTAGGGGTTCATCAAAATGGGAATGGTACAGTATTCCAGCTACTCTGAAAATGTAGAATAACTTTTAATTTCTCAGTGTTAATATCAAATTTTTGCTGCTTGTGTCAAGGTCCTGGGGTACTAAACTCCATCATCTCCAACTCTGGCAAAATGGCCAGCTCAAAGTCAGCCAAACATGCCATCACATCTGCTTTAATCCTGCCTGCCAATCCAGCATGCCACAATTATTTAGAATGTTTTAGCTTATTTCCATAATGAAGGGGTTAATTATGCTCATGAGACGCCCCAACGATCTTGTCTTGACTGTCGAGGACACAGCTGTAGGTCTGCAAGCTAAATCATGCGCTAAATGTGTCACGTAGTATTAGACCAATTTGGCCTGGGATAACGGTGGGCGGTTTACGGCGCAACAGGCCCAGGCAGCTGTCTGGCTGCGGTCAAAGTCAGGCGGAGTGGGTGTGTGGATCTCAGTTTTCATCAACTGGGCAGAACAAAAAGCAGCAGCTCAAGCAGGTTTTCCACTGTATCTTGAGGATCAGCTGGACAGTAAAATGTTATGTATCCATAAACAGGAGTTTACCTCATTAGAAGTACAATATCAGTATCTGATATGCACCGTGTTTTGTTTTTCTGGTGAAGGATTCATTCACATGTGAAAGACAAATATCCAATTGAGAGCTTCTGAAATGGCTTAAAAGAGAGGAAACCATATGCTTATCTAATAATTATGCCTTACCTATTCTTTGTATGCATTTAGGGGGTTCCTAAATTATATTTTTTATCTTTTGCAGGATGTACTGAATAGAATAGTTGTAAATCTATAATGAATTTAGACAACACTTCATAAGACTGAATATGATGTGAAGTATACATTTACATCAAATAGGGTTAGAAAATAAAAAAGGGCAAAATCAATTAGAAATAAATAATGCTTGTTCTTTACTTCTTCAACCTTCCTAGGAGTAAACTTTACAAGAATTATGAACATAAAACAAGTCCTAGCTCACACATAAGAGTATTCACACGCAGAGTTCACCTAGCAGCACAGCTAGCCTCAGTTCAATTCTACCCTGTTTTGGTATTTTTCTATAAGAATTGAGTGACTCCACTCCCTAGCCAATCAGTGGCTGTCTGTCTTCTGAAATCAGAACCAAACGCGGTGAAACAGCATTCAATTTGTATGCCCCTATAATCTGGAACAAACTTCTAAATGACAGCAAAACTGCTGAAATACTGAGTTGCTCTAAATCAAACCTCTAAACCTGTTTCTTTAGAGCTGCCTTTCATTAATTGATTATTTATAACTGGAATGTCATAACAGTATAATGTTTTTTCGATGTTGGGTTTTTCTCTTATTTTGTTTTAATGTTGCTTTTATTTTTCCCCAGGTCATGAAAAGCACCTTAAATTACCTTATTGCTTGAAGTGAAATCTCCTGAAAGTAGATGGCACCACATAATTGTTACCAATAAAAAAAACCTTTTTGATTTGTATTTGTATTTAGTAACTTGTATTCCCTGATTTGTACTGTATCTTTGATTTGTACTTGTATTATTAAATTAATCCGTACTTGTATTTTTCGAAACATGTGTACAAGTTACAAATAAGCAGATACAATTCACAATACATAAGTCCCAATTCTAGTTCCATATGATAATGCCTACTGGTGGAAGCGTATTTGATGACTGAAGTCACCTCTATTTATAAACATGTGACAGATGATAGTTGGAAGACGTGTGGAGCAATTATTCTTCTGGATCAAACACTGGTAACAGCAGAAAGAAACAACTTTCTAGCTAACAGGAAGAAACTTTCGACACTGGTCAAGTAATTAATAGCAGCTGTAACTCCTTCAGAGGCTTCATCAAGGAGAAACAGCTGAGGCTGGACTGTAATACAACCTAGAACACAGAGTGCATTTAGTAAGTGGCAGTTGTAGTTATTTTAAAGGATTTGTCAAGAAGTTCTGATTAAACACAAACTACAGGGAAACATGCATCTATGAAGAGTTTTTTCTTGCAGTAATATCTCTGATCTATTTATGACTTAAAAAGTGAGCTATTATGCTTAGTGGTACATTTATATTTCTATTATTAATTTCCAGAGATTTTATAGTAATATTTGTGGTCATCAAAGCCTATCTAAAGTTTATTTAACTTATCATTCTGACTACATTGGGAATGAACACTTTAAACATGTTAAAATCAAAAGTCTTGGTAATTGTGCTCAGTTTTGGAAATCAAAATATGGTCACCCTAAGGTATTTATACTACAATAAATTCAAACTTGAAAATCACTGATCTTTGAATAATTAAAGATAAATCATTTATATTCATTCAGCCATAGAACAGTTTCAAAAACATCTCATCTTTATATTGAGTATAACTCTATTCATACTTCTCACTGTATCTATATATGGGTTTGGTTCAGGGGAAAAACTTTCATAAACCTCACAATGGTCATGTGTTTTGTGAGTTTTTTGCTTGATATAATCAATTTATAATTTCATTTATTCATATTGAAAATTCCTTTGACTGTTTATTTGAACTGCTAATACACATATATAGGAGAGAAAGACAAGTGATAATCTTGTCAAATTAATGAGACACAGCTGGAGAAGGACATGCTTCGATAAAACAGGAAAAAATATAGATTTGGCATATTATTTGCTCTATATTTTCAAAAATGAATGAGGTGACAGCAGTGAATAAAGCAGCATTGATATGTCTGGAACTGTTTCCTTGCCAACCCTTTACAAATAGGGAAGTCATCCGAATGAGACATATTTTTTGAGTGCAGGGAACAGCAGTACACCTTACTGCATCTGTGTGCCTCCTATAGGTTCTTGTTTTGATCTGTGCAATTGATTATATTTCGTCATTCATCTTGTTATTACAGCAGAAATAAAGAGGTTGACATAGTTTTATGACACATTGTTGCAACTCTGAAGTGTTTTAAATCTTATATGTGTGTGTTTTTCATTTAATCATTTTGGGTAGGATTTAATAAGGATGGGCTTCTTCCTACTCCTTTTTGAACCGACTATGCAAGTTTTTTTTTATTCAGGCTTGAATACTATGTCTGATTTTTATTTTTATTTTCTAGTATGTTTTCCCTTTGGACATTGGTTTTTATTTCCATTTTGTATAATTTCAGTTCTCGAATAAAGATTTCATTTATTCATTTAATTAATTCAAATTTGATTCCTCTAAGCAAAACATTCCCTCCCACTACACATACGTACTCTTCCCACTTTAATTAAAAATCTTGCTATTAGGGATGCATCAATACCGATTCTGGTATTGGGTATTTGTGCTGATACTGTTCTTATGTACTGTATCGGTATCAGTTAAAGTTAACAGATACCATGAACCGATACTTAAAATGTGTAAACTCTGCAATAATTTCACAGAAAATATTTATTTTTTACTTGAAATTTTAGTATTGCGGTATTTATTATTATTTTTTTTTATGTAATTCACCATCATTTGTTGTAACAAGCAAAGAAGAAAATGAAACTTGTCTTCCAATTCATTGCATTTTTTTATGTGGTACAAGCATTGGTATTGGTACTCTGTATCGGCAAGTACTCAGATCTGAGTATCGGTATATTTGAAAAAAGTGGTATCGTTTAGGGCTGCCACGATTTGTCCATTTGTCACGACAATGTCGACAACCAGAATTATCGACAATAAAATTATTTGTCAACATCATCGTTTTTTTATAAAAAAAGAGTTGTTTTTCTCTTAAAACTGCGGCTGTAACGCTCAATACTCTCTATAAGCTGTATGTCTAAGGCTCTGTCTGCCTGTCTGCTCCTGACGTACATGCGCAGCAGCACCAGGGATCTGGTACACTTGTAGCATAACTCCGGAACAGCCTAAACTCTCATGGCGAGCTGAAAACGGCACTCTAATGTTTAGGAGCGTTTGACAAAAATTTAACAGAAGCATGTGTAATCCAAAATCCACAAGGCAGAACCTGCTGACTGACGGCAGGACGACGGTGATGCTCCAGCATCTTAACAGGATGCCTGGTGTGGCTGACTATAAGAGTCAGCTATACCGGGCTCACTAAGCTAATAGGTGTGTTAGCTGCTAACGTTAACACCAACAGTAGGCTGACTGGACATCATCTTTTACCCAGATTTGTTGGCTCTGCGTGTTCTCTCTGGGGCATTCATCGATCAATGTTCAGGTTTTTATATATATCGCAGCTTTTCTCTGATGTCACCAACACCTGGATGGTGGCTGGTTCTGACCCATTGAAAGCAGACAGCATAGGACAGCTGCTGTCAACAAGACATCAAAGCATAGGCATAGGGTTGTGACAGTTGTGGAGGAGTGCACATAGCTGGCTCATTTATTTCTGTTTATGGCAACATCCCAACACCCCGTTGGTCTCATGGATGCAAAAAACTTTGAAAAGGCTGTACAAAGTTAGAGTTTATCTACTACATGGAAAATATTATTAATTACTTATACATATGTGTGTAAGATTAACATAGTGATTGTGATTTTATTTTCCTTAGCAAGTCATGTGTCTACTGTAAAATTTTTTTATAATTAGTTTATAAATGTTGAATAAGTGATCATTTTAACTGTCAGTATTTTACATAGCACATAATACTTAAAGAAAACACTTCCAGCTGGAAGCTAATGATTTATATGTTTGAGCATCTTCTGCGATAAGATACAACTTATGGGTGATCAGATTAGTCGACTAATTGGAAAAATAATAGACAATTAGTCGATTATCAAAATAATCGTTTGTGGCAGCCCTAGTATCGTTGCATGCCTACTTCTTTATATATATATATATATATATATATATATATATATATATATATATATATACATATATATATGTACACATATATATATATATATATATATATATGTATATGTATGTACATATACATATATATATGTATATGTATGTACATATATATATGTATATATATATGTATATACAGACGTGGACAAAATTGTTGGTACCCTTCATTAAAGCAAAGAAAAACTCATAATGGTCACAGAAATAACTTTAATCTGACAAAAGTAATAATAAATAAAAATTATATAAATGTTGACCAATGAAAATCAGACATTGCTTTTCATCCATGCTTCAACGGAATTATTTAAAAAATAAATGCATGAAACAGGCCTGGACAAAAATGATGGTACCCACAACTTATTATTTGGTTGCACAACCTTTTGAGGCAATCACTGCAATCAAATGATTCCTGTAACTGTCAATGAGACTTCTGCACCTCTCAGCAGGTATTTTGGCCCACTCCTTATGAGCAAACTGTTCTAGTTGTTTCCGGTTTGAAGGGCGCCTTTTCCAGACAGCATGTTTCAGCTCCTTCCAAAGATGCTCAATAGGATTGAGATCAGGGTCTCATAGAAGGCCAGTGTTTTCCTCTTAGCCCTTCTTGGGTGTTTTTAGCTGTGTGTTTTGGGTCATTTTCCTGTTGTAAGACCCGTGACCTGCGACTGAGACCATGCTTTCTGACACTGGCCAGCACATTTCTATCTAGAATCCCCTGATAGTCTTGAGATTTCATTGTACCATGCACAGATTCAAGACACCCTGTGTCAGATGCAGCAAATCAGCCCCAGAACATAACCGAGCCTCCCCCATGTTTCACAGTACGGACCGTGTTCTTTTCTAGATATGCTTCATTTTTCCATCTGTGAACATAGAGCTGATGTGCCTTGGCAAGAAGTTAAATTTTTGTCTCATCTGTCCACAGGACATTCTCCCAGAAGCTTTGTGGCTCGTCAGCATGTAGTTTGGCAAACTCCAGTCTGTTTTTTTTATGATTTGTCCTCTCCTTGTTCATCTTCCATGTAGCCCTCTTTGGCTCAAACAGCGAAGGATGTTCCGATCTGATACTGATGTTCCTTGAGCATAAAGTTCAGCTTGGATCTATTTTGAAGTCTTTCTAGGCTCTTTTTTTACCATTTGGATTATCCGTCTCTTTGATCTGTCATCAATTTTCCTCCTGCAGCCACGTCCAGGGAGGTTGGCTACAGTCCCATGGATCGTACATTACTGAATGACATGTGCAGCTGTAGTCACAGAAACATTTAGCTGCTTGGAGATGGTCTTATAGCCTTTACAGTTAATATGCTTGTCTATGATTTTCTTTCTAATCTCCTGAGACAACTCTTTCCTTTGCTTCCTCTGGTTTATATTGAGTGTGGTACACACCACGTCACCAACAAACACAGTGACTACCTGGAGTCCTATATATAGGCCCACTGAGTGATTACAGGATTGTAGACACCTAGGATGCTGATTAGTGGACATACCTTGGATTAACATGTCCCTTTGGTCACATTATTTTCATTCTTTTCTATGGGTACCATCATTTTTGTCCAGGCCTGTTTCATGCATTTATTTTTTAAATAATTCTGTTAAAGCATGGATGAAAAGCAATGTCTGACTTTCATTGGTCGACATTTATATAATTTTTATTTATTATTACTTTAGTCAGATTAAAGTTATTTCTGTGACCATTATGAGTTTTTCTTTGATTTAATGAAGGGTACCAACAATTTTGTCCACGTCTGTATATGTACATATATATATATATATGTCTATATATATATAGACAGGAAATTTTTAAAGACAAACTTCAATTCCCCTGCAATTTGGAGTCCAACCCACTCAAGGAAGGACAATAGAATTGTTGTTATACTGTTCTCTGTGCTACATATGCTGCATCCAGAGCATCAAGAGATTACTATATGAAGATAAAATTTGTTGATGACATATTAATCAGTTGGTGCTCCCAGGTATATTCTACTTTTGATCTGAATAAATATGTGAAAAGAAATGAGCAGCAAAGCATTTAACTCTGTTGTTTTATGCCAACACTCATGCAGAGAGAAAAAAAATCCCAGGCTGATTAAAATGAAATGAGAACAGGAAAAGATGTTGCCCAAAGCTTGGTGGAAGTTAAATCCCAACAGTTTCTCTTCTTATGCCGTGAATTTACTCTACTGGGGAAGAGAAAAAATGAAATGCTACATTATGGTTCATCACACATGCAAATACGAGGCAGTCACACAGTTGTTTAGTGATGTTGCTTTAACTAAACTGGCACCTCTCCTGTCACGTAAAGAGGAGCGGACACCTCATCGTCAGGTGTGCTTGTTTGGAAACGTGTCCTCTCTAGATTCCTCTATCAAATAAACTGTTAGAAATGCATCTGGTTGGGAAGGTGCAAATATACCCCAGTGTCTGGGTTACCATCCATCATGAGGGGAATAAGTAAAATAGCACACACGATGAGGAGGTACACAGGCACAGCCCTGTTAGTCAAATAGCTGGGTTTTATGCTTTGATGTTTTGATTTTCTCATATATTATGTCACTTACTGTAAGTGCTTCAAAATTCAGGTGAAAAATAAGCACATCATTTGAGGAAATATACACCTGCAATAACCATGATGCACTTAAATGACAATAGTGACTTTCTCATTAAGTTCTAACATTCGGTTTCAATTCACACCTGCCATAAGCTTGAAAGACTCAGATTAACCTTAAATAAAGTTAAACTGTGCTAATGGGGTTGTCTTGCCTACTTACCCAAAGCCGTTGTTGCACATTGGTCACAAAGGATCTGTAGGATCATGTTGTAGAAATGTACACTCACTGGCTAATTTATTAGGTATGCCTTGCCAGTACCAGGTTGGACCCCCTTTGCCTTTTTCAGAACTGTCTTAATCCTTCATGGCATAGATTCAACAATTGTACTGGAAACATTCCTACAATAGTTTGGTCCATATTAACTTAATTGCATTGTGCAGTTGGGTGCACATCCATAATGTGTTTCCCATTTCACCACTTCCCCCCAAAGGTATTGAATTCAAATCTGGTGACTGTGAAGGCCATTGGAGTACAGTGAACTCATTGTCATATTCAAGAAACCAGTCTGAGATGATTCCAGCTTTATGACATGGCGCATTATCCTACTGGAAGTAGCCATCAGAAGATGGGTACACTGTGGTCATAAAGGGAAGCACAGGGTCAGCAACAATACTAAGGTAGGCTGTGGCATTGCAACAATGGTCATATGGCACTAAGGGGCCCAAAGTGTGCAAAGTTACACCACCACCAGCCTGAACCATTGCTACAACGCCGGGTGGTTCCATTCTGTTGACACCAAATTCTGACCCTACCATCTGAATTTCAACATTCAGGCAACATTTTTCAAGTCTTTTATTGTCCAATTTTGGTGAGGCTGTGAATTTTAGCCTCAGTTTCCTGTTCTTAGCTGACAGGAGTGGCACCTTCTGCTACTGTAGCCCATCTGCCTCAAGGTTTGAAGCGTTGTGCATTCAGAGATGCTCTTCTCTATACATTGGTTGTAACAAGTGGTTATTTGAGTTACTGTTGCCTTTCTATCAGCTCGACCAGTCTGGCCATTCTCCTCTGACCTCTGGAATCAACAGGCATTTTTTCCCAAAGAACTGCCGCTCACTGGATATTTCCCCCTTTTTTGACCATTCTCTGTAAACCCTAGAGGTGGTTGTGCATGAAATCCAAGGAGAGAAATTTCAGCAGTTTCTGAAATACTCAGACCAGCCCATCTGGCACCAAACACCTTGCCACGTTGAAAGCGTTAATCAACACTCAAAGTAACAAGTCTGAAGCCTGTAAATCTTAGGCTGAAAATTGGAGTCCGTTCGAAAGCTATAAGGTAACCAGAAAGCATTTCTTCTGTAGTCAGTGTGAATCAGGCTATATACAGTCATTTTCAATAAACAAGAATACTACTGAAATATTAATTTGTTTCAGTAAGTCAATTTACTGAGTGAAACACATTATATAGATGAATTCCATACAGACATTTTTTGTCATGCCTGGATTAATGTTAATTACGATGATTTCCCACTTACACCTAATGAAAACATATTGAAGATTATAATACCACATCAGACCAATGAAAAAGGTATATTATATATTATATTATATTAGAAAGGTTTCCTCCTTCCTAAAACATTTTAATTTTCAATATGTTTTTACTCTGACAAACAGGCAGTATACAATCATGAATGGTAAACTCCTAAAATAAATGGAGAAAACATGGCACAACAGAGAGATTAAAAGTTGACTCAAAAACTGATCAAAAGTGAGGGAGTACGGTGGCGCAGCTGGTAGCGCAGCTCACCTCACAGCTAGAGGCAACAGGACACAAAACCAAAAGAACACCACAGCAAATATGATAGTATGGTGGTGGCAGTATGATGTGTAGAATTATTTTTTGTGAAACAGAGGGCAAACTGTATTTAGTTTATTTTTTAGCCTGAAATGCACACAGTACACGATAAATGAGAGAACTGGAATTTACTCCTTTCCAAACAGAATATGACATTTAAAGTTTTAGGTTTATTATTCATATTTTTATTTTCTTATGCTTTGTTTTTTTCAGATTTTTCTCTACTGACATTTGTTTTTACATCAAAGGGAGCAAAATGATACAACCAATTTAAAATAAATAATTATTTAAAGGCAAAAAAGAAGGTTCAGAATGGTCACATAAAGCAGGCTGTGGACAATAGAGGTCCTAAAAATTTGATGGGTTTGTAGAACGTTTTTGGGGTTAATTGTATTCAAAGATGTGGAATGCTGACAGACTTTGACCAGACAAGACTGAATGCTAAAACTGATACAGTTTTATGTTCGGGTTTATGTTTATGATTACAGTTCTATGATCTGTAGAACCAGATCATAGAACCTATGTACCTTCTGTTTTCTTTTTTTCCAGTAGAATTGTTTATCATATTGTTTGACATTTTATTAAGGTGTGTGTGAACAGTTTTTAATAGGATGGGGGCATTATCTATTTAAGAGGGTGGTTAAATTTTTTAGCCATAACTTTAATATATAAAGAGCAAATACACACGGGTTATTAAGCTTGGTCAGTGGAATAAGTAAGTGACAAACTAAAAAATGACATACTCTTGTCTTTTTTAGTAGTGGTAGAGTCTGTGTAGGTTTGAAACTGTTCTCTTTTGGATTAGAAAAAATCAATACCACCAGTTGTTAGCACCTACCTTTCATTTTCATAGCTGACTTCAGTATTTTAAAGATGAATATTTGGCATTTTGAATATCAATACATGTATTCTGTTTAAAAAATAAATAAATGTATTAAATCTCTGACATGTTGCTCTCCATAGTCTAAGGGTGCATTTACAGCAGCCCTGTTTAGTCCACTGAACTCGAAGTCAAGTTTATTTGCCCAGAAAGTCTGGTTCATTTCAGTAGGCGTGAATGCAGGATTTAATCTCCGATGCGGACCAAAAAAGCAAACTCTGATCTGCCTAAAAACATAGCTTTCGGCTCGGTATAACTGAATTCTGGTGCGGTTTGATTGCATATGAGAATGCCAAGAAGGCCTGGAGACGCTCAAAAAGCAGGAAGCCTACAATAGTGCAGGGAATGCTCGGTAAATATAACCAAAAAAACACTCAACATCTCTGCCTTGTTCTCTGTTCATACAGAGCCCATAGCTGCAACATATTAGTCTGGAACATTGCAACAAAGACAACAAAGCAATCGTAAAAACGGCTAAAATCTGATGCCAGTCCATGTTAGTTTACATTTCATAGAACAGGAAGTGTCCCTGTTTTATATGCAGTGCTACCAAAGGCAGGGGGGTAAATACATAAGTCAAAAGGTGTGTTTGACCAATTTCGACGAACGACACCAGCTAAAAAAAGCAACAGCATTGCATTTTGATCAACAGTCGAACCGAGTCTACTGGCCTCTCAGGTGTGACCTGACTTAAGTAACCGAGATCTTCTGATGAGAATCTGCATCTGAATTAAAAAGTAAAAACTACAAAAAAAAAAAAGGCTTAGACATCAAGGATGGGAACCGTCTGGAAATCGGCCAGCAGCCAAACAGGAGATGTAATTTGGTCTGCATTCTTCGAGCAGATGCTTTTATTCATACATTGAAATGGAGTTAACAAAGTTAGCTTAAGTTCAGGAGTATGGAACACGCCCTATACCCGCCTCGCACATCCTAATCAGCCCTAAACTCGCCTCACCTATCATTTATTGCCCCTCACACATTCCCAATCACATCGCGATACACAAATAAACCCTGTCTGGCTCTCATTTCTTGTCTGTCTCGTTCGTTTTTTGCCCCTCCCTTCCCATCCCTCTAGTTTCTCTCGGGGTCCCGTTGACCCGCCCCTCTTAACCCTCCCCTTTCTCTTACAGCATCTGCCGTGTGCAGCATCCCCGTTCCATGCTTTCGTTCACTCCAGTGCCATTTCTCCTAACATCTCTCTCTTCTAGGTTCCATCTGGGGGGGTCCTGAGCAGGCTCGGAAAGATGAGTTTCCGGAAGACTGCGCCCCCACACTTAGTCTTCCATCGGGTCTCCGACGACACCTCTCCCAGACCGTCGTTCCTCCATGCCTTCAATAAACTGTTTAAATTCTTAACTTGTAGCCTTATTCTTGCTTGCGAATCGTTAACTTAATTTGTGGCGTGGTCCAGGCTATTGATGTGACTCTCAAACCAATGAGTGAATTAGAAATAATATAGGGGTCTGTGGCTATCCCAAGAACACTTCAACATGTAGTTGCACTAAAGCCAGGGATTAATCCAGCAATTTTCTGATTAGGGACAATCAATCTTTGTCATCAGCTCCAGCTGCCAAGGCAAGGTAAAAACGGTAGATGCACAAAAGCCATTGGATTATTATGACACTATAAGGCATATTTAGCTCCTATTCAATATTATCTATGATAAAGTAGTTACCTGCTGATAATGTAATATTTCTAAAACTCATATTCACCAAATGAGTGATTAAGCTACTGGTGCTGTCCTTCTGTTACAGTAGTAGCAGTTTAAAAGTTCTAATGTTTCCATGATTGGTCCTTGACTGGCCCTTGACTGGTACGTGCCTGATCCGTCAAAGGTCCCTGACAGGTCCGTGGTGGTAATGTAATCCCCCGCTATGACGTCTTCAGTGAGGCCTCGCCCCCAAGGAGCCTGAGTGAAAACCAGCTGCAATGCCTCTTTTGTCCACGGGGAGGAGCAGTGATTTTAATGTTAATGATTTATTGATGTATCAGACTCAGGGTAGCCTATATAAATGTCATTAAAAAATTTTCCCCTATCTGTTCCTCAATGGTTTGCTGGTTTGTATGTAGCCTAAGTTGGAATGTAACTCAGAAACTCAGGGTTCAAATAGCCTACCACTGTAGTCTTATACTCAGATACAGTAGTTTTATAGCATAAGAGTGCTCTGTAATGTGAAACGTATGACAGTACTGTAGGCAATTAGCCTACTTTTTGGGTTTCATAGGGTTAGGGAACCTGGCCGGGTTCGGGCTTAATTTCTATCATTGTCCACGGTCTCAGGACGGGCTTTAGTGGTCAGCTGATCATCTCAGCGCGATCATTTATACTGTAATAAAGTGCTGCAGTGGGCCACTAACATTATTCCGACAATACCTGTTAAGATGTAGCAGGCACACTGCATGTGTCACGATGTGGAAGACCCACTCCTCTCAGATCAAAACAGAAAACATGCTTCGACTGCTGCGTTGCGCTCTCACAGAAAATACTGAAGTGTAAATGCACTATTATCCCAAGTTTCAAGTTGCAGAAGTCTTCTGCATTTATATAGCAGCTCCCTGATGGCCACAAGTCAGACAAAATCTCCTGAAATCTAGAGCAAGCGGTGAGAGCGCACACAGAGACTCACACAGGCGAGACAGACTTTTACGCAACAGAATCAAGTGGTTAAAGCTTCATATAGCTGCAGACAAAAAAAAAAAAAACGTTATAAATCAACATGCCTTGAAATTATTCTCATTCATTTATAATTTTAAGTTTCAGGTAACAGATCCTTTTGACCGGAGTTTCAAACATTTGTCCAGTAAATTGAAAACAGGTGTCAGTTTTTCTAACGCATGGATTCGTAGTCCTGCAGGAAAGTACTATATGAGTCTTTGTAGCCGGGGTGGCCCTGCGACAGACTGGCGTCCTGTCCAGGGTGTACCCTGCCTTACGCCTGTTAACTGCTGGGATAGGCTCCATCTGCCCCCGCGACCCTGAATTGGATAAGCGGCTAAGATAATGGATGGATGGATGGATGGATGTAGCCGGGGTAATATTTATAAATTACAGTTTTTTCCCAACCACTTAAAAACCTGATAGTTTTTTGTTTGTTTTTTTAAACAGTTTGTCCACTAGCGCAATTTCCATCCAGTCAGTCTCCAACTTTTAAGGCCAGATTACAGCTCTACTCTGAATCAAAGTGTGATTCACAGATGTGATTTACCTGTGACTAATAATGGTCATCTACCATTAATAATAAATGAAACTGTGAAGCTATAACTTTTTTTTCTTCCATTTTTATTTAAACTAGCATATTTCACACAACACAGCAAAAAAAAAAAAAAAAAAAAAAAATCACATTTTGAACGTTTTTTTTAACGGCAATAGCCAAGGCGCTGTGCCTCAGGGTCAGTCTTGCGGGGACTTCTCAGTCTCTCATTTATTTTGTTTCTGACTCTTTGCCAATGGTCCCCAGACAGGTTAGGGAAGCGCTTTGAAACCTGTTGATGGACCCGCTCCTTTATAATTTGAGGCAGTGGACTTTTTCCGTTTGAGCCGCTCCAGTTTGTCATCTTTCCCCAGCTCTTGTACATATTAAATGGAGTAAACTATAAGTATCCTTCGCTGGTCCACATAACCCAAGATTCATTGCGGGCTGAACGGGAGAATTTACTTCGAGCAACACGGCAGAGGAGCACAGTTTTAGATGTAAGTATATTAAAATCTGGCGGTTCAAAAATGAAAATCTTAAAGCGGTTGTGTTGTTTGCCTTTTATTCTTGGCTTAGACATGTATTTTGATATTTTTTTGTAAAGCATCGCTCGTAAACGAGCTTGTATGGTAGTGTAAAAGTTTCTTCATCTTTACGCAGCCACTTTCTGCTTTGGTAAATTAAGTAAAAAGTCAACTCCTCTTAGGAGAAATTATTACCTCTTTACCGAGTAAAAATCGGGGCACGGTGGCTTGGAGGTTGAAGATTAAATCCAGTTACACAGCTTATGCTAGAGGACTCTTATTGAGCCTCATACAACACAGAACCTGTGATCTGCTGTGAAAACTATAGTTCTGCATTCTTAAATCAAGAAAGTTGTCACGTTCCTCTGGTATTTATTTTCTATCTAATGAGGAAAATTCAGGAGGAGTTGTATCTGCAGGAGAAATTAATCCCTTGCCGGAAAACAAAATTGAGAGAAAAAAATAAACCTACTGTTTGTATATTTGCAACAGCGCAAATAACATAATTTATGACTGATCACTTTAACAAATATAGATTTCATAAATGTTGTTGTGTTGCTCTTTTTGTAAACTGTGTTTATTGTCTTCTTGTTTAGGATTAGAAGCAGCAAAGGGAGACTGGAGAGGAGAGCAGTGACCGAATGGATGGACTGTTTTTCTTTTTCATTCATGTTTTTGTCACATTTTTTATTTAGGTGTTCGATGGTTGTGAATAAATGAATTTCTAAAAATGTTAAATATCATGAAGTCATTTCATTAAAAGTTGTATTAATGTTATTAAAGAAGCTTACGTTGAACAGTTTAAAATAACAACATATTGGCATTAGGATAAGTTTTTTTGCAGTTATTTATATCTGTATAAATGACCTATTTAAGCTTAATTAGAACAAACGGGCAGTGTTGCTGGATCAGTTGAATACAGATATTTTTTAATATTTTCTGGTTGACGAGGGGAATATCATACAGGTTGGTCTGTAGAGAGAGTTCAGAGCAGCTTCGTCATGCTGTCCACTGCATCCATCATCAGGGTTTACAGTCTGCTTAAGTCGACGTGCACAAAAGACAAGTTTTTCCAACCAGAGAGCCCCACAGACCTCCAGCAGCTTCATCTTCAAGCTCATCCCAAGAGGCAGCTGTGGAGAAAAGTGTTATGACCTGCAGTTTTGTTAAAACACAATGTTAGTTGTTGTTGCAGTGGTTGTTTACAAAAAACAGTTCAGTTTATTTAGGAATAGCCAATTTGGAATATGCTTGGTAAAAAAAACATAGATATATAAAATCAAATTAGAAAATGCTGTTTTGATCTAAAAGGCATATATTTTAAGCTCACAAAGATTTTCTACAGATAAAATGAATATAAAACATGTAATATTACAAATTTGTACATTTGATCACTAGTCATTCAATTACAGAAATTATCATGAGAGTAGATGTCTTAAGTATTAACCTGGATTAAATAAAATTATCTTGATATGATCACCTCTCAGCCAGAATTATAAAACATTTGCGCAGACAGTAAAACTTGTTGTTCCTCTAGAGTAAAAAAGGTGAGTAAAATACTGGGAAATATTTCTTGCTTTACCAGCTGGTTTAACGTGATCGCGGTTGCTAAGAGACAGGACGTTCGGCAAAGTGGGAGCGGGAATTCAACTGAAGGCTAGACCGTCCAAATTCACAGCCGTTAACATCCGGTCTACCGTGTCCACGAAGGACCCAGCCCATGTAGACCGAGTAGACCGGGTCCTTCGAAGGATCCAGCCGCTGGATTCGGACACAGCCTCTGCTTTCTTACTAGATGAAACGTTGACTGTTCATAGGATTGA
The DNA here is from genome assembly GCA_028564705.1 of Apricaphanius iberus. NCBI lineage: Eukaryota > Metazoa > Chordata > Actinopteri > Cyprinodontiformes > Aphaniidae > Apricaphanius > Apricaphanius iberus. The sequence continues at coordinate 1,014,090 of JAPXFQ010002251.1, read as the reverse complement.
AAGGATATATCAAAGTCTAAAAATTATTTTGCCGCTATATATATATATACTTTTGTAAGATTTTAGGAACTTGTAATGTAACGTTGGGCCTAAAAGGCAGAAATTTTCTGAACAGGGCTTACACATTCACACATTTAATATTCACACAACACTGTCTGGCTAACCTATTGTACTCGCTGATGATCATCCTGAATGCATCCCCCAACTTAACAACACACAATAGACTCCAGATCATTCACACCTCCTAAAGAATTACCATCTCCAAGCATCCCCCCACCAAGCTTTCGTGACCATCCCTACAGCATGTAACCATGTCTATTCTGTTGTTATTGTGAGTTGTTATATGATTATATTAATATATAATATACACAACAACGTAATTAAGAATTTATTATAAAATATATAAATTGATAAATATGATAAATACGCTATTACGTTGTTTTTGCGTTGTGTAACTCATTACCATCTTCAAGCATCCCCCCACCAAGCTTTGCTCCCCATCGCTACAGTATGTAACCAGGTCTATTCTGGTGTTGCAAACATTCCGTGGTGAGCCGAGTAGTCATGTCATTGCATAAATATTATAAATAGGCTATTATGTTGTTTTGCGTTGTGGAACTCTGTCATTTTCATCCAACAACAATAACATAAAAAACCACAAGTTTATCACAAAATTAAAGGAAAGTACATTAGGTTTAAAAAAAGATATACTTTAGGTTCATAGAAATAAATCAAATTGTTTACAGATATAACGTTTAAGGCTACTTGTTATAATATTTTAGAGAACTCATTTGGTGAAGTTTGGCCTGTGTTAGGAGAACTTAAGTTTATGGAGCCTATGATAAACTTTGACAATAGAAGAAGCAGGTTAATTACAAAAAAGTGAGCAGTTTGTGTTGTTACATCCAAAATGGTTTGCGCAACCAGCTCTGCTTTTTCTGCAGTGGACGTGCATACTGATAATAACATCATGTCGATGAGAATTCTGTGAGAGAAGCGCCATCTCCTGGTCATACTCTGTATTTCAATTAATGGGTGGAGTTGCAGTAAAACTTTGACACTCCCACGAGAAAGAGGGAGGCCACTCCGGCCACTGGGATTTGGAGGGAACTCTGCCGTTAATGGGCTGGAAAGGGCACGCCATTCGTCCGGCGTTTACTCTGAATGAGAACTTTTAAACTGCTACTACTGTATGCTTCACCCTGTTTAAACAAAACTCATTAAGTCTAAATGCACTCTCCTTGCCACTTTATTATGTAAATTTGCTCAGTTAATTGTTAACACAAATAACCAATCAAATGGAGACATGTCGTTTTCTTGCTATGGGGAGCCTAAGTCTTCTCCCCTTCAAGTCGAATGGAATGGAAGTCAATTGAGCGATAAAGTTATCATCTGTTCCGCTCTGTCATTGGAAAGACGCAACAATCCGATATTTTATTTAAATAGAAGTCATAATGTTTCTGAGCAGCCCAGCCATTGTCCAATTCTGATAGTGAATCTGTTGAGGGAGGATTTTAAGGAGGTCTTCCAACTTGAAGAAGTGGGGGTTAATGCTAAAGATAAATCATTAAAGTATCACAAACATTCAAAGCAGATTGTTTAATTATTTCTTGTGAGTTCATATTAGAAAAAAACTCATTGGCTGAATTGAAATAATTAGAATATAAATATTTCAGGTGTATAAATAACCTTTGGTTTTAACAAAAGACAACATTCTAGAGATTAAATCCGAGAAACATAGAAAAGTAAAAGCAGGATTACTAGTTTTCTCTGTAACAGCTCTGCTATTAAGTTGTTCATATTTACTCAGACTCTACTAAGGTTTGCTGTCATTAGGCATTAATAGTCTTGAGGCAAAGCTGTCTAACCTTGCTTCCTTCATTACCTTGACAAATTTCCTGAAAGGTAGCAAAAAGCTGGGCCACCTTCATACAAAAGTCAGCGAGCGGGCCATGGAAGCTGAGACAGGCTGGCTTTAAATTAAGATAAAGTGTCACAACTGAGCTCAGTGTTCCAGTTATAACCTCCCTGCAGGTCAGAGGTCACACCTGGACTATTCTTTCTCTGCTCCGCCTCTGTGTCGCTTGAACTGCTGAGGTCAGTAGCAGAAGGGCACCGTATCCAAGCCATAACCGTGTTCACCTCGCACGGTCAACCTGACCGGGAAAATTCTGTCTCTCAACATTTTCAGTGAGCTAAAAAGTGGCACACTTTAGTTGTTGAATCATCTGAGTTGTGAAGGTTTTTGCCAGTGCAGTCATTTAAAAACGATGTGTTACTTGCTAAATTGTATAATGTGTGGAGATTTTTTTATTTTCCTTTGTCACATAAAATATAGTCCGCATTATTGAGATGATGTTTTTAAATGACACACTAAGACACTTTTCAAGACATCCAGGACTTGTCAGTCTTCCTCAGATTGCTTTGTGAAGATATCTTCTGTGTCTGTGGAGAAAATTGGATGAAAGCGTTCAAGAAAAAAAAGAAAATACTGGAATAAAAATAGCTTACCATAGTTAGAGCATGTTTCAACAATAAGTCTGAGAAAATGAGGGAGAAGGAGGGGGAGATTAATCCTACAAAAATCATCCCTTTGTTCAGAGCAAAAGCGATTTGTTCCTTTAAATTAACGGCTTTACACCTATAATTTAAACTGAAATAAATATGAAATTTGGTAATTGTCTCTTTATGTTCATAATGCAGAGTTGTTGTTGTTTTTTATGAGGGTGGTCAGCCGCTTTAGAAAGCAGGGAACCTGATATCGGTGGAATCAAATGTGTGTTTTTCTAAATAACACTAGATATTCACTACTCAGAAAATATGAGTTACTACAAAAACACTTTTTAAAGGCAACAAAGGGAGACGTGAGTGTTGAAGATAATTTACCCGTTGGATGCTTTGTTGCTGATAAGACTTCTCTGACATGACAGGATTTTTCACTTTACTGTGATGCATATGGGGAGCCTATGTCTCCTCCCCTTCCTGTCGGCCCATGGGTCCTCTGGCAGAAAAATAATGAATAGAAGTCAATGGAGCGATAAAAGTTATTTACTGGTCCGCTTTGTTGTATGTCCTGAATCAAACAGGTTATTATCAATTTAAGTGATAACTAATAATGTGTGTTTCGACTGTGTTCGTCAAGTAATTTGGGATTTATTTGATTGTAAAAATTTGCAATTAAAAATGTCAGAAGTCGTGTATGACGTAACGGCGCTAATGCTAGCTAGCACTTAAAACACTCACCGAGAACTTGTAGAGCTTCTCCCACATGCTGGCTCTCACTACACAGACTATTTCTCCCTCCAGATTCCACATGGTAAGATTCATAGTGGTTATCTTTGCATTTAAATCTCCCTCCTTTGTCCTGGAGGCAATGGTCATTTATCTCCTTCATCATCTTCAGTTGTAGTGTTTTCACACAAAAGTAACTTTTGCCACCGGTGGAAAATCAATGTTTTCTCTGCATCAAAATGTGTCTTTAAAGTTCACGGACATGATATGTTGAATCCCTGGTGCATTTCAAACGGGATCAGAAAATAACTTATCGCTTCACTGAATCTCATTCTCTTTGTTGGGCCATTTATCATTTAAAAGCAAATGGAAGTGATTAGGAATTACACTTGGTAGGTCAGATCCAAGCACATAATTTAGACAAAAGTTATAACACCACGACTTTAACTGTTTCATCAGCAGTGACCTGACCTCTCAGCATCCTAAGTTTTCTGTTTATGCTCCGCCTGAAAACACTACTCCCTTGTCTCCTTGACGGAGGGGGCGGTTTCAAACTTTATTTCCTCCAAAACTTCCCATGGTCACATAAACACAAATGTTGCTTTACAAGTTTGTCCATCTCCTAAATAAGTCACTGATTTTGTAACTGACAGCTTTTTTGAGCAGTCATCAGCAACTATCATCATAATTATTTTCCATCAAATATACATTTTTACAACAAAGTTGATAAGAACCAAATTGTTTCTCCTGTTTGCAAAAATTCAGCCTGGCCTCATTCCAGTTTTAAACTGCTCTAATACAGTGCCCTTTACAACCACTGAGCATCAAACTAAAAGAAAGCCTCTGTACTTCAAAAATAACTGGCTGCATGTGCAGTTTTCATGAGCTGAATGAAGGTCGCTTCTTTCATTGATTTATTTGAATCATTTTAGCCCGAGGATATACAACTACCCAGTGTTTCGCAACTGAAAACGGGAGACCCTATATCTTTGGACACTTGAATACTGAATATGACAGGGTTGCAGTAAATGAAAAGAACTCCTGGACATTTTATAACTTGATGAGAGCCGAAAGAATGAGAGCTCTTAAAACGCATACTTGCACCTGTCAAATCTGGAGAGTTCTATATGGATTTTAAAGTCAAGAAGCAAACTAGGACAGCCTGACCTTCTTTTGAATTATCCCACCAATGGTGTAATGTCAATAATGCAAGAGAAAAAAAAAGAACAGCAGTTGAGTTTAAGTCATTTACATCTTTGTTTTTTTACTTGAAGGCTTCAGACCTTTTTTCTGTTGTCTATTTATCATCTCATTCTTGTTAGAATTTGACTGATTGATGTTCATACCTTCAGATTAAAGTCCTTCAAGCTTTAAGTGGACACTAGTGTTCAACATTGTGCTCCGCAAAACGATTCTATATTAAATCTTCTTGCATTTTGTAACCTTACAGCAATAAGTTTCTGTTTATTTTACATGAATTTTATGTAATTGGGTAGATTAGGGGGATATAAATCTGAACCATAAAGACAATTATTCAGACTTTTCATATTTGTATCAATAAAAATAGCAAGAAAGACAAGTCATGTTTCGTCTAATGGCCAGAATAAATATACTTTCTGAGGTCCACATATGTGTAATTTAGTCTCAGTAAAAATCCATAATTTGAATATTGGTAAATAAAGACTCTAATAAAGACCAAAGAACACAGTGGACTGTGATAGACTGGCGACCTGTCCAAGGTGTACACCGCCTCTCACTCGTTGACCGCTGAAAATAGTCACCAGCCCACTGTGATTCATTAATGATAAGCAGAATGGATAACGGATGGATGGATGGATGGACCAAAGTAGACACCTTAGAGGAAAGGCTGTGTGGAAGTTTAAATGAGGGTTAGGTTATTAAAACACAATCCAAATCTGATGCCTATTGCCAGGGGTCATTGAGGGGTTTGTGGCATTGTTACTCCCTTGACATTTCATCACAGCACAAACAATCATACAGAATGTGCACAATATAGAGACCTACTAACCTGGCAGTCATATTTTTGGACTGGAAGGAAGAGTACCTATAGAGAACCAATAAGTGCAAAGGGTGAACCCTGGACCTACTTGCTCCATGGCAGTATTACCTGCTGTGCTACAATACAAGCCAAAACCAAAATCCTTCTAGTGAAAACTTTATTGGTCAGACAGGACAAAACTATTTAGCAAGTTGGACAAAATGATGAAGAAAGACATGGGGTGTAAAGGCTCTGTCTCAGGCCTGATATATCCTCATGCTGTGGGGCTACTTCAATACATGGTGTACACTTGGATAAAACTGGATGTTTCCAAAGTGTAATGATTCCTGACGGTGAACATTGTCAGGAGTTTGTTCTGTGTGACAGTATCTGAGTCGACAAAAAATTTCTAGGAATTGTCTTTTTTTTTTCAGTCTAGAGTTTGGTATCTGCAGTCAGATGGGAACACAGTGAAGAACCTGTTCAGAAGGTGGTCCAGAGTGGAAAGCTGAACTATTCTGGATGCTACAGGTGAAACTAGAAAAATGTAAATATATTGTGAAAGTTCATTTGTTTCAGTAATTCAAGTTAAAAAGTAAAAGTGACCTTGGTTTCAAGTGAGATGCAACATTTGCTGTCATCAGAAAAGAGGACTTTGGACCACTGAGCAACAGACCAGCACCAGCTTGACCAAAGGAATTCGACATTTGAAGCCCATCTCCAGGATCCATCTGTGTGTGGTGGTTCTTGATGCACTAACATCAGGCCACTCCTTGTGAAAGTCCCCAACACTTTTAAATTGCCTTTTCCTCACAATCCTCTCCTGGCTACGGTCATCCCTGCTACTTCTTCACCTTTTTCTTCCACACTATTGTAAGTGAAGTCCTGCTCAGTTAATTGTAATTGTAAGTGACCCATCTGCCCTGGGTCGTGCAGTAGCTCTCTTTGTATGCTCTTCCTTCAGTGCAGCAGCATAGCGGATGCTCCAGTTTCAGCCCCCATCCCTCCTGGACTTTCAACACTGATATGACCTTCCCCATCTACTCAAGCTACAGAACTCTTGCTCACCAATTCAAGGATTGTATTATGTTATTTTTGTCCCCACCCGCCCAGCTTTACTATAATTAACAAAGATGGGAAATTTGGTACTTAAGTAAAAAGTAATCTTAACCGCAGGTCGAAACTTACCTTAAGATTTTCTAATGTTTGATACAATTCAACTAAACGTGTCTATATTATTTTTTCAAATGTGGCGAAGCTAACATTGTTGGATTTATATGGTTGAAGTGGCGGGTAAGCCAGCACTTGGGAAAGAAGTGGCTAATAAATCACTTTAGCATTGTCTAAACTGCTTCTGAAAAGGACAAAGAGTGACGTTTTCATTAATGTGACAATGCTATAAGAGAAGAAAAATACTCAACTACAATTTCTGGAGTGACTATGTCAAAATATTTCACTCTTTTATATAGCAAATAAAAAAATAAAGGTGATGCATTATTTTGAGCTAGCTCTATGCATTAGGGATGCGCAAAAGCTTTAGAAAAAAAAACAAAAAAAAAATCAGTGAGACTCCATGCTCTTCAACATTAGTAAAACCAAAGAGCTGTCTAAGGACACCAGTGACAAAATTGTTCACCTGTAGAAAGCTTAAATGAGCTACAGGACAGTAGGCAAACTGATGGAGATCGATTTCATCTGAAGTTTCTTGAATTTTCTTATTACTGCTCAACAGTTGTTGCTTCTTCCTAAGCTGTTTGTTGACTGAGGCTCGGTGCAAGAACTTGCCGCATGGAGTAAAATGAGAAAAGTAAGGGATCAGAACAGTTTTACACAAGAGGAACTGGTCAATGACCTGAGTTGGGACTTATTTCTCTAAGGTTACCATTAGTAACAGAACACTGTCATAGATTAATATTCTGTAACACACTCAGGTTATCCCTGAAAAGAGACTGAAGTTTGCATATTACCATCTGAATGATCCAGAGGAGGCATGTCCTCCCGGTGTTCCCTTGAGTAGCTAATGTAAGCTACTCCCACAAAAACATGCTTCTGTCCTGGGCTGTATCCTGCCTCCTCCTGGCTGACTGGGGAGCCTGAGGGATTGGGGAGGATCTGGCTGGAATAACGTAATCCTTCCATGTGCTATGTCCAGCCAGGGAAAGCCCACCCTTTCGGGTGAAAAGAAGGGCCTGCTCACTCCTCAAGCATGAAGGAGGATTGAGCTCTGTGCAGGGCCTTCCGGGGGTTGGCAGAGGGAGAGCAATGCCCTGGACTGGATAGGAGGACTAGGTGATAAAAAATGGGAAAAACACAGTGGGATAAAAAAAAAAAGTTCATATAGCTTTCTACTCATCACAAATCAATTTATAAATAACACCTTCACATACACAATGCTACATATGCCTGCTATGTCTTCATGTTCAGACACTTAAACCTGGTCTTCGTGGAGACATGATTGGTTATGGTGTTGAACAGTCTGAAAAGATAAGCCCTCTCCACTGTATGTTCAGGGTGGTTATGGTGGCTTTACTTGGAGATCGGCATTCTCTCAGGTGATACACACTTTAGAAAGTTTGAGAAACATCGCTGTAGGCGTTTCACCTTATTTTGAATGATGTTCATTACTCATCTACATCTACATCTCATGACCGCATCTACAAATATATCAGGGTTAGTATCTGAGAAGTGAAAAAAACAAAAGCGTAGATTACGTTTTAAAAGGTGGTTGGCGATATTTATCTCAATCTTGTCTTCCTTTAATGGGTTTCATATACGGGATTCTTAGCAAGTGTTAAGCTTTGACAAATTATCAGTCAGTATTTATTTAAAAAGTTTGAACTATGACAGGAAGCCTTTTTCAGTTCTTTCTTATATTTCTTGTCAGGATTATATGGTTACAGAATGGCAATGCACCAGGCCAAGCTGTTATACCTATTAAGGACACTAATGATCTACCTCAGGGGCAAGCACACACCCGAGTAATTTATTGGAGCTGGCAGAACTCTACAGGTTAATACCCTTCATCAAAGGTCCGCATGGAAATGTAAAGAGACTCATTGTGTACATGTCACTCTGCTCTCTTAACTTACTTACCTCTTTCTCGTTGCATTTCATGTGATTGCTAATCCTGTTATCTTTTTCCTTTAAATGACCGGAAATTATGTGTAGATGGGAGCTGAGGGTCTGCGTCAGTTTCTTGTTGGCTTCCGAGTCAGAAATGGAAGGCCTGCCTTGGAGAGCGAGGTGTGCTAACAACCAACCCGCCCCTTGTTTGGTAATTCTTCTCAGTGCTGCACACGGTCGTCGAAATTGCCGTGAAAAGCCACCCACCCAAACTGCTGTCACCATCATTGCCTTACCCCTCCTCTCTCCCTCGCTCTCTTTTCTGAGCTGCTGAGGTGACGGGTCATAAATCCCTACAGACATGGGCGGGGGTGTTTCAGTGAGTAGGATGGAGGATGACGAAGATGATGGGAGTTAAAAACAGGGGGCTAGGAGCGGGGTTGGTTGGTAACTGCAACAGAAACCTGAAGGAGATTTCTCCTCATGCGCAGAGTGAACTGTTTCCCCCTCACCAAAAATGTCTCCTTTGGGGATTCTAGTGCCAACTTACTGCATACAAAGTAGTCTCCCGCTCTCTGCTCTTCCTCTCTTGGTTTGTGTCGATCTCTTTCTCACACTCTCTGTGTGATTGGGAGGGGGGATCGGGTCGTCTTAGGGAACTTTATGGCGAGGAGCAGCGTCTCATGGAATTCGCCACCCTCCCTATCATCCAGATGATCCCGAATGCCAATTACCCTCCTCTGCTCTGAAGGGGGAGAGGCCTGTCACTCACGATGCGGCTCGTATGTCTCTGGCATTGATAAGTTTTTGCTACAAGAAAAAGTCAAAACCTATAATATAACACTGCTGAGTGCAAGGCTGCAGAGGAAACACGGTCGTTAAGGCACGGACTGTTAAAAAAACAAAAAACAAACAAAATAATGCCTACAGCTGTTTGTGGAGGCAGGTCGAAAACTAGAGCTGTAGTTGTAACATCTAAAACTTTTTCTTCATATCTGCACTTAAAAAAATAAATAAAAATAAATCAAATTGCAAAAGAAAAAAAAAACATTTTTATGTATCAAACAATGAGAACACAAATAAAATCAAGTGAGGATTACCAGTGGGGTTAACGGGGAAGAAATAATTAAGGGCATAAATTTTAGAACTCTACCGATTTGATTTACATAACTTTGAAATTAGGCATTAAGTCTCTGTTCACCCTCGAGGCATCCAAAACTGATTTCATCTACATGTTTTGGTGAAAACCCGCTCAAATGACTTTGTAATTTGAGCGGGCTCCTGCATGCATTGTAAATCAACTGCTGGGAATTGTTTTCTCTCTGTAAAGAAATATAAATGACTTGTAAAGGAGGTAGTTAATTACCACAGCCATATGACTTGAGCTTAAATGATTATTCAGCTCAGAACACTGACCTTTTTTTAAGAATCAGAAAGGTCTATTTACCTTTTCATGTACAGAATCTTGAAAAGGTTCTTTTTCCCCTTTTGTCATCTTAGAACTGCCAATGTCTGGGTATGTTGACTTTGTTACACCATATTTTACTTGAAACAGAATTGGAAGTCTTTTGAATAATTTCTTCACCAGCTTTACACATCCCGAGAGTTCATTTTAATATATATATATATATTTTTTGCTTAATAACTCAGGAAGCTCAGGAAGATGAATTGCATCTGTGAGTAGAGATTTTCAAGTCTTGCCAAAGATTCTCAACAGGTTTCAGGTTTGAATTTTGACTAGTCCATTGTAACACAGATACACTCTTAACTGTTCCTTTGGAGCTCTGGCTGAATGTTTTGGGTCCTGATCCTTAAATATAAAAAATATAGAACCAGTAGAAGCAATAGAATGCAGACACAAACTTCAATGACTAGACAAATCCACAAATGTTTGAACCACCCTCTAAAACCGTTTATAACTCCCTTTTTTAATAGTTTAAATATACCTTAATTTGCATTAACACCGATTGTGGAAACTTTCTTAGCACAATTGCAGAAGCAAATACCAACAATTTTCCATACCTCTGCTCTTGGAAGTAACACCAGCCTTTGGTAAGGAAAGGGATTGTTGTTCTTGGATTGGCTGCTTGTTGAACTGTCGTGCATAGTCAAGAAGGATTGGGCCTAGGTGTTTTAGCTTCCTTCGCTGCATTTGCTTCCAAATATTTTAAATGTGCTCCATGAAAAAAATCCAGGAATATATGGATCTTCTGGAGTTACGCCCTCCCCCCTAAAAACAAAAATCTGGGAATAAGTGAATCCACATAAACTGAACAGCTATTATGCTGTGGTCCAATCAATTCTGAGTTTAATTGTATAAAGTTAATGTTGATAAATACTGAAGTCAATGAAGAATTCAAATGTTTTTCAAAGTGCGCAATGGATACCTGATTCGGCAACGCTGTAGTCTTTACCACTTTCATGTTGCAGTGGTCAACGTCAATGTTTGTGACGAAGCTTCACACTACACGCTTGAATGCCTCTTACCCCAGTAAACTAACTTCTAGAAATAAAGCTCCAATAAACCTACATATGAATAAGCAACAGTAGTAGCATGGAAGGTCAGCAGTTATTTAACTAGCTTATATTGAGTAATGAAAGGTTAGAGCTGGGAATGTCAGCCTTAGGCTAATTACCAAATCTAACCTATATATGCTGATACAGTAAATTTACACCACTGTTCTTTTTTTTCTTACCATGAGGCCAGCGTTAGACTTAATTATATCACATTTCAACCTTTTTTTGCTGCTACACTAGCCTTCAGGTCAGTATTAATTCACCGTCTTGATATTAATTTTTGGTTTACTCTGTTGTGGATGACCTACAGACCTCCAGAGATGCACCAGTACTGTAACTTCTTAAATTGTAGTTAAAACATAATTTTCAATAAAACATGTTAATCCATTTTATTTCCTCTGGGTTTTAAGTGTCCCTGTGTTCTTAATGATTCACAAACAAATAATTTTAATAATTACATTTTAATTTAACAGCTGAATATTCTGGCTTTGTAAAATGTTCAACAAATATTATGGGTAGACTATGGTGTTTAATGTTAGGCAAAGGAACAGCGGAGTCTAACTTCTTTATTAGCTAATCTGCAGTGATTGTGAGATGTGTTTTTCCCAGATAAGGGAGAGGAAGAATTCATTTAATTACTTAGTATTGATGAAAATATTGTGGAACCATTTGCGTTGCGTAAATAAATATCTACATAGATCTGGACATCATCACAGTTCTTACAGGCATTAACAAGTACTTACACTGAATGAGTAACTTAAAACCACAAGTAAATGAACTGAATTCAAGTAACCCAGATAGCAGACAGGCATTGAAACTATGTTGAATTCACATTGGATTGTCAAAATCAAGTAACTGAATCAACATCAGAGTTCAATGTTGAGTCAATATCAGTTTGCAGCCAAAATTAATATTGAAACATATGTGATTTATTAACTAAAGACCAATGGAATTACAACTGTATTTCAATTGACTTGAATATTGAAACAAAGCTGAAATTGTAAGATAACTATTGATCAACATGTTTTCACTCATATTTCAAAGTAAACATGCTTAAGAAACATAGACATAAACAAACTACAAGTTATTTAATTTAATTTATCTTTTATTCATGATTTTACCATGTCTAACTCCTCCTCTGGTGCATAACGGAGGCAATTTTGTCTTGCTGACCAAATAAGGCAAAGTTATTCTTGATGGTGCCTGGCTTCTCCGTGAGAACATCTGAACCATATGACAAAAAACATACAGTTTGTTATGAGAAATCAAATAGGCTACTTTTAGCAACTGTAGTGATAAAGGTAATTATTAGACTATTTTAACCTAGCCTATATATTTCCGTTCATTATGTGGGATTTACAAATATTTTGAGAAATGGATGCACTGAAAGAGTTTTCAGAGGATTGTGGACACAAAGCTTTTTGTAGTAAAGTAACTGGACCTTTTAATGTTAAAAGATCCATGAATTTGTGATTATTTTTCCCGGTCAACTCAAAATCAATAACTTTTCAATCATCGGCCAGTAAACCAACAAAACAGCAGTTATCAAACCCCGATTAAAGAAGAACAACCTAGATAATACATTGATGCTGAATTATAGGCCAATTTCTAATCTCCCATCATCAGTAAGATTATTGAAAAAGCTGTATCTCAACAGTTAACTGCTTCCTGACAATACACAACTCCTTAGATAATTTTCAGTCTGGTTTCCGTGCCCATCACAGGACTGAGGCAGCCCCTGTCAAAGTTTTCAATGACATTTGCATGAATACAGACTGCGGCTCAATTCTGGTTCTGTTTGACACTGTTGATCATAAAATATTAATGTAACGACTGGAGAGCTAGGTCAGACTCATGGGTACAGCACTTCAGTGGTTTGAATCTTACCTCAAGAGTACAAAGTTCTTTTTTGTCCATCAGAAATTTCTAATAAAAAACAGAAATCACACGTGGGGTCCCCCAGGGCTCCTTCCTGGGTCCCGTCCTGTTCAATATATGCTCCCACTAACCAAGATTATAGCAGCCAATAAGATTATTTACTATATGCAGATGGCACTCAGCTATACATTACATTGTCACCAGGTGACTGATTCTATCCAGACCTTAAATGACTGCATTGAACAAATCAACAACTGGATGTCCCATAACTTTCTCCAGCTAAACAGAAACAAAATGGAAGTAATTATTTTTGGACCTAAGGAGGAACAATCAAGAGTCAGCACACAGCTTCAGCTTAATCAGCTAAAAACTACTCATCAGGCCATTAATCTAGGTGTAATAATGGACTCAGACTTGAATCTCCAGTGTCACATAAAGGCAATAACAAGGTGAGCCTTCTATCACCTGAAAAACATTTCTAGGATTAAAGGACTAATGTCACAGAAGGACCTTGAAAAACTGATCAATGTGTTGATCTTTAGTCAGATTGATTACTGCAACAGCGTCCTCACAGGTCTAGCTAAAAAGTCAATCAGACAGCTGCAGCTGATCCAGAATGCTGCTGCCCGTGTCCTTACCAGGAACCAGGAAAGTAGAGCATATAAACCTCAGTTCTTAACTTCTTACAGTGGCTTCCTGTAGCTCAGAGAATAGACTTTAAAATACTCATACTAATTTATAAATCACTGAACGGTTTAGCACCAAAGTATGTTGGAGATCTGCTGTCACTATACCAACCCAGGAGACCACTCAGGTCCTCTAACTCTAGTTTACTAAACATTCCTAGAATTAGAACAGGGAGAGGCAGCTTTGAGTCCTAAATTGTGTTTTTTGATCAATCTTTGATTCTTGTGGTGTGAGTTTTATTCTTATTTTTTAACCGATTGTGTTTTATCTGTTTTTAATCCATATTCATTTGCATAAAATTGTTATTTATACATTCTATTCTTATTCTATGTTTTATGTGTTTTTAAATTTCATATTCTCACACAAATTTTATTTTTCATGCTTCAGTTACTAAATGCATTTCTTTTAGTAACGATCTGTTTTAATTTTCTTATTTTTATCATGTATTTGGTTTCATTACTACTGAATCATGTAAAGCACCTTGAATTGCCTTCGTGTTGAAAGTGTGCTATATAAATAAAATTGCCTTGCCTTGCCTTGATAATGGTTGTCCTTTATTTACTTAGATTACGTGAGCAATTCTCAACAGGCGCAAGCAGCAGTACTCAAATGAGGAGTTTGCGGACCCCTACTGTGAGCTGCACCATAGCTATAGAGAGGTGGAATAATGCGAAAGGATCCATGATGCAACTTTGACACAGAAATTGGGCTAAAATGCTGTTAATTGTTGAATTTGTTTGTCAGTAATAAATGTAATTCATGCGGTGTACATGCGTTTCTGTCTGCTGCTTGCACACATCGTATTGCAGGGTTAGACTGATTAAATCTGCAGCATGTCTGAATTTTGTTTTTAAAATGTCATGTATAATGCAAATTATCATGGTGGTATTTTATATGATTAATACATTTAAGAATTTGACTCCAAGAAGGTTAAGCACTACAGGGAAAACTAATGAGTATCCACTAGGATCATGTGCGCTCAAACCATCTTTACCAGGTGGAGAGGTGATGAGCAGTGAGTTATGGTGCGTCTTTGGGGGAAAAACAGGTAAATATTTACATAACTCTCAGGTTTATGGCCATTAGAGTGTTAATTACTTGTAGTTTATAATGTGTGTGAATGACAGTTTGTCAATAATAAACTCATGTTGAATGTGGTAGCGCAAAATTAAGACATGCTTTTCTTTCTTTTTTCTTTAAGTTTTTTTTGGGCTAAAGTGGTCCTCATTGACAGTAAAGAGAATTTTTGAAGGACGAGAGAAGTCGGGGAAGACACGTGGCAAAGGTCGCCTGGGACGGGACTCGAACCAGGGACGGCCATGCCGAGGACTGAAGCCTCCGCGCACGGGCCCACCGACCCAACCACCACGCTACGCGATGCCCCAACACATGCTTTTCAGAAGTGCTAAAATAGATGCTAAAATAGATGTATATAAATATGCAAATATGATTATGTTTAGTAAATCACACTGTGCCTGGAACGCCTACTTTCTTTGCCTATTCTCCTCCCAATATTTTGCGTCTTTTTACAGAAACGGCCAGATTGCATATTGATCAAGCGCTAAATAGATTGTGTGCGTTCTGCTTCGAGTTTAACAGGCACAATGCGCTCTGCGCCATGTTTATGATCAACCAGAGCCTGTTTTTGCGATGCTGTGCGGTTTGCGCAAACTGTTGATAAATCAGCATGTCCCTTTAGTGGTATGTTACATACTTCTGGGTAGAATCTGCCTTTTCAGTGACACCTTTTCTATCTATCTATATATATATATATATATATATATATATACATATATATATATATATACATATATATACACTACCGTTCAAAAGTTTGGGGTCACCCAAACAATTTTGTGTTTTCCATGAAAAGTCACACTTATTCACCACCATCGCAGTGAAATGAATAAAAAATAGAGTCAAGACATTGACAAGGTTAGAAATAATTATTTTTATTTGAAATAAGATTGTTTTTAAATCAAACTTTGCTTTCATCAAATAATCCTCCATTTGCAGCAATTACAGCATTGAAGACCTTTGGCATTCTAGCTGTTAATTTGTTGAGGTAATCTGGAGAAATTGCACCCCACGCTTCTAGAAGCAGCTCCCACAATTTGGATTGGTTGGATGGTCACTTCTTGCGTACCATACAGTCAAGCTGCTCCCACAACAGCTCAACGGGGTTCAAATCTGGTGACTGCGCTGGCCACTCCATTACCGATAGAATACCAGCTGCCTGCTTCTTCTCTAAATAGTTCTTGCACAATTTCGAGGTGTGTTTTGGGTCATTGTCCTGTTGTAGGATGAAATTGGCTCCAATCAAGCGCTGTCCACTGGGTATGGCATGGCGTTGCAAAATGGAGTGATAGCCTTCCTTATTCAGAATCCCTTTTACCCTGTACAAATCTCCCACCTTACCAGCACCAAAGCAACCCCAGACCATCACATTACCTCCACCATGCTTAACAGATGGCGTCAGGCATTCTTCCAGCATCTTTTCAGTTGTTCTGCGTCTCACAAACGTTCTTCTTTGTGATCCAAACACCTCAAACTTGGATTCATCCGTCCACAGCACTTTTTTCCAGTCTTCCTCTGTCCAATGTCTGTGTTCTTTTGCCCATCTTAATCTTTTTCTTTTATTGGCCAGTCTCAGATATGGCTTTTTCTTTGCCACTCTGCCCTGAAGCCCAGAATCCCGCAGCCGCCTCTTCACTGTAGATGTTGACACTGGTGTTTTGCGGGTACTATTTAATGAAGATGCCAGTTGGGGACCTGTGAGGCGTCTGTTTCTCAAACTAGAGACTCTAATGTACTTATCTTCTTGCTCAGTTGTGCAACGCGGCCTCCCACTTCTTTTTCTACTCTGGTTAGAGCCTGTTTGTGCTGTCCTCTGAAGGGAGTAGTACACACCGTTGTAGGAAATCTTCAATTTCTTAGCAATTTCTCGCATGGAATAGCCTTCATTTCTAAGAACAAGAATAGACTGTCGAGTTTCAGATGAAAGTTCTCTTTTTCTGGCCATTTTGAGCGTTTAATTGACCCCACAAATGTGATGCTCCAGAAACTCAATCTGCTCAAAGGAAGGTCAGTTTTGTAGCTTCTGTACCGAGCTAAACTGTTTTCAGATGTGTGAACATGATTGCACAAGGGTTTTCTAATCATCAATTAGCCTTCTGAGCCAATGAGCAAACACATTGTACCATTAGAACACTGGAGTGATAGTTGCTGGAAATGGGCCTCTATACACCTATGTAGATATTGCACCAAAAACCAGACATTTGCAGCTAGAATAGTCATTTACCACATTAGCAATGTATAGCGTGTGTTTCTTTAAAGTTAAGATTAGCTTAAAGTTATCTTCATTGAAAAGTACAGTGCTTTTCCTTCAAAAATAAGGACATTTCAATGTGACCCCAAACTTTTGAACGGTAGTGTATATATATGGGATATCACTGGAATGCTGGCAAATAAACTTGTGCATTGCCACCACTCTGCACCAAAAAGAAAATCTTTGGTTAAAGCTTTCAGTGAACTGCTGTAGTGTAGTTTGAAACAACGTGCTAAGCTCAAATGTACAGTAGGGGTGGCTCTGCTCGACCCAACTCTGTTAGATGGGTCTAAAGTATTTGCTGTACTTATCAAAGACATCTTTAGAAAATTAACAAGTACTTAAACCATCAGATGTAGATTTGTGTACGTAAAAGAGTAATGTATTAGCCTCAGAGACAGGGATAGATTACTCGAGTCCCGGACGCAGACTCAGGTTCTGACTCGAGTCATATTTAAGAGACTTGTGTCTTGATTCAAGCATGTAGCTGATGCTAATGTTAATTTGGTTAAATGAACTCAGATTACTGGACACATGTAATAAGTTCCCAAAGCCTTTGTCAGTGTACAGGGGACATGTTGATGTATTTATTTTACATTTATTTAGGGCATGCTTTATTATTTTGCTCAATCTACTGTGTTAGCTTGACAATAACGTGGAATTATTAAGTACAATTCTAGTCTTAAAATCTAAACCCTGCTCTCTTATTTTTCACGTGATAATGGCGTCCCGTGGACTGGAAGATTCTTCTTGACTCGCCCTTAGCCTGTAGGGCAAGTACATTTTTAAATTTTAATTGAAATCGCAATATTACAAAGCTTGGTTGTGAAAATTGCGTATTGTGTTTTAATCGTAATGCCAAATGACCAATCTAGTCGAAGCACTGCCTTGTTGTCAAGCTAATTGGCCAATCGTGTCACAGAAATAACATGTGGTTAGGAGGCCCATGCTGGTGGTTAAAACGAAAGTACTGTGTCAAGAGTGTAGAGCTGGTGACAAATTTTGAAGGAAAATGGAAAACAGGGAAGACGATAAAGATATCCAAATTGCTGGCACTGACCACAGAAAAGAACAGTAATGAAACTGTGGAGAGAAGAGCATGGTGAGCTCCCTAGTTTGGAAATGGTTTCGATATTTCAGAGAGCACAGCAGCCAGACTAAACAGATCTGTAAAATCTGCTGACGGACTGTTTAAACAAAGCTAGGTAATACAACCCATCTATTTAATCACCTGAAGTCCTCTTAGGACAAAGAGTCGCACGCAGTTGTGAAGTGATGTGATATTATTAGAAATACAACAGTAGCAGGACGCGTGCTCTGTATGTGACATTAATAGTGAAGGCTATATTTAATTGTTTTAATTATAATTGTTTCAATAAGAAAAAAAGGTATTGTTTACTTTCCCTATGTATTTATAAATCTGGGCATTATGCAGGATACACAACAACCCTGAAACAGTCCTAAACTGCTTTAAACCTGGATTATGAAATGAAATGTCACTAACTTTTTTTCTATATATAATATCAGGAAACTTTAAAAATGTTAAAAATAATACATCAAGAGGAAATGACATTTCTACTCAAGCTTATGTTGGGCTGGCCTGTATTATCTGCATCATCCCTTTTCTCATCTTTTTTTTCCAACCCTTTTTTAAAATTCAAAAAGGACTTTTGTTATCAGTCATTTTGTGCACAGATGGTACCCAGATCCCTCCATGTATTGCCATTTCGTCTTTATTGCCAGCCAGCTTATCCACCACTGATGGAATTGTTAAAAAGCAGATATGAGTCAAATCTAGGAGGACCGGCCTTTTGTTAGCGTGCACGTCCCCCATCAGATGAGAGCACGCCGATAAGAATCGGAGCAACGCCTGCAGGTCGTGTCACCCTTTGCATAACAATCTGTGGCTATTTAACTGGGGGGGGGGGGACCACAGTGATGTGGCGTAGAGGGAGGGCTCGCTGGAAAAAAAAATCTGTTTTGGTGATAAATATGTATAAGGTGTTCTGCTTCTCCTTTTTGGCAAACCTGAATGATCAATATTGCACAGCACTCTGTTTGAAACAAAGGGACGAATCAAGGTCTTGTTTGTTCTGTTTGCAGATATTTGCAGGTTCATAAGGGTTTATGTGTGTTTTTGTGTATAGACATGCTGTTTTCAGCTCAGAAAATATGCAAAAGCTCAGAAAGGGCTTCATGTTTAATTTTAATATTTCTAGATGTTTAGATATGATAATAGCACCATTTTCACACATGTACAGTTTTGTACATTTGTCTCAAACTCAGAAGTTTTTTTATTTAAAAGTGCAGGGGGGAACACAAATAGTTTTCCATTTCTTATCCTTCTTCTTACAAATAACATTTAAGCAGTGGAGTATGTCATTGCATCCAGTCCCTTGAGTCAATACTTTCTGTTCCGGCATCTTAGCTTGAGAGCATCGTGGGTCTGGTTGCCTCATAGTAATCAGAGGCAAATTCCTTTTACAACAGGTGGAAAATAATGCCTAGTTCATATTTCCACTGTTGAAAGCTTGTGATTGGTCAGCGCGTCTCTAAATTTGTCAACACCACCATTTACAAAAAAAAAACCGTGGTGTTGAAGATATCTTCCACCAAACAAGGTCTTGCATAAGATAATTTATAAGTGTTCTGCATCTGTTGTGGAGCTTTCTATTATATTTATGAAGAAAAAGCTGTTAAAGTGAAAAGTTCACAAGTTTATTTACTTTTATTAAATATAGAAAACTAAATACACTGTCATGGACCAAAGTCATTACTGCTGTGGTGGCAGGCTGAATAACATTACAGGTCAGATTTTATTTAGGCAGGAGATTGGACAGGCAACTGCAATCAAAAGGACACAGAAAAAAAAGAACAAAATGGGAATTGTAGAAACAACAATGTTAAAACAAAATATAGTAAAATAAACATTCTTACCAAATGCTACTGACATTAATTTTAAGAAAAAAAAGGAAATAAAAAGGAGTAAGAAAAAAAACTGTCACATATGTTCATATGTTGAGGTTTTTTTTTTAAGAAAAACTTTCTGCAGCAATTGTGTAGGAAGAGCTGCAGGAGGGGTCGATGGATGGATCCCAATCATCTAAGATGCCAACTTTAGTCAGTTCAACTATAGTCAATACGTGGAACAAGTATTTGCTGATGAACGACCTGTCGTGCTGGGTACGAGATTACAAAGTGTTTTCGGTTCAGAAAACCGAGGGAATGGATTCTTAAGTCTCAAAAAAATGTTCTTTACCTGACCCCTGCCAGGCTCCGTAGAATGACCTATTGGACCAAGCTCAACTTGCACAGGCTTCCTTTCTGCAACCTACGCAGACTACAGGTTACTGTAAATTTGAATTGGTTGCATCAAAAGCCTACAAAAAACCCAGAAGCCTACACCGCAGCACCCCCGAGACATTTCGAAACTCACAGGGGAATAATCGCCAACTATTGATAGCAAAACATTTAATAAATGAAGTAGTTTGAGGCAGCTATTGCTTTAATACAGGTGGCAATACTCCTGCCCCCCATTGTATGGATATACTATATACTTTGAGACTCCCTTAGTAAATGAATATAATATTTGCTTAAAATAAGGTTCAGGTTGAAAAAAACAAAACAAAAAATGAACTCTAAACATATAGAAGGCCTTTGGGAGGAACTACATTAAAGATTCAGAAGCAAGGCAAGACAATTTTATTTGTATACCACACTTTCAATTAAGGTAATTTAAGGTGCTTTACATGATTTAGTGGTAAAGAAACAAATAAAACAAGAAGCATAAAAACTACATAAGTACATAAAAACTACAAAAGTACATAAAAGAATAACAAAGCAATTAAGTGTAAAAATAGAAAAGAGAAGCATGGAAAATCAGGCAGGCCCTCTCATTCAATATCAGTGTCCAGCCTCCTCCCACCAAGATTGTTAAAAAAAGAAAATAAATATAATATATATCCCATGTTGCAAAAGTGAGATTAAGCTGTGATGGCTGGAAAGGGTCAGTTTCCAGAATGCCTTCATGTTTACATAAAGGCCCACTAAGGATTCTTTCAGAAGCACATATGATTCTTTGCCTCTTGAAAGCTATTGACCACTGGATTATTCATCGTCCTCTCAAAACCTTTTTCGCAAGTTTTTTTTTTTTTTCTGATTGTGTTTTATCTGTTTTTAATCTACATTATTTTGCATAAATTTGTTTCTTATACCTTACCTAAATTGCTCCTTGCACTTTTCTCCTTTTCTTTATTAATGTATTCTTGTGTTTTTATTTGTTTTTAAATTTCATTCATTTACATTTTATTTTATGCTTAAATTACTAAATGCATATTTTGTTAGTGATAATCTGTTTTAATTTTCATATTTTTGTCATGTTTTTGGTTTCTTCACCACTGGATCATGTAAAGTGCCTTGAATTGCCTTGTGTTGAAAGTGTGCTATATAAGTAAAATTGCCTTGCCTTTTTTTGTTCAAATTATTAAAAAAAACAAAACTATGGAATCAAATAAAGTATCACACCCCAGATAAACTATTAATCTAATTAGAAAACTCCTCTCAGCAGTCAGGGAAGTCAGGGAGTGTTAGATCATTACAGACTTTTCTGTTTTTTTGTTTCAACTGATTTTTTTTTTCCAAAGTGGAAAGATGGAACTCACCTAATCATTTAGGTAAATAAATTGTGGCAGTACAAGGCTGGCTTATGATGACAATGCAATTCAGTGTTCACAGTCTGTATGAAGCAACAAATGCAATGATGATTGTCAATGGAGCAATCAGTGTTTTTATGCGTGGCTGAGATTTCCCTGTTCTCCAAATTACAAAACGAAATACTTCCATTAGTGTTTTTTACTCGACTCATAATATACATTAAGAAGTTAAAGCTTTTTCCAGCAGTTGTATTATGTTCAAATAATACTTCTTAAAAACTGTCCCTAAAATAACATATGTATATTTTGTGGTTAACTAGTAATGCATTCTAGTTGTTTTGACATTTTTTAAGAAACTATTAACTTTCTTATATAAAATGAATAAAAATAAACTATAATCTTACTAGTTAATATGATAGTAGGCTTAGACTTTGCTTGGTTTTACCAAAGCCTTCCAATCAGTAAAAAAAAAGAGAAACCTGAATGGCTACTCCATTATAAGATTATGACTTCAAATTAACTCAATTTTGCATTAAATTATTAACAAATTAATACATCAGATGATTCATTTCAACCCAGTCAATACAGCTGGATTAAACATATGGTTATGTCTTAAATTAAACTAAGGGTTTAATTAGACTTGCATATCATTATATAAGAATGGTGCCATTAGGGTCATTAATTCTGAACAGACTCAGAATCAGTTTGGTCTGCTGTTAAATCTGGTGTGTGAGGACATCTTTCAAAAGAAAAGACCAGCAAGAACAGGAGAGTTCCTACACAGACATTTCAGGATGTTTTAATCTTACGCTTCTGACAACATCCAAAAAGATTCCTGTAGCAGTACAACACATGGATATAGTAGGATAAACTAAGTTTAGGAAAATGTATTTCCCATAAGGACTGTAAGACATACACATTTACAAGTAGGAAAAAAAATTAACAGGAATTTAGTCTTATTGAAACATTACTAAAGACATTACCTATTAAGCATACACTTGAAGTAAAAGTGCAACGGCTCAAAACTACTGTTTTGGTGGTGAGGAAATAGGACCCAAATAAGAATACAGTTGACGTTTAATGAACAAAATCAAATGGCGCAGCTTACAAAGGTACTTGAGGGCAGACCAAGGGAAGAAATATGGAGAATAAAGCAAGGTATGACTGAACATGAACTGCTTAAATACACTGAGGGAGAATGAGGAGTGACCCTGAAAGCCTGATAACTAATTAGTGACAAATGGATGCAGGTGGGAGGGAGAGAACAGTTGGAGACAATTAACAGCTGGGCCAGAGAGCAGAATGACAGCGAGAAAACAGGAAAAGAATAAACAGAAGGAAGGACTAGACAGATAACTATCCTAACTGAGAAGTTACTAACATATAAAAGATATGAGAATAAGAATTAACAACCCAAGAGGAACTCTAAAGTAAAAACACTCATGAACAGAAGGGTTAAAAAACCCCAAAAGGAAATTATTTCTAAATAAGAAAACCTAATAAGAGAAAAAAAAAAATACAAGAACTAATGAGAGAAGCTAAAGAAATGAGGAAACACGGATGAAAAATTGGTCACAATAACAAAGAAACAAGGAATTAAAATATCTAAAGACAAGAAGTGAAAAATACGGACGAAGATACGAAAACCCTAATAAAATTGTAAAGTAAAACATACTTTATGTACATTCCTTGCTGTACATAATTGTACAGCAAGGAATGATCTAAAATATTAAGGAAAACTGAACAGGCAAAAATAACTAAAATAAAACCCAAAGTACAAACACTTAACATCATGACAAGGACCATAATACTTAAGTTATAAGCTGCTACTTTTTTTCATGTTTTGAATTCTTCAACTTATTTATTGATTTTTTAAAGCTAAAGGCCACTAGAGGGCCTCCTCGATCTATGGATTGTACAGGTTACGTTCTTCAGCTATGAGAGAAACTCTTCCTTTAAGAGGCGGAGACCAGAAAAAGGTGAGAGAGAGGAAGTTTGTACAAACAGTGAAAGTAAACGTGGAACAGGCGGACATTATGAGAGTAAGACAGTTGTCAAAAACCAAGTTTTTATGCACAAACCCTCTTCATGGAAAAGAAACAAAGTTTAAAGTTAAAGGCAGTTGATCTGTCTTTTAAAGAAGAAAACAGAGCGGCTTCACATAACCTTGGCTTTAATGGTGAGGCATTGGAGATGCCAGCATGAACAACTGTTTCAATGCCATAAAATGAAAAAAACTTTCAGAGTTGATTGAAGCAGATGGTCTGAATTTGATGTTTTTTTTTATTGAAGATTGGCTGAACACACAGAGAGGATGGCTGAGGTGTTTCCACCATGTTTAAATGTTAATAAAATCAAAGTTACCTGAACACCATTCACTTTCCTGACAATCCCCACTGCACAAACCCTTATATATGGTAATTAAACGCTAAAAGATCCACAGATGTCAGCTTTTAATCGGGTGTGGCTTGTATTTGTACACATTTGTGTTTTTTTTCCCTTAAATATGATGGTGTGGATTATAAGCAGGTGTGCCTTAAATTCCAGAAAGTATGGTACATTTATGTTTAAACTTAAACTCTAACCCGGAATTCACACCAAAGCATCATGCGAGCATAATGTCACAAGCAGCAGCCTTCATTTTTATCAATGGGACAAGCCACACAGGCTGTGCTATACGTACGTATTACGAATGTTACCACGCGACGCAAAGCTCAAAATTGGTTCGACTGCCATTTTGGAAATGGAAATTAATTATCTAAAAATCATCCACTACATTTTTGTTTTAGATTCTTTATCTCACAGTTGAAGAGGACCTTTGATACAAATTAAAGACCTCTAAGTGCTTTGTATTTCAAAGCAGTTGAGGCAAAATGAAAATGAATAAAAGTATGAGGCAAAATATTACATTTCATTGATTTCCTTGCAATGTTAGGATATCTGATAGAATCGCATATGAGGACTAAATAGTTCATACGTAATTTATTTTGAAGAAAAAGGAGAAAAAGATTCAACGAAACCAGTTAGGAAATGATGTGGAATGGTATAAGGTTTTGCAGATTTCATGTTGAGGCATCAGAAGCAGCCACGGAACTAGATTTGGCTAAGGAAATACAGCTGGCTGTTAAGGTAGTTTTTGTTTCTTTGCGGTCTCTCAGACCTATTTGTTGTCTTACTATGTAGATGCATGCTCTGTTATCTAATGCAACCGAATTGAAATGCACCAGTGAAATCTAAAATACTTATGGGTTTTTTTTGGCCGCTGTTGCTGCTGAACATTTTAAGCCAGTCACTTTGACCTTTGGCTCAAATCACCACACCGTCCTGCAGGAGATTCAGGTGGAGTTCCGTCCGAGAGAAAGATACAAGCTGGCATGCTGAACAGCCTCGAACAAAATGGGGCTTTAACGGCACGACAGAACGCAAGCATTTGATCAATAGAGACAGTTGCCTGTAAAGGTCAGATGGGACTGTTGGTAAACACACTGAAGTGAAATTTGTGATTAAGCCTGACTTTTCCACTTGATCCACGCCTGGGACTGCGCTTTGTGCCTGAGGAGCCGTTGGAACATGGCTCTGTGTGCCATGATTGCTGTGAAAAAGTTTGTGCCTCCTTATATATTTATTTGTCTTTATTTTTTGTGCTTCTTGTCACACTTACATGTGTTAGACAATGAAAAAAATGTTAATATATATATATTTTTTTCAATGATTATTTAATTTGTAAAGGGAAAAGAAAATACAAAAAAATTGACCCCAGTGGCTACATCTGCAGTCAAGCTCTTTTGATAACTGGCAACAAATCTATTCAATCGTCATAGAGGAAATTTGGCCCACCGTTTTTTGCTAAATTGTTTGAATGCATTTATGCTAGAGGTTTTTTTTAATCATAAACACCTTTTAACGCCTTGCCACAACATGTTATTTGGATTTAAATCAAGCCTTTGACTAGGCCATTCAAACATTGTTTTTTTGTAGGGTGTTTTTTTACATCAATCATTAGTGGTTTAGCTGGTTTTGCTTTGGATCATTGTACTGCTGCATATTTCAGGAGTGTTTTAGCTGAATTCCGAGAAGGTGCATTTCCAATATCGGGACATCAAACTAATTCTACCCGACCTTCATCTGACAGGGTAAATCAGTTGTCCTGGTACCTTCAGCCGTTGTTTCTCCTACAAAATTGTCCCTTTTAAGGGATTTGCTAAGGCCTCAGCATAATGCGACTGTTTCAGCAGTGAGTAGCATCACTAATCAGAACCAAAAGACGAACAAAAAATGCCCTATTGCCCTACATGCTATTTTACAGCTTTCAACTTGTGGGATATATATATTTATATACACTACCGTTCAAAAGTTTGGGGTCACATTGAAATGTCCTTATTTTTGAAGGAAAAGCACTGTACTTTTCAATGAAGATAACTTTAAACTAGTCTTAACTTTAAAGAAACACACGCTATACATTGCTAATGTGGTAAATGACTATTCTAGCTGCAAATGTCTGGTTTTTGGTGCAATATCTACATAGGTGTATAGAGGCCCATTTCCAGCAACTATCACTCCAGTGTTCTAATGGTACAATGTGTTTGCTCATTGGCTCAGAAGGCTAATTGATGATTAGAAAACCCTTGTGCAATCATGTTCACACATCTGAAAACAGTTTAGCTCGGTACAGAAGCTACAAAACTGACCTTCCTTTGAGCAGATTGAGTTTCTGGAGCATCACATTTGTGGGGTCAATTAAACGCTCAAAATGGCCAGAAAAAGAGAACTTTCATCTGAAACTCGACAGTCTATTCTTGTTCTTAGAAATGAAGGCTATTCCATGCGAGAAATTGCTAAGAAATTGAAGATTTCCTACAACGGTGTGTACTACTCCCTTCAGAGGACAGCACAAACAGGCTCTAACCAGAGTAGAAAAAGAAGTGGGAGGCCGCGTTGCACAACTGAGCAAGAAGATAAGTACATTAGAGTCTCTAGTTTGAGAAACAGACGCCTCACAGGTCCCCAACTGGCATCTTCATTAAATAGTACCCGCAAAACACCAGTGTCAACATCTACAGTGAAGAGGCGGCTGCGGGATTCTGGGCTTCAGGGCAGAGTGGCAAAGAAAAAGCCATATCTGAGACTGGCCAATAAAAGAAAAAGATTAAGATGGGCAAAAGAACACAGACATTGGACAGAGGAAGACTGGAAAAAAGTGCTGTGGACGGATGAATCCAAGTTTGAGGTGTTTGGATCACAAAGAAGAACGTTTGTGAGACGCAGAACAACTGAAAAGATGCTGGAAGAATGCCTGACGCCATCTGTTAAGCATGGTGGAGGTAATGTGATGGTCTGGGGTTGCTTTGGTGCTGGTAAGGTGGGAGATTTGTACAGGGTAAAAGGGATTCTGAATAAGGAAGGCTATCACTCCATTTTGCAACGCCATGCCATACCCAGTGGACAGCGCTTGATTGGAGCCAATTTCATCCTACAACAGGACAATGACCCAAAACACACCTCGAAATTGTGCAAGAACTATTTAGAGAAGAAGCAGGCAGCTGGTATTCTATCGGTAATGGAGTGGCCAGCGCAGTCACCAGATTTGAACCCCGTTGAGCTGTTGTGGGAGCAGCTTGACCGTATGGTACGCAAGAAGTGCCCATCCAACCAATCCAAATTGTGGGAGCTGCTTCTAGAAGCGTGGGGTGCAATTTCTCCAGATTACCTCAACAAATTAACAGCTAGAATGCCAAAGGTCTGCAATGCTGTAATCGCTGCAAATGGAGGATTCTTTGATGAAAGCAAAGTTTGATGTAAAAACAATCTTATTTCAAATAAAAATCATTATTTTAACCTTGTCAATGTCTTGACTCTATTTTTTATTCATTTCATGACTTTTCATGGAAAACACAAAATTGTTTGGGTGACCCCAAACTTTTGAACGGTAGTGTATATATATATATATATATATATATATGATTAAATACTTTTTCTCTATAATCCCGCCTCCTGCACCCCCCCAGGGTTCCGCTCGAGTCTGAGCCGCATCAGCATCAGACTGAGAAAAACAGTTCTGAGCTTTATCTCAAACAGTATTCTTACAGTGAATTTGAAAAGCATCAAATACCACATTGAAACTCTGTTATATTAAGGACTCAGACATTTGGTTTATTGATTTATTTATTTAAAATGGAGTCAATAAAGCTTATTTCATTTGCTACATCTCCAGGCTTTAGACAGAGCCAAAACCATATAGCTGAGTCCAGCAAGCATATCTTTCCACCCCAGTATATAAAAAAAGCCGTGGGTGTTGTTTGCACCCGTTTACTGAACATTCTGAGATGCTACTGATCAATTAATTAACCACACAATGTTGTTATAAGATCACATAAGCTGCTTGATAAATGGCTTACACACATTTATTAGCATTATAATTTAGCTACTTACTTCTCTGTCCATCATGCATCTTTGTTCTTTGATCCAGCTGCTGTTCTTTAGGAATGTAGAATAAAATCCTGTAATCCATGCAGCTAGACGGGTCTTTTCATAGAGAAAGTAGAATTCCAATACGATAAGAGTTTTAAGATGCGAAAAACTGAAGCAGCCATGAGCTTTGAGAAGGAGGAGAGTGTGTTTGGAACTCTAGTAGAGCTCTGCCTGCAGGGGCGGTGCAGACACCTCTAGCACTCCCTTGTTTTCACTCAGTAATGTCACAGGTTGAACAGCTGGGAGGGGCAGCTGCTCAGAGAGCAGGATTACTCAGGCATGCGTGAATTAAGACAAAAACTATACTGTTGGGGTTTTTATGAGAAAACTGCATTACCAGATGATTGAAAACTCCATAAACTTGATTTTGCATGATATAGGCCCTTTAAGTGTGACAAAGGAAAAAGCAAAAAACAGTGGAAATGATTCAGGGAAAACCCTCTCACAGCAACATACGTTGGCTCTGCTGTGCAGCTTTGTTGGAATACCACTGTGGAGCAAACATAGGAAATGTCAAGAAAGAAAGACAAGATTGATTAGTTTGACTTTGACACACCTCCAGTCTCTTAGTGGGGAGAAAAACACACTGTCTGTTAATTGACAGAAGTAATGGCTGACAGAATGAAGTTGACCTAGATTTGGCCTAATAATTATGTGCTCCTCGTTATTTATGATTTTAGATGCTAGATTGCATAAGATGTTAGTGATCTAATGGACAAAACATTGAAGTATTTGTAATTTGAAACAGCAGCAAATGTTTTCTTTGTTTTTTAAACTTGATTATATATATATATTTATATATGTGATAAAATGCTACCGTTGGTGTTTTTTACTTTATTTTGACTACAACTTGACAGGGTACTGTTACATGTCGATTGCTATTTGCATAGAATTTTACTGGTAACAAATGGACACAGTTTCAAGTTGATTCTATTGTCAAATTGAACTTTTATAACCTTCGTCTTTTAGCTAACAGTAAGTGTTTTTTTAAATTGTATTGATATTGAGAAGGCACTGCAAGCTTCTAATAGCTCAAGAGTTGACCACTGGAATGCTGACAGTTGGTCCTTAAGGCATCCTCATGTCTTTTAACTAACACGCAAGCACAACACCCCTGTTTTATACTCCCTCTACTGGCTACCAGTTCATTTTATAATAGATTTCAAACTTGTATTGTTAGTTTTTAAAGCTCATAAGCATTTGCCTCTACCTTACATTTCTGATTTACTAAATGTTACTTTACATTTCACAGTCGTGGCATCCAGAAATTAGCTTCCACCTGATGCTCGTTTAATCTCTGACCTGGCCATTTGTAAATCTTTTTTTTTTATTTTTTATCCTGGTTGCACAGTTTCACTGACTGGATAACAGTTGGGTTTGAAGTGAATTTGGAGAGTGATTTTTATATAGGTAACCTGGAACCTAATGATTCAAGTCAGAAATGTATCACTAGCTAGCACCCCTATCTGAGTGTAGCCTAGCAGGACACCCAAAAACCAAAATCACCTCTGCCCACAGGGCATGCACGGCTTTCTGAGCAATTTGATCTTTACTGGGGCCTACCAAGGCAAAATGTGTGAAGAGATCCATCATAACCAGAATATTCTGGAACCTGTCTGGGTCTCCACAAAGTAAGTCTAAGTCCACAAGCTCTAGGGATATGGAACCTTAATTGGGTGTAAAGGGGCTCTAGACCCTTCTCTGTTTCGCAGACCACAGACAGTGCACCCTAGCTGGAATCCACGCACCTGGTCCAATAAGCTATATTTTCTTCCATGGTCCACACCAAACTGATCCTTGGAAACGGGAAAGCACTTGCTTCTGGCACCACCGCCTTTCTCGCTGCAGCTATCGCACCACTGTGACATCTCCTGTGCGGCCTGGCGTCACCCTGTAAGCAGAAACACACTGGCCAGATGTACTGTTCGTAGCCTAGCATGGGTGATGTTCCCCACAACCCGTAGCAGGTTAGGGTACCTGCTGCCAATCACTGTCCACTGTCAGCCATCTCTCACTCTGTGCTGCCAGTGGATGACGATCAGCCCAACTGTACATGCTCTTACAAGATACACAGTACCTTGGTCACCAGCTTCCTTTTCCCCCTGTCTGCTCACAGTCTATTCCTTTTATGCTGCTTGCTTCCTTCACAGCTCTGCCAATGACTGGAGCTTCCCCAGGATATGCCCACACCACAACAGGTATATGCAGTGAACAGTCATTTCAATCAGTCCACAGCAAAACATTCACAATGTGAAATTTCATAATTTCACAACATCAAAACATGTTATAAAGTATACAATACGGCAAACAAACCATGCAAATAAAATCATAATTAGACATGCCAATAAAACAGTATAATCTAAATATAACTGCATAATCTAAAACTCAAATTTCCACTGTGACAAATCCTTGTACCCCAGTAAAAACAGCAGAATATTTCATTTGCCATTTTGATTGCTTATCATTTTGCCTCTGAACAGTGTAAATTATGAATAGTATTGTAAAGCATGATACTTGGTATATCATATTTCGAATGGTTGGATCTTAACCAGGTTCCAAGTCGAGTTATGATATGTAGCACAATCAAATGAAGGTAAGGGGAATTTATTGAAATCAACACTTTAACACCGGAACATGCTCTTTTACAGCTGATTAAACGTTTAGGAACCCGCAGGATGACCCAAAAGGAGCCTGGAAGACTTCCTTTGTGCTACTTGTACTGTTCTTACCACACAGACGAGGGACCTCAGTCATGAGGGATCCTCTCTGCAACACCTAGGCATAGCCAGCAGCTGTTTGACACCTCTGTAGCTCCATTGCTCCACTGAAGGAAAAAGGACCCAGACCATCATGGAGGACCGTCTATGTGGCACATAGAAAATATCCCAGGTGAGATCTGCTTGTCATGCCAGTAACCATCTGGGTTTCCAAAGTTGCACATTTGGTTTTGTCATTTATTGACGGTAATAGCTTCCTTACCCAAATAGAAAGATGTGAAAAAAAGCAGTAACAGACAACATTGTCATAAAGGTAATAGGATAGAATATTGCTACATTGCTACATTGTAGGTATTTAGCTAATGTACTACAGATGCTATTTTTGCTTTAAGGATACTGATGTAGAAGTACAGAGAGGGTCAGAGGGAGCTGCATTGTGTCTTTGTAGATTCATGACAGGATTAAGACAACATAAAACAGTTTACAACTTTAAATGTTTGGTAAGCAGATATAATATAGTTCACCCTAATAGGTTAAGTGATTAAAAAAATATATTTTTTCATTCATGGAATCATAGTGGTTTGGACAGATTTTTTTATTAGAAGCTGTAGAAGCCGTGTTGTAGCCAAGTCACCATCTCTATAGTCCAGGGGTCTGCAAATCCAGTCCTCGACGTCCGGTGTCCTGCAGCTTTTATGCTACATTAAGACCGCATCTGTCTGATACGTCGAGCAAAGCAGCCAACGGATGAAGTTTGACGTATTTACTTTTTGGCTTCCATTGCCTGCTTCTGAGGAAAAAACAACGCATGGGCAGGGCTTCCTCTGTTGCCGTACGTTCTGAACTATGGTGGACCGTTTCGAGAGAGTGGATTGGCTTTATTAGCTAGATAAAGCTAGACAACGTTGACATCGGGTGCATGAGCGCCCATTGTTCAGATGCTTTCTGAGTTTGGGGGGTTTAACCATTTGCTCCAGGAGCTTCTTATGGATGAGGTTCGCTTTCAGTGCTACTTCCGTCCGTCCCACGCCTAATTTTACGACCTCCTCGGCCGCATCGGAGCTTAAATCTCCTACTGGGACACCAACTACAGGTTCTCTGTTCCTCTTTAGGAGCGCCTGTCCATCTGACTTCGGTAAGTGTTATTTCTGATTTTTTAAATCTGCGTTTGTTGAAAATGTTTTCACTGGACCCGCGCTTCATTCAAGATGCGTGTATGGTGACATCACTACAGTGAGACGCTCTGATTGGTTGCCGCACTGCGTTAACTGCGTCTGGTCCGTCAAAAGCTCAGCTTGCTGAACTTCTGTGACGCATGCGTTGATGCGTTGACGTATGAAACGCAAGCGTCGTTGACGGAGCCAACGTACTCAACGCAACGCAGAGCCCTTGACGGACCTCTGACGTACTCCACCATAGACTTTACATGAAATCTTGCATGAAAACTTACATGAAAACTGACGCTGACGTATGGGGCGGCGTGAATGCAGCATGGTGCGTATGAGTCAAATAATCAGGTCATTAGCAGGATTCTGAAGAATTTGACTGCATACTAAGGATGTGAATAAGCATTTGATTCAGGTGTGTTGGATCTCGGACACTTCT
Organism: Apricaphanius iberus; assembly: GCA_028564705.1. NCBI lineage: Eukaryota > Metazoa > Chordata > Actinopteri > Cyprinodontiformes > Aphaniidae > Apricaphanius > Apricaphanius iberus. The sequence continues at coordinate 981,945 of JAPXFQ010002251.1, read as the reverse complement.
AAAAGTTACCGGACCTCAAGGACAGGAGTTGCAGACCACTGCTTTTGTCCTAGTCACACTTGAGTTCTTAGTGTTTGAGTCTAAGAACAAGTCCTAGTCACATTTTATCCCAAATCAAGTCAAAGTCAAGTCCCTAGGTCCTACATGCCAAGTCTAAGTCCAACTCCATCCCAAAAAAATCTTCCAATTCAAGTTGTTGTTACCTGAGAACATGTCAACCTCCAAAGAGCAGTGTAGAATAATTGCAGCCTATATATATATATATATATATATATATATATATATATATATATATATAATTCAACGCCCCCATGCTTTCACTAAGCTAAAACGCACAGTAGCATTTTAAAAAATAATAACATAAGTTTATAATAAGTTGGAAAACTATAGGCAAGGCAATTTAATTTGTATAGCACACTTTCAACAACAAGGTGATTCAAGGTGCTTTACATTATTCAGTGGTAAAGGAAACGAACATAATAAAAGCATGGAAAGTAAAAACTGCTTATAAGGATAAAACATTAATAGTATTAAAACATGAAAAACATAAAAAATCTGCAATTTATCATAAAACATGAAAAGCCTAAAACACTTTGGAGAAAGCAAACAGCAATCAACCATCATAATCGTTTACTCAAAGGCAGCTCTAAACAGATGAGTTTTAAGTTTTTCTTTAAAGCGGCCAAGTGTTTGAGCAGCTTTGTAGTCCCCAGGAAGTTTGTTCCAGATAAGGATCTGTACACTTACAAAGGCTTTTAGAAGCTATTGAATTTGTTCAGTAATGACCTAATATAACAACCTAACATTGGCCTAGGCTGAATGCTAATTCCAAATTAACAATTTTTTTTACATGACCATGTCCTAACAATGCAAGTTCCTGTCCAAGAGCAAGTCATCATGGGAAATGGCCTTCATTTGTATAGTGCTTTTTCAGTCAGATGACCACAAAGTGCTTTATACTACGGTACATTCAGTCATTCATCTATTCATGCACATATTCACACACAGCAAAGGTCTAAGGCTGACAGAGGCAAGTGCCTTGCCCAAGGACACAACAACCAAGAACGTAGGGGAATCAAACTTGTAACCCACCGATAGCAGGACGAATTCCTACCACCTGAACCACAGTCGCTCCATCCATGTGCTGACTGAGTTCGGTTACAAATCCCTCACATCAGGACATCAGTCCAGAGCCATCATTTATCAAACATTCATAGAAAGTGTACTATATTTTATCCTATGAATAAAATATAGAATGTACGAAGAGTCAAAAGTTGGATTTATCAAATATGGGGTGGTCCGTCTTTTGTGAGGCCGGTGATCTTAAAAATGCACATGAATGCACATTGTAAAGTATTGCTATTCTAAGTAAAATTTACATCTCTTTTTCATATAGATGCTTTCCGAGGTCTGACTTAAAACTTAGGAAGTATTTAGTGGCTCAGTATTCTTGAGAAGGCATTTTAAGGTGAGAGAACAGTGTGAAACCCTGACAACCCCTTAGTTAAGGAGGAGTCATCGATTAAAAGGCAGCGGACTGCACAATATTTACCAGATGTTATCCTCCACCATATGTAAGATCTTACTTCTAAGAACAGATGCAGCTTGACAGCCGAGCATATGTATTACTCCTTCATTAATGATGTATAATCATGGAAGTAACGGTGAAAACACTAAAATCGCCATGTGAACCATAACACAATAAATCAAAAACAGGTACATATTCATGAATGCTGTCCCTGATGCTTTCCCTCACGACCTGCTCTGGGTTTGTGAAAAACACTGCTGCTGTGATCTATCTATGTTTGTGCTCAAAATCAGTAATGTTTTTCAAGAGTAGACTAAGTGACAGCTTTATGGTGAGGTCCTCACTTTTCACATCCTGGGTAAAGTGTTAAAGGGCCCAAATCTGCCTTAACAGAAAAAGGAGTGCAATGTGGCAGCCAGTATTTGTTCAGACAAACTCTGACTAAACCTTCTCCCCACAGAGTAGCGATCACTTTTACTCAACACAAACTAAATGTCAACTCATAAAACCCACCTACAGCGGCTTGGAGATTATATTTCTTAGTGTTACTTAGAGTCAGTGTGAAACGACCTAAGTCTGATTTGTACTGTAGCGCTATTATGTCATGTAGATTTATCCCCAACCTTTAGCGAAGGTGCTACAGTACAATCTGTAGTTTTAGGGATCTTGTACATTTTACTTTTATTTCATCTCAACCTTGTTCCCCATTTTAGTTTTACATCAATCATTCTGTCCTCACATGTAAGTGAATTATATTTTACTGGCCTTAATTACTTGCTATAAATGATATGTTTAGATTTTTGTTTTTTTATCAACTCTTTAGGTCTGACTTTGTCTTTGACCGTAACAAACAGTCCATGAAGGGCAAGCGACACTCTTTGGTTAGTGTTCAAGCCCCTCATTAAGAATATGCTATAACACCAAATATCAGGAGATGGACATACTTTACTGACTTTCCATTAGGAGGTGATAGAGCATGACAGTGTTTATTTTCAATACAATGTTATACAAACATTCGAATCCCAGCAGATTGTGTCAAGTCATTGACGCGAGGTTGGGCCACGTTGATGCAGACTTTCAAACCACAGCAATCCTATCAGCAATCTCTGATACTGAGCAAGCACGTAGCGACAGTAGAGAGGAAAAACTCCCCTTTAACAGGAAGAAACATCCAGCAGAACCTGGCTCAGTACAAGCGGTTTGGGGGTTTGACAAGACAGAGCACAGACACAGACAAAACAAAAAAGAACTGATGTAAGAGTACTTTCTGTAATAAAGAAAGTACAAAGTTAATACAGCACATTGAGGACATTCGGTCACTGGCAGCATCATCTGAATAGATGCTCCTGTTCCAACATCGTGTTGTAGCTAAGCAGGATACCAGACCAGGTGGAGCTTCTATGGAGAGAAAAATACTGAGAGATAACAGATAGCAGCTGAAATAATAGCAAAAAATATATCTGAATAGTAGTAGAAGAGAAAAGTAGAAGAGCGGATAAAAGTGGTCAGCATAACTACAGAGATAGCTCATGATAACCTAAGCCATTCTAAATATAAGCTTTTTCAAAAAAGCTTGTAGACCTAGTCTTAAATATAGACAGTGTCTGCCTCATGGACTAAAACTGGAAGCTGGTTTAATGGGAGCAGAGCCTGGTAACTAAAAGATCCACTACTACTACTACTACTACTACTACTACTAGTACTGATCCTACTGTATCTTGTGGCACACTGCCATTGTTGTTCTTCCTGCCAACAAGTAAAGAAATAACAAAAGATTACCAGGTTTAGTGGTTTAAGTTTGTCATGCAGCTGTAACAAAATCCCGGGGACTAACAAAGCAAAGTGCATCAAGCACTTAACCTTGTAGAATTATGGCCTGGGGGTTGTCTGGTACCTATCTTCAACAGTCATTGGGTGTATTCCGGACAACTCATCACAGGACACAGAATATTTAGAAAAAAAAGGGTGCTGGGTTCCACTCTATGCCTTCTTTGTTTCCACAATTAGGACATAATTGGAGAAGCCTCATGTAGAGGGGCTAATCTTTTCTGCTTCATGATTGAACTGTTATGTGAAAAAGGCTACTGAAATGCTTTCTATTTCATTGTAGGGCAAGCAAAGTGGTATAGATGGATGGATGGGTGGATGGATGGATGAATGGATGGATGAATAAATGGAGGACAAGCAGATATGTATTCAGAAAGACTCTAAGCACTAGGGCTGGGTGATATGGCCTCGAATCAACATTGCAATATATTGTAAAAATCACCTCGATAACGATAAATTGACATTAACTACCAATCCACCCCCACTTTTCTATGTTCAGTCTCTGGTAGTGGCCAAATTTACATAATGTGGTTGAAAATGTGATGGGTTCTTATTATTAGACAGCTTCACTCTGCCTTTTGATTTAGGGTTGATTTCCACTCCTTGCTGTATTCCCTGAGATTCCAGTTTAGACCTAGCCCTGACTCAGAACTGGAGACCAGGTGAGAAAGTGACTGGGAATATCAGTGGAATTGGTGAAATTTAGTATGCAGTTGTTTATTTTAAACAGAAATTGATTTGCATTTACATCAGAGCACAGGTAGGATCAGGCAGCAGCGGCTTCAAGGATATGCGATTTTTCAACATTCTGGACTCAGTGGGGTATATATCTGATCTGACTGTGCTGGAGCTGGGCGGGAGCTGCAGCATGCTGTGAGCACTCTGGGTCCACTACAACTCAGTGAAAACAGTAGCAATAAACGTTAAGAGTCTCCAAAGGTCTCCAATATCACCATAGCAAGTCACTAGATTTGTTGCTAATCATTTTTTTTGAAAAAGAGTTGCTAGAGGACTCTAAACACTGGTTAAATATAGCGATACAGTTGCTACGTAGGCAACGCTGTCCCTTGTGGATGGGAAGTCACATGACTCTACATAGTCCCATGAGTCAACACCAGCACTAAACTGGTCATAAAGGAGCCCGAGCTTTGCTAAACAAAGAAATTATCTCTTTAATTTCTTTTATATTCCAAACTTACTGGCACGAGCAAAATTATGTCAGTAATAGTCATCAAATTTAATTAGCTGTAGATGTTTGGTATACTGCCCAGCCATACCAAGCACATTTTGATAGTTGTGGTATTTTCTATCTTTTCTTTAATGTTTCAAATTATCAAAACATATCCCAAAGTAAAGATTATTGATCAAAGGTTATCTTAAATCTTAAAAAATGACATTTTGAGTCTGTTGGTTCATATAATTTCACATCAAATGACCATACTACTGATCCGATTGTGTATTTCTCATGATAAAGTATTTATTATGCAGAAGTGAACCAGAAAACTATGAAAAACAGACCCGAACTGCACAAGCCCAAAGTTGCAGCAATGTTGCAAAATTGGTCCCCAATTGTACCGAATCCAGCGGACTAACAGGTCTGAAAGCACCCTTAGAATGATTAAAGTTGACTATATACAGCTGGTGTGAATGCACCATTACTTTAAAGAGCTCTAAAAAAACAAAACCTTATTTAAAACTCTAAGCAGAACTGAGGTAGCTTACTGAAGGCAGTTGAAAGAAGGGACACAAAATAGAGTTGTTAGTTAAAGTTCCTTTAACAAACAAGGGTATTCTGTATGTGAACTTCTAAACTAGCACGTGTTTCTGTTATTTATGGGTTATTTTTGAGAGCATGCGACAACCCAACGGTGCCTTGGCGAAACCTCGCTGGGATTAAGAGGGAACGGATGCAACTGCCACTTGAATTGTGACAAAGTGATCACCATTGTTAACAAGCTCGAGATCCTGGAGTTCCGCTCCCTCATTGGCTACATAAAAAATGCAACAGTCGCCGAGGTGTGGTGCACATGTTGCATGTTGTTCGCAGTTATTTTCCTGCTACTGATCTCAGCGAGCAGGAGGGGTAAAAAAAAGAACAAACGAGCGTTGAAAAACAGCCACAGGGGGTCCCGCCCTTCCCTGCCGAGAATGTTATGAACTTGTCTGGGAGACGGAGATGTAGGTCCCATGGCTAATACAATATTTATTATTCTCGTCGCTCCAGCTGTAGACACAAACAATGTATAATGGATCAAATATCTTTCCTAAACAAGCCTCTCATAACCTTCACCTCAAGGGTGCACACTATCTGTTCCTTTTCGAGCACTTCCTTAATTGCGTGTGCATGTCACCATACAGCAAGTTGGGGGATCAAAACGGTCGAAGGTCTTGGTTACCACTCTGCTATGAATGCATTAATGCGGTGTTTGTGTGAGAGCACATCTGACAAGCAGGCACATCTTGTCTTCCATTCCCACTTTTACCTGGAGTAAGAGCACATCTTCAAAGGAATGGAGAGCTTGTTTTGAACTACAAGCAGGTCTGCCTTCTCCCATTCTTTGTTCTGCTAATCATCCCTTGGGCACACACCTTCCACAATAAAGGATGGAACAACAGGCCGTAATCTTGTGAGGAAAACAGCAAAATGCATATCCTCAATGTGCATAATTTACCGCTGCTCCCATTTTTATCCACTCATCATCCAAGGGAATCGGGGTGCCTGTTTTTAGGGAGAGGGAAATGGAGCCGATATAGACTGGAACGGGGTGTAGATGGGATGCAGAAAGTTTCAGTTCTATCTGTATGTCTCTATTGTTTAGTACGACAGGTAAGCCCATTTTTTGGGATTTATTTTTTTGTTTTGTTTTATGTTCACTATGCCAAATCATGACGCCTCATGTCATCATTAGTTACTAGACACTTAAGCTGCCAGGCAGGAGCCGGGCCGCCGTGAGATTTACCAGCGTAAATAGAGAACACATCAAGTGATTTCATACTGGGGGAGCAGACGCCGTGTTTCAAGAAATCCTTGCAGATTCATTAGGCATGTTGTGGTGTTTTTAGCTGGCTGCTATGTTTCAGATAAGAATGCCCTAACATTTATGTGTGTCCTCTGTGTGTGTGTGTGTGTGTGTGTGTCTGTTTCTGAAGGAGAGACAGAGATTAAAAACGAGAACGGGAGTCACTAGGAGTGCAAGTGATAGAGATTGAGTCAGACTTGGATTACCTGTGGCAGACTGCTGCACACTGACTTACTGGGAGGGGTAAAGCCGCCACGCTCAGCCGCTAAGCCAGACACTAGCTGTCTCTCACACGTGCACACACTAACTCCTTTCCCAAACTCCACACACAGAAGACAGCTCCACAGCTACGCAAAAACAGCCCTGAGACGTAAAGGAATCAGAAAAAAACCCTGAAACAAGACACAGCACACATGATCCTGCTCTGAATTTCTTCACACTGTGTGTACAGAACATGTCTACATTTGGTGCTGCTTTTGCAAAACCCTTAAAATAAAAATGACGTGATTAAAAGTCATCTTCTAACACAAATTTGAAATGGACACACTAAAAAAATATATTGAATCAAAAGAAGACGTGTATATATTTTTCAAATAAAAATAAGTCAAATAGAGTAAATGCAAATGTATTAAAGACACAAAACTAATAATTAATGAAATAATAATTTAAGTAATTTATTTAAAACACAGTAAAATGATCAGAGCAAATATTTTCTGTAATGGGAATGATGTAAAGTTGAAATTTGGGTCTGGGATTTTGTATTGGGCGTGGGGAAGTAACCAAAAGTCCGTATTCTGCTTTTCTGTCTAAATATCTTTAGGTTTGAACTAAAGATTTTGACTGTAAACTAAATTAAATTCTGACTGTGTGATTTGCTGTTAGATTTTTTTCTTCACCGGTCTGAGGTATTCTAGGTGGCCTAAAGACTGAAGACAGATTTGTCACTGCTGTCACCTCTGAATTGGGAATACAAGATCAACCCAATCTAATACCAGCAAAAAAAATCCAGGATAATTGTGTAAAGAAGGATTCTTCTTAAAACGAAAACTATTCTTCATGAGACTTTCATCCTACAACAATGTGGTTTCAGTCAGAGGCTGCTTTAAAAAAGCTGCAACAGTAGATCATTATTTCCCAAAGCCATGAGCATCAACAACTCTTTAAAGAAACTTTGTATAAGTTGTGACATTTAATTTCACATTGAGATATTTTTTTATTTGAAATAACATTGAATTGAATTAAATATCTTCATATTAATTTTTGTTTTCACGAAAGTTTTTTAACCCTTCCGCTCTCCTCTCGGGGTCCCGGTGACCCCAATCTCCTCTGCGCCTGCCGCTGCTCTCGATGGATGAAAATGATGTCATTCTCTCAGCCTTAACACTAAGCCAGGAGTGTGGGAGAATTGATCTAAATACATAATTTTTATGAGAAAGACAGATGATTAAGGTTGGTTTTTTTTACTATACACTATTACAGCTGGGTTAAGTTATTCATATTTTAATTTTTTTTTTATTATTATTTCACATATCCACCAGGCCAAAGTGTTTGAAGTGGTTAAGAACAGCAAACTGATGCTAAAAATGGGCAGTTTCACAGCATTTCTCCCGACACTGTGGCTTCTACTAAATCACGCCAAAATCTCTCCTTCTGAGAATTTCCCATTGCGAGAATGTCAGTTTGCAAACTCACTTTCAATTGAACTCTCAATGTCAAGGCACTACCGTTTTGAGTTGTAAATAGTGACAGGATTCTAATAAACAATCTGCCATGCTTCACCCTTTGTTAATAACCAACTTTCAGCTGGTGTCAATCTTAATACAAAACCCCAATTATCCAGGCCTTTACTGGAGTGGAAAGAATTAGCTTTTCCATACTGGCTGAGTTAGAGGAGCCACACCAATCTACGCTGACTCCTTGGCTGGAGTTATCTGAATGTTTTCTATTTGTTTCACTAAAGCTGTGCTGCTGGTTATTCACATCTATTCTCACCTCTATGTGTGTAAGTTATTGTCTCATTGTTAAGTCCTGAATTTTTTTATATCCAAGGTAAATACGTGCATTAGATTTCCAGTTTATGCAATGGTTCCATCACTGGGACAGGTTGTATAAAACAACAGGAAGTTATTCATTAAAGATTGATATAAGATCAATAAATGTGTGTTTTATTCTTGTTTCCTACAAATTAATTACAGTATGTTTAATATGGATATTTTTACTCGAATGTAAAGGTGTTGAAACCATGCAAAAGATACTTTTAATTTTTTGTCCATTTCTGTAAATATTGCCAATAATCTAAAAGAAAGACTTGAAGGAGTTACAACACACTTTAAACTAGCCGACAAGTGGTCACGTGGTTCATGGAGCAATTAATAGTTCCAAACATCCCAGCGCCGTAATTGATTTCTAGCGGTAAAGGACTTTTCCTGCAATTTTCTCTAAATTATATCATGAGCACTGATTGCTTCACTATATATTTCATGATTATCATTCTTTTTGTCGGACAAAAGACATTTGTTACTGTATATTAGTGAGAAATTAGACTGCAAAGAAATCGCGGAATACGTTTTGACTACATATCACTGCACTCAATATAAGCATGTCTGCAATGTTTTATAATAATGTAATGCACTTAAAACCAAACTGTAGTGTAAATACACAATATAGAGCTGCTTCTGATTTCTAAAATAAATTATATTCATGTTCAGTTTTGTAATTGTATTGGGTAATGAAGCGTTTTAAACCAAGTAAAATGAGCCCATCCATGTCTAATACCATTTCCCACGCTTACACGCGAATGCGATGTCAATCTACAATTCTTGCGTGTTCTTGATTTAACAGGACGAGGGAAAAGAAAGAAACCGGACTTCAGATGCTGTCAGTTTAACATAATTACTTACTTCGTCGCTAAACATGTTGCTTGTTGTCGTACACCTGGTGATGTGTGCAATGTGCAGTGGTCTGAAAGTACGCTGCGTCACTGATTTATTTACTTTTTGTGCACGCTTCCATGGTGGCTGTAGTTACTCGCAGCGCCGGCCAGGGCAGTCGCGAGTTAAATTTCTTGTTGTAGTCAGACTTATGTGAAAAACATAAAATAATTACTTATCTTTCCAATCTAGAGATACAGCGACCAGCAACACACCAAATGCATTTTAAAAAATCACAAATAAATGATAAAGACTGAAAAAAAAATTAAACAGTCTCCAGCTCGTCAAGCTTGTCTGGACCCCTCCTGCTTACATTTAGCTAGCTGCAGCTAAACAACAGTGAGCTTATTAAAACACTTAAATAACTAAAACTGGCTATATTAAATATCACTGTTGACTTATCTCAGCATAGAGCAGTCAGTTAACGCTCACAATGCTGAAAATGTTGTAATTTCATTGACTTACCAGATAAAATTATTCTCAAACGGCTAAAAATGCACTTCCAATAAAGTAAGTATTGGCAAAACCAGTTATTGTGTTTTTTTAAGTTGAGTCAGTGGGAAGTGTCACTGACATCTGCTGGAAGTAACAAATACAGCAACTTGTAATGTAATGTATTTACTTTTAAAATAATCAGTAAAGTAACAAAGTTACTTTTGGATGGAGCAACCAGTAGTCAGTAATCAGATTACTGTTTCAAAGTAACTCTAGGAACACTGGCTACTGGTTAGTCTGAGAGGGACCATGATCAATGCAAACTTCTGCTATCTTAATACAACACAAATCTCAAAAATGTCAGCAAATGTGATGCAAATGGTATTTTATAAACCTTAAAACGATTGTCATATTTGCACTGGATGGTTACTTATAGAGGAGCCACACGAACAATGCGGATAGTCCTGTATGAAACCAATACTGAGAATACCATTTCCAGTAGTTTTACTGTACATTACTTGACTATCTGAAAGAAAGCAAAAGCAATGTGAAAAGCAAAAAATATTTTAGTGCTTAAAATGTATGCCATTTTATACTTGAATTTTATACCACCCTAATCTCTGTAATGTAGTTACCATGACCAGTTCTGTTCTAAACACATGTTCCACACAAGAACCACCTTCAACCTCCTTTTCCCATTCATCAGGTTCTGTGTAAATAACAACTCACTGCAAACAAATAGGTATTTTAATAAGTTCATAAAATATCTTTGGCAAAAATTGCTGTGTTGTTCGAGACTGGAATTAGTTTAACATAAGTTCCCTTGGGCTATGGCCTTTAAAGAATAGCCGTTAGCTTCCATCTGTAAGACCAACTGATCTGGTTTTATTCTAAATAAAGACAGACAACAATTGATGAAATTGTTTTATTGCAGATAACTTCTTACTTCTAACAGATATTTGAAAAATCCCAACTTATCCCTTTATCGTCTTTTGTTGATCATAGTTTTCCTGTATGTTCTGCAGAGGTCTTATACTGACATTTAAAAACAGATGAACACTTTTTTTACTATACACAAACCATCATTGGAATGGAGAGAAAATGGATTTTAAGTGACATTAAACATAGCCCAATCTGCTGCTGGTCTACTGGGATTGCCACACTGGACTATTTCTAAGGTTTAGACGGAATGGTCTGAGAGAATAGAAAACATCGATTGAGGGCCACTGGTGAAAATCAGAACACCATGTTCATTGGAAATTAAGAGGAGTATGGAATAACTGATCATTCTTGAAAACTTGAAACAGACCACACCAGCTGCAACTCCTGTAAGAAAAATAAGAAAATAAGTATACAGATCAACCAGAAAAACCAAAACTGGACAATAAGCCTGGAAAAATACTGTTGATTAAATGAGAGATGATTTCATCTGCAACTTTCAGATGCTGGAGTAGACGTTGGGGGTAAATTTGGGGAAAGTATCTTTTCTGCCTTCTATCAACAGTCCAGGCCAATGATATTGGTATAATGGTGTGAAGAATAATTTTTTGGAAGACTTTGGTCCCCTTATTACCTAATAAACATTTTTAAATATCACAGCCTACCTCAGTAGAGTTGGTTACCCTGTCGATCCATTTTTCAACTACAGCATAACAATCTACAGATGGCTACTTCCAACAGAATGAGAGGTAAAACTTGAGGGGGTTGGGCCAAGTAAGTGCATACTTCTGCCTACTCCTTTTCAAACAAAAGAATGGAATGACATTTTGTAATGATTGAGAATGTACATGTTTGAAATAAAAATGAACTGAATATACCATATTTCAAGTATAAAACTGGTTTCTTGAACACCTCAATAAGTGCTCTGCTTCCCAATGGACAATGGTAAACTAACCAGATCTCAATCAGAAAGGAGTGATGTGGTGGTAGAAGAGATTAACACAATGGACACAATGTTTCTGACACCTTGGCAAGCAGGTACAAGCTAGATGTAACAGTGACAATGGAGGTGTGTACATTATTACATCACAAAGTTGTTGCCTGTAGAAAACTATGAATTTTAAAACGTAATGAGCTGAAGATGCCACAGGATTTTGTTCTAGTTTCAGATTTTCTTCACTAAACAAGACAAAAGTCAGGGCAGCCACACAACCAAAAATCTTCACTGATACAAAACAGGTAAGTAGGCACATTTTGGGATCTTTCCACGTCTTTTGTTTCAGCTAGAAAGTTAATGAGGCCATGAACAGGCCTTGTATAATTTCTTTAAGTGTTTTTTAAAAAAATACTTACGACTCTTTTCAGCAAGTTTGAATTAATGTGGAAAACTTTCTTAGAATTAGACACTATTATGAATAAGGACCTCTCTCTTCTAAATGGCCATTTTTTTCCATTAAGTAGCAAATGCTTAATTTATGATGAACCCATTTCAATCACAGCCAAATTCACTGCTCTACAAACCACATTAATTACATTAATACAAAGAACCCTGCTCTCCTCTCGATGAGGACCTGTTTATCTTTTAGGGCTGAGGATGTGAAGGCTGTGAAGCAAACATGGGTATAAGGTTCTCTTGAGAAACTAAATAGTTGGAAAACTGCAAAATAAGCTTTTCCTGGGGTTGTACCCAAAACCAAACCGAATGCCAAGGCATTTCTTCTAATTTATCTACTATAGCAGATTATATTGATTACAAGATGACATTGAGGTGGCAAGGTTTGGTAAGTGTCAATGTCACATTGAAATCATGGTTAAAAGGCGCTGTCTTCATTTATTACAAATAGACAAGTGCGCAAATGCCTTCCATTGAGTCTTTGGCAAATAAAATTGTCTTAGTATTTAAAAAGAATAATGTGGAAATAATTATATTTTTTGACATACAACTAAAAGATACCAAACTAGAGAATATTTGTTTCTTAAAGAAAAAGAAATCCAATAAAAAATGTCATTCAGCTTTATATTTTTCAATCTTGAAAAATATAAAGTAAATATATTGCTTTTTTTTGTAAAGAGTGACGAAATGACATTCTTTCTTTGTCCAGAAACATAAGGGTATAAGGCTTTGGGCTGTTTACTGGCTTCCTGCCGTTGCCATTGCAAAGGTGCAGCTGCCTCCTGAGATATTCCACACATGACATTTATCCAGGGGAGGGCAGTGACAGATGCTTCAAAGCAGCTTTGTGGAAGGGCCAAGAAATGCCCCTCGTCACGTTAGATAAGGCTGCAGACTTATCTTATTAACCTAGGTGGGGCTGGCTGCTGCCATGTTGAAAAAGCACATAGGACCGGCCAGCTCACACCTGCCTGGCCTGCAGGGAGCTGTCACCACAGCATCCTGACGAGGAAGGAAAATAAGACTGCACGTGACGCAAACTGCCCATGTGAATCCGTGCGCTCATGTGTTCATGCGGACGGCTTGCTTGGTGGTTGCCAAACAATGTTAGGCAGAACTTGGGAAGCAGCAATCTTAGAAGGGTAGAAAATGATGCTTGAACTTGATGATGCAAACTCTAAATCTGAGTAATCATGTCTTATCTTAAGTTTGTTTGGTTTATCAAACTAATTCATGTTTTGCTTAAAGTCAGAATGAGATCATTAAAAAGGCAGCTATACTGGCTCTGCCCACTAATTTTCTTCAAAACTCTGACCTTTTCATCCTCAGGCCACTTTGTAACTCATGTAATGATATGCCTATAGTGTTTGCCAAAGCTTTAAAGGTCTCCTCACTGAAAATCATAAAACAATGTTTTATTTCAATACAATCAGTCGTTCTGAGTTGCATAAGTATGCTGTATGTGAATATTTTGAGTCCATTCCATTTAATGTAATCTGTGATGGGACTTCTCACAGAAAGGCTTCATTGTTTTGGCCAAGTAGCTGTAACTCCTAGAGCTAAAAATTAGCCATTCTACAACATGTTCGATATTTGTGGAGATAACATTGGAAGTGCATTTTAATAGCAAGGGCGGAAATATACTTTCTTTTTAACCTCATGTTGACTCAAGCAAAGGGCTGCGTCTTGGGTAAATACTTGTTTGAGCAATGCGCATACTACTGTAAAGTTCCACTAGGGGGCAGGGTACAGAACTAAGACCAGATAGAGTGACAGATTTGTAAGGTAAAACCAACAAGGCGACCATGGGGGAGATAATTAGCTGTTTAATTTTCAGATTATGGCAGAAAAAGAAAACACCAGTGTCATAAAAGTTATGTAAGACCATATCTAATGCTATTGTTACTTGATCTCCTACGGCTTTTGCCGCCGTTGACCCCCTGTACCAAATATATCTTTTTGCTTAAATTTTTTTTTTACAAAAACTGTAACGTACAGTGACTTGGAAAAGTAACTTTAATTTATTTGCTGGTATGGAAATAGTAACGCATTGATTAAGCCTAGTTTACACTTCTCTGTCTACTTTGAAACGGATTGATGGAACACCATTATCAGTCGACACAAGGGCTCTCCGTCACCAATACAAGAACAGACGGAGTAGAGCCCAATTTTATAACTATCCATCACCGTCAACAGAAAGCTTATACCTGTGATTGGTCAGCTTAACCTTAGCCAGAATTTGTATTACCAGATTGGTGCTCTATAGTCGATGAAATCAGTAGTCAACACAGCTTTTGGGCACTACATAAATTATAATGAAAAGACATTTTATCTAATATGGTTTTGAACACAAGGAGCAATGGCGGCTGGCCAATAGAGGGCGCTAGGGCGCCACTCACAACTTGCCATATTACCTTGATAAAATGCGGAATTATATTTTGAAGTATATGTTTTTTCTTTAAGATGTGCAAGATAAATAGACCTATTTATAGTTTATGGTGAGTTGAGTTGTTAGGCTCATCGGCGTTGTCTGATTGAGGACATATTTCTTTGACTCGCATTAAAAGTTGTACATGCACAGTAGCTCCTCTTCAATACGAGAGATAGGACGATTTGGGGATGCAGGAAAGCTGTTTCCTGAGGGGGCAAGGTTTACATATCACCCCCTTCCTGAGGTGGGGCTGACATCAAGCCACGTCACAGACATCTGTCATACAGTGCGGCTAAATGACAGGTCTAACCGCAGGACTTGGAGTCTAACAAAGAGACGCAAAATGGAGAAAAGACTAATTCAATTATATCACTAAAAATAATACCATTTGAGAGAACAACATAGAAAGAGAGAAGCTTGAGGTAAAATAGCACAGACCTGATCATCAGCCAAATATCAAGACTAATCAGCAGTGAAAAGAGAGAATAAAATTGCCATATTAATGTTGATTTATGCATGTTGGCTCACTGTATAGCTTCAGTAAATTTAATAGTAAGTTAACACTGCGTTAAAATAAACAGTTAAAGTGATGTTTTCGGACTTAAATTAGTGCTAACTGATTAGCGTGGACACTGCTATTTCACAAAAAGAACATTTATTCCTAATGTTTATATTGATGACCAGATACTTTTATCTGCTGAGTGTTTACTTTATGGAAAATTGTCATTTGTGACCTTTAATTACTAAGTGTAGATTACATATGATTTATGTGATGTTTTACGCATCTGCTGATATCTAAATGTTGTCTATTTGTATATTTTGGTTAATTCTACCTGAGTTGGATTTGCTATTATTTTTCATATGAGACTACACATACATTTATCTCCCTACACACATTTATATCACCCAAAGCTTCATCAGCAACTGTATGGAATAATAAAGAAGAAGAAGAAATATAACAGCCTTTTTTCCAACTCATATCTTCTCATACTCTGATGGCCTTAAGTGGAGCTTTGGCAGATACTCCTAGAGCCAACAGAGTCATCCCATCCTGAATCAATACTTCAATAGACAGCTCAGTTTTTCCTCCTTCTACAGTAGCAGTCTTTGTTGCTGCAAAACTGTTGAAGCCTCTGACTAAACTCACACAGTTTGTGTAGGATAGTCTAATTAAGAAGACACTCAGGGTTGTCCAACATTAATAAGAAACAGTCAACTTTACATACAGAAAATGTTAGCCAGTTAGTTTGGCATAGCAACTGGCTAAAAGAGATAAATACTTTAAAATGGCCATGGGCGAGAATGTGATTGTGGAGTTAAAAACAAAAATTATATTAATCTCTGCTTTATTTCATTTTAAAAAAGAGCAACCACATCTGGATTTGTCCTTTATTTACACCAAAAATTGTAGTTTTTTTGGTCATATTTAGGAATGTGAATTTGTCATGATTGATTCACAGCTACCCTGTGAGTAATTAGATTTTTTTAATTAATCGTTTCACAGCCCTAACATCTAGCCATCATAGTCATAGCCCCTCTGGAGAAAATTCCACCAGCCACCACTGACAAGCAGGTATGAAGAAACAACAAAACAGATTGCTGTATTTGTTTACATGCATTTTTAGAATATTCTGTGAGCTACACATCTAGTAAAAAGCTTTACAGCTTCAAAACTTCAAAACATACTTTCTTTCGTTCATTGGTCCTTGAGGGAATGAGTTCATAAGCAGAAGAAAAGAAACTCTAATTAACCATGAACAACACTGCAATGGTAAGCAGCACCCCCTGCTGTCTTGTACTTGATAATGCAAACTCAACGGAGCAACGGAGAACAATAAACAAAAAATGTCTCCTTCAATACGTCTGCGTCTGGGTGCAAACTTGCTGACGAAGAAGTATAAACTAGGCTTTAGTCATGAAAAGTGCTAATATTAAGAGTAATGCACTACTAAATAAAGCAGCAAGTTAAAGCGACAAGTTACCAGCATTGACGCAATGGCTCACCATCACCTACGCAAGCAGGAGAGTAGAGCCCAATTATTTAAGTATTGTTGACTGCAATGGTGAGCGCATGCCAGTGATTGGTCAGCCAACATGAGCTGGAGATCATTTCACCAGAACAGTGTTTTATGGTCAATGTAAACAGTAGTCAATGCAGCTTTTGGCCATGCGATGCGTTACATTGCAAGGACAGTTTATCTGAAATGGTCAATAGTCTTTTGTTGATTATGAACACCAGGAATTATAGAAAACAACAAAACAGGCCACTGTCTTTGTTCACATGTATTCTAGTAGTCTTAAATGAGCTGCAATTTGAGTAAAAAGCTCTCCAGGTCAATTAAAACTCACTTTCTGTCGGCCATTGCTCCACTGAGTGGATGTGTGTTTACAAGCTGAAGTAAATAGCTCTAGTTGACCAGAAACCTCACTGCAATGGTAGGCCGACCCACCAGAAAAACTCAGCAACCCCCGCTGCCCTGGTGGAGATTTGCTTTGCAACACTGATGGACCAATGGAGAATTATAAAAGGAAAACTTATCTGTCAATATGTATTCATGTGGGTGCAAACTTGCTGATGGCGAAGTATAAACTAGGATTTATGCCTTGTCCACACATACGTTGGAGGTTATCTCAAAAATGAACATATCTTACTATGATTTAGCCTGTCATTGTCAGGTTTCGGCTCAAGGAGGACCCAGATGCGGAGCGGCGTTTGTGGCTCTTACGGCCCATGTTTATTAAATGTCCAGAAAGACGAGAAGCACAGAGAACTAGGGGAGGTAACGACGACAACGACCCGACGAGGACAGACAGACACAGAAGGGCATATATACTGTGGGAAGAGGTAATCACAAAACAGGGAACACCTGGGAGCAGAGGAGGGAAACACAGGGAAGACAAAAGAACAGGTGAAACAAACTAGGACTAATAAACTCAAACAGACTGGGAGGAAACGGAGGAAAAAACAACACAGACAGGGACGGATCATGACAGTCATCAGTGGCAGACTGGCCGTCAGGAGTGTCGGCAGACAAATTGGCCCGCTCACTGATTGCAGGTTGTCGGGTGGTGCTTCATTTTTAGATAAACAATCCATCCTGTGGCTCATTAGGGCATCTGTCCCCCTGAACATTGGTGCAACAGATGCGGGGTACTCATGGGACATGTCCCTAACACTCTCTTTGTCGGTGTCCTCTGTACCTTGCACTTTTTTTTAGCAGTTTAAGGGATGGATATGGAACATGAACACAATAGTGACATCTAGTGTGTTTTTATAGTAGTTGCAACAACAGAAAAATCATTCTACCCATTGGGTTACCTGGTTCGCTGCCGATAGGCCCAGTGACAGAGCTGAGCCGTATCCAGTTAGAAATTTATTTTAGAGGAGTTTAACTGACAGCTTACGTTAGTCAAGTTAGCAAGTGAGTTAGCTTACTAATTCAGTAGGACATTTTCCATTTCCACATGCGAATTATGATATGGAAACAGCAAGGAAGATGACCCAGGGTCTTTACAGGTAAGTAGATATTAGAACTGCAGAGAGAAAAAAGATCCATTGGTGGGAGAAACTAGACAGGAATCGTGACAATGCTATAACAGAGATTTAAAAAGCCTATATATAGGTTTTGAAGTTTTCAATCATCTGGTAATGCCGTTTTCTCACAAGAAACCCTGCCAGAGTGGTTTTTGGCTTAACCCTCTGGGGTCCTAGGACGGGTATACGCGTCTTTTCACTATGTCGGATTTGGGATAACATTCCGTCAAGACTCCGCCTCTCTGAGTCTCAGTTTCAATTTATGTTTAAAATGTGGATTATAAGCTACATGCCATTTTTTAATAGGCCAAGTAAAACAGGAGTTATGTTAAAATAATCAAACCCCTTTTTTCAGAAATATATAGAGACTATTCTGTAAACTCAGAAAACGTAAAAAGGGAATGTGCTGAAAACATGAAAAATATAACCAAAATGAGATCAATTTGATATTGACAGCAATGTTACATATTCAGTCAACATGAAGATGAAGCATTTTACTGCTGAGAGGTGGAGAAATGTTGTGGAACAAAAGCAGAAGGAGAAGTAGGGTAACGAGGAAACAGCATAGCGGCGCAAACAGAGATTCAGGACAACCAGCGATATTTATGGCAGGTTTTGATATTTGACAGATTTATGTCATCCACTTACTAAGCTTTATGTAGCTAAGGGTTATTTTGTCTCGTATGTAAAAGACGATCCGAAGGAATAAATGTGCAGCTCTTTGATGAGGTGGAAAATAATAAGCGAAACTCGCAGCTGGAGTCTGAGGCAGAAAGCGAGATGTTACGATGAGTTGGTAAATCGAAAACTCAGTTTAGAGATTGAGAATGAGGAGAATGGACATGAAGAAGAGGAAGAAGTTCTGGATGCCACAGAGGCCGCTACTCTAACCAGAGGAATAGCGTAGCTGCGCAGCTGCAGGCTGTACATCAAACGGATTGAGCTAGGAGCGTTCCTAAGCAGCTAGCATGTTTGAGCCACTGAAACCCAGGTAGAAAAAGGTTTCTTCCCAGAGTCCAGAATACCCGTTTTATTGTGTTTTATTGCCACTGAAACAGTGAGACATTCACTAGCACTAAAAAAAAATTCAGGAAGAAAAAAGTTATAAGAAGAGAAATGCAGATTAACTCACATGGAAGTTGGAGATTTGTACAAGCTTTCTGGTCACCTGAGATACTTTTACTACTGCCAAATATTTAGGACTACTGGAGACAAAATAATCTTGTGGACTTTGACTGAGAGACTTTATTATTATTTTCAGAATTATAAATATTATACTGTTTTAATTTTTTTTGTAAGTGCCCGCCATGTTATGTGCTCCTCTCTTTAGTGGTGGACAGAAAATTTTTTTTGGAAATGGCATAGAAAATGTGGGTGGTATCTTTTGATTCTTGAGCATTTGTAAATAATTTTACAAACGTTGATTTAAAATATTCCAGCATTATATGGCCAATTATATATATTTTTTGCATATTATTTGGATACTTGGTCCTTTGTAAATAGTTGTACTCAAACAAATGTAGAGTTTCTTTTATTTTCCTGCTAATAATTTCATATAGCTGCGTTATTTGCTATCTTTGTTGATATGTTACAATATATACTGTCATTCTAAATTGTAAAAATTGTTTTTCATACATGTTTGTGGGTTTCATAGAATAAAGAACAACCGCTGGATCATGTCCAACAACAAATACACATGATGGATCGGACAGAGAACTAAGTAGCTACATGCTAATGCTAATGTGTATTAGCCATTTATAAGAGCATTATGTGGTTAATTAATTGATCTGCAGCATCTCATAATGGTCAGTAAACAGGTGGCTTTTTACATTGGGCTGGAAAGAGTTGTTTACTGGACTCAGCTGTGTTGGTTTAGGCTTTGTCTAAAGCCGGGATGGGCTCCGTCTATAGCCTGATAGATTTAGCAGCTGGAGGCGGGATTACAGAGAAACTAGCCATTTTACTTCGTGGTCCAATATTAACCACAGGATACAATTTAAATTTCAGGACAAATTAATACTGTATAACACCAACGGTAACATTTATTATATATATGTCTGTCCCAGAAGTTGAAACATGTTCAATAGCATGGTATAGTCCCTTTAAGAATTACGCTCATTCTCATGACAAAATATTGTCTGTATTTTTACAGATAACCCAGGATTGATGTCAAGCAGTTTGTTAAATGTGCAGGCTGCACATTTGCCATTGCAATAATAGGTGAGATACATTTTCAGTTTACGGGATTAAAGTAAAGATTATTGCAGCATGACATACATTTAATTTTGTGGGGGGAAAAAGAAAAAGCTGTGTGGGTGTATAGGTAGCCTTTGTTTTATCATCTTAAATTTACATCAGAAGGCACCAAGCCTAACTCACTCTTGGTGTTTTGCATTAATTGGGTGATCGTGGCCTGGAAGGTATCAAATTCCCAGCCTGAATTATTATCCCAGTCCACCCCTGCCTGTCATCCACACGAGCTCAGGCCAAAGTGAAGATTTCCTAACTCTCAGTTTTACGTTTTTGCCTGTGGACATAACGGACGATAATAGCGGTTTTAGGATTTGTAACGTCACCTCAAGCGCCAAATCACGTATAACCTAAGAATGTCCTAAGAGCTGTGTTGGCATTATCTATTATCCAAGCACTCATTGTTTGCTAGTTTTTAAAAGCTCTATTACTGTTTTTTTGTGTGTGTAGAATTTAGAAAGTAGAATGTTATTCTGACTGGATATTATTTGGGAAACTACTGCCCCCACATGTTTGCCATGTCCATGAATTTGCTTAACTTAAGTGGTTAGGTGCAGATGTTTTTTTTTTTTTTTTTTTTTTTTTTAAACAAGGTAAGGAGGATATTAGTTTTTTTGTGTTTGTTTAAAATTGGCTACGTGTGTACATGGAATTATAGAAGCCACAAAACATAGGGAAAATAACAACACTAATCTAAAAGAACAAAATCACAAGGTACAAGAACAGACTGCAAGAGTAAAAGAAACTAAATCAAAACAATGAGCCTGTATGGCAAGACCTGTTGAGCAATAACAGAGCGCAAACATAAATTAAACCCTAACTTGCACACCCAAAGCCATAACTCAGGTGTACCTCCATTACATGTTGTCAGAAGCTCATTTAGCTGTCCCCAATACGTTAAAAGCAAGTTAAAGGCATAATCAGTGTATGAAAACTTCTAAGTTTAATAAAAGTATGAAAAAAATATCTCTATTGATTAGCTCATTGACCTAAAATATGAAATATTTAGAGTGGTTTAATGCCAGGCAAAGAGAGAAAAATGTTTGGTGTTCACAGTGCAGTGCATTCTATGACTACAGCTCTAAATGTTGCATAAACTGCACACTGTGCTGTCAAAGCCATCATAAGTTAGTGAAATAGTTGCAAAAACTGAAGGATAAAATCATTACAGCCTTAAGATTTTCCCAGGTCACAAGTTTCTGGCCTGATGAAATTGTCAGAAGTTTGAGAAGGTGTTTTGTAGACATGTTTGTTATATCTAATATCAGCCTGAGAAAACTAGGTGCTCTACAAAACAAGAAAGACAGCTTTGTAAGTATTTCTCTGACAGCTAGATAAAAAAATAAGAGGAAATCATACATCTGCTTCTCCTTGATTAATGCCGTGCAATAAACAGTGATTATTTTCTCAGGTTCCACTGGGAAACCCACGATGTGCTGTGAATGCACAATTCACTGTGATTGATAACTGTGAATAGAAGCTAAGAAAGAAAACTAATCAAACAGCAAATAATGTCTGTCTCCCTGATCTCCCTTGTGTGCTCGCCTTCACGCTGCAGTCAGTGCCTCTGAGGATCTGATGCATGTATTCAGCTTCACCTCATTCTCCACAGCAGCTTATCAGGCTTTTTGAAATCTATTTCAAACAATTTCATGTCATAAATTACATCAGAGATAATGTCTGGGCTGTGAAACAAACTGGCTTGCTGGACACATTCATGAAAAGTTATGCTCTTAATAAACGGGATATGTTTCAGTTTATTATGCACCTTAAGCTAAATCGCTTCAAATCTTTAGATTAGTAATCACCCCTTGAACTTTTCCACAAAGTTTCAAGAATGTGACTGACTAAAACAAAGCAAAGCAAGTTTCAAATGTTTTGTGCAATTAAAAATC
Source organism: Apricaphanius iberus (assembly GCA_028564705.1). Classification (NCBI taxonomy): domain Eukaryota; kingdom Metazoa; phylum Chordata; class Actinopteri; order Cyprinodontiformes; family Aphaniidae; genus Apricaphanius; species Apricaphanius iberus. Next base: position 959,762 of record JAPXFQ010002251.1, on the reverse strand, counting down.
TGAAAGTGTGGTAGGCATTTATATTTAGTCCCGATGAAACCATGCTTTATAGAAAGCTTTCACTACAGTTGAAGCTAAAACTCTTCTTGAGTGTGTCTCTAACAGCTTTGCACATAGTATTTTTTTAACTTACTGTAGCTGTTGATTTTGACATGACCTCTTGCCTGCTTCTCTGTATGAAGCTTTCCTCCTAAGCTTAAATTCTCTTTTCACCACCTAACTCTACTTTAAACTTCTCCACAACGTTGTCCCTGACCTGTCAGTTGTGCTAATTGGTCTTCATTATGCAGAATAGGTCTATCAAAGAGCAACAATAGGCCTGTTTTCACTAGACTAGTATGAACAACATTGGCCTTCTTGGGGCCGTTTTGGCAGGTCTCTGATTGGCACTAAAAGGGGCCCACAGCAGCAGAGAATAACAAGTGCTTATAGGTGCGTTTCCACTATTGGAACTTGGTGATATCTTGGTGATGTCTCCAATTCATCGCGCTGGGTTGAATGGCCCATTTGCGATGCCATTTTAGGAAACAGAGTACCTGAATGGAGGTATGTATTCTGAATGGTCCGATTCAGTCTGATCAAACAGAAATGCAGGAACAAGCCCAGCTGCTTCCTTATCAATCTCTTGTGACTTCTGCTGCTCTTGGCACCTTTTTGCACTGATCACTTACGTAACTTGCAGCAGAAACAGTCATGATTTGCGGGTATCTTTAGCTGATTCCTTACAAGGCCGATTGTCTATGGAGACACAGAGACTGAGAGGAGCCCGCCAAGAGATTATGGCGTCAGAAAAACATCTTATTAAATCAGCCTGAAATTTCAAATATTGTGGAAACGTACCTCTTACAGATGGAAGAATGAATAACTGCCCTTAACTATGTTCCTCACTCAGAAACGACACCTACTCAGAGACCTTCAGTGGAGAAAGACGCACCCGAGCGGCGCAACAGTGGAGAGATGGTGCTTCATATTAATACTTTTATATTTTAAATCTACAAAGTTTTGAGTATTAAACTAGGGAAAAATGTGAGTAAATGTTAATGTATTTCTGGGAAAAGTTTAAAATAGTGTGTGGCGAAGGGGTTTACAGCCTTAAAACATTATGATTGTAAAAAATAAAGATGACTACTTTGCAGAGTTTGCCTGTTGCGGGTTATTTTAGTAATGAATGAGGGACCATTGTAAATGAAATTTAATGGGTCTGGTATGTTTACTGCGGGTGGGTTGCCAGAAAAAAAATATTAATGTAATATTTTTGCTTGTTTAAGACTCCCAGAAATAATATATTGACATACTGTGTTTGTGTAGAGAGCATGTTCTACTTTGCGCTGAAGTTCAATTTGTTTTTTTTTTACTTGAAGCAACTTTATGCGGATCCCCCACAGGTAACTGCCTTATTACAGGACTGTCAGCTGTAAGTTAAATTTGAAATTTCTCCTCACAGAACGGTTTTGGGGTTGCAAAAGGAGCATGTTTTATTGTTGCGCATTCTGCTGGTGCAAGTACATATTATGTATAACATTGTTCTTTGTGCTACGGTATGAATTTTAATAATTCTTACCAAACAACAGCCTAATGTTGGTGATGTTTAAAAAGGAAAACAGTTACACCTATGGCTTTTAACTTGTATTGATTTAATAAAGATGCGATTTTCACCATGTTTATACACTGTAGTGCATATTGTAATCAAACATGAAATGGGTGAATACTTAGAGGCTAAATATTTAATCATTGTCCCCAGCAGTCCTCATACGGCTTCCAAGTTTATAATTATTGTCCCCAGCAATTTTAAAAACAAGCTGACAGACTTTTTTTTTAATTAAGAACTTGGTTAATTAAGCTTTTTCAGCGAGATCAGTTAGTGAAAAAAAAAACTGTGTTTTTACCTGCTTGTCCTTACATTGATGTATTGCCTTGACTATTGTCTTATTGTAATTGCTTTCTTGTATTTTGATTATTAAATTGATTTATGCTGTGTTCCAATTTTAATCATATAAAGCACCTTGAATTGGCTTGTGTTGAACATGTGCTGGACAAATAAAATTGCCTTGCCTTGACTTGCCTTGCTAGTACTCTATTGGTTACTGAAATGGCTGGAATAAGGCCCCTTTCCGCGTGCCCTGAGAAATTGAGACTCTGAAAGTCCAGTAAAATTGCCAAGAAGTTCCAATAGTGGAAACAGGCCTATAGAGACACACAGGAAAAATAAATATGCTTACACTCAACTAAGGCGAATTTAGAGAAACCAATCAACCTAAAAGTAAGGTTTTGGACTGTGGGAGGAAGGTGGATTACCCAAAGAGAACCAAGACATACAAAGGAAAAGAACATGCATACTTTAAGATCTTCTTGGAAACATTGCTACCAACTGCACTCTCATGCTGTATGTGTTTACTGATGTTCTCTACACCTCATTGGGCTTCCCACAACCACTATATTTATACTGACAGAGTACAAACACATAGATGTGATCTAATTCATTGACTTTTCAAGGAATTTGGTTGAACTGCATTTTCATTGTGATCAGCACAAACACTGCAATTTTAGGACTCAAACTTTATGCACTCAGCCATGTTTAACTGTACAGCCTTAGATCAGTTCATCTGGTAAAACATCTCCAGATCCCTGCATTCACAGAACGTCACACCTTGGCCTGACATAAAACAATTGGTCAAAGGAGCTCCCAGAAAGGTAGGACACCTTTAACACATACTTACAGTAGCTCTGCAGGATAACAGGAAAGACAGTCAGCAATCAGCTATTCCACATAGCAGTCAACAGAAGCTTTTCACAAATGCAGTGTGATCTTTCATTTTTTCCCCCCATTTTTTTAATAAATAAAAAATGATGTGCAGGAGCAGATTAACAGTGCTTCAGCCAAACTGATACAACTGCAGGTGGCACACAGGCCGGGTCCTACTGTCTGACAGCAAGCAGGCTGCAGTCAGGATGTTCCTTTCCTTACCGAGAGAAATTCTTAAAATAACAGATTACTTTTTTTAAAAGATAACAACGTTACTCATTGCATAATACACAGAACTAACGCGTTAAGTTACACATTTCACAAAAAAAGTAATTACAGTACTCTAACACATTACCCACAACACCGGCAGTACCACTCGTCATCAAACACAGCCATTATTTCCAAACAAAGTGAATAAAAACCACACTATTTTGTTAAGCTCATCATTTTCTTCCACTTCCTAATTGGTCTGCTTTGTTTTGGTCTATTACATTAAATCCCAATCAAACACATTGAAATATGTGATTCCAACTTGACAAATTGTAAAATCGTTCAAAGGGTAACTTTTCCAAATCTTTTGTCAGACAAAAAAAAAAAAAAATTCTTATTTTTCATTTATTTATTATCTAATTACGTTTCTCTTCTAAAATACTTGAGAAATGGTAAAAGTCACACAATTTGGTTTTGAAGTTGGCGGTCCCAGAAATCCTTTTTGTGCTATTTTAGAAATGTCAAAAACGGTGACTTAATTTTCAGGTTGAGCTGACAAAAAGCCTCAAACCTCCAAAGACACCATCTGTGACCTGTTAAATTAGATTAATATTCATTGGTGAATGTGCTTTAGAAAAAAAAAAACAATTTGAGATGACTACTAACAAGGTTTTTCCAGGAGAGGTCATGAAAATGTCAAATATTCTGTCTCATTTAACAAATGTTTGGGTAAAAACGAGGACCTTTTTTAATGTGATAACTGGAAGTATTTGTATAAATTCATCAATCTCACACAATTGTGGTGGAATCTTGGACAGCCAGTCTCAAAACATGACGGTTCATCAAGGTTTGTGAGTTTCCGCTCAGGTCTCAAAAGAATCTGTCATAGCACTTTAGTCAAGTTTAGGTCTGAATTTGGTGCCTTTTTTTTACCCATCTCCTGTAGATTGGAACCTGTGGTTCGGATCATTATGCTGCAGATAACCCAGATTGGGCCAACGTTCATTCACTATAAAACAGAGTTGACATGATGACTGCAATGTCCCCTGAGCCTCGAGCTGCCAAATGAGCCCAAATCATGATTCCTCCACCACCGCATATTACAGTGTGTGCATATAGAAGGGACTGGAACAGGTGGTTCAGAGTTTTTCTGCATTAGGATTGCATTTATGAGATCTAACAGAGATGGAGGGCTGGATGGGAGGAGAAAACGAGATGGAGAGAACAATTTGTAGTTCTCTGCCCACAGTGCTGCCAGCTCTGTGACGTTTAGGTCAGAGTGTGACTAAACTAGTAGCTGTGGCCGGGCTGCCCTTTCTGTCTCACTGCACCTGTTTCACCACATTAAACACTTCATATTTTCCTCAGGGTCCTGGTTCCACGGCTCCCCTTTACATTCATGTATGAGGCGTTAGATACATGCTTGCACACACAGAGAAAAACTCGCTTTCAATAAATCGACAGCTTAACCTACTGTAAGACTACTGAGTAACTGGGCAAGAATGAAGGTTGGTAAGAAAAAAAATGACGTATTAGGTAAAGGTTATTCTGTCTACAAAATGTAAATTATTTCAATAATGTTAATTTCTTGGGACACCGTAAGGGCAAGTATCCATTTTGTTAACTAGAAGATGAGTTATCTTGCAGTGTATATTTATATGATAATTAGAGTGGTTTCTCCATGTGAATGCACAGTTACCTTCAAATTTTCTTACTGTTGTCAAATTTTCTGTATTCAGTGTGAAAGTGGTCAAAAAAGCCTAAAAAGGCTAAAAGTCAATTAAACAAAAAAAAAAAACAAGTCACCACTCGCATTTCAACTATTGGAACTTCAGGGGAATTTAACAGGATTTTTTTCTGATGGCCTGCTCTCTATGTCACCGTATCTTCTTAAACAATCAGTCTTTAAGGGAATTAGCTAAGACAGTCGCATCTCACAAACATTTCTGGATCAGTGCAAAAAACGTACCCAGAGCAGCAGAAATAACAAGAGATCGATATGGAAGAAGCAGAAAAATATGGAGAAAGAGAAAAATAATAATTCAGTTTCATCACTCAGAACAATACCGTTTGAGGTTAAGCTTGATCAGGAACAATCAGCAGTAAAACGAGTATAAATGTGTATTAATATTGATTTATGCATGTTGGTTCACTGTATAGCTCCAGGACATTTCATAGTTAGTTACCACTGCATTAAAATGTGCAGTATTCAGGTAAAGTGATGTTTTCTGACTTCAATTATTACTAATTAATTAGCGGCAGTAGCTGTGTAGATCTTCACAATAAGAGCATTCATTCCTAATGTTGACATTGATGAACCAGAGCGTTTATCTGCTGAGTGTTTACTTATGGGAAAATAGTAAATTGTGACATTCTGTTATTAAGTCTATATTACATTTGATCTATGTGATGTTTAACACAGCTTCTGATATCCAAATGTTAAGTTTATTGATATATTTTGTTTAGTTCTACCTTAGTTTCATTTGTTATTATTTTTCATATGAGACCACACATAGATTCATCTCCCGGTCAGCTTTATATTCAGACAATGCTGTCAGTTGGTTTGCCTTAGCAACTGGCTAAAAGATAAATATTTTAAAAGAGCCACGTGTGAATGTAATTGTGGAGTTCGAAACAAAAATACTATTAATTTTTCCTTTACTTCATTCAAAGAAAAGAGCAACGACATCTGCATTTGTCCTTTATTTACTCAGAGAATTGTAGTTTTTTTTGGTCATATTCAGGAATGTTAATTAGTCATGATTGATTCACAGCTACCCTGTGTTTAATGAAATCAAAAATTTTAATCGTTTAATGGCACTAATATCTAGCCATTATAGTCATAGCCCTCCTTGGGGAAAATTCCACCAGCCGCCATCTCACTGTAATTGTTACACCCTCTGCTCCGATAGTTGGAACAGGCAAGTAGCTAATTTTGAGCCAAATGAAGAAGACAGAGATGCAGCAACTGTTCTTCTACGTCTTGGTTTATTGTAAAGAACATAGAAACTTTCCACTGCAGGCACAAAACCACAGTTATTTGCCGGCCTAAAGCGATCAATCACACAATCATCAAGCGCCCAATAACTCTAAATACTGTACATTATTTATACTTTTTTTATTTTCTAAATATTTCATGAATTGATCATAATGGTAATTATGAGAAATGAATCATTTTTAACTGTACAAATTGGTCTTTATACACGTTTTCAAGATATATGTAACATACTTTAAGGTATATATTAATACCAAGTATCTTAGTACTTTGTAACCAACACCTGCATTCTGTAACATATAACCTGTCATATAGTATGGTAGCACAGTCTCTACGAAAACAGTTTAATTAACTGAGAACTGGTATAGAGGAAACTCTAAAGCCTCCATTCTATCAAATTGTGATTTACATTTTTCACAACAATAAAATGCAAAAGTATTCATCCCTCTTTAACTTTTTCAAGAAAGCTTACTGTATTTCACCACAATCTTGCTTACACAAAACAGCACATCATTTGTCAAATGAAAATATCATCCAAATGGATTTCAAATAATGTATTCTCCACATCACCCTGAAAATACCATTCGTTCAGTTATGTTGATGGAACAATCGTTCTTGTAGAAGTTAGACTGAGCTTTCTTATCTAGAATGGTGCCAAGTTTTGTTTTTTTAGACTTTAGTTCTTTAGCATCTTCCCTTGAAGAAAAGAAAATTGTATATTTTGGACCACTGACCTTTCCAGTTTTTGATGCTGTGGAGTTGGAGGGATATTTGTTGTTAATTTTTTACTTTTTGATCAGTGGTTATGATGCGTAAACATAGCAACTATGTTTTACAGCTGAGAACAGCTGATTAACATTGCAAAAGCTGAAATAATACTTCAGCCTAAGCCACAAATCCCTAATGAGTTGAAAAGGAGGGACCTTGGTTGCAGTGCAGGAGCAAAGAGAAGACACAAAAGGAGGAAGTTCTAACTTTCTGGGATCCGTATAGTATTTTTCAGTTTGAATTAAATTATGCTAAAGTCTTGGTTATTCTTGCTGTATCGTGTTTTTTTGTGTTTGAATGTTCCAGTTAAAGTCCAGACTTGGTTTCAATTTAAAATCTGTAAAACTTTAAAATACACATCAAATCTATAATTTGTTTTCAATATACTCCTACTCAGTGTTGTTTCAATGCTTAACATCAAACTAAAATGTATTGAGATTTGGGATTGTTCTATGCTAAAATTGAATGGCTATAATTACGTGTGCATTGTTTTCAGGTCAGTGCTTTTTTATTTTTCCAAAAGTGCTGTGTTTGACTCAAAAATTGCTCAGTTCACATTTAAATACCCAACCTGTCTAACTTGAGCATCCTTCATTCTCAGTGAAATGAGTCAATGTGTCCATTGCACTCTGCATCTATTTGGTAAAACTATTATATTGAAGAGAGTAAGACATAAGGTGGAGTCAGTTTGGCAGCTGAATGTTCGGGGGCTGGGGTGAAATAAATGGCTCTCAGTGGGAACAGTAGGTTGGTCCCTTTGCCACAGGCTGGCTCTCAGTTAAAGAGACAACTCTGTCAGAGTGTGGCCAGTAATGAGGGCCACACAGCGACACAGCTCACACTTACACTGCTAAGTCTTAAGGTTAAATGATATGACGGTCTCTAACTAAGTCTCTTTTTTACCTTAAAGGTCAGCGGAATATTTTATTGCCAGCCAGGCTTGACAGTGTATTGAAATGGCAGTGTTAATACCACTACAGGACTGCTTCAGTAAGCGAGGTCTATGGAAAGGTCAGCTAGTCTCCCAAAAATTCCCCTCACACACACGCAATCACATCCACATGCACACATAACAAGTAAACCCTCGTTTCTACTCAGACATATGCAGTATGAGCATAATAACACATTAAATCTTGCCTGTGTAACTGCCTACACTTTCATCAGTTTGCCTCTTTTATTTTTGAACTTACTCTGCGTTAAACTCCGATGCTCAGTTTCATTTTGCACCATCATTAGAGCTCAAGACAATTTCCTATCCAGAGTCCGCTCATGGACATGGAATGAAAATTACTGCGTAATTGCAGCAAAGGATGCGATATGAAGGGTAATATCTGAAGTTGTGACAAGTTAAGGCATATTTCCATGTTGATGTGGGAGGCTGGTGGGGAAAAAAGGTGATCCTGAATAACCATATTTCAAGGTTGAGAGAATTTTTCAAGCATTGAAATGACTAGTGAATAGTGATGCCGGTAACATGTTAATTAGTAGTGCGTTACTCCTAAAATCACCACTTTTTCAGTAAGAACTAATCTAATGCGTAACCACTGCCATTCCAGTAATCAAATTAAAGTTACTTTTTTAATGCCTTGTCGATACGTAGCGGGGTAACAGAGATATTTTTCTATGTTTTGGCCTGTCATCCACATGGCACCAAAAATGAATATTTCAAAAAACTCCAGCCAAAGTGAAGTATAAGTTTTCTCCGTTTTCAGTGTCAGCATGTGGACACTGTCCATGACAAAAAATGCTACAAAATCACTTGTGCAACATGTTTTCACTCAGAAACAGCACAAGGTTACTCTGAGCAGATAGGATTTGGGAGAACTACTGTCACCTACAGATTTACCATGTCTATGAAGGTGCTTAAAAAGACACTTTTCCGGATGTGTGGATGGAGTTTTTTTTTAAATGAGCAAAATATTTGTCTAAATGAAATGTGTATGCTACATGTATATATGGCCTAAGCCAACGGTTGTTAAATATTTTTGGAATTTTCCTAAGCAAATTATATATTTAGTAAACGGAGGTTAATGACAGCAAAACCAGTAAAACAAGCAACAATAGCAGTAAATATGGTCTTTGCTTTGGTGATAGACAGGCTGACGGATGATGTTAGACAGGAATTTCCACGGACTATGAGGTTTGCTGATGACGTTGTGATCTGCAGTGAGAGCAGGACACAGCTAAAGGAACAGCTAGAGAGAGGGAAATATGCACTGGAAAAAAGAGGAGTGAATATTAGTCGCAGCAAGACAGAATACACGTGTCTAAATGACAAAGACAAGTGGAACGGGGAAGTTACAGGGAGTGGAAGTAAAGAAAGTAGAGGACTTTAAGTACTTAAGGTCAATGGTACAAAGCAATGGAGAGTGTGGAAAAGAGGTGAAGAACTATGTGCAAGCTGGTTGAAATGGGTGGAGAAAAATGTCAGGTGTGATGTGTGATACAAGGGTTTCAGCAATAATGAAGGGAAAGCTGTACAAGACAGTTGTAAAGTACCAATGAGGAAAAAACAGGAAGCAGAACTGGAGGTTTCAGAACTCAAGACGTTGAAATTCTTGTTGGGAGTAAAAGGAATGGATAGGATCAGGAATGAGTAGATCAGAAGGACAGCTCATGTTAAATGTTTTGGCGATAAAGCCAGGGAGGCCAGACTGAGATGGTTTGGACAAGTTCAGAGGAGTGACGACAATTATAGTGATAAAAGCATGCTGAGGATGGAGCCATCAGGCAGGAGGCAGAGAGGAGGACCAAAAATTAGACTTATGGATGTGAAAGAGGACATGAATTAGGTGGTATGAAGGCAAAGGATGCAGAGGATAGGGCTAAATGGAGACAGATGATTTTCTGTGGCGAGCCCTGAAGGGAAAAGCCGAAAGAGACAGAAGAAAAAGAATGGTCTTACACACCTTCTACAATACTGTTGTTGTCTTTTTCTGTAGTAATCTGAAAATGAATCATCTGATTAACTGCTCTGAGGCCGCCATGTTTGTTTTGTTTCTACCCTACGAGTCCGGCCTGAGTCTGAATTCTGTACTTTACCCCCTTGTGGGACTCTCCAGTAGTACTTACAGTGCCGTGCGTAAGTACAGTACATGCACAAAACACAGCCTGGTATCAACGTGAGGTAAAAAAGCAAGTATATTTCTGGCCTTACTCTTAATGTTTTTATGTTGATGCAGTGGGGAGAATTACTGGCAGCTGCTGGAAGTAACTAATTTAAGTAACTTGTAATCTAACCTTCGTTTCCCCTGGACGCGTAAGCGGCGCATAATGTCAGTGAAGTGAAATATGTAGCTGATAGCCGCCATTAAAGTCAATTGGACCGTTTCCACCAGGCTCAAAATAGCGCGAATCAGCCGCATCACTGCGATATGCTTCTAAAACGCATCAACCTCAGCTGTTTAGTTTGGGCCAGACAGGAAATAAGGCATTCGGGAGAAGTAAAATACCCGGAGGTTTCTACATAAAGGACACATTCAGATTTCTGATTGCTTGACTATGAAAAAAATTAAAAAAAAGAAAACTACTTGTGACACCAAGGTTGAAGTGAGTCGTTCCGTGGGTCTAATTTGCTGGTTTTTATCCCGTGTGTGGAGTATTTAAGCCTTGAAGTGGAGAATCACCCAGTTTGAATGATGCCAGTGATAATTTTTACAAGGACAACAAAATAAGGCATCGACAGAAATATGTGCAGTTCTGGGAGTGGATAAGTTTATGCTACTTAGGAACAAAGAATATGTTTTTTTCCCCTGTATGCTACCCTTTAAGTAATGCAATTGCAATTCTCCTGTGATTCTGTGAACTTTCAGGACCACATGGGAGGGACACTTTCACGAGCAAAACGTGTATTTTTAATTACGCGCTGTTTACACGTCCGGTGGAAAGGAGGGGTAACTTGGTTACTTTGAAAATAAATTAATTAGGAAAGTAACTAAGTTACTTTTGCAAGGAGTAATCAGTAGTTAAATTACTATTTCAAAGTAAATGTGGAAACACTGCTAATGACTGATCAGCCAAGTTTATATCAGTAAATTTTCTTTAAATAAAGATGATTGCAGACCATAATAATGTATGAAGGAACGTTTTTTACAGCAATCTAAAATATTTAAATTCCAATTTGACTGAGAGATTTCTTATTTTAACTCTAAGATGTAGCACAAGCCTTATGCTCTAACTCTCAAAAACTGCTTACAAATATACCCAATACTATGTCCACTGGAGTAAGATTTTATATCTTTTGCAGAAGTATTTTCCATTCCCTTTTCAAGAGGAGCTTGCTTTGAACTCTCTGAATGCAAGCACCCAAAAGAGGCAGTGGTGCCAAACTGACTTTTATTCCCTTTGGGCATTGCGTGTCATAGTGGTTAGTGCAAACCCTAATCCCCCCCCCCCGTACAGAGGCATCATTCCTGGGTTTGAATCCTGGAATCGTGGATCTCTACTGCATGTCTTCCCCCACTTATCTTCCTCTCTTACTCTGTCAATTTGTGGCCAAACACCATTTTTAATAACAGCTTTTATTCACTTGTATTGGCTCAAATGGTTACCAGGAAGAGTTACGTATTTCAGACAGAGCAAGGATAATCTGCGGCCAGAGAAAGAACCTTATTTATCTACATACTGTAGGAGACAAATGGTTTACATCTGAGCCCAGAAATGTACTTTTGAAGAGAAGCAGAGGATGTTTGGATGTCAGTTTTATTTTCTCACCTTTCTGACAGTTTTAAATGTTTTTGTGTTGCACATCCCCGTTTAAACATCAATAGGATAAGGTTTTGTTTCACCGAACCAGTTCCATTCCATAAAGTGTTGGTTCTGTTTGTTTACCACATGTTTTTTTCCACAATGCTGCATGTTCTGGCTCTGAAAAAACTGCCTCTTCCTTGGCTACAGCTATGAACTAGACAAGGGGAAAGATGTATTTTAATCAGGGGCCCGGAAACAGGGTTATTGAGATCAAAGACCCACTGTAAAAATACTCCAGCAATAATAAAGTTAGACCAGCAGTGAAGTACAAAAAGCTTATTATGTTTTTATTCTCCACTCTTTAATTTCATAACCATTATGAGTCAAGGCTCGGCATAAAGCTGTGCCTACATCTTCTATTTTCTGCTGAATCTATAAACAATGTTGAATTAAGCCGGCAATGTCAAGACATCTGTTTGTATAGATCCTGAGATAAATAATAGGATTTGTGAGGTGAATCATCTTCTTGCACTAAGATCCTTCTCAAATGTTTGGAATAAAACAGATGAAACAATGAAAGATTAATAACTTACAACCACCCAGTTGACTGAGATCTAAATCTGTTTCCATGTATCTGTCCTTCCAGCATGGTTAAAAAAAAAAATCTAACTTTATTACCCCAGAAACCCCATCCCTTCCCAACCCAAAATAAAAACATCAACACACCTATACCCCCCCCCCCCCCCCCCAATCCAAACCCAACCTATCTCCCATGCACATACACACATAAAAGACACAGTAAACAAGAGAAACAAGGGGCTCAGTACATATGAGCCAGGAAACGCCATCATGGGAGCCATCTGCATCGGCAGCAACAGATCAACTGCAGCAGCCAAGGCACTGACCCAGGGCGCACAGAGGAGGAAGGGCTGGTACCCCCACCCGCACCCAAGCAAGAGGGCTCTCATAGAGGAAACACTGGAAGGAAGTTTAAAATAAGAAGTTAAAATCCTAAAATAAACATTAGAAATTGAGATTAACTAGTAAAATACTGATAAAAATGTTAAGACTGATAACATTTCAAATTATAAAGTGTAAAACAATGATAAGATACTGTATGATCAAATAAAAATGCAAAGCAGATAAATAATTCATAAATAATAGCCTGTGTTCTGACTTTGGGAATGATAAGGAGACGGCTGCCAGAGGAGCGCAGAGACCACGTGGGTTCATATAGTAAAAGCATTTCTGAAAGATAAGAAGTCCCAACACCATTAAGACACTTGAAAACCATTCAAAGAACCTTAGAATCGATCCTAAAACATACGGGGAGCCAATTCAATGATTTTAAGACTAGTGTAATGTGCTCCCGCCTCCTGGTCTTTGCCAGGACATGAGCTGCTGAATTGTGTAAAAGCTCTAAACTTCAGGTAGACTTTTTGAGAAGACCGGAAACCAAGGCATTAAAATAACTGATTCTACTGTGATCACAGCATGAATTAGCATCTCCGTATTGACCTGAGAGAGAATGGGGCGGCCTCTGGCAATGTTCTTTAGGTGATAAAAACCTATTTCAGTGATATATAGTGATATATGGTTGGGACATTAGACTTGTGTGATTAATTCACTGTAAAATTCCTACAAATTGTACCTTTAAAATCCAAGTTAAGCACCGAGGTGGAACCATCTGATACGGTGGACCACCAGCATTTACAAGGGTTAGGGACAACAGTGGTCGACAATCTGCAAATAAATGAGACCTCCCCTAAAAAAGTTTCTCCCTTCCTATTGTATATGTATGTGATATGTATTAATATGCTTTAATTTGCACAGGGGAATAATCTTAGCATTACAACAAAAACTAACATATATCTTCCTTACTTCTACTCTTGAGGTTTCAGCCAATCAGCGTCAAGGAAAATGAATGGCAAGCAAAGGTTTACTAGCCAATGAGATCTTAAATAGAACTGTATTTAGGCATTTTAGCTTCCAAAGCTGCATTTTCTTTAGGATATATCAGAAAGCATTGGTGAATGAAATAACTTTCTGCCAATATTACATTAATAATCACATTACACAGAATGTTCCGAATGTGTGAATCCACGAATACTGAACTGTGAATAAGCAGGGTTCCATTGTAGTGCTATAATGTAATCCATTATAACTTATTGTTATGTTGATGATTCGATTTGCAAGGATATGATTCCTCTATCAGAGCATCAAGGGATTGAAGTTATTCCATCATGAGTGGAGCGAAAGTGTTAAACAGTTGCAACACTAATCAAATAATGTTAGGTGACATTCAATGGATAAAAAGTGTGCTTCGTAAACAGATAAGGAAACAATACCTGAACATGAAATATCTTAAGAGTTTGTATGAGAGAGGCACGATACTTCTTTGGGGACAAGGGCCTTGATTTTGACATGACTGGAGTGAGGGGAACCATTTTAATCCCAACTTGTACCAAGTTTTCAAAGTGGTTGGGAAATCTCATAGGTGACTCTGGAGAAACAAACGATCCTGAAAAGTCTCTGGAAGGTGTAGATGTAGCAGTTGGGTTCCAGGATGCAGGTGGTGCTGAAGCTGAGTTTTTCCCCGTAGATTCAGATGCAGGTGGTACTGCTATTGTGACTGAATCATTTCCTGTTAATGCAGACGGTGCTGAGGTTTTCCCCAGAGATACAGGTGGTGCGGCAGGTGAGTTTTTCCCCTGTGATGCAGGAGCAGGTAATGCAGGTGCTGGGGCCGGGTCAATTACTTTTGGCGCAGATGGTGCAGCTGTAGATGGTGCTGTAGATGCTGTAGATGCTGATGACACTGTTCCGACTGAATCTTTTGTCAGGGATGCAGGCCAGTCCTTTGCTGGCAAGCCTGGAGCTCTTCTCTCGTTCTTCTCTGCTCTCTCTCTCTCTCTTGCAGCTTTGGCCTTCCCTGATTCTGCAGAACGTGGAGTATGATGTTATCCTTCAGTCGTCTAACTCCCCTTCTGCTCAAGTGTGGGCCATTTGCTTTAAACAAATCGTCACGTTGGCAGAACAGATTAAAGTTCTCTATAAAATACAGTCCTCTTGACGCACAGACTTTGGACAGCCATGTATTCAGTTGAAACAGACGTGAGAATTTGTTTAGTTTTCCATCAATATTTGGGAGAGGCCCACTGATAAAAACTTGTATTGCCTCTTTGTCCAGACAATCAAGTCTCTCAAAAAGTTTATTAAAGTTGTCTTTCAAGATTTCAGATTGTTTATTATTACGTCCATGGCACCAACATGTATTACCATTTGTTTGATCCCAGGGTTATTTGTAATTTCCTGGTTTAGAACCTCTTTGATGTCAGGAACTGTAGCGCTTGGAAAGCTCCTTGTGACTATTCTGGCCATGTTTATATTAGATATCGCTCCATCTCCAAGCAAGAGAATATCTTTGTCTTTGACATTTTGCACAGAGTTTCTCTCCATTTTTTCTGTGTATTTCTCTCTGGTTCACTTTGATCATTATTCTCAGCTTCTGAGAGAGGTAAATATCTGTTTGTTAGCTTTATTCCATGTCCAGTTTTAACATCATGCTGTTTTGGCTTTTGTCTAGCACCAAGCTGTCTATTGAGTTTTGGGAAAGTTATCGTATCATTTAGCTTTAGGTTATCAGTTTTTCTAGAGTTCTTACCGGATTCCACAGGGAGCGTGTCATGAAGCCCTTTTTCTGTCTCCAAAGCATAAATTCTGTCCAGGAATATGCATATTTCTAGTTGATATATCCAGCAGTTTTCACAAGGCGATGTTTGTGTTACTCCCTCAGCCATATGACAAGAATGTCTCCGCTGGCTTGTCAGATGAGTTGTAAAAAAGGCATAAAAGTAATTGAAAAAGTCTTGGTTTACTTAAAAGAAGAGAATAAAATCATGTCCAAGAAATGTGTCAAAAAAAGAAGAATTAATAGAAATTGATTAAAACTGATTAAAGAGGCAAGCAGCAAGAGCCAGCTGAAGACACGTCTGCACTCTTGAGAAGCAGGAAGATAATTATTCTCCAGTTATTCCATATTTATGTCTCTGTATTAAATCCAATAAACTTCTAATCATGATCCAACCATTCTGTGTACACCCCAAAGAGGAATGTACAAACTCTTTCTGTATTAGCTCTTACATTTACTGCACTACTAGCAGCACATGAACTTTGACAGCTCTGGTTTAACAATTTAGAGAAGTCGATATAAGGGAATATGAGATTATTAGAAAGGCAGCACTTTAATATTACAAAAAGAAACATGTCAATATCAGTGAAATGTTCTTGAAGGATGACTTTAAATCAATAGTGTCTGCTTACAGAATAACTCTGGTTATTACCTGTTTTACAACAAATGTTCAGCTTATCTATGGTTATTCTTATTGCTGAAAATTCAACAACAACAACAACAAAAAACAGACTAAAATCAAACCTGTGCAGGCTATTTACATGTCACACCATTCAGTCAGTGTTGTTTGATTCCTCAACTCAATGGAGATTTTGAAGAAACACTAGTAGCCATAAATGAGTAGTTCATTGATAAACCATCAGCCCATTGTAAAATTGATTTGCATTTACAGTGGGTAAGTGATATCTGATATCTCAGGATGGATTTTGATTTAAGTATGAACATCTGTGCCTAAACCTATCATGAGTTTCAGGACTGTGTCAAGAATTTTGATTTTAACACATTTAAAAGAATGCATATTCCATGTGGTTAGAATGAAAAAAGTTAAAAAACAAACTTCAAAAATGATTTCACAGGAACAAAAATGATTTTCAAATCATTGGAGATTAATACTTAATATTACAAATAAGTATACTTCTGATTTAAAAAATTTACCAGTAACAAGAAATACTTAATTCTTAAGTCATACTAACAAAACTAATACAAAAATATGAAATAATATACTCAGAAAAAAAGGATTGTTTTCATTTAATGCAATAAAAAGTAAAAACTGCATACTCCAGTCATCTTTATTCTCCTCAGTCAAATTATAGATGAACTCTCTTTGCATAGCACAAGTATAGCTACTGTGTCCATGTGGACCTAATGGATATTTGCAGAAATGTGTAAATGCCAGCTGTGTTTGTTTGTAAAGCTGCACTTTTGCTTTGATATCTTCAAAACAGTCGCACCGGATCAAAGCTCGCTGACTGTTACGTCTATAAATGGATGAGAACCATGAGGCAGCAGATTGGTGAAGAGGTCAGATGAGAGAAAGAGTGTTGTGTTGCATGTGTTGCACCATTCAGTTTTAGTATCCTTATTGGTCGCAAAAATAAATAAATAAATAAATAAAGATGAAAACATTTTAAGGCAAGGCAAGGCAATTGTATTTGTGTAGCACAATTTCAGCAATGAGGCAATTCAAGGTGCTTTACATGATTTGGTGGTAAAGAAACAAACCAAATATATGATAAAAGCCTCAACAGTAAAAACAGAAATTAAGACACAAAGGACTATTTGGAGGTAGAATTTTGCAAGTTTCAGACGAGAAACAACTAGCACTCTTGACAGCGCCAATAAATTCAATAAAGCCTGAAAAGCATAAAAACATGAAAAGCTTTTAAAAAACTAAAGAAAGTAAAAAAACAGCAAAACAGCAATTAATTGTAAAAACAGCACTTAAGAAAAGAATAGAATACAAATTTAGAGAAAACAAAAGAATCTGCAATCAAGCGTAACATACATAAAAATTCTAAAACATTACTAAAATGCAGCTCTAAACAGATTTAAATAGGGTTTTTAATATTTGAATTAAAAGAGCTTAGCGATTCAGCAGCTTTGCAGTCTTCTGGAAATTTGTTCCAGATAAGGGGAGCATGTAAACTAAAAACTGCTTATGTTCTTTTTGGTTCTAATACTAGGGATGATTAGTAGACTAAAGTTGGAGGACCTGAGTGGTCTGGGGGGTTGGTATAGTGACAACGGATCTACAGCATACTTTGGTGCTAAGCCATTTAATGCTTTATAAACTAGTGGGAGTATTTTGAAGTCTATTCTCTGAGCTACAGGGAGCCAATGTAAGGACTATAGAACTGAGGTGATGTGCTCTACTTTCCTAATTCTAGTGAGAACATGAGCAGCAGTGTCCTGGATCAGCTACAGCTCTGTGATTGACTTTTCTCAAAAAGGATTTTCTGAAAAGTGTAATTATGCATATGTATTCTGTACTTGCATGCTATCAGCCTGTAGCTCTGCTGAGGTGTCATGGAAGACAAGAATTTTTCAATATTGACCTTCAGCTCTTCTGCACGTCTCTCATCTTTCTCTTGGCAATGCTTCATAGATTCTCTATGGGGTTCAGGTCAGTCCAGTTTGCTGACCAAGCAAGCACAGTAATTCCATGGTAATTTTCCTCTCCACTGTCGCTGCATGCTTGCTCAGTATCAGGGATTACTGAGGAATTGCTGTGGTTGGAGTCTGCATAATCCGGGCACAACCTCACATCGATGAATCAACGCACTTTGATAGGATTCCTTACATAGAAAAAGGTTAACTGATTGGAATGTTTGTATAATTGTATTGAAACGACTTTTTTTGTAAAGTGCCTTGAGATGACATTTGTTGTGAATTGGTGTTATATAAATAAGAGTGAATTGAATTGAAAAATGTATCCCGGTTTTGGTACTTCTGGGCAGGTGCCAAGTCTTACTGGAAAATGAATTCAGCATCTCAATGAAGTGCGTCTGTGGAAGGAAGCATGAAGTGCTCCAAGATGACCTGGTAGATGGCTGCGTGGACTCTGGACTTGAAAAAGCCCAGTGGACCAACACCAGCAGATGACATGGCTCACTCTGGAAACTTCACACTGGCCTTCGATTATCTTAGATTGTGTTCCTCTCCATTCGTCCTCCAGTATTTGGGACCCTGGGTGTAAAATGAGATGCAACTTTTGTTCTTATCAGAAAAGAGGAGTTTGGACGACTGACCTACCGAGCAGTAACAGATTTTTAGTCCATTTCCAGGATCTCTCTGTGTGTGGTGGCTCTTGAAGCTTTAACTCCAGCCTCAGTCCACTCCTCGTGACGGTCACCAACACTTTTGAATAGCCTTTTTCCAGACAATACTCTCCAGGCTGCCGTCATCCCTACTGCTTGTGCACCTTTTTCTACCACATACCTTTATAATATTGGGCTTTGATGCAGCACTGGGAACGATGCAGCTTTGGGAACATCCAACTTATTTTGCAATGACCTTTTAAAGCTTTCCCTCATCGTTGATGTTTTCAATGGTGGTTTTGCACAACTGTGAGGTCAGCAGTCTTGCCCGTGATTGTGATTACTGCTGAACCAGACTGAGGCCCTTTTTACACAGAGACATACCAATTGCCGTTTCAAAAACAGTGTTGTCACCGCAATTATTCAAACATTTGACCACACGGATTCACACAAACTGCTGAAATAAGTACTGCTGCTGCCGTACTTATGCAGGGCCCATTGGTGGTGTTTTGACACTGCCTGAAAAACAACACAGAACACTGAGCATGTGCAGTCAACAGCGGCAAACACAACAAATCTAGCATCAAATGAGAGATTTATTCAAAAGTATATTGTGTCTGTTATTCACTGGATCCATTTTTGGCTGCTGGTAATAGAGGATGGACAGTAAATTATAGTAAAGGACCTACAATAAGGTTAGTTTACTTGAATTAGGACTGCAACACAGTATGTTACCTTTATCACAGAGTTGCATTAACTATAGGAATTGGGCAGAGACGTCATGTACTCTGAAAGAATACCGGAGAGCTCATAATCAGGGAGACAACTGAGCCAGCGTTTGGAGATTTCTCCACTTTGGGACCAGATTCAAATATTGACCCCAGCTCCTTGTAGCTGAGAAACGTATTCAATGAAATATCTCTGCTGCTACACCCGGTTTCATGTCCATTAGCCTGAGAGACTATTTAATGGCCCAGGAACCCTTTGCAGGTATTTTTGATTAATTAGTTGATTAGAGTGTGACACTTTGAGCCTAAATTATTCAACGCTTTAACAACATTCTAATTTTTTGACGTTTTGAATTTGAGGTTTTCATAAATTGCATACTGTATTCACCAACATTTTAACAAATAAAGGCCTGGAATATCTCGCTTTGTATGTAATGACTTAGTTTCACCTTTTAAGTTGAATTACTGAACATTTGCACGATATTCTAATTTTCTTTTTTACCTGTATGATAAAGATAGATAGATTCTGTGGTTTAATACAAAAGAATAAAACAGTCTCTGAATTTTCAGTTTCTGCCTAAACTGCTGTATATTGCTTGGAACCTACAATACTTCCTGTTTAATGTGAGCTAAGGGGGAGATAAATAAACAGCAGACAGTCATTGTTTGGTCAATAGGCAGAGAATCATTAAACTTTTATGACCATGTTTTAATCCCCTTGAAAATTGCAGATTTCCCCCACTCAGAATGTGCACACACGGATTTGCCATCCCTCTCTTCATCCCTCACCTCCCTCCATTTGATTTTGTCTGGGGTCAGCAAAGCTTCGTTTGCTCTCTTCCTCATGGATGCGTTCCGGGCTGAGCTTTCACATATGCTAGGTGTTGGGGAAAACTGCTGACGCTCGTGTAACAATGCGGAGCCCCGTAGAGCACATCTGTGATTTCAGCCCTCAATGAGACCATGCTGAGCAGCAGAAATTAACCTACTCTTATACACACTAGCAGAAGGCTAGATTTAGAAGTCTATTTTTCATGAATACCACCAAGCTTATTCTTTCTTTTTGCTCCGAAAACTGGAAGATGCATTTGTGTAAAACTTTAGAACCGTAGGAAGGAAACTACAAACATACTCTGTCTCAACTAAAGCGTTAGGTTTACTTTATCTCGTCTCATTGTAATTTGCTGTAAAATCACATAAACATGTCAGGTCACTGAATATTTGAAGTAAAGCTGTCAGTATTTCACATTTTGTCGGCATCTTTTTCATGCTGGTGTTCTTTTTGCGTGTCTAAGGAGAACAAAGACCATCTGGAGGGGGACATATTACTCATAAAGTTTAATGCCATGGTATTATTGCTCCTTATTGTCTTTATACGGTATTATAGCTCATGTTGTAAAAGTGTACCTACCATAAAACTGCAAATACACCCATGTTAGCAAATAAATATAATGGTTATTTTCTTTTTTTTAAACAAAATTAGCTGTGACACAGTTGTAAACACTAATAACAATCCCTTTAAAATATATTGAGGAATAGCTTTGAAATTCAGCTATGCTTTTAATTTAAATTGCACTTTTGACAAGATAATGACCTTCTGTTTTTAGTGGTTTAAATACAGTGTGGCACAGAGACTGAACTGAACTAGAACCCACGCCTTAATTATTTCTCACCTGGATGATAAGTGATAGTCAAAGACGCACTCCGTAACTTTTAAAATCCTTAAAAACACGTGTTTTCGAAACACAATGACATTTATCATGTTCATTTTCAGAGCTGCTACTGAATGAGAGCCTCCCGCTGCTGAAAACCGCACCTTACATTTTTTGCCTTTTCTTCCGTCCCTCTTCAGATGCTTCTTATTAAAATTTGTTTTTACGACAGTACGGTATGCTGCAAGCCTTGAGAGGTCGATAGAGGGCAAATATTCGTAATTTCCTTATTTGGGGTCACTAAGTCTCTATCAAAACTCTATCTCTATGCCTTGGTCAAATGAGGTTTAGACTGAGCTTTTTGGCAACAGACATTGTAGGTCAGTTTGCTGTGAAGGTATGAAAATGTGGAAAAATACACAATATCCACTGATAGGTTAGGTGGAGAGTCTGTGATGATGTTGGGGCTCTTTCTCTTTAAAACACCCTGCTTACTTTGGAAGAGCAAATTAACGAATGAACGAATTAATGAAAATGCCAATGGTTTGAGGTGAATTGAGACTGTAAGGTTGATTAATGCTACCAGTAAGCTGAAATTTCAGTAGACTAATGATCACTAAGTCAGTTCAGGAATGGTTAATCAGACACACAATCAGCCTTAAAGGATCATATCATTCTATGCAAACATGGGTATATAAGAAAGTATTGAGATGAACTTTTGTTATTGACCAAACCCTTATTTTCCAACATAATTAGCGTAAAAATTCTTTAAAATTCAGACCATGTGATTTCCTGGATTTCTTTTTTTTTCATTTAGTCTCTCATAGTTGAGGTATACCTGTGATTCAAACTACAGGCATCTCTCATCTTATTAAGTGAGAAAACTGACACCATTGGGGACTGACTAAATACTTTTTTGCCCCACCTTATATTGGAAGATTGCTCAAATTATTTACACTAGTGATGCCAATAGTTCTCTGACTCCTGATTTTGTTTAAAATAATTACATCTAAGCTTTTTAATATCTTTCTCCACTAAATAAGTTTAATCTAATAGAGTTTTCAAAAAGTATTATTGTACAAATGTCCTACTGCAATAAGAAGTTCACTTATTTGAAAATATTTTTTACATCTTTACAGGGGATGGAAATAAATGTTGACGGTATTGTTTTGGGGGAAAAAGAAGTGGAGAAAAACCCTTTTTAGAATACAATTCCATAAATCCTTTTTGTTTCTTTGTTATTGATACCTTTCTAATGGTGGACTTCTATGCCTTCAGGCCTTCATCATTGCTCTGCAGCAGTGAGAAAACTTTGCTTTAAACTGATATTACCAATCACATGCCACATAAGTACTTGCCATAATGTTCATTCATAGTGACAAGCTGAGTTGAGAGCGAGCAGATCTCACTTCTTTTCCGAAACACATGATCATAGACTGTAATGTTTCAAATGTGGCAACGAGTCAAAAACCCCCAAAGATAACTCGCTGACCAGTCTGCAAGACAGCTGGCAGCTCACTTTTCAGTTCTGCTGCGTAGGATGACATCTGCCGTCCAGTCAAAAATAATGAACTAGTCTAATTGTCTAATTAAGTCGCGACTGTCAGAACTTTTTGCCCAAAACCGGTCTATTGTCATGGCTTCTTGTCACACCATGTTTTGCTTGCTTATGGGTATTTTCCCTTGGATGAAAGGGTAGTTACTAGAGATATACACCCATATAGCAATATATCACGACCACTAAAAAAAATAAATAAAAAGATCCAAAAGAAGTATTGGAAATGAAAAAGGAAAACATGTGGGTGTGGATACAAGAAAAATTGTTAGTAGAATAAAACCAAGAACTAGCAGATCAATACAAGGTTGGAGATTAACTGTGATGTGATCATGCACCTATTACATCTGAAAATCAAATCAAAGGGACCTCTTTGGCTAAAGGAGAGTTTCATCATGACAGTACATAGACACATGTTGTGTGTGGACCATTGTTTTCTTGTTAAAAGACTGTAACAGGTGGCGGGGACACAGGTTGTTGCTGACAAAGCAGTATGCCCTGTCGGAACAAGTCTTTTTATACCCTAAGACTCCATAAACAATAGGCATATTTCCGCTATCGGAACTTCAGGGTAATTTTAATAGAACTGCACAGTATTAGTGTGTATCCAGTACACTGGGCCAGGTAAACATGTCCATTTCAGGAACCAACAGAGTATCACTCTGGGGGTATGAAGTTGAAAATGGCCCGGTAGAGTTGCTGAACGCGAGCTTTGGTTAAGTCACGCTGACTAGTTGTAGCTCAGAGGGGAATGAGCAGAGATGGCCAAGTAACCTGCAAAAAATAAGAACAGCAATCCATGCTTCTTCTATGTTGATCTCATGTTATTTCTGCTGCTGTGGATGCCTTTTGGCACTGATAAGTGATCCTGCTCACTGCTATGAGAGTTGGCTTAACAATCTCCTCCAATTTTGTATGTAGACACGATGGCTGCGCGGAGCAGGCCAACAGATATCCCCCATCAGGTAAAAGATCTGGTAATATCGACCTACATTTCCAATAGTGGAAACGTGCCTAGTGATGCAGAGTGATGTCAGTGAACCTTTCAAGAAATTTGGCAATGTCCTTTCTCTCCCTTCTGCACCGCTATGCTCACACGTAATGGTCATCTTTTCTACTACAAGACTGATATTCACAAACATTTTTTTACCAGTTTACACCTTCAAATTAGGGTACCCATTTGAAATCAGCCAACATTTTTAGTGATGTTGATGACAGCCTATAATGTGCATAGAGATCCCTGTCTAAGTGATTCAAGTCATCAAGAATGGGTGTAAGGTGACTAGCACCATCCTTTGGAGTTTTTTTTTTTTCCAGTTTGGATGAGGAATGATCTTTGATCATGGGGAAGGATGGATGGCTTATTGTGAAGGAGAAACAGAGTGGACACTACATGTACTATTGAGGTGTAGAAATTACAAAAAATCACTAAAAAAATAAAAGAGCAAAACTTGTTATCTGTGCACTCCTCCTAGATTGGGCATCCAGAGTCTGATTAGTGTCAATAGGAACTGGTGTAGGATAACACAAGTATCGGTTGAACAGTTGGTTAGCCTAGAGACTGAAGGGAGGCTAAACGTTTATTTATCTACTTACATGACTTGAATACATGTGACAGATGCCTCTCTTCTCCCAATCGCTGTTTGATATTGTGATAACAATCTAGAACAGACTTGTCAACATCAAGGCCCAAAGTCTGTATCTGGCTCACAATACAACTGTGTCCAGCCCACAAGAGAAGTACATGAATCTATTATTGATGGTGTGTCGGTAGGTTACACAGTGATCTCACAAAATTTTACTGCACATTCCATAATGCATAATGCATGATTTGTAATCCATTCATTTTGTAGTGTGGAGAACTCCTAGACACCAGACATCCAGATAGGGTTTGCAGAACTGCAGATTAACAGTCCTCTCCTTGTTTCCCAGACAGTTTTCCCTCTTCATCGCTAAAACGTTGCGATGACTCAAAGCTGCTCAAATGCTCTGTTTCTTTGGTCCTAAAATGTGAATAACTGTCATTTCTGATGACTGAGGGAAGATATATGAACTTATTTATTGTTATTCATATAGTTCCACATAAATAAAGGAAGTCATTCATCCTGCTTTTAATGATCGTTGACACTACGTCTCTCAAACAATTTCTGCAATTACTGACTCACCTTTGACATGTTTAGAATGATAATTCTGAGTATTTTGCACTGAGTTCCAAGTCTTGGATTCTATGACTGAGATGGACACCCCAGATCCTAAGGACACCATCTACTTCATCGATATTATCAGGACAAGAGTAATTACTTACTTACTACTAACGGGTTACGACAACGCTGTAAATTTAGACATCTCTGTACCTGCGTTATTCTAGGTCTATCCTTTGACAGGGTGAAGCCAATGTTTAGCTAATACAAGTAAACAGAAAATCATGCAGAATGGAACGAGTTTTTGAAAATACCTATATTTTTTGTGGCTGTTTTGTAAGGTATCCGTAATGCTTGGCGCAAAATAAAAGAAAAGCTCCCATAGTGTTGTCTCTTACTCAACGGTCTTTATGTTTGCCAAATAACCTCTAAATCTGAGTTTACTTTTATTTTGTGAATACTTACTACCCACAGAATATACATCTTTGACACCACACACACTCATGATTTTAAGGCAGCTTTTAAACTTTTGTTTGTAAGTTAAACGGCTTAAAATGTATTACAGTATAGAACCGATGTAGGGGTTTTGCCTACACTCTAATGGTGTGTTCACACCGCCCCAAACGTAGCGTCAGGAGCGGCAAGATTACATGTTAAGTATATGGTTGAGGCCATCAGAGGAGCGTCAAATTCTCTGTGAAGCTTTGTTTGAGTTAGCTGCATCAACTTTTCAAGCTTTTCCTGTGTTTCAAGCTTCAAAGCGCCAAAAGCCAATAATTTATTAAAGAGATTTCAGTCATTTTGAGACTTGACTTGATTTTTGAAGTAGTTTGATGTTATTAGCCTTGAAAGTGTTTCCGTAATAATGTTGGAACTTCTTCATCCTTACATTTTTGTAAATCTACTTTGACTGTAGTGGAAATTAAGACATTTTGTTGAATGTGGTCATAAAGGCATCAATTCATAACATTATTTAACATGCTGAAGGCAAATTGTGCAAAACAAGTTGCAAAGAAGCAGGAGAGAGCATTTTTTTTCATGTACCCCCCAAAAATTACTCTCTGAAATTTTTCTGTTTATTGTCCCCCCAAAAAATTGAAATGGGATTTCCGCCCCTGTGTATATACATCAAACTAGCTTTGTCTGTGATTCTTGATGCTGACAAAGCGTGCGATTTGAACACACCATTAGAAATTATTCAGGAGTTTAGTTAGTATGACTTAAAAACATTAGCTTTTTCAACATAAAAAATACAATTTGTTACATGTCTATTGTTTTTAAGTAGATAACTTATCTTATGTTTTTATCTATCATCATTCAATCCAGTAACACAACATTAAAATGGAAATTTTTGCAGCCTGCTTTGTCCTCAGATTTAAGCTAATGCTTTCAAAATAACTTAGCTAACTTATAAGTGCATTGGAGTAGGCTATAAGGTGCCTACATTTGCAGTCCTATATTTACTGCACACATGAATCTTTGGCCCTCCTTTTTGAAGACATATATATTAACTGACATTGGTTAGCTCGTCAAGGAGGTCAGATTTGGTACAATTTAGACTTTTGACCAATTATTTTTGTTTGATTTGTTTCTTTGTCTTCTTTACAACCTAACCCTTGTTTCTGGCATAAAATATGGTTTTATCACCAAGATAACTGTCTGGTATGAGTTAGTCTTAACTCTATTTTTTGTTTTTCTTGTTTTCCAGAAATTGAAGAACTGGTAGCAACATCCAGGTGAAAGCTACATTTCCCAACAAAACTTTGGAAAAAATGTTACTGAATTGACCACAATAAACACATTTTGACAGTAAAACTGGAATTGCATTGTCTAATTTATTTTGATTTAAGTTAAATATGTTAATACTCAATAAAACTGATGTAACATGGATGTTTTTAAGTAAACTGAATGTAAAATAAAGGAGTTATAGCTACCTAAATACAGTAATTGTACCAATTATTAACAATAAAACTTTGACCTAAAAATTTAGTTGGTTTAACATAATTAAGGTTGTAAAGGACAAAACAAATGACGCTAGTTGTACTCAACAAATTGAGTTAGTCCAGCTATAAAAGTTTCATGGGAATTACTCAATAATTAATTAGTTAGAATTACTTAAAAAGGTAAACGCAAAATGTTACTTTTTTGTCTTTTAAGTTTAACGTGCATATTTTTGTTAGAGTGAAAAGACAGAAGCTTGAAGGTGCCCTTCAGTTAGTCACAAGTAGCATTGCAGGTGCAAAGTTTTACATTGTCTTGGCACATAACTGATCAGGTCACTTGTATGTAGGAATGTGTCTTCCATTTTAAATACAGAACTACAGTCCAAACAAAAATACCCAAGGACATATTCACAGTTTAGAATGGGAATTTTGGGCTTTAGTAGTTAATTGATTTTAATTATGAAAATAAAAAAAATTACAAAATGTGCTCCTGAATCAGGTAAACAGGAGAACACGGAGGAGCAACCAAATATTCTTTAGTACCAGCACCTTGGCCACACATGTTCAGATCAATAAGACAAATAGGGCCAGCCTGAAAACAATGAGATTGTCGCCCAAGAACTCCATGAACCTATTTATAACCAAGGCTTTGTCCATCGGAATAATGATCCCACAGCAAGGCTGAGACATCTCCCCAGGCTGGAATCCATATCCGTGTTAAGGCTGCCACTGCTGCAGCCAAACACATGCCAGGAGCAGGAAAATAACCCCCGGCAGGGGCTTTTGTTGTGTCTTACGCATTATTCAAACATGCACGATGGGTTTCATCAATCTTCAGAGCGCCGCAAAGGTTAGTGGCTGCTTTAAAACTCTTGAAAGAAACCTTGACTTCATCAAATCTGATAAGCTTTTATCTTTGAGTATGTTGCACATAGGATCTGAGTAGACGGTGTTTTTTGCTTATTACAGGAATAAATTCCACATATCTAATTCATAGAGTCTAAGTAAAGTAAAAAGAAAATACACTTTAGAGGAATAGTTCAACATAAGTGTTTCATTTATGCAAGGAGTAATGTGGTTTTCTGGGAAGACGAGGCACTTAAATATTAGTAAATTCGATAGATGGTCTCATCCACTGTGGTCTCTATGAGAAACCAAACACAGAGAATTGAATTATATACTGTTGGTTTTGTCTTTATTTCCATAATGCAGACCTTTAATGGAATTACTTCACTAAGAGCAGAATTTTCATTTATCATTTGAAATTCAGATGGGTGCATCGTGGGGAAACTTGCTGACAAAATTGAAACACATAAAAGTGAAACACATGGCTGTTTCAGTCCATTTAATTAGAGATGGCAGAGGAGGACGGGAAGTGAAGGGGGCCATAAAGACATACACTGTTCCCAAAGCACAATATTAATAATTGCATGGTTCTTGTTTGTTTTTTTCAAACAGTGATGTGGAAGATTGCAGCTTGATTACAATTATCTCTGTATTTTTCTTATAGGGACAAATAAAGAACGACATACAGCTCTATTGGATTTATAATGCATCACACTAATATACTCACACAGACCATTCATTGAAGACACAGCCAAAGCTCTGACATATTGATCAAACAAGGATAACTCAGGGTGAATGTGCTTTTTTTTCTCTATCCTGCCTGCTCTCTATGGATAGATGGTATGATGTTTAACTTACTGCGAATGAATTTGGTTCATTTCCTCAGAGGCTACACTGCAAACAAGATTTAAACAGTATTTATGTTGCCGAAGACAAAATTGGGGGATATATTGATGTTGTTCCAGCTTGATCCCCTTTAATTTGTATTTTTACAAAATAAAAATCATACAGTGCCTTACGAAAGTGTTTACCCACCTTAAACTTTTCATCACATGTCATCCCATTACAAAGGAGATAGACCAAAACAAGTTTGCTTGGAAAATGGTACATGCAGTACAAAATGTATGTTATACAGATAGGTTCCTTTGACTTTGTTCAGTTAAAAAACAACATTACACTGTTTTGTTTTTTTGTGGTTGAGGTTAGGGGTACAACAATACCACTTTTTTCAGACCGATACAGTATCAATACTTGGATCTGAGTACTTGCAGATACAGAGACAAACCAGACAAACAAAAACGCAATGAATGGAAGTTAGGTTTTGTTCTCTTCTCTGCTTATAACAACAAATAATGGTGATTTAGATACAAAATCATATATCAATAAAAATTACCACAAAACATACATTTCAAGTGAAAACTAAACATTTTCTGTGAAGTTCATGGTTCATGGTGGTTAAAGGTATCAGTTAACTAACGCATACCAATACAAGTACATAAGAACGGTATCAGTCCTAATACCAGCATCGGTTGAAATGAACCAAAATGCAGACTGGCCTCCTATCCAACAATTGGCTAGATCCTTTCCCTCAGGGATTCAAAATCCTCTGCTCTCATCTCATTCTTGCTCATTCATCCTGTCAGGGAGCTCTGAACGGGAGGACATCTGAACTCGAGTCTTGCGGTGTTCCACATGCAGATCGTGAGGACATTTAAGGACTGGTGGTGGTCAGGACGAGGCTGTAATCTTGAGTCTGTGTGTAAAACGCTGCAAGACTTGAGTTCTGACGGCCTCTCGCTCAGAGCTCCCTGACCCTAAGGTGTCAGGAGGTGAAAATAGTCCTTTTTGTCTTAATTTCTGTTTTTACAATTGAAGTTTTATCATATATTTGGGTTGTTTCTTTACCACCAAATCATGTAAAGCACCTTGAATTGCCTCATTGCTGAAAGTGTGCTATACAAATACAATTGCCTTGCCTAGCCGTAACTTGTTTTCATCTTTTTTTTTTTTTTTTTTTTGCCGACCAATGAGGATACTAAAATTGAATTGAATTGCAGCTTTACACACAAACACAGCTGGCATAGCTGGCATATACACGTTTCTGTGTGTAACAAAAGTGGCAAATATCCATTAAGTCCACGGGGAAACAGCAGCTAATCTAAAGCCTAGTTTATGCTTCTCCGTTTTGACGGACAAGGATTGACGCAACGCCATTATCCGACAATACAAGGGCTCTAAGTCACCTTCGCAGGAACACACGGAGTAGAGGCCCAATTTCTAATCATCCGTCAACGGAGAGCGTATGCATCTGATTGGTCAGTTTCAATAACAGCCAGAGATTGTTTCACCAGAACGGGGGTTTATACTCTCTGTAATCAGTAGGCTAGTTAATGCAACAGCAATAAATCATTTGGAGCAGAGGTTGCGCTAGACATTTTTTGTCTGTTATTTTGACCGACAGTCTAAAAATATCGGGACATAATCTATTTTTACTCGTCAACATGCTGGGGGCAATCATCTGTTCAGTGGTATTTATGTTTTATGTTTTTTAAATAGATTTTTATTAATGAGTAAAATTCAATCCAAACCAGCTTAACAGAGAACAACATATACAAATGAAAATAAATGATTGCACTTAAGATATGAATACCTACTGTAGTTCCTCTGCTACATGGTACTGAAATGGGCACCCATAAATCATATCAAATAGTGGGATTGTAATAGAGGTTATTGTTTTAAGGTTCACTTCGCTGCATCACTGGACACCACATTGGACTCTTTGGAGCGTGCCTAACCAGATGAACCACCAAACTTTCCCCATACTTATTTTTTTAAATTTATATCCCTAAAGTTTAAAAAAACTGCTTATTTGCACCAAGGGGTCAAAGGTGTGACTACTAGTCTGTAAAAATGATGGAAAGCCTTTAGATTTTTCTGTCACTGCTATAAAAAACTGATCAAATACAGAAAATATTTGGTTAACACAAACAATGATTTGTGGAAACTGTCCAGTTTTCTGTCCTATGATATACATTTTTTGTATGCAGACTCAAAATCTGGATTCATCAAATGTGTGGTGGCCAGTCATACTCCCATACTCATATTCCTTTTCCGTCAACTGTTGATAAATCCCACATTTGTACCTGGATGTTAGTGCCCGTTGAATCATTTGTAAACTTACTTAACCATACTTTCTTACTTGCATTAACCGTATTTGGTCACACCACATCCTCTAATACATGCATTAAATCTTTACATTCCTACCAAAAATAATGGCTAAGAGATCACAGTGAAACATAAGTGCCACAAAAAAGAAAAGACAGACTTATTGAAAACGAGTTATGCTAATTAATTTTATCAACGATTTTTTGTTTTGCCTTCGTTATCAAAGGTTCCCCATTTCTTGCCCCAACCCAGCACGAAGCAGTTATATTTCATTTGCTGTCATTTACTTGAGTGGGACTATTTAACATCCATCCATCCATTTTCTGAACCGCTTAGTCCTCCAGGGGTCGCGGGGGGGCTGGTTCCTATCTCCAGCTGTCAACGGGCGAGAGACGGGGGACACCCTGGACAGGTCGCCAGTCCATCACAGGGCCACTATTTAACATTTTTGAACAAATTCTTTTCTATCAACCTAGGGGTAGCCAATTAAAAAAGAACACTACTTAGGAGAAAGTGACAGAGGTAGTAAAAGCGGTCAGGACAGTGGAGAAGTTCCTCTCTGCAAAAAAGGGAAAAAAAAATATTTGACTTCAAACTGAATACAATAAAACACCCCTCAGATCTTCTACAGGGGTTCATCAGATCATCACATTCGACACACATGTGGCTAGAGTTACTGGAAACATGCAAACAGATATAGAACAAATAGATAGCTTTATTTAGTTAATGTTATCTTCATGCAACAGCATATCTTAACTTATGTCATGTTTGGCCTTTTGCTGAGATGAACCCAACTGCAGTTACACTGGCTGACAGGTGTGCCGCCATATATCCAATCTACGTCGGAAGTCCAATGAGGAAACCGCCATAAAACAAAAACAAGAGAAGCATAGAAACAATACATGTATACGCCTCTTGAATTGACGCTCAGAGATACAATTTAATTAAGTCTATGAAGAGAAGTCGCAAGAGAAGTTGTAAAATATGTGTCGCTTATTCGGCGTTCATACCGAATACTACCCGTTAAAAGGCAAGGTTCCGCATTTCTCTTGTCTGATTGGCTGCTCTGGGTGATTTATTACTAATCTTAAAATTTGAGGAACATTACCTAAATCTAATGTTACCATTTTCCTCATGTTTATATCCAAGGACCAGTTCCTAAACCTAATGTGATCCATCTATTTATTTAAACATTTAGGAGCAGTTATATCCACAAAATTTAACATTATAACTTAGTGATAAGCAGTTTTTAACCAAACTCTGCTTGAGACCTCCAGTATGGATTGGCTATATGACGGCGCCCTTGTTGGCCAAAACTGCAGGACGGTATGCTTACTTTAGGGTGGTTTCCTGAACATGCTGCTCTTCTCAGCAGCATCGGTCGATGATCCACAGATGCCCACTCGTGTACATTTTACATCTGTTTAAAGACAGCTTTGGAAAATACGTTGCCACACATTAAGAGATTAAATGGCTGTCATGGCAGGAAAAAATTGCTGGGGGCAGAGGGCAGGAAGTGCTGGGGATGTGTCCAATGTGTACCATGCATGTTAGGCCCACACAGTTGTGTGTTATGTGGTGGAAGGTACTCAAGTGGTTTCAAAAAACAAGCCCAAATTGCTATCCTTCCACCACACTGTTTTACCATTGTTTTTTTAATTGTATAGTCTTCCTAAAAGCTGTTGTTGGTTTTACCAAAGCAGGTCAAAATAGAGGGAGAGTTCAATTTTCAGTTTGGTACAATCTACAGACTGGGAGAGTTTTGCAGCTTAATTGCAACTGTGCAAACCTTTACTGTTTATTTTATTTATTTCTTTTTTTGCGTGGATAAGGAAAAGGCTTTCTCCTGAAAGCCCCTCCAAAAGTCTGACATGTACAGTCTTTTTCTAGCCATGCAATCTTGATCTTTCACAAACTAAAATTTTTGGAATTTAAAACCCAAACCCTGAATTTTTGTTGTTGTTGTTCAATTTGTGGTGAGCTTTCTCTCAGGGAGTTTTACAGTTTGACCTTGGAGTGAACTTGCTGGAACATTCACTCCTGAGAGGACAGGCAGCCGTCTTGAATGTTTTCCAATTGCACATAATCTTTCTCACTGTGGAGTGATGCACCATAAATTGCTTGGAAATGGCCTCATACACCTTCCCAGACTGACATACAGCAACATCGCTTCTCTGACATAATTGCTGTTGCCGCTACATCTTTTTACTGTGCTAACACACACGCGACTGCTTCAGACCATTGCTGATGATCGGAAATTGAAATGCTTTTGATTAGTGGGACTTGGCTGCTTCTTATGCTCCTAATTTGTATGCAGGATTTCAGAATGGCCTTAGTTTTTTTTCCACATGCTGATTCTTTGTTCAGGCTTAGTGTCTTCTGAAATAGATTGACAGAAATACCTGGTGGTGTACAGTTTTATTCATTTGTTTGTAAGTGTACAGGGATGGCCAGATTGGTTGCTCTCTTCCCACTAAAAGACAATGAAAAAAAACAACTTTATATAAATGCATATATCAATGCTTTACATAATCACAAACTGAGAAATTCACCCTTTAATTGAGTAGCCTACCTTAATTTACCAAAGACAAAAAAACAGATCCATGTTGAAAATTGGTTTGAACAAAATCCCAAGTGGCACTAGTATTGGTACCTCAGCTGTAAATACTCACTAGAAACCCCTGTTGCCAAAAGAGTAAACAGATTGATGGATCTTTGACGATCCATACAAACACAGTTTCTCTCCTTATCCAGTTCTGGTTCTTGTCTGATGCTCTTTTCTCAACTCAGTCCACAGCTTTTCTTAAAGTTAATTCTCAGGACCGGGATCGACATGAAAGAAGGTTGAAGTTATGTCTGGTGAACTATTTCTGTGTTAATTTGGCCACATGTTTGAATAATGTTTCCTCTTGAAAAGCCCATCAATAATTCTTAAATTTCTGTGAGAATTCACTAAATATGTATTTAAAATTTCCTGTTATTTAAAAACAAATAAAGAGTCAAACAATGCATTAGGCATCTGAACAGTGTCCCCACCGCCTTGAGTAAGAGATACAAGATCAATTATCGTAAGATTTCCCAGGACTTTGAAAAACAAACAGGTGATCACAAATCCTTTGTTGTGCTTAAAATGATATTTCTCCCTTAAGTAAAAATGTCTGTTGCTGTAATCCCCCAGAGTTAGATACACCAATGTAAGTGAATGGTATCTATTAGCCTGGTGGCAGATACCATTCACTTACAGCGGTTTATGCTAAAGCTAAAGCAAACAGACTGCTGGCAGATCAGGGGAATTACTTTTTTCTCACTTATCCAACTCCTTGAGAAATTGTTTTATATCTCTTTAAAGAACGATTCTATAACTTTTGCACCAAAAAAACATGTGTTTTTGTAAAGTTTATGTGGCACATCACTATTTTTGATGTTTGTTTTAGGAGCTGTCACTACATGGGAGGGTGACACTGCTGTTACTGCACTATAGAACTTTTTACCCACAGACCGCTTTTCCGGATGTGCTGACTGAGTTCCGCTTTACGGCAGTACGCTACGCAGTAAATTATAAAAACAGAATTGCGGTTTTGAGACTTGAGCCATGGCAGATCCACCAAATAAACCAAAAAAGACGTTATCAGAAGAAGCGAGGAAGAGAAACTGTTCCCCAGCTGAAAGCTGCCAGAAGCTCTGTGACTATTATTTAAAGCTTTCAACTTTATACATATTGGAAAGAATATCAAAAAGGTGCGATTGTTGTTGTTCTGTGTCTCTCTATGTTGCCCTGTGATGAACTGCCAACCGGTTCGCAGTTTACAATTTCCTCTCCCCATATGACTGATGTTGTTGGGCCCCAGCTCCCCCTGTTATGGATGGAAGAACTGCTGATGTTAAAACAGTTGTTCTGTATCCATCTTTGATTCCTCATACATTTTTATCATACTAAGGAAGACAGAGGTGGGTAGAGTACCCAGAAATTGTTCTCAAATACAAGTAGCACTACTTCAATATAGTTTTTCTCAAGTAAGAATAAAAGGTAGTCATCCAAGAAAGGATTCAACTAAGAGTAAAAAAGTAAGTAAGAAAGGCTACTTAAAGGTCTCATTTGCTCATGTTTTTCAATGAATTTCCCGTTGCTTCTCTACATGCTGATAAAATGCTTTTAATATGAAACTTTAAAACTAATACCTACAGTAGGT
Organism: Apricaphanius iberus; assembly: GCA_028564705.1. Classification (NCBI taxonomy): domain Eukaryota; kingdom Metazoa; phylum Chordata; class Actinopteri; order Cyprinodontiformes; family Aphaniidae; genus Apricaphanius; species Apricaphanius iberus. The sequence goes on along the minus strand of JAPXFQ010002251.1, from coordinate 925,189 downwards.
AATGTGTATATAGACTTTAGAAAAGGGGGTAGGAAAAGTACTTCCAGTGACAACATATGTTTTTTTACGGTAACTCGTTCAACTGGCACAAGGTTCATTCACCTTTCTGCCGTCCAACAGAGATGGAGGACTGGGATGTTTTCTTGTGTTCTTTTTTTATCTTCCTATCTTGTATTGTCAGTTCACACTCCTACGTAAATGTTTTGCAGATATAAAGATCACTATTTTTCTGACCGTCTCCACGTCCAAGTCATCTGATAGAAAGTTAATACAATGGAGCCCTTTCCTTGATGATCACTGCAGACAGACTCAGTAAGAAATAGCCCCAAATCTGAATATTCAACAGAAGCTTTTTTTGTCTTTTGTTTTTAAACCGTAGATTGTTTGTTTTTACACAAGGAATTGGGGGGGGGGCACCAAGTGCAGAGTACAAGTTCCTGATTTGGAAGCATCACCAGGGGAGCCTTTACATGTTTTGACAGGTAAAGGAAGGAGCCCAGATTTATCAGGATGTGGTGGTGCAGTTTTGTTTTACTGTGATAATCTCCGATTCTTGAAAAAAACACATTCATTCACAAAAATGTTAAATCGAAATAGATTGTTTTTGACACCAAAAAATTTTCATTCTTTACCTTTTTCATTAATTTTAAAGTTATGAAATTAGGATTTCCAGATCATCCTGGGTTAATCAGACAGTCATCTGATTGCATATACGAAAAGAATCCCGCAGCAATTTTTTTGTTTTTTGAAAATTAGTTTGGTTGTTGACACTAAATGACACAAGACTTGTCAAATGCAAGATGTAGCGAACACAAATTGAAGCAGGATTCAGAAAGGTAGTGTTCACAAGGCACAGAACACTACAAACACAGGAGCCCTCTGCATACTCAGCCAATCAGTCAACGTTTTCTTCCTTTCTACCCTACAGCCTGTTACCCCACTTCATGGCACATTCATCTCAGCAATCAGTTTGTACCTTCTTCTCTCTCCAAGAACTGCATTCAGAAAAAAAAACTCCTCTCCAAACCCAGAAGAACATAATTAAAACTGAAGAGGGGCTCAGGTATTTTGATGTTTTCTTCTGTATCTCTCATCCGTTTGAAGGATGAATGTTGTAATCTTGTTTGAAAATGTATCCTTATAGTTTTGTTTCTGTCCTGTACCGAATATTTTTCCCCCAAAAATAAATCATGCAGAGCACATGGTTTACAGTATACACACATCATTAGGAATGCAGCAATACCATCCATCCATCTTCTTAACCAATTCAGGGTCACGGGGCAGCTGGAGCCTATCCCAGCAATTATCAGGCGTTAGGCAGGGTACACCCTGAACAGGACGCCAGTCTGTTGCAGGGCCAACACAGAGAGACAGACAACCATTCACACTCACATTCATTCCTACGGACAATTTAGAATGATCAATTCACCTATCATGCATGTTTTTGGACTGTGGGAGGAAGCCGGAGTACCCGGAGAGAACCCACGCATGCACGGGGAGAACATGCAAACTCCATGCAGAAAGACCCTGGACCGGGATATGAACCCACGACCTTCTTGCTGCAAGGCAACAGCGCTAACCACTGCGCCACCGTGCAGCCTGCAGCAATACCACTTTTTTCAAACCGATACGATATTGATACTTGGACTTGAGTACCTAATGATACCGAGTACCAATACCGATACTTCTACCAGACAAAAAATATATAATTTACTTCTTTGCTTGTTACAACAAACGATGATGAATTAGATTAAAAAATATTATTAAAAATGAACAGAAAAATAAAATTTCAAGTAAAAAATAAACTTTTTATGTGAAATTATTGCAGAGCTTACACATTTTCAGTATTGGTTCATGGTATCATTTAACTTTAACATGTCCAGGCCCATATAAGGTTTGCTAGAGAGCATTTGGATGATCCAGAAGACAATTGGGAGAATTTCATATGGTCAGATGAAACCAAAATAGAACATTTTGGTATAAACTCTACTTGCTGGAGGGTGGTAATATCATGCTTTGGGGCTGTTTTTCTGTAAAGTGACCAGGATGACTGGTCCGTATAAAGGAAAGAATGAATTGCAATACATCTGGACAATCTGAGTGAAAAGGCCCTTCCAAGGCAAGGGCAGGGAGATGAAACATGGTTGGGTCTTTCAGCATGACAATAATTCCAAATACACCTCCTGTGTAACAAACGAGTGGCTTCATAAAAAGCATTTTAAGGTCTTGGTGTGGCCTAGCCAGTCTCCAGATCTCAACCCCACAGAAAAATCTTTGGAGGAAGTCTAATATCTATGTTGCCCAGTGACAGCTTCAAAACATCACTGGTATAGAGCAGATCTTCCTTGAGGAATGGGCCAAAATACCAGCAAGAGTGTGTGAAAACCTGGTGAAGACTTACGGAAAACGTTTGACCTCTGTCATTGCCATTAAAGGAAATGTTACAAAGTATTGTGATGATCTTTTGTTGTTTCCACAATAATTTGCCAAAAAAATCTCTAAAAATCAGACCATGTGATTTTATAGATTTTTTTCTCAGTTTCTCTCTCATAGTTGAGGTATAATAACGATGAAAATTACAGGACTCTAATCTTTTTAAGTGGGAGAACTTACACAACTGGTGCCTGACTAAATACTTTTACCCCAGTGTATGGGAGAAATATTGTGTTAACTGAATATTTTCCATCTTTGACTGTATTTTTTTAGAACGGTAATAGGAAAAAAATTAAGGCTTTCTGTCATTCTGACCGATTACAGTTCCCAAATTGACCACTTGTTGCAGAGACTGATATTTTCAACATCATGCACAGAGTACAGGTAACTAAATCAATAAAAAAAAATTACATGAGAGAATCTTAACATGATGTCAGAACTTGACACTGTACCCCATGCATCATGTTATCTGGAAGCTGACTGCACATTGAACAGTAATAGAGAACAACCTGTACAGTCCTGTGCAAAGGTCTTGTGCCATACCTTATTTCTCTGTTTTCTTTTCTTCAGACATTCAGTTTGTTAGTTTATAAATTATGTCTGGACAGTTTCACCCTTTAAGATGAATTAAGCTGAAATAAATTAAGTTTTGCACAATATTCTATTTTTTTTAAGTTTCATCTGTGCTGCCAACATTTGCATAAGTGTATTTCCTTAAAAGAACGAAACAGAAATTTATCCAAAGTGGTGCTCAAATGAACTTGACATACTCCACTTTGTACTCCTAACTCTATTTTCCATAAACCTGATTTTGTTATTGTGTGCAGTTGAGAATGTTAGTATTGTATTTTTAAAATCTATCATTTTTGTCACTCTGACCCATGCTGAGACCCATTCTCCCCTGTAAGTGTCCATTCATTGTCCATGCATGTGAAACAAGGTTCAAACCAAGTTAAAACATTCCCATTATTACAAAATGTCATCCACAGGTGTATCTTAAATTAATTTGATAATTTTTGTCACTGGGCTTTTTGTTTATCTGTTTTAATAGATTTTACCCCATAATTGCAGTCTCTAGCACAATCATCTCACCACTATATCGCTTAGTGGTTTTGCACAATTGAGTTACATTTTAATAAAAAATATACTTTTTTTTTCTTTCCTTTGAAAGTCTCTAAACCTAATTCATCAAACCTGAAACCAAGTGTTTTTATGAAAGTAGAACACAGTTTATATCCCCAGAGATGGCGTGTTTGCTCTCTCGCTGATCACCATCGCACTCCCATTACTCACAGGAGCATGCCAGACTGGCATCTGTTGAGTGGGAGCCCCACTTCTACAACTTTAGAGGGGCCTGTATGCCTTTATAGTGGCCTTGAACTGTAAAGCAGAGAGCATGTTTTATTCAGATTTCAGACTGACTTGGAATCAGGTTCCCTTTACGTCCATCTGCAGCAGAGAGATAGCCAGCGATTGATGCACAATCAAGGGAGAAGGGTTTCAGTGAAGTGGAAATAATTTCTCTTTCTCTACCTGTCTGTCTTTTGGTCTCTTTTTCTTCTGCTTTATTGCTAAAAAAAACCCTGTTATGCTTCACCCAATTGTCTGCCTAGCCTTATCTCTGTTTCACTTTCTTATGCACATGGCATTAGGATGATTTGGGTTACTTCAGGAAAGCCCACAGACGGGAAAAGATATCTAGAGAGTCTGTTACCAAAGAAAGAGATGGCATGAAAGTCGGGGTAGGACAGTTGAGAGGAAAAATGGAAGAATCGGTAGAGATGTTAAAGGTTTTTTACAAAGAGCAGAAGAGAAGTGCAGTTGTCCTTGGGGACATAATTAGGCCTGAGAAGGCTAATCATTGTACATGAAATACAACCTCTCTCCGTAAATTAACACATAACCTCGTCCCTTTACTGCCGGGCGGATGGAGGACCCCGTAATCATTTCTGTGGTGTCACATCACCACCAAAGAGCTTGTGGAGAGGGATCCGACAAGACATCATGAGGTAGAAATATGCAAAGGCTTCAGAGATTTTATGAGAGTGTCTTTCTGAGGTACTCTAAGCTTGAGCAAGTGGAGAAATGTAACATCAAGAGAGGTTGAGGAATTAAGAGTGAGATGGAATCAGAAATTTTAATCTACATCTACATGCATATGCTCATCATGGGCAATAATATACCAATTTGGGCCTTTTAATGATTCAACTGAAACTTTATTTTTTTGAGTTGCAACAATATTAAAATAAAATGTGGTACAGAAGTTAGAACCTTTTGTGATTTTTCTGGAATCCAAATAGGGTCAAGAAGATATCACATACAGTATTTTGAATTATGTATGAATCTGACCTAGAATTTAGGCCATACCTTTTTGAAAATGTAAAAAAAAGAGGTTTATTTACAAATAGAATGTTAAAAAATGTATTCACAGCTTCTTCTCTTGATAGGCATTCAGGTCAGAGTCCAGTAGAGCAGATGCCCAAGAAGTAACTCCTCAGTGATTTTGAATCCTCTTAGAAGTAGCAGTTGAGGATTGAAACATGTGCTCTTACCATGGATTGTTTCACTCGTGGCACTGAACAAAGCGTAACATCCTACATGTTGAAAATGGGGACAATGACGTCACAGAGCATGAAATCTGTCCAGGACAAGATGGATCACACAGAAAAATCCAATGATCAAAGTGTTTCCATGGGGAAGTTTAATGTGTCTGTGATCCTCATTGGGCAGAGGAGCATCATGAAACGTGCCATGAACAGGGAAATCATGAAATACAGGCTCAAATATATATATAGATGTGCCCAGACCAGCTCACATCCTTGCCTAAGTCAGTCAATCAATCAATCAATCAATCAATCAATCAATCAATCAATCAATCAATCAATCAATCAATCAATCAATCAATCAGTCTTGATTTATACAGGATGTTTCTTCCAATCAATGTTGGCCAAAGTGCTTCACATTATAAAAACAAACTAACGTCAACAGATAAACCCATTAAAAAACACATTACAATGAATTCCATAATTAGTCAAATAAAATATTATACTATGCCAAAAACAAGATCATAGATGGGCTTCCGTGAATACCATTCTGTAGCTAGTCGAAAATCAATCATCATTTACTTTTATACTGTATAATATTAATCCCATTTCTATCTATTCACTCTTATGATCTTTTCATTTACCTCCTTATAACAGATTCTAAGTAATATTCTTTTCATATGAGACCAAACGTGATATAAATATATGTGTCTATGTGAACAGTTACACATCGTAGTAGCGCTTGAAGGTATATATATACTTTTTTTTAGACAGTTACTGTAGCTTAAACTTATTCCACTTTATGATTAGCTTCGGGCTGAAATGACCATTTGGGCCAGATGAGTGAACCTGTGTCAGGATTTAGCAATGATCCGCAACGAACATCAATACGTTTTCATGGATCCATAAAGCAGAATAACTGGAATGATTCTGGTCAAGCCTATTTAAATTATTATTGAATTGAATGTGATATATCATTATTAATATGACGATGGCAAGACTGACGAATATATATATAAACATCTGACCATCATAAAGGAAGCTTCATCTCCATCCTGCCTGAGAATGAGTTTTAAATCTAGCTGGTGATTCGGTCCCAGCGCTCCCCTGCTGTTTGCTCCCACGGTGTGTTTGAGCCATTTGCCAGCTCACCGGGGCTGTTTTTGGATCTGTTCTCAATGGCCATATTGGAAAATGCATTATCTCTTAAAGAGAACATATTTTGCAATTATTAAAACATACAGCTAAATAAATAAAAATGTTTTTACTTTAAACTCCTGGTTTGTTATAAGGATATCATTATGGCTTTAATGATGCATGGATCTGAGATTAGTCTTTGAGGTATCTGAAACACGCTGATGGTGACCTGAATACTGTATATTTTTAGGGTCAACGCAGCAGGGAATGTGTAAACTCGACAGAAATTCAGCTCAACCAGTGTTCTTGTCTCTTGACAGCAAGATTTGGCTTGCAGTAACCAAAGCCCCCTTTCTTTTTTCCCCCTCCTATCACTCCATCGCCATGTCTTGCTTCTTTGTCTCCTTTTTCAAATGGCTCTTTTTCTTCCAGTCACTCTCTCTATCTTCACCATCTCACCCCACCCCACCCGGTGACTTGCCATCCCTTGGCTCCACCGCATCTTTCTCTCCTCTTCTCGTAAAATACAATATTTATCCGAGTCTGTTTGAGTTCACTCACCCTTATCATTGGGTGTGCTCCCAGTGGCTCTGAGGTGGATTAGTCCAGGACTCATTGACATTATATTGGCCATGAAATATGTATATCACGATCAAAGGTGGTGACAAGAGAGGCGGCATCTCTACAAGAGCCTGCAACCTGGAGCTGACGGGCTCCTTGAAGCTAAGTGGGTGTGAATCACATCGTGCAAAGCCCAACCATTAAAAATAAATCACACATATACAGCATTATCCAAGGATGGTTTATGGACAAGGGAGAGTTTGTGTGTGTGTTTGGATGTGTTTGTGTGTGCATCTCAATGTATCTTTCTCTCTCACACATCCATACGATAGTTTGATTTGGATTGGAATTTAACGGTATTGATTATAACGGAGCTCAGCAGGGGATAAGTTGCAGACATCTTATTTTTTTTACCCGAGGCGCTAGATGAGATGCCTGTCAGCTCATTCATACCCCACATCAAAACACATAAACAGATGCATAATGCATTTTTGGTGGAGTGGGATTGGGGCAATATTAGTCTGAAACAGGCAGGATTACAAACTACACAAAATCCAAATTTAACCAAAGTCTATGAAAATACAATTTTCAAGTTATTCGTAACCCTAGAAATTGTTTTCTCAAGTTACAAGCAAAAACTTATATTGATTTATTTTGGATTTTTAGTGACAGACCAACATAAAGTAGGGAAGAATTAGACAGACAGACAGACAGACAGACAACATATATTCAGAAAACAACCACGTAAAAAAATAAACTTGAAGATTTTCCCTTTAGAAATAATTTTCACACCGTGTTACCCGTAAACAAGTAATTCTGTGCAGTTTCAACAAATCAACATTTTATTTTACAAATTTAGCCTAGGAGGAACAGATTATTATAGAGGACCGTCAGACAGTGTTTCCCATCTGATTAACAGCGTTCACAGTTCCCTTTTGGTGCGTGTGGCTGTGGTGAAAGCAGGTCTGGATGGGGGGGGGGGGGGATCATATAGACGTAACACAGACAAACTCCTTCTGTCTAATCTACGTCTTTTTTTCCCCCATTCTCATACTTCATCAAGAAGCTGAAGTGTTCCCAAAGAGGAGACTTTAATTCCAAAGGAGGCTATTCAAGCTCCTGCTCTCCTGAGTCGCTGGCCATAATGAGAAGCGGTGCTCTGTTGTCTTTGGTTAGCATTTTTGTTGGATAATGTTAAACACACTAAGGCATCCAAGTAGACACCAGGTTCGAAAGTGTGTTCCAGACTGATAGCTCAGTACCGAAACAATTGAACACAACTTGTACCAGAACACCCCTAATAAATAGATACATAGATTGGATAGATTGATTGGAAGATGAGGAACAAAAATGTAGTCAGGTTCACTGACTGCGAACCCAAATCCTATCACAATCCCTCTGTTTTTCAGATTGGTCACCTCCAATCTAGTGAGGAGTAGAAAAGCTTAACTCCTTGAGAGTTCTGCAGTTTAATAGGAGCGGGCTCCTACTGACCAGGCTTCTCTGGCTGCTGAGTGCAGTGTGCAGAGGGTGGTTACCAGTGTCCAAAATAGTCAGGAGTTTTTGCAGGGTTCTCCTCTCTGTCGCTGTCGCCACAGGGTCCGTCTTTGTGCCGACAACTAAGCCGCCCCATCTGATCAGTTTCTCAAACCTGGAAAGGTCAGCTTTCGAGGTGCCCTCCCGGACACACACAACAGCTGGTGACCAACAACCTTTTTTTCTAAGCACACTTCCATAAAGGCCAGATATCTGAAGTTTATGACCAGCTGTCTTGTCTCCCACATAAATTGTACATCTCTGCAGCTCATTCAGAGTTACCATGGAACTCATGGATACTTCTCTGGTTACAGTTTCTTTGGTTCGGGTTTTACATCCCTAGCCTGTCATGGTTTGTCGCTGATCTGTATGCTTAATAAATCTCTGAGCCTCAGAACATCTGGGTTAATACCAAGATTAAAATACACTAAAATAGGCGCAAATAACTCAATAAGCAACTGCAGGCATCTGGTTAGCTTGTAGCTAGGGATATGATATGAAAGGTGTGTGGATACAAATATATACTTTAAAATATTTTCAAAACATCCATCCATCCATCCATGGCCTAGTTTATAAAATCATAGTGAAATACACTGAAATTTGTGGTTAAATAGTGAGTTCATGTGAAACAGTTAAGTGCTTAGGGCAACTCATGCAAGGCACAGTGGCTTAAAATGGATAGAAAATGCATTTTCTAATGAAAGAACTTGCAGCCTTGTTAGCATAGATTCATCATGAAGGGTTTTTATTATTTAAACCTCTCTGGTCAACCAAGTTTATTCTGTAGGAATAGTCAAGACCACAGCATGACAGAGAGACTGTGGGGAATGTCTTATTCACATGACAAAGACTGCTAACTGTCGTTTTCTCTTCACATTATGTGTGCATTGTTTTTCTTTTGAGCAGGAAAGGAAGGAGGACTTCAAGTTTGAGTGTTTCAGAGTCATAGACATAGAGGTGGATTAAATGTTCCATTAAAGGGACTATATCATGCAAAATCACGTTTTTGGAGTTTTCAACTATCTTGTAGTGCAATTTCCTCATTAAAACCCCACCAGAGTGATTTTTGGCTTAATTCACACATGTCTAAGTAATCATCCTGAATCCTGCTCTCTGAGCAGCTGCCCCTCTCTCTCCTAGAAAAGGACTGAGTTCAACCTGTGACATCAATAAGTGAAAACAAGGGAGTGCTAGAGGTGTCTGCACCACCCCTGCAGGCAGAGCGCCTTACCTCTCTTCCAAACACACCCTCCTCCTTCTCAAAGTTCATTGCTGCTTCGTTTTTTGGCAGCTTAAAGAACTTTTTTTTGTTGGATTTTTTTTACTTTCTCTGTGAAACCGCCTGTTTGGCTGCATGGATTACAGGACTGTATTCTACATTCCTAAAGATCAGCAGCTGGATCAAAGAACAAAGACGCCTGATGCACAGAGAAGTAAGTAGCTACATGCTAATGCTAATGTATGTTAGCCATTTATCCAGCTGCTTATGTGATCTTATAATAGCCTTGTGTGGTTAATTAATTGATATGTGGCATCTCAGAAAGTTCAGTAAACTGGCGCAAACAACACCCACAACTTTTACTGGGCTGAAAAGATTGCTTACTGGACTCAGCTATGTTGTTTTTAGCTCTGTCTAAAGTCTGGGCATTTAGCAACTGAAATAAGCTTTATTGACTTTGTTTTTAACTAAAACATAAAAATAAACCAAATGTCTGAGCCCTTGATATAACAGAGTATCATTGTGGTACTTTGTGCGATATAGTCCCTTTAAGACACTGAGCAGAAAAGGGAAATAATCTGAACAATTCCTCATATTTCACATTCAGTAAAAAGGAAACTGACAATCAAGTCAGTCCAAAACTCACAATGGCTACCTTCACACTGCAGGTCTTGATGCCCAATTCAACCATTTCCTTTAAGGGGGTCAAAGGCTCGTCTCAGGACACTCATGCCATTTTAGGGAGTAATACACACTCAACAATGATCGTTCAGGTGAGTCTTTGTAAATGAGACAAGGTGCTTACTGTCTGTGTGTCTGCAGAGATGAAAATGGGTCAGTCTGTATCAAAATCAAAGCAAGTTTTGTTTTTTGTTTTTCAGAATTAACTCTCCTTTAGTCTTGTTTTTATCAAGGTATCTCTATTTTGACAAGTCTAAATTAATTTGACACTTTCAATTGAACAATTTCAACTTAATTTCAAACATAATTTACCCATTTATGTAATTGTACATAATGTCAGGAAGTTAGGGATTGAGAGTTATACTCCTATTTAACGAGTATATCTTATGAATCTTATCTTATGAATGATTCATATAGAATTTGACATTGTCCACTCTTCCACAAGGTCACCAAAACTGTGAGAAAACATTTTTTTTGAGCAAAGAACCATTACGATCCTTTGTTAAGCACCTACATTCCTGCAAGCTGTTTTTAACGCTGCGTTTCTTTCTTTTTGTTGTTTTGCTTCTTTGGTTTAAAATTGGAGATGTCATATAAGCTACCGTAATAAGGATGCTTTTTTGACTGACTTTCCTTTGATTTGTCTAAACTTTCACTGACTCGGGCAGCTGGCGCCCATAGCAAACTGCACCCATCTGTCACATAAGTAAGTTTAACTGGAAACAAAAGGCAGTTCTAAATACTTCTCTGCCAAAGATCCCTACAAAAATAAACTCTACAAACATGATACTTCACACTTTGAAATGACAATACTGTTAGAAGTCACTTTATACTGATTTTAGTATCCCCGAAATGGCAGCTTTTTCCTCTTATACTGTATCTCTTCTGGCAGTGGCAGTGCATTGCTCTGTTGGATGATTGGTAAATACAGAGCCCTGCAAATACAGTTGCACCCCTTGAACTTCTCAGTATTTTGTCATATTTCATCCACAGACTTAGATTTTAGGTGATAATTCCAAAACAATAATTTTGATAATTTACTAATCACTAATTATTTCACTGATTAGTTGATAAATCGGATCACATGTAAAATGTATGTTACTTCAGCAGCACGCAGCTGGTCTGATATAACGGTTTTACCTCTAAGTGTTATGCATTTTGTAATGAGACTATTAAGATGATGGCTGCAGTGGTGCAATGGTTAGCACTGTGTTGGTTTCGTATCCTGGCCCAGGGCATGGAGTTTGCATGTTTCGTCAGTTTGTCTTCAATTTTTTATTATTATTTTTATTTTTTTATATTTCCTTTTTGTGTAGTATTGTATATAAGATCCCCTATTGATAGTCAATGTATATAAGAAACCTCCATATAGTGATTGTATTTAAGATTTTTAATTCCTGTGTGCTCATTTCCTGCCTATTCTGAGAGCTGATTGTAACTTGTGAATTTCTCCATTGTGAGATTAATAAAGACTTATCTTATCTTATGTTCTCCCCGTGCATGCGTGGGTTCCCTCCGTGTACTCCGGCTTCCTCCCACATTCCAAAAACATGAGTGCCAGGTTAATTGATCACTCTAAATTGTCCTTAGGTGTGGGTGTGTGTGTGCATAGTTGTCTGTCTCTATGTGGCCCTGTGATGAACTGGCAACCTGTCCAGGGTGTACAGTACCCTACCCCTCGCCCGCGACCCCTTGAGGAATAAGCGGTTCCGAAAATGGATGGATGGAAGTTGATAGCTCATTTAACATTTATGAAATACTTATAAAACAAAGTGTTAAGGGTAATGAAATCACCATCACTACTGTTAATGGTACAGCTATCAAGCAATACTACAGCATGTTTAGTTAGAAGCTTCATCAGAACCACTGTGATACAGAATGTTCCTTCCTGAAATATAATTCTTGCCCACAGCAATTTAAAATCTAAAGTAAGTCAAAAAATGACATGCTAAGAAAATATGTATTTGATTTTTAATGCAAAAATAAAGATTTCCAGCAGCAGTTTGTTGTGACACTTGCGCTTTTATGTCCTGTAAACAGAAGCACCAGTGCTAGTTGCTGGTTCCATCTATGAACAAATGAGAACTAGCTTCTAGGCAGCAGTTCGGGCAGCAGAGGACGTCATGTGAGAGAATCTAGATATTTTCATCAATCTATGAATGCCGCCAGATGCCTTGGACAGAAGGTAAAATGTCGACATATCCAGGAAAGAGAGGACATCACTTTATTGTTGATGCTAATATTAGTGGCTAAACAGGCTAATTATCTTACAGAGATGACTGTTCCTCTATGTCGTCATCCACAACAGGGTTATTTTTAATGGTGCATTCACAACGCACGCGTCAAAAAACGCTCACAAAATGACTAGTTTGACGCCTATACATTTTTTAAAGGTAAATGGCCTGTATTTGTACAGCGCTTTACTTGGTCCCGACAGACTCCGAACCGCTTCACACTTCACAGATCACGCACACTGCTGCTGGACACTAGCACCACCAGGCCCTCTGACCACCACCAGTAGGCAACAGGTAAAGTGTCTTGCCCAGGGACCCCACAATCAAGACTGTCAGAGCCGGGGCTTGACCCGGCAACCCTCCAATTACGAGAAGAACTCCCAACTCCGGAGGACAATTTTTAAGGATGAAGATTGCAAAGCCCATGACGGGGGATTACTCTGCTGTCATTTTTGAAAATGGTGAATCGGGTCTTGGCTTTACAGATAGACAACATCGATGTTGGGAGACGTCTCTACAGTGAGACACTGTTTTGGTTAATGCTCAGACAGTGCTGCAGAAAGTTCACTGTCTTTCGCCGCTTTGAAGCTTGGAACGCAGGAAAAGTTTCGAAATATTGACGTGGCCAAAACACACAAACTGCCTCAGAGACTCTGACGCCCCCCTACAGCCTCAACTATAGACGTTACAAGTAATCTTGGCGCTCTTGATGTTGACATTTTGTGCGGTGTGAATGCACCATGAGCCTCTCAAGCAACACTGTTGTACTGCCACGGAAAACTGGTTCTACCTTATGATTTTTGCTATACTCATGCCTCTCTTAATATTCAATAAAACTCTTCAGAGCTATGTTGTCAGCTCACCATGATGCTGCAGTTTGGACTTTTCAGATGATGCTGCGGCTTACTCCAATTGTCACAAGTGCACATGTGAGTCAGGAGCAGAAAGGCAGACAAAGCAGCAATAGGTACAGCAACATTTTTTGAGAACAGAAAAAAAACAAAGCTTAAAAAAATTAACTGAAGTCAATTGCTACATTTTTGGTCAACAATTTTTGCTTGCCGACGTCATCGTGACAGATCGACTAATCGAGGCAGACTGAGATAGATCAACATAGGGCTGGGCGGTATGGCACAATTTTTGTATTACAGTATTTTTTTAAAAACATATCGGTATTATGGTATTAAATTGTCTTTTTTTATATACAAGGCCGTTCATATCCACACTATCTTATAAGAATGAAGAATATAAAAATGTGCTTTAAATAGCTTTTACTGTCATATGGACTGCATCATGTTGTTTTTCCAGACACAGGTGAATGCTATGGAAATAATAAAAATTATTATGATTCTAGTAGACATTCTTGATGTTCTAAGGCTGAAAGTACACTTGTTTTTTAACCTCACATTGACGCAAGCAGCAAATTGCACATTTTAATGGCTTTGCATGTAGTACTGAATAATCCCGCTAGAGGGCGGACTACAGACTCTGACCTGATAGTGCCAAACGAGAAGTAAAATAAACATGGCGACCAAAGGAGATTATTAGCCGGATAATATTCAGATAACGACACAAAAAAAGATGGCAGAAGTATCGTAGATGGTATGTAAAACATATTTACCGCTATTTTTGATTTCTTTCCTACTGGTTTTGCCGCAGTTGCCCGCATTTACCTACAGACGGTCAAATAGCGGGCAACACTCCCCACTACTGGTTACTCACAATAGAGCTTGTAAAAAATATGCTGTTCTGTTCTAGTCTGACATTTTAAAGCCAATAAACTTCTAAACTACAAACGTGACACATCTTTTTGGAATTACTTCCTCAACATTGTGTGCTTCGCTCTGGTAGCTCCTGCCAGCAGCTGTACTTAGTTAAAAACTTTATTTTTCACACAGTGGTGAAGAGCGTGTAGCAGTGAAATCCATCCTGGCTGAAACACTTCCGCTTACTAAATGTTCCGGAAGTTGTCTGAGGTATTCGCCAGTATAGGTGTATATTAAAAATTTATATCATAACGAAAATAAACACCGGTTTTTGGTATGAACCGGTAGACAGCCCAGGCCTAGATCAAACACATAAAGTAGTTCCTTATTGTGAGCTAGAAGGAAAATAATATTTTGTTAAAATTTTTAATTAAAACTTTCACATTTTGTTACAGATTCATCGAGAGCTTGACATTAACTGGGCTGTATATGTCTATCACATGCAATCCCGTTTAAAAAACACTCATTTTAGGGTTGTGGCATAACATCATACTTTTGAAAGGCACTGCAGCTGCTTTACAGTCAGGCCTGAATACATTCCAAAACTAAAATTGTGTTTTACTAGAGAACAGTCTGAGAAATACAGTGCTGAGAAACCCTTTTCCTAATCTTCTCCCTTAAATATTGACCATTGATTGCAACTAATGGATTGCTCATAAGCACATCTAAATCAGCTATTAAATGGACTATAACCCGTTGGAAATCAATTAGGCTTCTTTGTGGGTTCCCTGAAGTTAAATAGTTGTCTCATAGATCAGCAGAACTGAGAAAATATAATTATTTCCTGATTACTGTCTAATCCCTCTCTGACATTTCTGCCTTCTAAGTGAGAACATAGAGTTTTATTGTCCTTTTTGTGCTCGATAGTGTCTATGTTTGTGACCTGACTTTTTGGGGGGTGCCTGGTTAAAAACACATTTCAGATTCTGCAAGATGTTACCAATAATAAACCAAGCTGTACAGTGTAGCTCAAGGTCAGAAGTAAAAAACAAAACACAAACATACACCCACACTTGATCTTTGACCTTTAAGGTTTGTCTTCAGTTATTTCTTAGATCGATCAAGCTGCTAGAAACAGAAAGTGAGCTTTCTAACGCTAAATTTTATCTATTATGAACTGCTGTGTACATGCTAGATAGAGTTTGTGTGATGCTGCCTCTTTTCAACAGAATAAGTAGTCAAAGTCAACCAGGGACTTCACATGAGGGATTGCTGTGGTTACAGTCTGCATGTTCCAGGCACAACCTCACAATAATGAATCAACAAAGTCTGCTGGGACTCCTTAAATGGAGAAAAAAAACTATTAACTCATTGGAATGTTTGTATAATTGTATTGAAATTACTTTTCTTGTAAAGCGTCTTGAGATGACATCTGTCGTGAATTGGTGCTATATAAATAAACTGAATTGAACTGAACTGAACTGAACATGGATCAACATTTGGACCTAAAGGGCAATACTCAGTGAATTCACTTCAGGGAAAACACATTTAACACTGTTATTTAAAATACGTATTTTGGTATTGTGTTTGGATGATTTGGTTTAATTGGTTTGGCATCAGAGATGGTACTTGAGTCCTTGAATCGGACTCCAGTCCAGAATCGATCATGCGTAAAGGACTTGTAAACTGATTTGAGTAGCACTCCAATGATGTGCACTAGGACTTAGACTTGCCGCACCAGGACTTCAAGGACTTGTTCACTGAGTAACCATGTAATACTTGTTCTTTCTGAGATACGATCGGTCACTCTGCCCTGTACAGGCACACTCAATCACCCTGGCTTTGAGCGGCCACGGCAAGGCTGCAGGGGTGCTAATGGCTACTTTCTGGGGAGTATGCAGCCACATGACTGTGGAACGCTCCTCCCCAAACCAGTTCCTTTATTTTTCTATTCGTGATCTTTTATAAATTCTAAATACTGATCAGTATAGTTTCAAGAAAACAGTAACCTGTCATTTTACTAACAGCTTTAGCTAAACTGAATAACTATAAACCTCCTCTTGATAAACTAACATGACTTACCTACCATCTTTCAACCACTTTGAAAAGCTTTTTCATCCCTATGGTATCATTTCCCTTTTCTCTCCTTCGTTTTTTGTTGTGAGAGCTTTCTTTTCTGGTTATACAGCTAGTCTATCTAGTACAGTGGTGAGAAAAAGGCATTTTGTAACCAGCCCTTTAATTCTCCTGATCTGGCAGAAGTCGGTTTGCTTTAGCTTAGCATAAACAATGTAAGGGAAAGGGAACTACTAGCATTCTAGCATTTCACTTTTTTTTACTTTGGTTTACGCTAATCTAATGCATGGGAATTATTGGCATGCTAATGGTTTTTCTCTCTTATCAAAATCTTTGGAATGTGGCAACAGAGAAATTTTTGCTTAAGGGTGGAATATTTCATAAAACTTCTTCACTCTCATTTTCAAGGAACATAATAGTTACTTTGACAAAACCAGTAAAAATCAATGCATTTTGATGCGTGGTAGAAGTTTGGCATTGGTACTTGGTATCCGCACGTACTCAGATCCAAGTATCAGTATTGGATCAGTTTGAAAAGTAGGCAAAACGTGTTATTGTTCCATCTCTAGCCGAGTATATTGTTTTACTGTTATTTATACATTTTTGCTTTATTTTCTTTGTAAGTAAAATAAGTTCAATCTTAATAGAACAATTAATCATATATCAAACTACTATAGATTTAACTACAAAATGTCTTTAAACAAATATTGGCCTATGTGCAGATGGAGTTTGTAAAATTGAAACCCCATGTAATAATTTAGAGAGCAGCAGCAATACCTGAATTATGTTATGATACAAGAAGCAACACTTATTTTATATTAAACACTGTCACATGTTGAATTACTGATTTGCTTTAAACCCCTACTAATATTGACATGTTTTTCAATATGCTGTGTAAAATTTGTTCCATTGGGGGTGAAAATAGCTACCTCAGTGTGTAATTTTGTTGCCATAAAGTAACAGGCTTTAATAACTTCCAACAGAGCATTGTCAAACAGAGATAATCCAAACACAGCCCTGCGCATCTGCTCATGAGACCAGCTCTGTATGCAGGAGGGCCAAGTTGCTTTTATAACACCAACAGCTGCAAGGGGGCGGGAGAGCGGTTCAGCTCAGGAGCCGATTTAGATCCAAGCAGCTTGTTGGCTGAACCTGAGACAGTGGTGCACTGCAAAAACAGCAAGATATTTGTGATGCAGGTCTGCTGGCTGCACTATCTACCAACAGAGGTGCTAATTAATGATAATTGCAAAAGAGGGTCAATTAAACTCTCCACGGTGCCTGATTAGAGCCACTGTGTTAGCGACCAGTAAATCAAAATAGGAGCTATCATCCTCTTTGCGGAAAATACGGAGCTGATTCTGTGCTGCTGTTTCAGATTCATGTTCAACACAAGAGATGTTCCTCTCTCTCTCTCTCTCTCTCTCTCCATGGAACAGCCATGAGATCCATGATGTTGGAGCATACAGTGCCTCGCAAAAGTATTCAAATTTCAAGATTTGTTCCCATTCCAAAGTATTTTGTTAAGATTTTAGGTGATGGATCAGCTCAACGTAGTTCATAACTGTGAAGCACAAGGAAAATTATATATTTCAGATTTCAAAATGTTTATTAAATGAAAGCAGGATATGTGCCGAGATCTCAAAATAAATTGTAACACTTTTTCAAGACTTTTGAGGACCCTCTTGAATATAATTAAGACTTTGTTGTAATGCATTTAAAACTATTTAATAATTCGTCGTTAATGTTACACTATTTTTTTTATTGAATTATTTAGCAATGGCTGAATCAGGAAACGGCGTGGAAAGTTTAACTTGCCGAAGTTGCTCTCCTTGTCAAAGGAGTAGCTTTAGAACCAAAACGGTTAGGAACTGAATGCTGAACACGTTCACGGAGCCTAATGGCGATGTTTTTGTGGCTATAGCTCCAATCATGTACGATTCAACTGCACTGATGTCCCATAAGAACACACTAATTTTATTTTTGCAAAATTTACAGTGGTCCCACTGGTTGTTTTCTTTAAAATCGTCAACTTCTAGCCAAGAATCTGCAAGCTGACACGTCATCATTTTCGGTAGTTACTGCATTGCTTCGCTACACTTTACTATAAATTAGCGGGATATAGGAAATGGGTGACGACAACAACATTATGTAAAGTATTATGGTACAGAAAGCTGAGAAAAAAGCTGGCATTAAAAATATTTTTTTATTTCATTTTATTAGTTAATGTGTCTATTTTTGATTGACAAGTTTATTCCAAAAACATGTCAATACCATCCAAATTTAAAACCTTGCAAAATAAATTCCAGACATTTTAATAATTTTAAAGGGTCTTAATTTTCCTTAAATTATCGAAAAGTTCTTTTCGTACTCATTCCCTAAAGAAATGATGCAACAACTCCAAAATCACAGCAGTCATTAAACGATAGATAAAGGAGGCAGTAGAAATAAGAAGAAACACGCACTCAATCCACACACTCAATCAGCCTTTTTGGGGTCCTAGACCACTTCCATATTATTCGATCAACTCTAGGGGGTTGGAAACAACATAAACTGCCTTTCGAAGTGCATTGGGGCATTTATTCGCTCTTTCAGGCAAATATGAGCTTTCATTTGTAATTTCCAGAAAAAGGAAAAAAAAACATAAATCAGCAGTTGCCTCTTGGCATATTTAGGCAAGTTCCAGAAAAATGTAACAGAACAGGATAAATATGCAGCAGTAACATTATGTTTTAACATATTTCTGAAACATTCTGTATTAAAAAAATATTTTTTATTACATAGCTATTTCTGAAAACTACTGTATAAAGGTGTCTTCAATATTGAAACTTTTCAAAGGGTTCTAACTTTCTGAGTTACAGAATTTGACAATTTGAAATATATCAGTCTGTGTATAATAAATTAATCGAATATACAAATTTCACAAATTTGTATTTTTTTAAATGCTATTCCTGAAGTAAGTCATCATTTTCATGATATTCCAATTTTATGACCAGCACCAGTACAATGAATTACACTTGTGGAAGAGAAAATGAAGGTAATGTTACCTTCTGTAGTTTAAGCAGATAAATGTGTCTGTCACATCTGAGTAAAATAATTATTTATTTGTATAAATTTCAGAGCATCTTTATGTATATATATATATATATATATATATATATATATATATATATATATATATATATAATGTATTATCAAGGACCCCTTGCAATAACACTACAGACCAATAGAAAAAACACTGCTCTAATACACACAGGATATGGTGCTCTGGAACATCATAGGCAGTAGAGGGTGACATTGTCCTCTATTGCCAACATATAAACTGCGGAAGACGCCACAACAACATCTGTGGAAGCTCTGAGGAAGGCAAAACTGTTTGCGTAATAGAGGTTAAAAAAAAAAACAACTATTTGTGTATGACTATAAGAATCTTTGAGATAATATAAATTAACACAATATGACAACAACACGCATAACGCATCAAGATATTTTCAGAGTTCTGATGAGTAAATAGTCCACCTATGTGTAATTTCAACTCAAACTGTAATCTAGAACAGAACATTTGTGAATGAAGAGCATCATGAAGAGATGCTGTTAAGAGTCCCAGTTTACAAGATGCTTCCAGCTTGACAACAGTGTTGACCATGTAGCCAGAGATACAACGAAATGGCTTAGATCCAAGCATATACATGAGACAGAATGGCCCAGTCAAATTCTACTTCTAATTTAATATCTGTTGCAAGAATTCCAAATCATTGTCTCTGGACAATCTTGAACTAATCTGACTGAGCTTATTGTTCGCTCCTCTTGCAAAAACGTAGTCGCTAGAGTAGAAGTGCAAAGCTGGCTGCAATAATCAGACCCGGCATCATGGGCGGGCCTGGGCGGGCCCGGCCCGCCCATCTGGAGGACGGGCCCGCCCAGGAAAGATTACACTTCCTGTGAATATATTGGCTCAAAACGAACAATAGATGGCGCTCTAGATTACTAATTAGGAGTTTTAGTTTCGGTAAAAGAAGATCCTTTGGCAGTTTGGCACAGCAGCTTGCTAAAATGGACATTAGAGCTTGGTTTAGCAAACAGAAAAGCAATCCCAGCACAAGTAGGGATAATACATCAAGAGGGCAAGTGCAGCCAGAAATTGCTTCTGCTACGAGCACTTCTGCACCTGAAGCAACAGTAATTCCGCCACCGGGTGGCAGCAGCACCAGCATAAATTACTGTTCAGACGACCTCGAAGTATATTTACTCAAAACTCAAAAAAAAGATAATGCAAATGAATGCATGCAATGCATTTTCACCACAGAGAAGCTGAAAATCCCATATTTGAGTTCCATTATGTTTTATAAAGAGTTTTCCACAGAGCTTGTTTTCATTTATCTTTAAGGTTTGAGCAAAAAAGGTGTTGATGTGCTAAAATATTTAGTATTCTTTCCAAAACATTGTTTTTTCAGTAGACATTTGTGTAAAGCTGCTCTCGAGTTTCTAGAGTAAATTTGTTTTAAACACAATATTATATATTACATATAGTCCTACTATAGTTTAACACTGTTGATTTGCTTCTAAGATTTTTGTCGTTATTACTATTTTGTTAAACAACCAGGATATTTCATTTCAAAGGCCATATAAACAGTTATTTATTTGCTCGGATTTTAAAAAGTCCTACAATTTTTGATTAAAATGTTTTTAAAAAGCCTATTAAAATTAAAAATGTTTTTGAACCATTTTGAATACAGGTGTGGCTGCTGTGTTTTTGATTAAAATGTTTTAAAAAGCATATCAAGGTTGAAACTGTTTTTCAATAATCTTTTTGAAAAGAAAACGCTAGATTTTTCCCCCAATCTTCCGTTTAGAAAAAACGGTGGTGCATACTTCTTTCCAGCAGGTGGCGAGAATACATGAAGTCATTTTTTACCCGCAGTGATAAAGAAAAAAGAAGCACACAGCTAATGCAGCAGCATGCTAACTAGTATTTTTGATGTAAAAATTAGGAGAAATGCGGCAAAAAGAAGAATTTACTAAAGTTTTAAGCGGCAGGGCAGGATACAGAGGAAGACTTATGGACTAAGTACTTTATTAAAGACCATTAACTGGACATAAGGATTGTTTTTGTTTGAGATGACTCGGTGATGTGCAGGTGCAGCTGATAACGGTGAGTTGGACATAATTTTCTTAGAGACTCAGTAAAAATGGTTAGCCTACTGTGTCTTAATTTTTGTTTGCATCTTTAATTGGTATACATAATTTGAATCAAACAATGAATACTCTTAGCTTTCCAGTAAGGTATGTAGAACAAGTTAGTGACACAAAACGGTAGATTTGACGCGGAAGTATGTGTATGTAATGTCCACCAGATATATTTATAAACATGCAAAAGGGTTAATTAAAAGACAGTTTACTGAGCCCCCCCAGAAAAACCCACTGCCCCCCCAGGTAATGCCCTCTGGCGCCGGGTCTGGCAATAATGTTCTAGGTTATGCTGCTCTATCAACAATTTGATTAAGTACTCTGCTGCTTGTGGCAGTAATGTGACAAAAATTTGAAAGATTTCAAGCAGTATGAATGATTTTGTAAGGCACTATATATTTTTAGCTTAGAATACATTACACTAAGAATCTGTTGAGCATTTCTCTCTACTTATCCACCGACCCTACAGGTAAGCATACTGACAAACAAAACATTACAGCATCTGGTTGGATTTTTTTTTTTTTTTTGGTCTTGTGTAGATTCAGCAAGAAAATCTAGTAAAAACAGTTTAGAAATAAAACTATTTTTTCGTGGCTGCATTTACAGGCTGCCATGGGTCAAGCAAAAGCAGAAGAAAATAAAGTTTATGCTTTGGCTTCACTGGATGTCATAGTTTGCTGAATTAGCTTTGCCCCTGCAGGTCCTGGACAAAAAAAGCAGCTAACAGAATGAATTGGAAAAGCAGCTGGGACCACATGGTGATTATGTGGTTTGATGGTTCAGCAACCAATGGTGAAAACACAAGATTGGTTAGACCATTAGTTTGATTTCTTTCCCCGACATTGAACTTTTAATGGTCCCCCCAATAATTCTCTGCACTTCCCTGAAGAGAACTTTAAACACTGCCTGCTTTTTATCTTGGTGGATTTACAGTTTTTTTTTCAATCCATATATATCAGTTTTTGCACCTGCGTACTGTTTTCTTTGATTCTTTTTTGTTATGATGTTGTGGAGCATTTTGTGCGCAACTTCAGGAGATCAAAGTCGACAAAATTAAACATGTAAACACTGTTTGATTGAATTTTATTAAAAAGTTAAGGTTATCCTGTCTGAATAAGTTCAATTATAATGAGGCAATAAATTCATATAATAAAGAAATAGGTTTATTTGTTAATTCTTTTGGGACGTTGTTATTGCAGGAAAAGGTGTGAAATTCATTTGTCAAAGAGAAACTGCATACATCTTTTTTTTATTGTATGGGTGCTTGGGGCTAATGAAGGGAGTACAAAGCATTTCTGAGCAGCACTGTGAATTACATTATGTAAAAAAAATATAGTTCATCAAACTCATTACTAATTCTAAAATAGCAACATGAAGGCATTCAAAGAGCCTAAAAATACCCGAGCAGCCAAATAAGATTACACACCTAATGAACGTCCTTTTTATTAATGGATTTTACCTATAAGCCAGTTTTTGCTTCACAAATCAAGGTTGTTTTTCCCTAGTCTTTGCAAAAATAACTCAATTTCTGTCAGCTTTAATGGATAGTTTATGTAAACATTGTATTCTCAACATTACTTAGGTTATCCCATTTGGTACCTGGTAAATCACATGTACATACATGGACTTGATATGTAAGGTTTACATGGGCTTCACAGGTTTTATATGGAAAATAACTTTTTTCACATGAGGTTTACATTTTGTCCAATGGGCTTCACATGTGAATGTCCATAGGTTTCACAGTTTGTTACCATGAAAATGTTCCAAATCACAAACAACGAAAAAAAAGTTATTTCAATTTACTTGATAAAATTGTGTACATTGGTTCCACACAATCAGAATAAATAAATCTGACACAATTTAGCCTCTTTCATGTTGAATCACCATTATATTTATTGGGTGCCATACCCTTAATTTATTACATAACGTAGCCATATGATTTTTCAGTCATTAAAAAAAAATCACTTTCAACACCAAAGTTAATCAAAGTTTTTGTGTGAAGTGAATACAAGCTGATGATTCCCAGGTCAGGTATCAATCTCAGGTCACGTAGTTGGAAGGCACTGCCCTATTCAATACACCACTGCAACCACACATAATATGCCAGAGCTCAAGACCTATTTAATAATGAATGAGGACTCTTTTCTTATAGAATGTTTTTTTAAATACCCAAAATGGTTTTAATCACATTCAATATTTCTCCTTGTATGGTTCAGAGGTTGCCAGTGTTATAACTGTTTGTTTTTTTATATTACTCAAAAATTATGTTTAGTCAACTAACAGGTAAAATTTAATGTTATAGCAGAGCATTTTACTTTAATCTGTGGACGTTTTAAATAGGCAATGTTTTCCAAACAATTTTTTTAAGTTTACAGAAAGTTGGGAATACTTTTTAATATTTTCACCGTGGTACTAGAATAAATAGCCAAAATAAGAATACAAAAATTCTTGTATTTTTTTAAGGTGCACACAATAACCCTTATTTGACAGTGGATTGTACATGGCGGCACAAGAAATACAGCTGGGGATGGAAATTGAACCTGGGACTGGAGCCTCTGTTTTATGAACACCTGCTCTAACCACCTTTCTACACAATGTTTTAGAAGTTTTGTCTTCAAATAACAAATATGACTTTATTTTCAGTGTTAACTAAGCACGATTATATGGATTTCAGTAATACAATTCCTTCAATTTCCACCAACGCAAGAACATGTCATGCCCTCTGGCTCAGAAGCCAGGTAGTGCACTCTCTGTTCCCTTTAGGTGGGTGGCAGCTTGGCAGGTGGATTGTCTTCAATCAGCTGATTAAGTGCACCTGGGGCTGATCTTCTCCACTGCATAAAGCTTCTCTCTGGACTTCAGTTCCTCGTCGGACTGTAAAGCTGAACAGTCAGTGTCTGACCACAAAATCAGTCTGTTTGTATATTTGTGCCAGTACTTACCATTCTCTTTATTCCTTTAGTTGGAACTCTGCACACCCTGACCTCCAAACCCTCCTCTAACCTCTGTGGATAAGAACAGGACAAAGTCTGGATTTCATTCCCCTCTGCCCCCCTGCAAACTCCCTGGACCCCTACACCGGGACTCCACAGCTTCACCACTCACCCTCCATCACCCGGTCAGCGATCCACCTGCCACTGCCACCCGCCGGACTTCCCTTCCCTCACAGTCTGCTGCACCCCAGTTAAGCTTTTATTTAGTTATTACTTTTCGCTCATTGAAGTTGTTTTTTGTTAGGATATTTTTAGTGTAGTATAGCTTTTGTTTTGTTTCAGTTTGCTTTTGTATTTTGCTGGTTGTTTATTAAAACTTTTATTTGGAATTTTTGAGTTGTGTCTTGTTGTCCTGCGCCTGAGTCTCACCACCTGTAACAGAACAGTAAATTCAGTATTGTTGATGATTACTTAATTTACTTAATTGAATACTGTAAATAAGAGAAACATGCATAGAGTTTGTGGCATTTACTAGATTTATTCCTGTAAATTCAAAAACTTGCCAATTCCCTTGTTTTCAGTGAAAAGAATCTGCAAAACATAGGTGGTCACATGTTTTTCACACATGGGTCCAAGATTTTTCATGTGGTTTTTTTGTTTTTTTTTCCATAAGGGATCTTTTATATGTCCCGTTCTTTTTATCTGGCAAACGTTAGAAGACACAATTTGTCGCTAAATACAAGCCAAATTTTTGGAGTACATTACAAATTATTATTCTATAGAATTGTGGGTGATCTCTAGACACTTTAAAACCTTGTAAGTCAAAGCAAAAAGTTCAAATAAATGAGAAAATCTCAATGTCTATGTTATGATTTGCTTTTATTCTTATATCAGCTCAAATTCTTGGTCAACCATTTGCAGCTAAAATAAAAGCCAGCTGAAGCTGTCTAACGGGTACTACCCTCTGACCGAATATTCTGTTTTTTTCTCAATAAAAAGCAATTCCACTAAAATAAGCTGAGATCTTACAAAGCTTGTTTCTTACATATTTGGCAAAGATTTAACCTGTTTGTTTGTTTAGCAGCCTAACCCAGGGTCTGATTACTGCAAAAATATCCCAAAAACCAGTTCATGAACAAAAGTTTTATAGTCACTGACATCAGTCAGCATTTTCAACTCCTTTTAAGCCTTCAGGACTTAATGAGGGTCATTATCATCTGATAATCTCGCCTACAAATATTACTCCAAAAGCACACACACAGACTCTAGGAATCCATCTAGGAGAGAGATGTTCAAACTCTTTGCTACATGGGCCAAAATCCTCAAGTCGAAAATGATTTTTTGTTTTCGTAAATTAGTTTTTTTTTTTTTTTTTTTTTTTTGCCTGCTTAACAAAAAATGAAATATGTAATTCTCTAAACAGATGAAGTATGAATACTTGTAGAAAGGGGGTAATTTTAAAGCAATCAGCTTTTTCTCAGCAGAAAGACTAGGGTTTGGGTCACTCTTAATTTGAAAATGTTATTTTTAGCTATGCATGGTTGGCTCTACGTCCGCTTTTGCATTTAAAATATGATTGTTAAAAGATGACTAATTTGTTTTGTACCATGGGTCATTTTCTAATCCTTGTAATACTTATAAAAGAGAGTTTCCATCTGCATCAATAATTTGTGGTGTAAATTGCAGAATGTACTGATCTTAAATGGTAAAGGGCTGTGCAAAATCATTCCAAGGGGCCGCACGATGGACACCCCTGATCTAGGAGTTCACAGAATAATCCAATATGACCTTGACTCAATTTAGGTCGTAGAGCTCAACAAGAAAGACAAATATGTCGTGCATGGC
Source organism: Apricaphanius iberus (assembly GCA_028564705.1). NCBI lineage: Eukaryota > Metazoa > Chordata > Actinopteri > Cyprinodontiformes > Aphaniidae > Apricaphanius > Apricaphanius iberus. Next base: position 899,098 of record JAPXFQ010002251.1, on the reverse strand, counting down.
AGAACTCTAAGGTGAAAACCACTACTGACTTAAAAGAACACAAAGGCCAGTAACAAATTTGCCACAAAAAAAAAACAATATTGATAATGTTTCCCAAGACATTAAGGGTAATTATTTGTGAGCTAACGATAAAATAATCCGATTTGATAAAATGATTTCAGCAAAAATAGTTTAAAGACAGCAGTGAGACCAGCGATGTTATATGGTTTCGAGAATGTACCAGTCTAGATCTGACGGTATTTCAGAAAATTACAGTACATTGACGGTCAGCTATGGTGAGGGTTTATGTGATAGTATCAAGCAGCTGTGCTTCTTCAGCACCTGGACATCTTAAGTTAATCGGAAAAACAACTAAATCCGGGAAGTCACATGGAGTTGTATAGTGCAGGCCCCCGTATGTACAGAGGCCTCAGTTCTGGAAAATCTTGAACTGTCCTCTCCCTGTGGGCCTTTGCCACATGTCTTCCTCCTCTTCTGCCCTCCTTCTACATCATCTGATGTCGGAAAAAAAAACATCTTAGATGTTCACTCATCAATCTGTGCCTTGTGCAGCAGTAAAAATTATCAACGGCGCGCCCGTGGGGAGCCCAAGTCTCCTCCTTCCGTTTGGCCCATGGGTCTCCTGGCTAAAAAAGTAAATGGAGCTAATAGAGATAAAATCAATGGAGCAATACAAGTTATTCACTGGTCCGCTTTGTCTTACGTCCTGAATCACATATATGTTATAACTCAATTAAAATGATAACTAATAATTTCAACTTTGTCAAGTAATTTGAGATTTTTTTTGATAGTAAAAATTTTAAATTAATAGGCCTACAAATCAGAAGTCACATATATGACATCATGCAGCTAATGCTAGCTAGCAATGGCTAGCACATAAATATAAACACTCACAAAGACCTTGTAGAGCTCCTTCCACATGCTGGCTCTCACTCTACCCTACTGTTTCACCCTCACTGTAGCTGCTACTTTCCACATCGTCAGATTTATTGTGTTTTTTTTCAGCATTTAATTCTCAGTCCTTTGTCCTAGAAACTATGCCCCTTTGTTTCATTTGTTTATTTGACAGGGACATATATACAAGCATTAAACTGTATGTGAAAAGATGCTTTGCACCAGACTATAGCTCTTGGAGCTAATTTCCATCTGCAGTCCCCAAGACATACTGTCTTCTTCTTCTTCTGCAGTTGTAGTCTGCTAAGTGTTTTTCAACCTAAAATAACTTTTTCCACCGTTTAAAAATCAGCTTTTTCTCTGCATCAATGCATCTTTAAAATTCACAGACATCATATGTTTGATCCATGACGCATTTCAAACAGGATCAGAAAATAAATTTTATCGCTTCACTGACTCTCATTCTTTTTTTTTGGCAGTAGGGGAACCATGGACCGGAAGTAGTCGTAGTAGTAGGTCTCATGCTTGAAAACATGAAAAATCCAATACTGTTGAATACTAACAACTTTGCCAAAAAAGTATTTTCAGGACCAGTTTTGATGTATAGGGTTTGTGTTTGATCCATAAAGTTTGGTCATTACAGACAGCTTTTAGTCTCTTAATAAATGACATAATCATTTGAACTGCTTTTGGCAATAACTCAAGTTATCTTAATCTGAAATCGGAAGAATTTTTTCACAGCTCTGCATTTTTCTGTAACTTGTGGGAATGTAAGTCTGAATGCATTACAATCAGCTAAGACCGTTTTGAAGAGAAGTGTTAACATACTTTTAAAGTTTTTTATTATTTATGATTTAAAAGGGGTAATCTAAACCATAAATTATCCAAGCATACATAATAGAAGTTAAGGTGTACTGTATGGGCAGAGTCAGAGGAACATCCGATTGCCATATTTCAAAATTCAGAACACAAAACAGCTTTCCTAATTTGCATTCACCAAAGTTTTTTTTGTAATTGAGGGCATCTCTGGGAGGCAACAGTAATTATAGTTGTTTCACCGCTCGAGCTGTAGCCACAGGCCCTCTATAAAAAATCTGGCACATATCAGCTGGGAACAACGAGCACAAGGTTGTCACCCAAGGGACATTTCCATTACGTGACAAAAGTGTGTAGGTAATTTGATTTACTGTTTAGTTTCGCAACCCCTGTCAGACCTGCAGCCATACACAACGGTGGGAGTGCATGAAGATTGACTACAAATGAGAGAAGTGACCTGCCAGGGCTGCACATTTCCAAAAACAATTTAAGCTATCATTTAGCTAGAGAGATTAGTTGATAAAAATGTGTTTCATGGCTGATTTCTGACCAACGTTTCAGGTGTGTGAAGATAATTGCCTCTGGGTTTGACTTTACTTCTATCAGCAGAGGGCAAAAGCATCAAGAATGCCACCTGGCTAGTCTTTTGGCACGTCTGGGGAAAGAAGAGGACAGTGCATGCTGTAATGTGGAATCAAATGATAAGAATTAGTTTTTAACATTCAATTGAATTATTCTTTATTACATTCCTTTTTATTGCAACCACTATTAACTATATCTAAATTGTGTGAGTGCACTGATTAAAGATTTGGATTTAAACCCTTTGCAGATGAATGCAGAAGATATTCAGTGACCAATAAAACACCAAACTTTTATTCATAAAAAATCTGCAATAGTTTGGAAGTATGAATATACTCAAATCTTTTATCAAGATTGACAGAAATGTGCTGTGCTGAAAAAAGGGAAACAAAGTTTGAAAAGGCTAAAAAAACATACAAAGTAACTGTGGCCTCAGTTGCCACAGTTACTTTGAAATGGTGGTCTGATTACTGACTACTGATTACTCCTTACAAAAGTAACTTAGTTACTTTACTGAATACGTTATTTTAAAAGTAAGTAATTTTGATTACAAGTTACTTTATAAGTTACTTTCAGCAGTTACCAATAACACACCCACTGCATCAAAATCAAAATAATAACTTTTTTGTCAATACTCACTTTATTGGAAGTACATTTTAACAGTAAGACCGGAAATATTCTACTTAACCTCTCGTTGATACTAGCAACAGGCTACGTCTTGGGCATGTACTTGCTTGCACATTGCATGTAGTACTGGAGAGTTCCACTAGGGGACAGAGTACAGAACTCAGATTGGATAGTGTAGGGTAAAAAATAGATAAACATGGCAACCATAGTGGAGATAATCAACTGTTTAATTTTTAGATTACGACAGAAAAAGACGGCAGCATGTACTAAATGGCATGTAAGACCATATTTACCACTATTGCTTGTTTTCCTACTGCTTTTGCCACTGTTGACCCTGTGTAACAAATAAATCTTAATAGTAGTGCACAATGGCTTGAACAATTAACTTCAATTTGCTTACTGGTATAGAAATAGTAAAACAATAGATTAGTCGTTACTGGATTGCAAGGAAATCAGGGTACATCAATGTATGCCAGGAGGAAATTGGAATCAAACCCACTACTTTGCGATTTCAGGACAACTACTCTTTCATCTGAGCCATTAGATAAAGTAACAGGTACAAATGTGAAGCAAAAAGAGGGAGTCACCAAAGAGAGAGCAAGGAATCAATAGAAAGGGTAAAACAGTAAAGATCCTGGCATATATCAGAATGATGGACTCTACACAATCAAAATCCTGGGTGAATGCCCCTAGGCAGAAATGTTGAAGTAAAAGTAAACATCGTCATAGAATGATTAGCCACTGCATAGCAAACAACATAATCAGAGCGAAGAAATGGCTGATCTTGAGATTTCCCACCAATGATTAGAGAAGGCTCAATTGACACTAACTATGACAGTCTAAGTACAGTCAGCAACAGAAGCAGATCCGAGGCAAATCCTGACTATAATTGCAAGTTGTGAGATGGTGGCAGGAAAAGTATTAATGCCATAACCAATTGGCTGAGTAGGTCAAGCACTCTCACAGTGATGGTGCGGTCCACCATATAGGTGGTTCACACTGGTGGACATGACTGTGACCAACACACACAGGTGATGGCTAACCAATTGTTTTTGGGGGGGACAGAACAAGAAAGAAGAGATCAACATAGAAATCCCAAGCAACTGAAACATCAAGAAACACCAAAAGGTTTGAAATATTAATGGCTAAAAGAAGAATTTAAGAAACTGTGGACTGTTAGGGACTAAGTTGGGCCAGTAGTTATTAGAGCACAAGGACCCATGAGAGCTTCAATCTCCTGCTGCAGTACAGGCAATAAGTCCAGAAAGTACACAATGCTGAAATGATATTTATAATGTGGACAAAAGAATTCTCAGGGATATCTATTAAATTTGTTGTGGGTGCATGTCAGTGTGACTGTCAAATATTTTGAGTAATGGTGCGTTCACACCCAAAGGTCAACACGTAGAGCGGCAAGATAATATGTTAAGTCTATGGTTGAGGCAGTCAGAGGGCCATCAGAGTCTCTGTGGTGCTTTGTGTGCTTTGGCCGGGACAATTTTGGAAAATTTAGCTGGTTTCCAAGTTTCAAAGTGGTAAAAGCCAGCAACGCAGAATTTGAGGTAGCTGAACTTTAGGCACTGTCCCCTGAGCGTCAACCAATCAGAACGTCTCACGGTAGTGATGTCGCCCGACGTCGACATTGTCTAGTCAGCCAAGATCTGCCATGGTTTAGAACATCCAGCAGAGAAAGGCTTTGAAAGCTTGTCTTAAGAATGTATAGGCTTCAAAGTTTTGACACAGACAAAGTGTGTGTGTGAACACCCCATAACTCTTTCAATTTAATATAAGCAATATCATATCAGAGTTAAGTAGAGGACCCAAACGCAGCAGGGCAGAGTTACATGCGATGTGTACTTATAAAGAGTTTAATTAAGAACTAAAAATATTTACGAATTTTAGGGAAGCCACATGGATACCAAAGTAACAGGAGCAGAATAACAGAGGATCCTGCAACGAACAATCAAATTGGTAAGGCTATAATTAAATTAGTAACATATTTACATACAGAAAATTGGGGAATGGTCATGGTTGCAGGTGATGACAATCAATGAAACAACAAAGAAACTATAAAGCAGAAACCTAAATGATACTCAAAGTCCAAACACCCAAGAATAATGGCAACCAGTAAACCTGTCAGGCAAGTTTTGGATGGTAGAAAGAAAACCAGAGTATCCATACAAAACCTACACACTTGCGGGAAATAAGGCCCCATCTAGGATTTGAACCCAGTGCCTTCTTCCTGTAAATTAACAGTAGCTAACAGTAACCAACTATTACATCCTCTCAATATAACAGGTCAAATTAATTTGGCAGGCAAGTAAATGGCCTCTACTTGTCCCTACTGCTTTATCTAATCCAGAGGACCCCATAGAACTTCACACTACATTCAGTGATTCACCTGTTCACACACTGGTGATGGTAAGATACATTGTAGCCACAGCTGCTCATTGACAGAAGTGAGGATGCCGAACACTGGCGCCAACGGGGCCCTCTGACCACCACCAGTAGGCAAGGCAGGTGAGGTGTCTCACCCAAGGACACAATGGCATGTAGCAGGCAGAAGCTGAAATCCAACCCACGATTTCCAGGTCACAACTCTACCACTGAGGTACAGCCGCCCTATTAAACAATTTTTATGAAATAAAGCAGAACACTGATCCGTCATCTATACCTTCTATCATTTGTAGGGTTATAGGTGTCTATCTACAGAAATTATTAGGCCAGAGGCAGGGTACACCCTGGACAGGTAATCAGTCAATCGCAAGACAACGAGGAGACATACAGGACAAACAATCATGCATGCTCACTCTCATTTTAAAAGACAATGTAGAAAATCAATTAACTGTCATGTTTTTTGACTATGGGAGGAAACCAGAGTAGACAGTGCATGGATGCACAGGGAGAACATGCAAACTCCATGCAGAAAGACCCCAGGCTGGATTCAAACCCAGGACCCTTTTGCTGGAAGACAGCAGTGCTGCTAACTGTCACCGTGCAGCCCTAATGCAAAAATATCAGCCTAGAAAACATCACTTCTAAATGAGACGGAGCTGCAGCAAAGAAACATTAAGTATTTACTTACCGTTTTCTACCTACAGGGTTGCCAATTACTAATCATGACGCTTTCGATATGCACATTAGCCTTTAAGTAGCAGCCTACTTCACTGTTAAAGTTGGTTGGAAATTTAAGCCTGACAAACTGGCTAAGTCAAGCAGTGGAGAGGCAACATACATTTAGTGAGAAAAGTGAAGAACATGCTAGCAGCTGCTTTGTTTTTATCATGGTTTAATAATGCATTTGCACACCAGGAATGTACAGATCGTATTAATCAATCCCAGCCTCTTTTGCGTCTTTTGCTTTTAATCTTTCAGTAGCCTGTACTTGGTAGGCGGAAGGGGATCCTCATGTTTAAAAGGCTTTTGTCATTATAGTTGAAACACATTGTAGTAAGTCTTCTTAAAGCAGTTTACATGGATACGGTATGACAACCTGCCTAACATTCAGTCCCACTTTTGCTTCCAAAGCAGCCCTGATCTGTTAAAATATCGCCATAACTATATCCCTTTCATGGTCCCCGCTGGATATTGGGTGGTTACTGTGGGATTGTCACGCTACAGACGCGGACAGGCGATGCCTCGAGCACGGGCGGTGGAACGTCAAGGTCTTGGAGCTGAGACTATCGATGGAAGGGATCTCCCAGAGTTGGACGTGGAGCTGAGGTCGAGCAGGAGGTTGGTTGGACTAGCTGATGGATAAGGCAACACTGGTCTGGTTGGGAAGGACTGATGCGTTAAGACGGATCAGGAGATCTGAACGACGTGAAGACGATGACTGAGCAGAGTGGAAGAGTCTTTTAAGCTGAGGGAAGAGTGGAGTGACTGTCAGGAAGCTCATCAGGTGCGGCTGGTTTGAGTTGGCTCTAATGGCTTCCTGACAATCCCTGATGGTGTACTGCTGTTTCTGCCACCAGGATAAAATTGGGAGAACCTTTAAGTCCCTGATGTGATGAGGTTGAGATTACAACTAACCAAAAAATGTGAATTTTAAAGGGAAAGTTTTTTTGGGTTTTTTCTAACATGGACCTTATTTTTTGCAAATATTACTTTTATCTACTTTCCAAGAGAAGTTTGAAGCCACTTGGGCAGAAGTTTTTATCCAGTTGGAGTGGGCAGGAGTTTGCCGCCTGTAATAAGGCATTATCTGCTCCATTTTAACCAATGTTTCGTTATTATAAACGTTAGCAGTGTTGTGGATTTAAAAGGTAAATATAGCTATTTGGCTATTAAAAGTTAAAGGGGCTGCTTATGGCAGTCAATAAGGTAAATAATTATGGAAAATTATTATTTTTCGGGGCACCACCTATTTCTAGGAATTATTAATAGCCAAATATGTATATTTATCAGTGTTTAATATAGTCACCTGCCTCATTCCTTCAAGTTTTCACCTCGGCACCTGCCCAGCTAGGGCTGAGGTGAAAACATGAAGGAATGAGTTTACTTTCACCTTTTAGTTTCATGATTGAAATAAATGAACTTTTATGATGATATTCTTATTTTGCAAATTTTATCTGTATTTTATCCTACACAACCATAAGATGCTGCACTGCATCTTGGGAGATCTTGGGAATTTCGAGGCAAAGCCAACACCTTGAAATTGTTGTTAAAGGTCTCCTTTAACTGACAAATACGTGTTGTTTTTAGAATACGATCAGTCACTCTGGTTTGCATATTTATGCTACTTGGGAACATTTTATTTCCAAACCCCATTGTCTGTATTAGCCACAGAAAGGAAATAGATGGTGAGTCAGAAAAAGCCAGTCTCTTCTACGTCACAGAGAAAATTAGTATCCATGGTTTTGTCCACCTTGGTTTGCGATTGCCCACAGGAAGGCAGAAGTTAGCTATTAGCAACTCCACAACATGGCAGAACACGTTTGGGCTTGTGTTGTTTGGGGACTCAGCACATCAGTGTTGCAAGTTTAACCCACGAAAGAGGAGCCGAGGAAGAAATTATTGGAATTTATCTTGGAACACCAGTGTAAGTTGTTAGTTATTTGTTCGAAGGCAGGAAGAACAAGTGAATGCGACCTTCAAATATTGTCTGCTAGAAAGGTACCCCAACCATTAGGGAAACTGCCTCTAATAGAAGGTATACACGGTCTACACCATGCTTAGGTAGGTGGTACCAGCCAAATTTACATCCACGGATCACAGGACCTGAGGTTTTTCCCAACAGAAAATTGCCAAATATAATTAATTATCTCTGTCAGCTTGCCTTTTTCCCACAGAGTACACCTGTGCCAAATTGTTTCCAAGTAAATGGTGCACATGCACCTGTACAGCCAGATGGTGTCAAAAGTGTGATTTATAAGAGGAGGCCACCTACTTCCATTACTCTCTGGTACAGTTTGGATACTCAGATGCCTATTATCAATGCGTTTGGTAGTGGTCAGGGGTCGGTATGGGCAAGCTGAATAGGTTATAACTACACAGCCCCATGTGTAACAAACCGCAATTCACTGTGCATTCTGGTGTCTTTATAAACCAACATCAAAATTCCTAAGTAACATGAGCCACAGTAGCTCATCTGCTGGATTAAAGCAAACAGGCCAGCCTTTGCTCCCTACATATGTCACTGAGTCTTGGCTGGCCATGATGCTGTCATTGGTTCACCACTCTCTTTCTATCACTTTTGCTGGATACTGATCACTGCAGAAGTTGGAGAAAACCAAAAATCCTTGGAGATCCTTTGACCCAGTTATCTAGCCAACTCCGCTTCACTAAAATTGTACATTTTCACACTCTCAATTTTTTCCTCCTTCTAACAAATCAACTTTGAGAACAAAACATTATAATTCTACCAATTATAATAGGGATGCAACGATGCGACTTTTTACAAACCTATACAGTACCGATACTTGAAACTGAATACTTGCAGAAACAGAATACCAATGTTGATACTTCTACCACACAAGAAATGCAATGAATCAGAAAACAGGTTTAATTTTACTTTCTGTTTGTTATAACAAATGATGGTGAATTAGTTAAAAATTAAATCTTAATAAAAATTACTGTATCAGTTCATGTTGTTGGTTGACTTTAACCAATACCAGTATGAGTATATTAGAACAGTATCGGCCCAATACCAGTATTAGGATCGGGCTGATCAGGGCAGTATCATATCCTACCCACTGACAGATGGCATAACAATGTGGTAAGCAACTCACCTATCATGTTATCACCGATCAGTTTATGGTAGGGATGTGTATTCGCAAGAATCTGGCGATATGATATGTATCACGATATAAAGGCAACAATACAATATATTGCGATATATCACAAGACTATATATTGCAATTATTATAACTGAATTTAACTGTAGAAAATGTGTCACAGCATTCTAAACTCTACAACCTGTTTCATCCTTGACACATCTAGTTTTATTACTAGATCTAGTTGATCCACTCATAACAAGCGGGTGAAAACACATCATGAATCAATACTTTGATTTTTGAATGTCAATACAATATGGACATAAATTATTATGATATATTGATATATCAGTATTCCTTACATTCCTAGTTTATGTTTTGTGTACAACATTCAGGCACCCTAGGTTTCTTGACTGTACATTTGGTATATGTGTTGAACAGTCCTGAATTGTCAAGAGTCGTCGTATTCATTGTCGGTGATCCCAAGCTAAGACTGTTGGGTAGAAAAAAAAGATAAGGAATCCAACACATTCACCAATATTTATAAAAATATATTTCACAAAGTAGGAAACAATACAGGGTTTCTTAGAGTACAGGGAGTAAATAATTGAACATACACATTTATAAGCATTAAAGCACAGTAGAAAATATGATCTGCATGTAGAACTATCCCATATATATTGTTTCGTCTACTAAGAACTGCCAGAATACTGTGTCGGTACAAACTGAGTATGCACGCAGCTGTAGTGCCATTGAAATTGTCATTATGTGCAAGAGCTAACGTGCAGAGACAAAACCTACCACCTCATTGAAAGCTAATGACGTTAGCAGTAACTCTATGTACAGAACAAGACTTTTTTTTCTTTCTTTTTTATTGATATCATACAGTGTAAGCACAATATGCACATGGTCTCAGTTGCTGTTTTCATTTTTCCTTGGGCTAATGTGATCCATGTTTGCTAAATGAGATTTGATGTTTGGAGAAAGTCACACTCCTGGGTGCTACTTTGACGGTTGTGCTCAGGGGCTCGCTTGCTTTACCCTCGAATGCAGTCCGAGTTGTATTTTAGTCTCAATCAGCATGTGCCAGAAATGTCTTAGTACCATGTCATTATTACTAATTACTAATATTAAGTTCATGTGTTTTGTTTGAGCAGCTTTAGAGCTCAAGCGTGTCTGCTTACACCTAGTCTGTGTCATCAGTAGGCATGGGCTGGGATGAGATTCTAATGATACAATAACTTTGAGTAAAACACCATGATTTCATGCTATCAGTGTTGGAAGTATTTCCAAAAAAATGTATTTTTCCTTGATGATAGTGGTGACAATAAGAACACATCAACATTTTAACTCGGTAAATGTATTTCTAACGGGGCATCTGACATTAAATTCACATTAGACGTGGGTAAGAAACCAAGAAATTTATAAAAAAGAGAAAGCTTCACCAATAAATCTGTAATTATGCAAGAAAACAGAGCCATGGAATAAGGAATAAGTCTTGGAAATTCATCCATTCATTGTCCAACCTCAGTGGTCATTGGACGAGAGGCTGGGGAAAACCCTGGACGGGTTGCCAGTCCGTCTCAGGCCAACAGAGAGACACACGGGTCAAACAAGCATACGCAGGCACATATACATATAAACAATTTAGAGAGACTATTAGTCATATATTTGGACTGTGAGGAAGAAGCTTGAATATCTGGAGATAACCCATGTGTACACAGGGAATAACATGCAAACATGAGGACATGGAAACTAATGTTAAATGAGCAGTGCCGTATTTTGCAACCTGGACTTTTTTATAGCATGCATTATGTTTATTTACTCACTCAGACAACTTTGGTATGACTTGAAGTCCTTCGGGTGATGTTTAGATCCATTTGTGATCAGCTTATATCCATATAATGGGAGTTAATGGGGTAGCCAAAGTTCAGCCTCTAAAAAAGGCATTATCTGCCACAAAACTCCTTCATTTCACCAAAAATTTGCTATGAATCGCTATTCCCCTGTGCGTTTGGAGTGTCTAAGAGGTGCTTTATTGTTGTCATCTATGTTTCTTTTTTTTACATGTTTTGATATGAATAGTTAGCGATATTCTCCTGTGAGTTCTGAATGTTTCAGAGGTTCTCAGGTATTAGCTTCTGTGGCTTTACAGGCTTTAAATCCAACTGATTTTAACTATTTCAATGTCGTCACAGCTGTCCGCCATTGCAGCTGTAGTCTAACTAGGTTGTGAAAAGGGAGGCCTGTCGAAGCAGAACTTTGTCCACCTTTGTATTTTTGGTGCAATTTGGAAACACGCAAACACCAAACATTTGGTTGTTGACAGTAGCACCCGACCGCCGTCAAACAGAATGAAAGCCCTGCTCATGACAGTGACGTCATTGAAATTGCGTGTTAGTGTAGTTGATTAAAAGCCATTAAAAGACACCCTGGATGACAACAACAAAGCGCCTCTGAGATACTCTGAACTCAAAGTGGAATCGTTCTAGAGATTCATACAACATTGGTTAAATGAAGGAGTTTTGTGGCAGATACTTTATTTAGAGGCTTCACTTTTGCTGCCCAAACAACTCCCATTATATGGATATATGCTGATCGCAAATGAATACAAAGGACTTCAAGTGGCTCCAAACATGTCTGGGTGAGTAAATGAACGTAATGAATGCTATAAAGAAGGATCAGGTTTCAAAAAGCGCTACTTCCTCTTCAACATTTTGGAAGTGTTACTCTAGTAATGACAGCTGGATAATGTCTCCTTTATAGAGAAACTAGCTGCCTTAGGTGGGATTTTGGCCCATTCTTCCACAGAAACTTGCTTTCAAATATTTAAATTCTATCAATACCACATGTTAAATAAAGACTTTTTTTGCAACCCCTTTCTTTTCTAAACATGAAGTGTGCAAAGTCAACTGAACAGTAAGGAACAGTTTTCTTTTAAGAATATTGACCCTGACTATATTCTTGAAATGTTTCATTGATCTTTCCAAATGTCCTGTGGCAAAAAATCGAATTACAATTGACACACTTTTCTTGCCCCAGGCATGGTGGTTGATTGCTTTACTCCTTTGCATCAAAAAAATTAAAGTTAACCGCTAATTTCAGTTCTCTCTTCTGATTTTTTTTTTTAGTCCTCTATAATAAATATTGCAAGGAGTTTCGGGTTGTGGCTGATTTATGGCAAACTGATGCCCTTAGAATGTCTTGCAGTAATAGTGTTGCACAGTTCTTGAGCCCCCGCTTTTTTTAACCAATTATGATCTTGGTAATTGGGAAACTTATAGAAAGACCATACGTTTGGATCGAAACCATTTCATTTCAGTGTGTTATTAGAGGGGGCAGATTCATTTCGAATAACTAGGAATTTTTGTCTTTTTGCAGCTTTTTCATTCCTGTACCAATCTACTTCATTGAAAAGTGTTATTCATGGCCTAATTTGTTAAGTTATTGGATTTATTGGTTTGTTACCAACATATGGTCTGAAATTCAAGGCAAACATACAGAGTATAAACATTGATGTGTTCAACACTTTTATTTCTTGCTGTAAAAGCAAGACAAAGGTGTAGAAGCCTTCTGTAGGCCAGCTAACTGGCATGCACAACTAAATGTGTAAGAGAGGCAACACTTCATTCAAAGCTCCACACAGTCAGAGAAAACTCCGGAAATGTCTCTGGTTTCATATAAAAAGGACTTTTTACCCATAAGGGCTGAGTTGTGGGAAACTAAAACCTTGGTATATGTTTGCTAAAAAGCCCATGCCTAATCATCACCTGCAAGTATTCATGGTATGACCTAGCTGTTGTCGAATAGTGTTCAAGTGCTTCAAAAGAAAAAAAAGAATCATGAATGTGAAATCATCTTAACACACTCATTTCAAATAGCACAGGGGGATAATAAAATATCGACTACAGAATGACTATACAAAAACCGATAGAACAAGAATGAAGAATCAACATATCTCTCATCAAAAAAAACTGTAGATTACAATTGTATTTAATGTTGCTTCTGTAAAAAGAAGGCCTCAAAGTTTCTACATTTCTGTTTTTTTGTCTTTATGTCAGTCTTTTATAGGCTAGTAACACTTTGCGACCCACACCTGTAGCATGTAAATACAAAGAGTTGTATAAAGCAAGCCTCCTCGGGGCTTTCTGATGGTCTAGAAACGTGGCCACCGGAGAACATATCAAATTATCACAATATCACCTTAAAGCCAATACTGGTTAGTCTTTTTGCTTTTATTTCCAAGCCATACATACATTCATCATTGTTATGTAGACCAGGTATTGCTTTTTTTCCCCCACTTTCATCCCCATTCACCTCTCCGCTAGGTGGCTTCGGGAAACACTGATAGTCCGACTGCAGCTTCTGTAGTCTAGCTCGGTGTCCAATGGAGCGCTGGGTTATGGTGAGCATTCAAGCTTCACGGAATCAACAGTATCCGCTTATTTGGTAACTACCAGAAAAAAATTCCAGGGTTTTGTCTGCTACCTGCAGCCACGGCAAATGACCAACACCCGAAGTACTGCTAGAAACTCCACACTGAATCTAAGTTACACTCCACAAGAATCTCCTAATAAAAAGACATTGTTTGGCTCAACAAGTACATTGCGCTTGACATAGTGGATGACAACTGCTAAACCTCACTCTAGAAAGAATACAAAAAGGTGGCCGCTCTTCTTAATGTTTTTTTTTTTTTTTGTTTGTTTTTTTTTTTTTCACATTTCTATGAGCCAGCAAACCCTAGTGTTTAATACACAAATATGTTGAAAGCAAAAAAATCTGAAAAGTTTTTTTTTTCCTCTCTAACAAACCAAAGGTCAGGTTTCGCGGTCGGTTTCACCCACAGAGTAGAGCTCCCCTAGTCTTCTGAAGCGTGGGCCCCACTCTCTGAGATAGTCATAGTTCTGGTCCGAGTCTGACGATGCCGTCTCCAGAGAGCTGAGGGAACCGGCGATGGATCCCCGTCCCTCGTACCCGTAGATCTGGATGGAGTCATAAGGCGGAGCTGTGGGGTCGTTGTCCGCCTCGTGGAGCCGCACGTTGATGAACTCGTCCACGTCCACGCCGTTCGGGCCTGAGTGCTGCCCCGCCCGTGGCATGAACTGCAGATCCGGCTTGATGTCCTTGCGCGGCAGGTAGCCGTTGATGCCGTCCGGGTTCTGCAGAGTGGCAATGTCGAACGCCTCGGTGTCCTCCTCGCCTCCGCCTTCGTCGTCGTATCGGATGATATTCTCCCTCACATCCTCATCGTCCTTGATAATCAGCGGCTCATTCTTGTGTCTCCTCAAGGTCACAAATAGTACTACTATTACTGTCAAAAAGAAAGTTGGAATAGAAAAGAAGGAAAGAAATCTCGGTCAAGCTTTAAGATGGGATGCCCGGTTAAAATATCTTTATCTTCTTAAATTCGTTATATTTTCTCACATTTCAACCAGAAACCTCAAAATATTTTATTGGGATTTTCTATGATGAACCATAGGGCTGGACGATATAGAAAAAGATCATATCGATAAAGGAATAGTCCTCTTGATCGATATCGATAATTATCGATAAATATCACAAAATGTAAAATATACATTTTAAGTGCCTCCCCAGTCATTTTATTATTCTTCAATGAACTAACTTTAACTAAGAATTAAATTAAGTTATTTTTAAAACACTTCTTTTTATCATATCTAAATTTGTAAGACACAGAAACAACCTGAGAAACACAGAAACAGACCTGAGTAATATCAATAAGTACAAAGAAAAGTAATATTATTAGCCATTATATTATAAATACTTTTAAATTATGTTAGTAATTTAAGTTAAAAGCTTATCGTGATGCTTTTTAATCTTTTAAACATTTTATGACACTTTATAATATTAATGGCTGAAACCTTTGGTTTAGTTTGTCCAAAAGTTTATTCAAATTCACTTCAGCTCTGGTTCAGCTGTTGGCTAAAGCTAACCAGCCAGTCATCACAGTGCAGACAGAGCCCAGAACGCTGAGGCCACTCACAGAGCTGAGGCCGGTTAAAGAGTTTTTCGTTTCTGAGGAAAGGGGGCAGAAAGGAGGGGGCATTTTAAAAGCCACAGGTGTTGTTAGCAGCGTGAGACACAGGTGTTAGCAGTGCGACGCAACCTGGTAAGTTTACTCAGTATCTCTCTAACAGATTTGTAGCGCAGTGAGTCGGAGGAAGGGAGTCCTGGTTAAGACAGCTGATTGTAATATTAAATTTCGTTTATTATTGCTATGTTTAGTGTTTTAGTGCATCGAGGATCGGTTCAAAACAGGACGCAACGTTTACCTGAGCCACTAACATTTATCCAGAATAACTTCCTCCGCTGCTCCCTTGCTGTGTCCCTTGCAGGGACTATCAAAAAATTCAGTTTCAGCTCAAATCATTTCATCCTTTTTGTGGTTTGAAAGGAGAGAGGGATGGGTGACAGAGCTGCGTGGGTCAGTATTAATGATTTGTTTGGAGTAAGTCATTGTTATTGTATTAAGCAATTTGATAGGCTATACTAAAAAAATTAGGGTAAACCTTTTTTTCTATTAAACTTTTTTATTGACTCCATTTTTTCTGTCGCACCACACGTCTATCGATCGATATATACTGCTATCGAATTATCGTCCAGCCCCAATGAACCACCACAATTTTCAACAACTGAGAAGTGGAAGAAAAAAAGAAAAGTGAAAGAAGAAAAAAAACATATCTAGGTCACAGTTTTTAGACATTTAAATGTGAAAACTACGGTGTGCAGTTGTATTCAGCCACTTTTATTCCAAAACCCTTAAATAAAGCTTGGTGCAGAAAACAGTTTTCAGAAGTAACCCAGTTGGTCAAAAAGGACAAGATGTGTAATTTAATCTGTGCATAAAACCGGCTGTGGATGTCTCAGATGTCCGTAAGAGAATTACATTACATTAAACAACAGCATCATGAAGAGAGAGTAACAGATCAGACAGGTCAGGGATAAAGCTATGGGGTAGCTTAAATCAGGATTAAGACATTAAAAAATATCCCAAGTTTTAAACGTCTCACAAAGTCTTGTTTGGCCCATCATCAGAAAATGAAAACAGTTTGGGACAGCTACAAACGTATCAAGACATGGTGATCCACCTAAACTAACAGGCTGTTCAAGGAGAGGGAAGTGGCCAAAAGGCCCATGGTAGCTTTGGAAGACCAGGAAAGGTCCAACCCTAATGTGGGAGAATCTGTTGATATGGCAACCCTTAGTCATGCACTCTAAAAATCAGAAGCTTCATCTATAGCCACAAAATGGGGTCTACAGTTTGCACAAGTCTCTTTCTACGCGAGCTTTGCAAATTATAGGCAAAAAATGTGGCTGAATGATTTGGGCAACGTTACACTCCGCTGGTGGCTAGCACCTTCAGATCTGACCATTTCTTTTTTCCTATTATGTCCGCCACAGAGCTCTCTGTCACACTCAGCATTCAGCGCTGTGCCAATCGTAGGTCTTCCATTTGCGAAGCCATTACTGTAACCCCCTAATAAAAGGTTTTTCTGTGCATCCAACCTCACCCACAATCACATTGATTTTAGTTTCAGTTAAAATAAATAGTTTCTTCCTTTCTTTTTTTTTCTTAAACCAAAAAACCCCAAGTTGCATTCTTTCAACATATCGGTTGCCATGATTGCCCATGTAACTTCCCCAGATCTGCTGGCTTATGTATATGCAGAATATTAATTACTTTGCATTGACCATTTATGGCAGAATGTCAGTGTCTTGGAGGCAGGATCCAAAATAACCTGAGCACATTTCCAGGAATGGTATGATTTATCTAAGGGATATATAAATCTGAATATTTCTTTGCATAAGAAAACTTTTTATGCTAAGCTTAAGTTGTATTTGAGTAAGGAGTCTGTGCAAAGCTTTCTAGCCTTTATAGAATGAGTAGAAAACTACTGCTGAAAGAAATCCATAGTCTCACATTTCTTCCAGTCAATGACTCAAGGCGTTCTGCTGTTATTCCTTGAATAGAAAATGTTTACACTGATTGGAATGTTTGTATGATTTAATTAAACTGACTTTTCTTAAGATGACATTGGTTGTGAATTGGCACTATATAAATAATTGAACTAAAAATAAAGTTTGCCACAAGCGATGTCGGGGATAGAACCAAGACAATCGCCGGAGAAAAAGCTAGTAGGACTAGCCTGGAAAAATCCAGACCCTAATCTATTAAGATTAATGGTTTGGCAACGAGTAATGATAAGGGGCTAACTCGAGGGGTGGAACCAAGCGTCCATTTGAAACTCTCAGTGCACGCAATGGCATAACGCCACAACCAATTACAACAATACACGGTGTGACATATCCAGAGCAGTAGCGTAGCTACCAGCGGGTAAACTGGTAGGTTAAAATGTTGCCGTATCCAGTCGGCAAAACAGCAAAAATGTCCTTCTTGCAAAGGAACAATTCGAGTGTGGTTATCTGTTAGTCTTTTAGATGAAAAGCCAAGTCTTACTCGTTCATTGTACCGACCAATAATCATCACGGCTCGTGCGAGGGGTCGGGTGTCGTCCTGCTCCAGTGCGTTGAGCCTACCAAGTTAACCAGTTGTTTCACATGCTGGTGGTCTTCGTGCCAGTTGCACCGCATTTGCAATGCCAACTCCGAATTGTTGGAGGTCGCCCACAACAACATCAAACTATCGTGTGCAGGGTTTGCCTCGTCTCCAGCCTGCAGGCCATCGGGTAAAATTGAAGGATGGCACTGGTCGAATGTCCAAAGGAAGACGGAGATAATGGCCAAGCCAGCGGATACGGGAATGCGCTGCCAGGCAGGATGCTCTGGGCTGGCGCATGCGATCTCTTAGCACTCAGAGACCCGCCGAGGCCACCTGATGTTCTCAGAGCCCTGCTATCAAAGCTATCAATTGCCACAGTCTTGTTAAAGGGCCAGATCACCAAGCCATAGAGCAGGATGAAGAGTATGGCGGAGTTGAAAATATAAGCTTGTGTGAGATGGTCTGGTGCCGGCAGAATGATTTCCAGAGAGATTGCAGCGCTGATGCAGCCAAGGCTCTTCTGTGACTAATCTCTGGTTTCAGGTCTCCGTTGCCTGTCACTAAGGAGCCAAGATAGACAAAGTTCTTGTCAGGCTCTATAATGTCATTACCAAGGCATATTGGAGGTGAATTTGATCCATTCCTGACATGCATGAACTTGCTTTGACAGCCAAAGCCGTTTCAAACAGCTAGTGTTCATCTGTAGCCACTGTTTACTGATTGAGTCTGGATGTTGCAGCGCAGTCATCATCAGCTTAGCTCGCCTCTCGTCTAAATCAGATACACCGATTTGATTGGTTACCTGAACTGCTTATGTAAAGCAGTAACAGTATCATTGCTTTATGGCAGAGTGTCTTGCAGAGACAATTCAACTTGTGCTCTTGCAAGACCTCTGGATTTCCAGGGTATGTTAGGACAAGAGTGGGAAATATTTGTTCCCAAAGTGCTGAATTATCAGTTGAGACTGATGTCATTGGCTGAACACAATGTTTTCTAAATACGTATTTGATCATTACTAGAAAATATAGATTTTACCATAACCTGGCAACTGGAGACACTGAAACGCAACAATAAGAACTGACCAACCATATTTCTGTTGAAGGTTCGCCTTCCAGAAGGACAATTACCTTCAATATACAGCCTGACATACAGCCTAGACTAGTCTTGACCTAAATCATTTTCATATTATGTTGTAAAACATAAGTAAAACATATATTTGAGAAGAATGAGGAAAAAAGTCAGTGTCTAGATGTTCAAAGCTTGTAGAGACACACCAAAATATAACATTTCAGCTTAGTACGAATTCATGTGGCTGAATGCAAATGCACATAACAATTTTCAGAATCACTTTTTATAATTCCTTTTCATCTTTGTGTTGGTCTGTTACATAAACTTCAAAAGAAATTCCTTAAATTTCGAATGAGGTGGGTGTTGCATGACAAAGCTTAAATTCCATTGTATGGCGACTTTTATAAGGGAATGTACTTCGGAGGCACTTTAAAAAACAGAAATAGTTCACCTAACAAGAGTATGATGCAAGCCAAGATGGCAATGAGCGCCCCCATACTGAGACCAATGGGAAGGACGTAGGCCTCCACGTTGCAGGACTGGACAATCCCATCTCTGCTGCACCCACAAACCCGGATAGTCAAGGTGTTGGTGCTGCTCATCGGTGGATGCCCATTGTCTGTCACGATGATTGGCAGGAAGTACATCTCCTGCTTCTGTCGCCGAAAGGTATCGTGCTTGGCGAGAACGCTGATTGAGTTGTCTGTCAAAGAGAAAGAGAGCATGAATTCAGAAATTAATTTTCAGAAGGGTGTGTGAAAAGCCCATTATTATTTATGGTGGCGACAGTCTGAAATCCTGTTATCAAATTGTGTGAAAATCAGTGCAGAGCAGGGGTAAACTAATTTCACATCAATCGGTAACAGGCTTTTAAATGATTCCCACATTTCATTGCTGCAGATTATTTAAGCCATTTTCCTTTGTTCTTATTTTTCAGTGGAGGGATTATCTGAAATCTGAACGATCTGACGGAAGGTGACCCCCGATTTTGCTCCGTCTCCTCCTAGAAAGCTGTGGAAATGAAGGGACCGTGACGGTTCATCACCGGCTAAGAAGGTGGCACATGTCGACCCAGAAAGGTGCCAGCTGCTCTTTGATGACACTTCTGTGAAGCTGTCTGCTCATTAGCTGCCACTTCTTACCCGACTCACATTATCAAACACTTGCATTCCCACAAGAATCAACTCCTGGTGATCTTATTGAAAAACCTACAAGATGTCTGATAGTCTAACCTTTGACTCATTGCTTTAGGGTGTGGCGAAGAAGGAGGATTGGAAATTCCAGTGTTAATAAAGAGAGAAACAAAAGGGCAGGGTTGGACCTCTGCGTCGGCACAAAATTTAACGATTCATGATATAATCATTGCTTTGGACAATCTGTAATTGATATGAACTTATCTTCAGATTCATTTTCTTTCTGTCCAACTTCATTTGAAACATTCAGCATCCCCTCACACAGTAGGAAAGGATAAATTATACTCTAGTAAACTAGTATACAGGTCATTCCTATTTTCTTTGTTAAATACGGTTTGTAAAAATAGAACGAAGCATCTCCTTCCTGTCAGATAAACCAAAGACAGAGTCGCTGCTCAAAGACCCAGTGTGGGTTATCTTCAAACGGACTGAACTCAACGCACTTACAAGACTACTTCTTTACTGTTCTTTCCCATAAAAGGCCACAAAAACAATGTTCATTAAATGAGAACATTGGGTTCAAGTGAACACTGTACATTGAAATATTGTCACAAAGTTAAAAGCAGAGCTTTGTTTAATTTAGAGCTTTAGCTATAAAAAGCTCTATTGTGACAGTGAAAGGGACATTAAGAAAAAATATCAACAGCTATCAACATTAAGCGATTCAAAAACAATACAGTTTAATTAGTTTACAATTTAAAGGAAATGAAGGGTATGAAAAGGTATAGCTGTGAATCTAATTTTCAATTCCTTAACTGCCAATTAATTGTCTCACCTTTGACTTATCTAATGTGTCTGCTTAAGGTCACAGTGGGATGTGCTTTTGTCCCTGTTAATTTGATTTAATTTGAGTTAATTATATATTTTGAATTAATTTAAATAAATAAAAAAGAAGAAAAACATTTTTCCTATAAAAGCAACCAGGTAAAAATATTTTCAATACAAACTGAATTTTGAGAAAAAGTTTGACAAATACTCATGGGTTTATCACCTTCTAACTGCAATAAACTGCCACCCAACAAGTTGGTATATTATGTATACAAAAAAACAAAGAAACTTAATCAGAAATTACTATTATTTCTAAAAAAGGTTAGGCGTAAAAGTAAGCAGAATCCCCCCAAAAATTAAGCACTTTGAAAGCAGAGAGTAATGAAAATGTTGAGAAAAAAAGGCGACTATGAAAAATAAGGAGATCCAGAATAGTAAGAAAGTGTTTAGATGATTTGTGGATCAGCACAAAGTAATAATGGGGAGCCTAAGTCATGCCCTCTTATGTCCGGTCCATGGGTACCCTACTGCCCCCAAAAATGAATGAGAGTCAGTGGCTTTTCTGATCACGTCTAAAATGCGCCATGGATAGATTATATGATGAATTTTAATGACGGGCGGTAAAAGTTACATTAGCTTTTGTGTCAAACCACTTAGCAGACTACAACTCAGGAAGAAGAAAAAGAGAAAGGGTTGTAGTCTCTATGACGAACGAAAGAGCATTAAACTCGGAAAAAACCTCTATAAATCTGGTAATGTGGAAAGTGACAGCAATGCCGGGGGAGAAATAGTTGGTGGAGTGAGAGCCAACATGGAGAAGAAGCTCTACAAAGTCTCAGTGAATGTTTTGAAAGTGCTAGCTAGCGTTAGCCTGGACACCATATTTGGGACTTCTGATTTGTAGGCATTTTAATTGTGAATGTTTAAAATCAATTAAATCCCAAATCACTTGACAAACACAGTCGAGACGCATATTATTAATCATTTAAAGGTAGCCTCCTGGACGCCTCCCTGGTGTGGTATTAGGGTTACTCCCACACCCCACTGGGAGGTTACCTAGAAGACCCAGGACACACTGGAAGGACCATGTTTCTTTGCTCAGGCTACTGCCTCCACCACCTGACCCTGGATTAAGCAGAAGATAATGGCTGGGTTTGGTAGTCCATTAACAATACAAGCCAATACCAAAGTTCAAACACCAAAAAAAAAGAGGTCATTGCATTCAATGTGTGTCGCTGCATTCATGAGAAACTGTCTATCAGAAGTGATAAGAAATAGCTTATACTTGCAACTATTACTCTATTTTATGTGTGTCAGCCACTTTGACCTTAGGATTGCTTGCTAACCTCCAGCATTCCCAATCAGAGTTCCAACTTCAGTGATAGTATTTTTCCTGAGCAACCTGCCAAATTCATCTTTAGTGTACAAAGAGCATGCATCATACCAAGATAAGGGCACAGTCATTAGTGTAAGTGCCCTGACTGACCTCCCAGTACCCATCCATCCATTTTCTTAACCGCTTAATCCTTAATGGGTCATGGGGGGGCTGCCTATCTCCAGGGTGATAGGCAGGGTACACCCTGGACAGGTCGCCAGTCCATCACAGGGCAGGACAAACAGGACAAACAACCATGCACACACTGACACCTAAGGACAATTTGGAGAGATCAATTAACCTGACAATCATGTTTTTGGACTGTGGGAGGAAGCTGGAGTACCCGGAGGGAACCCACGCATGCATGGGGAGAACATGCAAACTCCATGCAGAAAGACCCTGGGGTGGGATACGAACCCACAACCTTCTTGCTGCAAGGCAACAGTGCTAACCACTGTGCCACCGTGCAGCCCTTCCCAGTACCCAATAATCCCAAATTCTACTTCCATTGCTCAACTGAAGGAAAGGTTACGCTAAAACAATGAGAACTAATAGTGCATGAAATTGCGTATTATGTCGTCCATTAAACTGGAGGATTAAATTTAGTTTTGCAAGTGTAAATACAGAAATAATGAGTATTTTAATATGAAAAAATGAATCTCAGATGTTTACTTCTATGCTATGGGTCTTATAACGTTGTCTTTCTGAGTTGTCTGACTAGGGAACACTGTTTCATGGTATAGAACATCTTTTTTGCAGCTAGTCAGAACCGCAGCCATTTTCCCCAATAGCTGGCAACCCTTAACCCCTTCTCTGTGTAGACCCTACAATTAGATTCATCATCGCAAACAAAAGCCACGTACAGAGGCTGACAGAGGCCCTGATGCTCTTCACTCAAGTGTCTCCCACAGCTGCCTGTTCAGATAGAAATAGCCACTGAAGTGCAGGGGGATATGGTGCGAAGGGCTCCTTTTCTCTGTTTGGAATTAACAACATTATGCACAAGTGGCAGGTGTAGTGTGGTGTGTTGATGCGTTGCATAGAGTCGAGGCGCAATACAACACATTTACTGTGGTTTTAGAAAAAGTCGGGGAAAACGAGGCCGCTTTCTTATTTGATCTGTTCTTTCATATGTGCGGATATTTTTTTTGTTGTTCTTGGAGGTTCATGTACTACAATGCTGTAAAAAATATACAAACGCCTTGAAACTGTTGAGATTGGGAGTTGTAATGGGATTCTATGTTATAGGTACAAAGTAGCGCCTAATTGTAAAATGGAAGGGAAATTACTTTTGTTTCCCCTTTTTTGTCTTTGCTTTGTATTCAGCACCTCTGAGTCAAAATGTTGTTAAACCTAATTTTACTGAAATTACAGCTTCCTTTGGGGAACTTCTTGAGATCTAGAGATGGAAGTCTGTGTAAATTATTCCAACCTTCATCAGATTGGATGGTGAGCAGTCGTCGAACGTCAATTTTTAAGTTTTGCCCCAGATTTATTGGTTGATTTAGAACTGGACTTTGACCTCACCATATGATTTGTTCTAAACCATTCAAATGTAGCTTTGTTCAAAGATCTGGTCCAATCAAAATGGTATTAAAATTTTCTTGTGGCATTTCGTTTTTATTCTACAGGACATATATGAAGAAAATTAAGCTCAAAATTGCATTTCTGAATATTTTCGGATTCAAATTGCTATGAATCAGCAGCACACACTAAAATACCGCCTAAAACAGATTAGATATGTGATGTAGCAACGCCACTGGGCGGGCCACAAGTCTCCTCCCTACCCGCTCAGGCTCTGAGAAGTAGAGAAGACAATGGCTGATCTAGCTCCTCAGCTATTTATGGGGCAACAGCCAGGGCTGCATGCTGCTTTTAGTCTGTTACTGTTATGATGGCTGCTAACCAGGTCCCAACCACTTCCACGTTTAAGTCTAGCAATTTTCTGATTTTTAACTTCTATAAATGTACATGTTTAATATCATTAAAAAACTAAGAGTTTTGTGATTCTTAAAAATAAATGTCAGTCACAGATACAATTATAACTTTACATACAGTGAGCGATTTTGCCAACAAAAAAAAAAACAAAAAATCTCACGCAGACTACAAAGGAGATAAAATGTACAACTTACCCCTCCATAGTCAAATAAACATGACAAAACAGATCCATCTCAAATAAAAACTGTATTTTTATATTCATGAGGCTATGGTTAAAGTCATCCAATGAAGTGGTTTGTCCACAACAATAATAAAGCCCATACAAAGCTAATAAAAAGAAAAACCTCTGAAATTTGTAGTATTCATTTTTTCGCCTCCATCCGCTCCGTTTCCAAAGATGTCTAAATCCCATTCTGATGCAACCACTTATAGACTACTAGATCTACATACATCTTCATGTTCATCATTCGATCTGACATCTGCGTCAAAACTGTAATATGGAGATAACATATGAGTGTTGCATTTTTACCCAAGAAAGAGGAGCTGAGGCAGAAACTGTTGTAATTTGCTTTCGGCACACCACCAGAGAGGTTGGTTAAGTTAGTTGTTTGCATGGGGAGCCTAAATCATGTCCTTCTACACAAATCATTAAACGTGGATAAAACAAAAATTTTGGCCATGTGAAAAATGGCAGCTATGCTGGGGGGAAAATAATCGGTCGAGTGAGGGCCAAGCTCTACAAAAGCTCAGTAAGGGTTTCAAGTTCTAGCTAGTGCTAGTGCCAAGACGTCATACACTTAAGATTTGTAGTCATTTTAATTCCGAATTTAAAAGTAAATAAATCACAAATCACATGACAAACACACTTAAAACAAACATCATTAGTTATTAAAAGGGACTATACATAAGTTTAAACACAAATAAAAATACAAAAATTAAACATTTCTTCCTCATTCATGCTCCAGCAATGCCCTTGTCAATAGACTGAGCCCTGGCCTTTTCACCACGGTTTCCTTTATATGCAGGGCTGCCAACTGTCCCATAGTAAACCGTATAATTACCTAAATTGGAATGTTCTGTACAGGACGTCTCTCATCCCTTATATTAAGTACTGCTTGATTTCAGCTTCTACACTGCTGTTACACTCCAACCACTAGATGGTAGTCAGACTTTATAGAGAATAAAATTCATGCGTCAGGTCAGTGACATCAATCAAAACTTTGAGGCAATCGGTTTGTGGAGATGATTTGGGACTGTTTTGGAAATATTAAAAAAAGGACAAACCTGGGAAAAAGAAAAGACTGTGGAGCCCTAATAAACAGTGGGAGGCTAAAAGCAGTGGCAGCTGGTCAATAGAGGGTGCTAGGGCGCCGTCCCACCACTCACAACTTGCCGTATTACCTTTTACCTATTACATGCGCAGTAGCTCCTCTTCAATACAAGAGATAGGACGACTTGGGGCGCAGGAGAGGTGTGCCCTGAGGGTGCGGAGATTACATATCGTCCCCCTCCCGCTGTGGGGCTAAAATCAAACAACGTCATAGACATCTATGATGGACAGGTCAGACCGCGGGAGTTGGAGACGAACGAAAAGAGACGCAAAATGTAGAAAGAGAAAAATAATAATTCAGTTACATCCCTAAAAACAAGAACGTTTGAGAGAAAAACATAGCAGGAGAAGCTTGATGTAAAATAGCTCCGATCTGATCATTCAAATATCAGACTATTCAGCAGTTAAACGCGAGTAGAAAGCACAGTATTCATATTGAATTATGCATGTTGGGTCATGGTATAGCTTGAGTACATTTCATAGTAAGGCATCTTTGCGTTACAAACGTGGATTATTCAGTTAAAGCTATGTTTTCAGACTTAAATTAGTGCTAATCGTTAGCGGAAGTAGCTGTGTAGACACTGCTACTTCACAATAAGAGCATGTATTCCTATAGTTTAGATTGATAGTTGTCTGCTGAGTGTTTACATTTTGGAAAAGGGTAAATTGTCACATTTGGATATTAAGTCTATATTACATTTGATTTATTTGATATTTAACACAGCTGCTGATATTCAAATGTTAAGTTTATTCATATATTATGGTTATTTCTAGCTCACCTTGCATTTGTTCTTATTTTTCATATGAGATCACACATATCATCTCCCTCCTCACATTTATATCACCCAAAGCTGTATCAGCATCTTTGTGGAAATATTAAAGAACAGAAGAAATATAACAGCCTTTTCTCCAACTGATATCTTCTCACACTCTGAATGGCTTTAAGTGGAGCTCTGGCAGGTTCTCCCAGTGTGAACAGTGATCCTAGTCTGAACCAGTACCTCTATAGACAGCTCAGTGTTTCCTCCCCGTTACAGTAGCAGTCTGTTCAGGCAAAACTGCCGAAGCCTCTGACTGAAATCGTTCAGTTGTCGTAGGATAGTCCTATTAAGAGGATGATCAGGGTTGTCCAACATTAATAAGAAACAGTCAGCTTTAAATGCAGAAAATGTTATCCAGTTAGTTTGTGTTAGCAACTGGCTAAAAGATCAATAGTTTAAAAGGATCATGTGTGAATGTTATTCTGGAGTTAAAAACAAAAATCTATTAATCTCTCCTTTATTTCATGAAAAAAAGAGCTACGGCAATTGGATTTGTCAAAACACTAAACACTAAACACAAATGTGTTTTTTTTAGTTATATTTAGGAATGTTAATTAGTCAGGATAAATTACCAGCTACCCTGTAATTAATTAGGTTAAAAATAATAATCGTTTGACAACTTAATATCTAGCTATCATCGTAGCCCCCCCTGGAGAAAATTCTACCATCCGCCACTGCTAAAAAGACGTGGGTAAAGCCTGTTATCTGCGATTTTAGCCTGTTAGCCTACCCTTAGAGACCCACACATGCACAAGGGGAACATGGAAGACAGTTTTCTACCCCAGTAGTTCTCTGGTGAGTAATTTATTACATTTACTTTGTAACATTTATTTGAGTAAGCTTTAGGACTAGTTTTGCTTCACTGTACCTTTTACTTTGACTTAAGTAAAATTATAATGAAATGTCACTACTTTTACTGTAGTAAACTTTATGGATATTCAGCGAACTTTCAGTATCTTCACCGAATTAGAAAGAAGTATGTTTTAACCAAAAAATGTACCAGGCAGAGAACTGCAGTTTATGTGTGTAGTGAAACTTCTTGTTTGTGCACAAGCTTTGTTTTTTAATTTTCTGTCTGCTAAGCATGCTGGGCCTTTTAGAAACCAAGAAGATTTAGCAAACCATCATTGGGAGTACCTTGCCATGTTCTAACAAATAATAATTTACTGTAAGTGTTCGTTTTATGAATTTTAAATGGAAAAAAATGTGTTTTGTAAAAGTTGTTTTCTGCTTGAATTAGTTATTTTGCAACTGTCTTATGTATTTATTTATTTATATATATTCAATTTTATCATTAGATTTTTAAATAGCCAAATTTGAACATACTCTTATAGTCCGACACTATTTTGATAAGGGGAACAATAAGATGAACAATTAGTTAGTACTTGAGTATAGTAGACTTTTTACTAAACATTTTTACCCTAACTGGAGTAATTATTTGTTTTTAAAAAAAGATATTGAAGCAACTTTTGGGTACTCTACCCACCTCTTTGTATGACTAATGGATGTATTGATAAACTTTTTACGTAAAAAAAAATTTTTTTTAAATAAGCATATCACTGATGTGGGCACCCTACCCCATGATTGTTGGGCGACTTGGATTGTGATGGGAATTCCATATTCCTATTCCTGAAATTTGGCAATCCTATCAATATGCCTGTAAATTCACAGTTAAATAGCGAGTGTTCGGTTTGAAAAAGCCGATTTACCAACTGCTTTTCAGGGCAGCCTGCGTAATGGCGTCATTGGCTGCTTCTCTGCATAATTGTCTCCTTACCTGGCCTGTCTGTTTAGATGAACGGCTATGTCCTGGTAGGTTTCCAGTTGTGTAATGATCTTTCCCTTTGATGTCTTAAAAAAAGCTTTTGTTCCTTTGACTCTATGGTTCTCTAAAGTTTTCTAACAAACCTCTGAGGCACAAAACAGTGGAGATTAAACTACACCCAGATGAAAACTGTTTGTAACTGAGGTGGCTTCTGGAGGCAGTGAGTGCTCTGGAATTTACTTAGGACCATTAAAGTAAAAGGGGGTGAATGTAAATGTGTATTTGTGAAAGACACTTCATAATTATTTCCGTCTGTCTTATAAAATCCTAATTAAGAATACATTGCAGTTTGACGTTGAAACGAAAAGTACTTTAGAGAGGAACGATAAATGATCAGAAATGATTACGTTTCAAATACGACCTGCGACCCTTCGTCTTTTATAAACATTTAGCTGATGCAGAGGGGCAGAGCGCAACTCTTTGTTTCAGCATAGTTTTGCACATGACAAGAAAAATGGGTTTGTTTTGTGTGTCACTTTAGTTGTCACAGCTTGATATGCTAGAAGAAGGATGATATGCTTTCCCCGGGCTATTTTTATGGTTCCTGTGATTACCCTGATGCCATGTCCCTGCCCACGAAGTACCTATTTCAAAGTAAAAGGTTTTTATTTCAGTCAGAAGACAGTGAGTCCACTTTATGACCTGATTTCTATGTACTTTCCTCCATATGAGAGAGGTTGCTGTAAATTAGCCTGCAGCTTCTGCAACCAAACAGAAGGCTTGTACCATATGAACAGTTTTTTTGTTGTTTTTTTTTTGCCCCAAGCTGAAACATTACACAACGTCATTTGGAACACAGCCTGTTCAGAGCCAGTAGTGGAAAAAGGAAGCTGAGAAAAAAGAGGAATGGAATTAAGACGAGAGAAGATGGAAAATAAAGCAATCAGAATATTTAGCAAATAAATGTAGTACCATCTGCCGTGAAACAGCTCCTAGGATGTCACTCTACATAGAGCTGCAAGACTGCCGTGAAAGCCATTTGGATCCCACTCATTTAGCTTCCCTCAAAATGCACTGGGGAGTGAAAAAGAAGCTGGTGTCCAAACAATTTCACATCTGCTAATTGTGAGCTACACTGATCCACCAGATTTCATCTCCAGGATGGTAATATGCCATGGGCAAGAGAGAAGACTTGGAGATGCATTGTAAAAATTCTGAGATGCTTCAGTCATTCTCCCACAAAAACAGCTGATGCTTTTTTGGTTCTTACCCTGGTTGTTTTTGATGGTGAAATTCGGGTTGTTGAGCATCTCTGGGACCAAACGATAGTCAAAGTAGTGTCCCTGGACTGGGTCGTCTTTGTCTACAGCACTGACAGTCTGAATCACCTTTGTCGAAAACAGATGAGCGGGTACAAAGAAGAAAGGGCAAAGACATTAGACAACCCAGCTTACTCATTTTGTCCTTACATCATAATGGTGGTTAGAACACACCTGATGAAATATCCAACTGAAACCAGTTGTTAACTTACACTGTATCATAAGACAATAAAAATTTTTTTTAGACTGTTGGACATTGAAGTAGTCAGCCATGATATCCAGATATCATACCTGGTACAACTTCAAGGTATCTATAGGAGCAGTGTTTATCTGTTTAAACATTCAATAGAATCTGAAAGAACACTCAGAGAGGAAGAAGCCACGGCCCAGGTAACAACGTAGAACGCCTCAGAACTAATTAGATGTGTTCAGTGATGCGATGAAAGACAACTCCATCAAAGCTGAGAAGATCAGGATTGGTAAGTGGCATCCACATGTTGTTTGGGTGCTTTACAATCAGGAAAATAGGAACATTTTGTGGAAATATTGCAGCAACGCCTGCCCTCAAATCTGAGTGTCACACTGCCAGACAGGACACTTAAAAAAAAAAAATAGTTACAAGTGTTAAAAGGACAAAAAAACTCAAGAAGAGGCCATCACAAAGACCTAATATCACTTATTTTGGAATATTTGGGGGCAGAGCGTGTGCAAGAGAGCCTGCAAATCTTAATCAATCACACCATTCATTTCTCTCAGCTGGAATGGGCCAAGTCTATAGCAAAGTGTTGGCAGAGGATTGCGAAAGGATACCCATAATGTTCGAACCAAATCACACAGTTTAAAAGGCAGACCTACCGAATACCAAGGACATTAATGTAAACTTCTGGTTTAAAAGTTATAAGAAATATGAACAAATGAATATTAATTTATTCCAAGAGCTAGTCATAGGTCAGACGTGCAACACATAATTTAGACAATAAAGACATGAAATGATTTACTGTTTCATGAATTCACCTTCATTTCCTCACATTTACCCCCTCATAACACACACATTTTTTTAAGAAACGCGGATTCGCTTTTGATATCACAAATCACACTCGGTGAGCTCACCATTGTGTATCGACTTCTCTTGCGACCTGTATGTATCCTTACTATTTATTCCTGAAGCTTAAGAGTATTATCAGCATGCTCCTTTCTAGCTCGACACACTTTCAGGTTCCTGGACCGATCTGTTAATCTGTCCTCATGGGTCTTCCCAGGTTGTATGTCCTGATGATTGATTGGAAATTTAAATTCAGGACCTGCAGGACAGTTTCTCTTTTTCTCTCTGCCTCCTTTTTTTCTCTCCCCTTTGAATAAAGCTCCCTATTGTACATACACAGTTCCCCCTGAATGGGGGCGATTGATGAGAAGGAGAATACTAAGTACTTGTCCAGGATTTTTGGCTAGAGACAGCATTGTGCCATCTGGAGGAAGACATGAAAGACCGTCTTGAATTATGATCCCCTCTGATCAATCCTGACTGCGCTCATTTTCCGTTCGCTCCATGCGTGCCGTGTCGAGGGAGGCCTGTTGCAGAGAAAAAGGTCTCTACTCCCACCTCTGTGGTTTTGCAGCGAAATAAATAGGCTATAATTCATTGTAGCCAATGATTACAGGGGAGGAGAGGGAGAAAGGGAAAAAGGACAGAGAGTAAGAAAGTGATAGATTGCTGCTTTGATGAATGAGTCATTTCTTTCCTTACCTGTCCAGGTTTTCCATTTTCGCACAGAAAGGCCTCGTATTCGGTGGCAAACTCAGGGGCATTGTCGTTAATGTCCATTACTCTGATGGCCACAATTGCTCTTGATATCTGACTGTGGTTTCCTATTATAATTCAATAGACAGATGGATGGATAGACAGAGAAATTGAAAAGAGGAAAAGTAGGAAAAAAGGTAGTAGTGAACAATTGGCAAAAAGAAGCTTTAAACATACAAAGCTCCGCATGAATTCAGCTACATTTGGTGACCTGGTTTTAATTTGCTCTTTTTGCCGTCTTTGTTTCTTCTTTCCCCAGCTTCTGGGAGAACAGATGACAAGACATTCATCTCTATTTCGGCAAATAAAAACAATGCTAAAAGCATGCAGGCAACAGAATAGAGCAAAAGTGAATTTAAAATGTTTTAGAGAATCCCCTGTACACTATAATGTTTAAAACATGAGGAGCTCAAATCATGCATATTAAGGAGCCATTTGTAACTCAAGTCTGAAAAAAGACAACAAGAAAAGGCCATTTAATCAGATGACGTTTGAGAGGAAATATTCATCACTTACAACTGACAGTCCCTTTCGAGAGGCCCTGTGAATTTATTTATTCATCACTGGAGCAATTGGCAACTTTTCAAGTTGTTAATTATTCCTTTAACACCAAGAAAGCTTCTCCAACCAAGCCAATGAAATGTTGTTGTTTTGTACTTTTTCCTTTGTCTAAATTATTCCTTTCGAAATATGTTATTGAACAGTGGTTCCTGTTAAATGCTTAAATTCACATAATTTGAATCTGTAAGCTAGCCTGTACCTTACTGGAATCCAATGTTTTTTAGCTTGCGCTGTTAGCTAGCACTGTTTGATAACCAGAAGTTAAAGAATGCAACTTTTTTCCCCACCAGCCAATTTACCATAAAGAAGCGCCATCAGGCTAAGCTTGCCCAGAGGCCTCTTTTATTTGGGAGGTACTCCAGGGAGACTCAAAGTTAACCATTTTCAGTGGGCCAAAGGCTATAAGTGAGGTGTTTAAAACTAAGCCAGACGAAGCACAGCTTTATTTAAAATGACTCTTTTTCCACCAATGCATCTTTTGCTTTATTCAGACAGCTAAGGCAGCTTGATATCAGTGGATGCTTGTCTTTTCACTTTGCACCTTTATCATTTTATGTATTTGTTTTTTAAATGAAAATGATCCATCTGCCACATATGCTAACTAGATGCTAGCTAGACTGAACATTTTACCAAACTTTAATAAATATTTTTTTTTTCTATCTTCGTGCCTCTCCCACTTGTGGACATAGAAGAGTTGGTTAAGTTGCTAGTTTTTGGAAATCTCAGAAAATCTGAAAAAAAAGTTTGAATAATTTTGTGTATTTTGTAGTTAACTCTATCGTAATTAACTCTTGAAAATAAAATTAACAATCACTCTAGAAGGCTGGATAAAATTTGTTGAATGCTACATTACTTAAACAGAAATTGGAATCAGCAGTTCAAAGTTTGACAAAAGCTGGAGATCAAAAATCGGCTACAAATCTCAGAGCAGCTTTAACCAACCTAAAATAACAATCTGATTTAGATGTTATTTGATATACATGCCATCTAGAAATGGAAATGTAAATGTTACTAATTTTACCAAACTGTTTCAAAAAGGCAATAGAAGACATACATTTTGACATATTCCTCTACTATTCTACCCCACATACCAGTGAACTGATACACCAGCAC
This sequence comes from Apricaphanius iberus, assembly GCA_028564705.1. NCBI lineage: Eukaryota > Metazoa > Chordata > Actinopteri > Cyprinodontiformes > Aphaniidae > Apricaphanius > Apricaphanius iberus. The sequence continues at coordinate 866,400 of JAPXFQ010002251.1, read as the reverse complement.
CAGTTCTCCTAATAACATTAGTTTGATAGTTGCATGCCGTGAGAAGAGCACAGATGTCACACTGGGCATATAAGAGTGTTTATAGAAGAGATTATTGTCACCCAAGACAGATCACACCGAGGGAGGACAATCACATCACCAAGCAGTACAGAACTTAATGATATCTCTGCCTGATATCCAGACACAGGTACCCAAAAGGAATTTTATCAAATGGAAATTATTTTGTACGCTTGCAGACCATCTACAGGTATGGAAATGAATCAGTTTGGCAAATCTATAACTAGCAACGCATACTAGTGCTTGCATCATCACTGTGTTTTTTTTTTTTGTTACTATGACATATCCAGTTGGTTATAAACCACTAAAACGGGTCCATAACCATGCAACAGCTGCAGTAACCCGTATCATAAAAAATAAAGTGTTATGAGTAGGCTGTGAAACAAAGATAATTTTAAATCTCATTAATCACAGGGTAACTGTGAATTAATTATGATTAATCAACATTCCTTAAATGGCTGAAAAAGACAAATTTCTGTGTAAATAAAGGACAAAAAGTGGATTTAATTGTTTTTATTCATGATAAATCAAAGTAATGGAAAATACAGCACGGAAGTCAAATTCAGCTTTTTAGAAATATTTCTTGTCGCCAGAACACACATCGTTGTTAGGCAGCTGAGTGCAAATAACACATTTTAAGGGATGTTGTTCTCTTTTTTTTTATTATATTACACTTTTAGATATATACTGGGCCTAGGTAACCAAATGAATAAGAAAAATGTGTGATACAACAATTTATATCTTACATTACTTTTGCAACATAAATGATCATTTCAGCTTTTCTTTAAGTATAGAACATATAATTCAGTTTTAAGTGTTATTTAAATATGATAATCTCCGTATACTGTGAAAGTATGTTTAGAATTAGAATGTGAGAATCCCATGACAAATGCGTTGTACCAATTAAGTCATAACACAATTTCTAGACTCTTTAGTTGTATGCATGTATTTTTTTAAGGTTGCGCTCTTTTGCTGTAACCTGAACTTTTTTTCACAGTGGGGCAGAGGTGGGTAGAGTACCCAAACATATTACTCAAATAAGAATCGCACTACTTCATCATACTTTTACTCAAGTAAATGTAAAGATTAGCCATCCAATAAATGACTCAAGAATAAAAAAGTATTTAGTAAAAAGGCTACGTTAGTACTATGAAAAATCTGATCTAATATTTGACAATGAAGTCATCTGACTTTTTAGTCTTTCAACAATCGGATGAAACCAAAGCAGAGAGCAGAAGGGGCCCTTTAAATTCAAGGCCCTCAGTCTGCCTGGGAGAAGTTAAAAAAAAGGTGAACAGCAAGGTGAGTGGAAATCGACAGTCAGACAGACAGTGATATATGGATTAGAGTGAAGGGAGAAGGGGACCCAACTCCCTCCCTGCAGAGGCGACCCCCATCCCCCAAGCAGACAGGGAATAGAATCTTATTAGTCAGACGTCAGACTGGTGCGAGGCGGCAGAACGAGCCTCGGTTTGGGTGGCAAATGGCACTGGGATAGAACCGCAGAAGCACATCTATTCCTTTTCACGCCAGAGAAGACACAGCCTCCTGCTCTCTGAGTGTGAAGAATAGCAAAAACCGCTGTATTCATTTTGGTAAATTCCTATTAGGTGGAGTTAGAGATGCCACTATCTCGAACCACAGTTACTTCGCCGAGGGGCACGAAGACGCGCCTTCAGTGTACGGGTTTACGACATGACGAGGCGAATGGACTTATCGAATGGAACACATTCATTTCCTCGAAAAAAAAAAGAAAAAAGAAAACAAAGGCTGTGTCGATTGCAGGATTTGTCTTCGCTCCATGGCCAAAAAAACATTCCGACGGTGTTTGGGCTTTGATTTATTCCAAAAATTAACAAATGTTTTCTTTGATTAAAGAAAGAGCGGGACAGGCGGCGGATGGGACCAGAACGGGGTGAAGTGGGGAGGGATACAGCAGAAGCAGACAGAGAAGTTACAAGCTTAGTCAATTTCTATCCCAATAGCTTAAAGGGGTACATTAAGCTTTATCACATCATACAGCCCCCCTGAAACAATCTGTATGCAAATAAAGCCTTGCATATCGTTGGAGCTGTTTGTAGCTCTGCCGGCAAGATTTTCTACATAGTCAGTGACTTTTTGTGCTTCGCAGATGTTCTTTAATCTGTAATGGATGCTGGCGTTTGGAGCAATCCACTCTGGAAGCATGTCTCTAAAACAGTCTATTTGATATGTCTTAATGTTATTGCACTTCCACAAATTGAGCGCCGGGCCGTTTAATTCAATCAAAACTCAGCAAATTAACGCGTTTAATGCCTCTGCGGAGTCACAGGCTAATTGTTTGTGCCGTGCTCTCGGAGTGTTTAGACGGTTCAGCGGGAGGATTTCCAGGAGTAGGTCACGATTCCTTTCACTGAGACGAGGCGCAAAAGTTACTCTACTAAAAAAAGAGAAAACATGCTTTGCCTGTTTTTATGTCTAATTGCTGACTTGTAGAGTATGGCAAACTTATGGAGGACACATTCTGCGCAGGATCAGAAACACTTTTAGCTTCTCTTCACAAAACAATTAAGGACATCTAGAGTATTGATATCATTTACCTTCTTATGTATAAAAAATCAAACTCATATTCATGTACAAATTGAAACTCTAACTATGTTCCACATATGTTTGGCATCCTATGATGTTTTAAGTTAAAGGAGTGGAAGTAGAATCTTGCAACTAGGGTTGCCAACTTTTATAAATTAAAATAAGGGACACTTAGGCTACAGGGTGTTATTCAACAAGGGCCGTGCCATCCGACTCGCGGGGAGGTGTGGTGCTTTTAGTGAGGGGTCATCCAGAATGACCATATGTTAATGCTTTATTCACAATAAACACATTAATGTATTAGTGCTGTAAATTAGGCTACATAAAACTGCAATGAAATATATCCACTTAAAAAAGGGCAAAAAAGTACATACAACTGGCATTAACGAGATGCAGTATGATCTAACACATGATGATACTAGGAACAACATGAGGTCGTTTGTTGGGCTTCCAGCAATGTATTTTCAATATTTACTTTCTAAATTGACACTATAGGGATATTGATGAACAGATGAAAGCCAAAGACCTTAAAACTTGTTTATCTGCTCATTTAAATACAATTTTAGGAGTGAGCTTACAAATAGTTAATTAAATTAACTTGCATGGTTTGTCTGAACAACAATCGAAACACATTAAGAAATGTAATACAATGTTCACTTAAAATGATTTGCTATTTCTCAAAAGTATAAAATTTAAACATCCAGAAACCTATCAAAACATTTTTTGGTTTTCATTTTAATCTGTTTAACAGCATAACAATTAAGCAGTTAGTATGATTTGTTCTTTAAGTTGTCATTTATATTGATTGCATAATGAACTATTACTAAGCCTACTGGCTTTAAAAAAACAAACAAAAAAACCAACCCCAAATCCTCCACATTTAATCCAGTAAAAATAAAATTGCACATGGACGAGACATCTTGGAAAATGGACAATAAATGTAATCTATTATGAATATCCTAGCCTACATGCTGTATAAGCATCACAGACGTGTGTTTTCAGCATTCTTGTGTGACTGCCATGCTGTGCAGCGAGTGTTCTCAGTGTGCGACTGTGAGCACTCACAGAAATAGGTTACAATTTGCCTTTTGTTAGTCTTTGCTGACCCAGTCCAGCCAAGGATGGGCTTCACTCATCTATATCTCTGTATGCATTTCTGGGACATTTTTAAAGGTGCTGCGTGGGAAGCGCCAGTGTGATATGTGTGTCTACCTGATCAATCCTGAACGTGCAACCCTCGCGAGTCACAAACACAAACAATTTGCGGTCCCTTTAGATCCTGCCACCAGAACAGTTTTGCTGACTGTAGTTGGATGATTTGTATTTTATTTTTATATAGGTTACGTAGTTAGAATTAGGCTTTTGAAGCCTATGTCCGACAGACATATTGGACATTTATTAAATTTGGAACAGATGGTGTCCCTTATTAGTTCAAAATGGGACGGCACATTTAATTGTCAAATAAGGGACGATTCCGTATTTTAAGGGCAGGTTGGCAACCATACCCTGTCCTTGAGCAGACCAAACCAAAACTGAAACTGAACCATTCATAAAGTGTTAATTGAGTCAAAAAAAAAACAACACATATTGCTTTTACAACAGTCATGTAAAGGCTCCATAAGAAACCATGGCAACAGTCACAGCTCCTTTGGGAAAAATAATTGTCCACCCCTGCTTTACATTACACCGCCTAATCAGTCCAGTTTAAGCTATTTATTATGGATCAGTAATTCACAGATATCTGGGAATTACACGTTTCTTCTGATGTATTTCATTTCTTAACCAAAACCTAACACCCATAGCCTACATGTTTTAACTATTTCATTTAGATGCATTCAAAGTTTCTTTATATTCAGTTACTCAATTATTTTTACTCTCCTTTTTTTGTCCTGATTTAGTAATTTCTTTCCCACTGACTTGAGCATCTGCTTTATGCTGTTGGATCTTTTACTCAGCGACAAACACTGTCATCTGTATTTTTTATTATACTATAGCACAACGTAACCCGACGCTCCAGTGAGAGGAGCAGGAGCCATAGAGCCCAAAGATTTATGCCTGGTTCACAACGGTTGCAGTAGCAGCGTGGTCAGAAAAAATCCCTCTATCTCAGCTTCTCTACCTGTTCACACCAGATGGTATTTCTCTGCGGCGGTCAACAAGCGTTTTGCTCAGCTTTTTTTCCCAGAGCTATTATTTTCATCATGGGTAAGTAAATTACGTCATAAAATCATTACCACATGTTTCTGTGACCAGGAAGTTTCTACACTTCTTTAATGTATCTGTTGTCAAGACACACACAACCAGAGAGAGAGTGTAGACATATCTACACCAGTATATTTACTGTGGAAATACACATATTTTTATATCTATTCTTCACATTTCAAATATTTTTTCTTACTGTTTCCAAGTGTGAGTAGACAGGAGGAGAGCTCTCTCTAATTGTTGGTTTGTTTTATTTAACACATATTAAAAATACAAAACAAAGTATGTACATGAAATATACATAAATATACATACAATTAAGGTGTACATAAGTGGTAGAAGCCTGAATCGGCTTATATAGAAACATATAGGCCTACAGAGGGTTCCACAAGGTCAATATTTGCATTAATAAACTCTGCAGTATCAAATCTGATTGAGAATTCTTCATGTAATGTTTTATATAGCAGAAGTTGCAAATTTGAAGCTTTTCTAGTAGAGTAGCTGTCAATTGATCCACTTATATGATCACATTTGTCAACTGCAGTATTTTATTTTGAAAAACTGCCATTATTTTTCATAATTGAATGGATTGTCTCGTGTTTTTCTTGGTTTGACTTCCTGCCAGATTGACATGGATCACTCGTGCAAAGAAAAATAAACCAGACGCCGAAACAAAACAGTGGAAGTGCTGACAACTTTGTGCCCCCCAGTTTAAAAATCCTATCTGTGCCCCTGCACAGAAGTAGCTTTGTTTGGATTTGTATGTCAATCACAAAGTTATCATCACTCAGGTGAACTTTGAGGACAGTTTCATGCCAGGCTTGTTGACAATCACAGTCTGCTTAAAAAGATTTTTTCAAACATGAAATACTCGTAAAGAGTCACTAAGTTTAGGGGAGAACAATAATGCTGTTATTTAGTTTGTTTCTAAACAAGTTGAGGGTCCGTTAAATATTTTTTTTTGTACTGTTCACAAAACAGCAACTTTTAATATTGCCTGAACAAATGTCACTCTAAAATACAGTATCGTTTTGATAAAAATGTCGCACTACAAAGATTTAAAAACAATGTCCTTCTTTTGAATATGGATGTTCAAGTTTACTAGTTTTGCACTTTCTACAACAAAAAGCTGTTATAAGTCACCAGCGAGGATATGTCAACCTTTCATTTTGGTCAAATTTAGTTGTCCAAGTTTTTACTTTTGAAAAACTGGTCACTCTAGTATATAGGGTTGTCAAAGTAATCAATATCTCAGAATAATTGATTCTTCAAAAAGTAAATCGTTCAAAGATACTCATTTGCGTCAGAATTTATATAAACAGACCAATTCACTTTTGTTCAAATTGTTATACTTCTCTCAACAGCAGCACTGCAACAACAGAAATTCGTCCGCTGCAACCCCAATTAGCTACAGTTTTAAATTCTTCTAACAGGGCAAGTACAGCCAGAAAAAAAAAAAAAATATCACATGCAAACCTCTTTATCCCACATGGTAAAAACAGAGATGTAGTTCGGTGTATTTCCCCTGTGAGGCAGACAACAGAAAAAGAAGGGAATGTCAAAGGTCGCCACATGCATACTAACTGTGCTAATGCCATAAGCTAATGCTACGACAATGACGTTTGAGAACAACTTAAAAAGGTAAAGCTTTATCGAAGTAATTCATGTGTTGGTATAATTAATAGTAGTTATATTCATTGTTCAAAGATACTAATTTGCTTCAAAATCGGAATAAACGGACCAATTCACGTTTGATTAACTTGTCCTGCTTCATCCAGAAGCCCCGCTGCAGCAACAGACATTCTGCCCATGCAACCCTAATTAGCTACTGTTTAAGACTTTGCTAATCAGCTACATCTAGAAAAAATACAACACATGCGACCCTCTTTACCCCACCAGGCAAACACAGAGATGTAGTTTGGTGTATTTTCCCTGAGAGGCAGATGACCGGAGAAGAGGGGGATGCCTAAGGACGCAACATGTTAACTACGCTAACACCACAAGCTAACGCTAGGACATTGATAACAGAGAGCAACTGAAAGAGCTCAGTAAAGCCCCTGTTTTTAAAACAGTAAAGTGGTTTCTTTCCAGACCACGGATGGGTTTGGCCAAAGAGAGGTCTGGGAGTTTTCTGAAAGAGCGGCCGGTGCTCAGTGGCCGCAACATTTAATTCTTGCTTGACTGGTTCTTTTTGCACTATAAAAGCGGCCTCGGATGAGCCACTCTCACTCCTGCCTGTGTTTCATCTCACTTGATAAAAAAATATCATTTTTTTATGTTTATACCAATCTTTAGAAAATAGGATGGTTATTACTTGAAAATAAGAGTAAATTAAACACACAGCTTAGCTTTCGAATGGGGGTTCTGTAAAGTCATTATTCGTAATAGTACAGTAATGCAACTACAGTGAAAGGATTTTACATCACATTAAGCTGGTTGGAAAAGTAACTGCGACCTTAAAGTGCTGGGAACGTAGCAAGCTAAGCAGATGAACACAGTATCTATCTGCCTTATCAACTAATTTTGGAGGAAACTCTGGCTAATTTCGACCTTGAACGTACAAGAACATATTATGTTGCACAGCTGACACTCTGATGCAAAATCTCAAAGTTTAGTCTAATCTATGCAGAGCTGGAGTGGATAAATAGCGTTCTATCTTACTGATGCCAAGTGGTATCAATGGGATAGAACGCTTTTCTGTGTGAGTCATTTTAAATGGCCATTAAATGGTCATGTTAAATGGCCAGTCGGGTAAAACTGATGTTTTACGTCTGTTAAGCTTTTTAGCCCTCCACCACTTAGAATACAATACAATAATCCTTTATTGCCCCACAAATGGGGAATTCAAAACAGCAGCAAAGTGACAAGTAATAGAAACATTGGCTTTACACAAGTATCAAAAGTATAAAAAACTGCTTTAATCCTCCTTTCCACCGGACGTGTAAACAGGGCGTAATGTCAGTGAAGCGTAATAGAGGGCTAATTGCTGCTATTAAAGTCAATGGGACCGTTTCTACTGTAAGGGAAGCAGCGTGAATTCGACGCGTCTCAAGCGTGGTGGCGTGGCCCTCTCCAAAATTTACCCGGCAGTTCTATTTTTTACACGCTGATTCCCTATATCACCAAAAAAAGGTAAACATGGCTATCTTTGTGCAACAAACTGCTAAAAGTTAGAGCTGTCGAAATTAACGAACCAACGTGGATTGATTCATTCCTAGAGTTAACTGGTTTTCCCCCGTTTCTTTTTTCCCGCAATGAAAAACGCATTCCCAGAACACCACCCTGTTTGTAACTCAGCCCGCAACACATCAGCTCTCCTTCCTAACCAGCCAAACTGTGGATTGTTGTGCAGCAGCGTGTGTTTGTGGTCCTAAATGGCATGTGAGTATATTATTAATGACATTTTGGCTTTGTGTTGATATGATAAGTACTGTTTGAAAATGATCCGTCCGCTTCGGATATCAGCTCTGGTGTGTGCGTGGCAGTGTTTGCTGTGTGTGCGGTGCAGAGTTTGGGGTGTGCGATGCAGAGTTTAAATGCTGCATATTTAAGTTGATTAATATGTGTTGGTTCACCGTATGGCTTCAGTACACTACATAGTGAGATACTGCTGCGTTAAAAATACGAAATTATTCAGTTAAAGTCATGTTGTCGGACTGAAATTATTGCTAACTATTAGCGGAAGTAGCTGTGTACATCTTCATAATATTTCCTGTTGTGATGAACTGGAGAATCTGCTCAGTGTTTACTTTTGGAAAACGGTCAATTGTGACATTAGATTAGTCAATACTACATTTGATTTATCTGATATTCAATACAGTCTGCTGATATCCAAATATATATAATATATTTTGGTTAGTTCTACCTCAATTTGCTATCATTTTTAATATAACACCACACAAACCTTGTGAATGTGATTATGGAGTTCTAAACAAAAACCTAATTGATTCCTCCTATATTTAATTTTTTTTAAAGAGCAACTGCATCTAGATTTGTCCTTTTATTTACACGGAAAACTGTAGTTTTTTTTGGTCATATTTAGGAATGGTGATTAATTTACAGCTACCCTGTGATTAATTAGATCACAACTTTTTATTGTTTGACAGCCCTATTACCAATAACTAAATAAGAGGGTTTTTGGACGAAGTATGTTTTTTTTTCCATTCTTGAAGCACCAGTTCAAGCACCGTTTAAGCACAGGCACCGTTTCAAAAGTACCCGTATGGCACCGGTATCGGATAAAACCTAAACAATACCCATCCCTAACCCCGATCCCGCCCCTACTTACTGACTTCTGTAGCGGTTACTGTGATGTTATGCCACATGTCTGTCTCCCGGTCCAGCAGCTTGGCCAGCGTGATCTTCCCGTCGTCGGCATTGATGTTGAACTGCCTCTCCAGATCCGTGTGCCGATCGATGAAGTACCTGCGAAGACGAAGAAACATCAGGAACTCGTGCCAGACTGCCAGAGCGAAGTGGCATTCCACTCGAGTGTCTCCTGACGGTCCTCTGCTCGCCGTAGCCAACGGAGCTCATCCTGGGGAACCTGGAGATCAAAGCACGTCTGAACGCTAAAGAATCAATAATTATCATCTGAGGAATAATTACAGCCTGCACATGAGCAGTGTGGCAGCCTAATAGCGTCTCTGAAACTTCTCCGCTTCTTATCACAGACACACACACATGAAACAAAGCGACCATTAGCACATGTGAGTGTGTGTCAGGGTAACAGATGTGCTGCTGTTAACCCTGTTTGGCATCTCCCGACATTCAATGGCTCCCAAAGGCTTTGAATTAATGAGTTAGGACAGTAAAGTGTCAGAAAACACAACAGGGTGGGTGTGTGTGGGAGGGGGGTGATAATGGATAGATAGAGTAACCGATGGCCTGCGTGTTAACAGTGTCATTGTTTGGGTTTTAGCAGAAATGTGTTGATTTTAGCCATGGGTTGAGATGGGATTCTCACAGTTTGAGAAGCTTGGCTGAAAAATGCTCCAGTTTTAAGGGAGTTAAACAAAAGTTTAGGATGAAAACATTCAACATGACGTGACTGCAACAAATTAGTCTGTCAGACTATGTTTTTATTTAATTTTGGTTGAATTACATGCCAAGTCAAAACCATAGAATAAGTGTATATGCAACTGACTAATGGACTATTAGAAAGCCATATTTTGTCATTCAGATAAAAAGAAATCCATGTTACTAATGAAATGTTTATTCAAATTTGCCCAGGTACATTATCAAAATACAGCTGGACTTAATAGCATTGTTTATGACAAGTAAGTCAAGCTGTCAAAATGCCCTCTGTAACTTTATACCCTAAAAATGTATTTTTGAACGTTTTGATAACACATCAGCATTTTATGATTTTATTCATTTTCAGAGCTGTCACTTCCTGGGAAACCTGAAAAAAGCACTATACAACTTTTGTCTCCAATAATGTCTCCCTGAAGTACTGACTGAGTTTCAATTCATGGTAGTAGGCTGCACGCCACCAAATTATATAAACAAACCCATGGTTTTGTGACTTGAGCCATGGCAGATCCAACAAGAAAAATAAAGACGACCCAATCACAAATGGACCAACTTTTCCCCACTGAAGAGCTCCTACGCCTCATTCACACTGGCTGCAGCCCGTTGAGCAGTATGTAGTATATATATATATATATATATATATATATATATATATATATATATATATATATATATATATATATATATATTATAGTTTTTTATCCATAGATGCTATACCTGGTCCGGTATCCTGCTCAGCTACAGCTATGTGCAGTTGTCAACTTTTTCCTTTCTTTACTATATAAACTACTTTTACATCAGTTCTTTTGTTCTTTCTGTGTTTCTTCTCTGTCTTGTCAAACCCCCAGATGGTCGTGGCAGATGATCACTTGAAGTCAGCCAGGTTCTATTGGAGGTTTCTTCCTGTTAAAGGGGAGTATTTCTTCCATATAGTTGCTCATTATGAGGGATTTCTTTGATTTAAGTCTGCATGTTCCGGGTACAAAGTCATGTCAATGACTCAACACAACCTGCTAGGATTCCTAACATAGAAAACTTTTCACTGATTGGAATGTTTGTATAATTGTATTTAAATGACATTTTTTTGTACAGTACCTTGAGATGGCATCTCTTCTGAATTGGTTCCAAATAAATAAATTGAATTGATTGTAGCTTTGGCTTTAAACTTATCTTCTAATCTTATTCTTATCCCATCACGTGCCTTTATTTTAAATGAATACCATATATAATGACAATATTTGAGGATGTTTATAGTAAATTAATCAGATTGATCTAGTATAGCTGACCTCAACTCTATATATCTCTCAGTGCCACCTTTATAGCATTTTGTCGGAGGTTTGTGCTATCCAAGGGCTTTTCTGGCTTCCTTCTAGGATCATAAATAGTGTTTTTTAATTGAATTAATACCTTCAAAGGTCCTCATTTTACTTAAATCAGTTAATTGACTTTTCAAGACCCTGTGGATTACCTGACAATACAATTTTTTTTATATTGAGCATAGACAGTATTCAATGCGTTCTTTCCCAACCTGTTTCTGCACAGTGCCTACCAACAGAATTAATAAAAGACTACTGCAGCCTATTCTGCTCACAGAAAAGATAAGTCGGACTGTTTGGAATTTGGAATTTCAGCCATGAAAAAGAGCTGTTACCGTTGTTTAGTTCACGCAATTTTGAAACCGCAGTTAGCAAGCTCCAGATAATATTATTATATTACAGCTATTGAACTGTAGAAAATGTTTAAATGTAAAACGGACCCTTCTCCTGATGATGGAAACTTTCTTTCTTCGGTGGACATTTTTCCGGCAAACACTAATGACTCTAAAACAATGTGGTAGCATTTATAAACTCTGCAGGAAACACTGAAGCGGAGGGCGAGTATTTGGAATGCAGAAGAAAAAAAAGGAGTATTCTTCCGGAGCACACTTGTAAGTGTGAAATTGCTCTTTCATGTTGCGGCGCGCATGGCGCCCATTCCCGGGACAAGCCCACACAATCCTAGCTAGAAAAGTATCTGTCATTATGGGTCATCCTCTGTTTTTCACACGTTGCGCTCACCATTGTGCAGCCGCTGTCACATACAGCCTACTCGCCACTGATTAAAAAAAAAAAACCCACAGAGCTGCAATGATTCACGTGAGCTAATTGCACCGTGTACTGCACAACTGTTTCTGGACCTCTGGGACGCGCTGTCTCCGTTCATATCGCTCTGTCTCGCTCTCATGTCCTCCTTCACAATCGTCACCCCTATTTCTGTTCTATCCAGATGGGTCTCAGTGCAGTCCCTCTCTCTCTATCTCTCTCTCTCTCACACACACACCACTATAACACCCTGCTCCCCCTTGTTTTCATTTTTTTCCTCAACACGGGTCCCGTACCATCTCACACTGGAACCACTCAACCCTATCAGCGCAGACCTGTCGGCAGGAACTCTGCTGTATTTTACGTGAACAAATAAGAAAAGGAAAGAAAAAAATGGAGAAAGAACACCAGACAAAGTCTCAACTACTGTTTATGTGAAAGAGGGTGCTTATTCAAGAATGGCGAGGAAAGAAAAAAATAAACCACTGGCCCAGTTCCAATTGTTGGGGAGATGTACCGAGGCGTGACATTTCCATTTTTGAGATGAAATGGTGTAAAATCCTCTAGACGGCAGGGCTGGGAGAGGTCCATAAGGAACCTCCTCCAACCCTCATCCCTCGGTCTGTGCCCACAGAACCCCACCCCCACACATTCCAGCAGCGCTGAAGACCCCGAGCGCTTTCAAGACATCCAGACAGCAGCAAACCACCTGGGAGCAACCGTTCTTCTGCAGACTGAGTGGATCCCAGTCAAACTCTGACAGCCTCACGTGGAGGCAAGGAGACAGACCCTGAAATGTTCTGCCAGCTGTCACTCAAACTGACAACATGACGTGCAAAGAATTAAAAGCAAAAAAAAAGGAACGGTTTGAAAAAAAAAAAAATTTTAGACGCGGGATATGACTTTACAGACTTCGCTGGTGTGCGATGTCTCCTCTTTGCCTCATCTCTCTCTCAAGCCTTTAAAACCCAATCAGTGAGCGTGTTAAAGGTAACGGCGAAGCAGCTGGGGCCAAATCTTTTGCCCTTGAAGGACTCAGCATAGATATATTTTTTTTACCACCATCATGGGGAAACTAAACCAGACCGAATCAGAGTTACAGAACTTTTTTTTTTTTTCTCACAAAGAACTGCAACCCTTAAAGAGGTAAATTATTATTTTTTTTTTATGTACTTTCAATTGCACAGCTTTTCCCTCAGACTACTTGTCAGTTAAACAGCATGCCCAATATGTCTTCTCTGCTGGAGCTTCTGTAGGTTGCAATCTTTAAGCATCATTAACTATGCTGTCTGTCAGTGCCAAACTTAGTTTCCTATCATAGCTTCCTCCTGATAAGAAAAGAAAACAATCATATACTGGGTGATGCTCTGAATTTGGTGCGCTATGTGTCCCACAGGTGTACCCCCAATATTTTCATTTAAAGTACATCGCAAAATACATAAAAAAATATAGAAAGATCTATGTTCCTTTGTTTTATACCACACAAACGTATATTTTAAAATGTATGTTTTTAAAGGTTTTATGGGACTCTAACGAGAAGAGGTCAGCCAAATAAGCACTTTGCCAATTACCAAAGTTGCTATTTCAGTGATTTAAATATTAATGTGAATAGAGAGTAACCATATTTTTTTCTGGTAATATAATTTAAAACAACCAAAATAGGAGGATATAATAACATGTTTTCCCATGTTAACTTGTAACTTGTTTTACTGGAATTACATGTGACTGACCAACACAATATTACGTTTTTGTAAAGTAAAAGGAAAATAATTCCCGGTAGGGATGAGCGAGTACAGCATTATCTGTATCTGTACTCGGACTGGCCGGGTTTAACCCAGAAGTGGGGTGGGTTATCTTGAAACGGGCCAGGTTTTTAAGCATGCACTTGATATGGGTTGATCAAAAATTGTTTTATTTTTATTTATTGCTGGTTAGAAAACTAATTACATAACATCAGCATTGATCTTCAGATCAATGGTTTTGATAAAGAATTTACAGAACAAATTTTGCAACAATGAATGCAACACTTGTGGTTGCATTTATAAAGCAAAATGTCATGAACAAGAGTTTTCATTACAACATAACTTTCATTATTTAACTTTAATTTTTTTATGATCTGTGTGATTTTTTGTGCTTTTTTTATTTATTTTTTATAACCTATCAAGACCAGGTATGTGTGTGTAGCTAATTGATTTGTATTATAGTTTTATACCAGAACTAACTAAATTTATTTTATAAAATAAATGAAATTTGATGTTACAGTCCCAGACCCATCCTGGGTCCTGTTAGTCCCTCTTTTTTAACCTCCTGGGTACACCCCTGCTCAGCAGCACTTAACATTTAGGAATATAGTTACTTATGAATAATTCTATACACTCATAGTAGACTCTGTGTTAGAAGAAAGTGAGAAAGTATTTTTCTCACATTGGTCGCAGTGCAGCATTAGGTCTGTAGATTTTAACGATAGATTCGCTCTTGGGCCAAAAGAGCTCGAAATAAAAACTTGATCCCTGCCAGAGTAACCATCACAATAAATAACAGGAAACTACATGTTAGGTTGGTTGAAACATTTTTTAATCCTTAATGTGTGGGAGGATCTAAAAAGTAATTTAAACTGCAGCTTCTGCCAGTCACATAAAGACCATTCTGAAAACTACCGGCTTGCTGCTGTGGCGCGTTACTAATTACAGCTGATTGTAGGAGACCTACTTTGGATTCTAAACAGCGAACTTTGCCAACAGCAGATGATTTTTCATGACTGGAATGAGGAAAATGTACCCCATAGCACCTTCTTTGGCAAAATGCAAATGTAACATGTTTTATGAAAGATATGTCAGATATCAGGAGAAATTCGGGAGTATGGTACCGGGATGCAGACACAGTCAGCTACCCAATGAGAATTTTATTCAATCCGAGCACAGATGAGCTGATAACCAACATACAGCTTCCAATCAGGAACAGACATAGCCAAATATAATCTACAGAGATAAATCTTTTCAAAAATAATATGCAAGTTTTGTCACCTTGAGTGGTACCAACATCTGGTCTGGCCCATGCACTATTGTGTCCTGGATAAACCTCATATAGTGTAAAATCACCTAATGTCAAACTGTAAATGTAAAAAAAGTAGGTAGAGACATTCCCCAAAACAGTTGCAGTTGTAGCTGCAGTGTTTGTGTTTTTTTTTGTGTCGCTCTATGAATACCGGGAATTAGAGTGGAGACGGATACTCGGAGTATCCGGCACTGATAAAGCGCTTTTGCCGAGTACGAGTATCATACGAGTAATAAGAGCCAATATAAAGTTACCCAGCCCCTTCAGAAAACTAGATTTTTCATGCTGGTGTTTATCCTGGACTAGACTCATGTACAAGATATCTATTAATTTTTAACAATGTTTTATTTGGTATCATTTTAAAAGTGGCAATTTAAGGTTTAATTTAAGAAAACATTTGAATCTGTCTGACCAATATACACTCCCTGGCCACTGTATTAGGCACACCTGTCCAACTACTCGTTAATGCAAATTTCTAATGCAGTTCAAACAGAGCATCAGAATGGGGAAGAAAGGTGATTTGAGTGACTTTGAACATGGCATGTTCCATGTTTGTGCCAGACGGGCTGGTCTGAATATTTAGAAATTGCTGATCTACCGGGATTTTCCCGCACCACCACGTCTAGGGTTTACAGAGAATGGTCAGAAAAAGGGTAAATATCCAGTGAGCGGCCGCCAAAATACCTTGTTGATGGCAGAGGCCAGAGGAGATTGGCCAGTGGTTTGAGCTGATAGAAAGGCAACAGTAACTCAAATAACCGCTCGCTACAACCAAGGTATATAGAAAAGCATATTTGAATGCACAACACATCCAAACTTGAGGCAGATGGCTACATCAGCAGAAGACCACACCGAGTGCCATTCCTGCCAGCCAAGAACAGGAAACTGACGCTGCAATTCACAGGCTCACCAAAATTGGACAATAGAAGACTGGAAAAATGTTGCCTGGTCTGATGAGTCTCACAGCCTCCCTGTGTATTGTTGCTGACCATGTCCATCCATTTATGACCACAATGTACATATCTTCTGATGGTTACCTCTAATGCGCCATGTCATAAAGCTCGAATCATCCCGGACTAGTTTCTTGAGCCTGACAATTACTTCAATGTACTCCAATGGTCTCCACAGTCACCAGATCTCAATCCAATTTAGCACCTTTGGGATGTGGTGGAACGGGAGATTCCCGTCATGGATGTGCACGCAACCGAAAAATCTGCAGGAACTGTGTGATGCTATCATGTTAATATGGACTAAAGTGTTTGAGGAATGTTTCCAGTGCCTTGTTAAATCTATGCCACGAAGGCAAAAGGGGGTCCAACCTACTAGCTAGGTGTACCTAATAAAGTGGCCAGTGAGTGTAGAAGCCACTTTAGCTCTTTAAACAATCAACAACACAGTTTTATACCAATTTTGCCTAAATGTCATAATATCTTTTAGCCCTGTGTCATCTGGGAACAACAATGACACAAAATAAAATAGGTGAAAAATTCACAGGGCCATAAGGATTCAGGAAATATATAAGATACCAATATTCATTCATTTTTAGGAGTGTTTCTGAACATCTTTAGGCACAAATGCAACTCAACAACCATTACACTAACTTCAATATATTGTTTGAAAGTACTATATAAGTTATTTTTATTTGATTTTATGTAACAAAGTTGTCATTATGATGGACAAGATAAAGACATTACATGAAGGATACCAAAATAAGAACCGGCTGAGTTTTATAATCAACATTTAACCTATTTTTCTAACATGTTAACACAACAATATTGTTAACAAAATCAACTTCAAAATGTATTCGAGTGTTTGTGTGTACCTTCGAGTTTCAGGGCTTTGGAGAATGAATGTGTTATTGTTTGCATCTGAGTGACCATATGATTATGAGGAACAGGAAGAGGGGAAAAGATCAAGCCTATTTTTTTCTTTTCCTTTTTGTCCGTAGAGAACAAAATGCCCGTGAACTTTCCTGCTTGTTATTAGGCCAGTAATTCCTGCGGGAGGATCACAGATGTAGGACTAATTTAGCCGAATGCTGACTATTTATGTTTGTACACTTCATTTTATTCAGGTTGGCTCCCAAACCAGAGAGAGGGTCCAAACTAATCTATATAAAAGATCAAAAAGTATACTAAAAAGTATTACTAACAACAACAAAAAAAATGTCCCAGTGGGGCGGGAAAAAAAGCCACAGCGGTCAAACCAACCCCCCCCCCCCCCCCCCCCCCAAACCCAGCTCATGTACTTGAGTGCTCGTAATACCATATGCTGCATGTCAGCTGTCCTCCGCCATAGCCTAGAAACAAGCTATTATGTTCCTAGAAGTTGGCACAGAAACAAGGCAAAAAAAAAAAAAACAACAGTTTATAAAACTCCCATTATGATCAATAGATTGCTAGAAATTAAACCTACAGTTGTTCTTTAAAACCCAGAAGTTTCTTTCAGACAGTCCAAGAGACTGCCAGATGTCACATTGCTTTTTATCTGTTATCAGTCAGGTAGAAAACGAAAGAGCACAGGCTCTGGGGAGAAACAGCTCTGGGGGAGTATTTCATGAGAGCACCTGAAAGGTTATTGGTTGGATGCATTAAGTACAGCTGAGGGGTTGTTTGTCTCCTGAGTGGAATGAGGACATGGCAGCCCACCAGAGCACTCGCCCTCGAGTGCTTTAAATTTAGTCTGGATTGCCCTGGTCCGGGAGGACGGGGGTTGGGAGGGTGGGTGGATTAAGACAGCGAGCGATTCTAATCAGGAGGGTCGAGTTGAGAGCTTTCGTCAACGATAGCTGGATGGCATCAACAGTGATGCTAGTATACCTCCATGGACAGATCAAGCTTTAAAAACTACAGATCTCTCTATTTTTTTAAAAACAGTAATTTTAAAAGTTAATGGGACATTAAGGAAACGTAAAATTGCTTGCTTTTTTTCATATATTATGAATGTCTTAAATCAAGTGTAAGGTCAACTCAGTTTATTACTGCCTTGCAAAAGTATTTATACCCCTATAAGAAAAAATAAAATAAAATGACCAGAAACGTGCGAAAAATAAATTTTTGATTTATTTTGAAAATCACCAATTATCATCGACCAATATAACCATTCACTTTATTGATATGCTCCTTTTCAATATTGTCCAGCCCTATAAAATGGATATAAAATTAATATGGCATTTTCTCCACATTTATGCACGATTCTGTCCATCACCTAAAACCCAGAGTAAAAGACTTCATACTTGGTGGTTCTAACATGAATACATGTGAAAAAGTTTATTAAAGGAACATTGAACACATTTTAAATACTCTATAGATCAATCTTAATAAACTATGTCTTTGTTCAGGAACTTTTGTGATTGTCGGTTTTGGAAACAAAGTAAATTTGCATATATTAGAAGAATAAAAAAAATGTAGGCCTGCTGTTGTTTACCGTGAAAGTAATGTAATTCAATTGAGAAGGCGAGCATAGTGTCAAAGCAAGGATATATTTTTTTACGGTTTTTATGGAAAAAATATTAGATCTGAATATATAAAAGTCTTTGATGACAAAAAAACATCATAACCCAACAAGTATATTACGCCTTCTCAAAATGTTTCAGAGAGAATAATATCTAATTATGGCAGAGCCAAAGTTTGAGATTTGGCTCGTTATCTGGTGAGCCCCCCCCCTCGCCTCAGGCTGTTCATTATTTAGAAACACCTGTGATGTTCTAAAAAGGCTTCGCTGAGGGTACGGATCTCTTTCAGCCAGTATATTTTGTTGGGATTAAAATCTCCCAGCCTGTAATCATTTTATCAGCACAGCGCTCAGACTTACAGGCTAATACAAAGCGTGACTGGAAGTTCAATCAAACTGTCTTTGAGGTTTAGGCTGATGTATCATCTTAAGGCCTCCGCATGACAATACTTTGTTTCATCTCCCCCCCACACCGCCACCCGCCGACAGCCCAAAGAAAGCACTCAACATCTGTGATGGATGCTCTTGGAATTACGAACCCGAGGGTGGAGGTACAGTCATCGTAAAAAGATTAAAAAATATATTAAAAAGTACATCTTTGAATTATATCGAAGTGTGCAAAAACACATTTCTACTCCGTGAATATTTACAAAAAGATGTTTGTTCTCAACGTCGAATTAAAAACGGAATCTTCATGAGGATAAAAAACACAAAAAATTCGATTATGTCTTCAAATCCTACTCTGGTCACTTTTATATGTGCTACTAAATCTGACACATATGTAATGCTTTTGAAAGTGACAGCGGTGTCAACGTTCAATGTTTAAATCTGTTTTGAAATTGGACAGATGTCACTAATGCACCCAGGAGTCAAACGCTTGAACAAACATGGATGATATTGTAGACGGAGCCAGTAAATAGGAAGAAAGTGAGCTTTTTGATTTGATTAGTGAAAATGTTGTCTGTTCCGATGAATTATTGCAAAAACACAAACATGTAGCCTCCATTTTTCGTAAACGGCACACATCGTGTGTGACATCTCGTCCTCAACTGTGCATACTGACTGCTTTTGTGCCGTTAATCTTTCACACTGTAGCTTGTTTCTCGGTTGTCGCTGAGCAACATGGACTGTTAGCTCCCTCCAAAGATTTTTTTATTGGATTTAGGTGTGGAGACTCACTAGGCCACTCCAGAACCTTAACATGCTTCTAATGGAGCCACTCCTTGGTTGTCCTGGCTGTGTGCTTCGGGTCATTGTCATGTTGGAAGACCCACCCGTCTACAGTAGACTGACTGAGCGGAGGAGGCTTTCTCTCAAAATCTACCAATACATGGTCCCATTCATCCTTCTTCATACAGTGCAGTCGTCCTGTCCCTTGAGCAGAAACCCCCCCCTCAAAGCATGATGTTTCCACCCCCATGCTTCATAGTAGGCATGGTGTTCTTAGGATGCAACTCATACTGCTTTTTCCTCCAAACACGACAAGTGAAGTTTAGACCAGAAAGTTCTATTTGGTCTAATCTGACCACATGGCTGTCTCCCATGCCGCGTCTGGATCATCCAGATGGTCACTGGCAAATTTCAGACCGGCCTGGACATGTGATGACTTGAGCAGGGGGACATTCCTTGCAATGCTTGATTTTAACCCATGACGTCATAGTGTTCTACCGACAGTAACCTTTGAAACTGTGGTCCCAGCTCTCCTCATGTCGTGCAGCAACTCCTCCTGTGTAGTTCTAGACTGATTCCTCACGTTTTTTATAATCAGTGATACCCCAAAAGGTGAGATCTTGCTTAATCCCAGATCCCAGACTGAGGGAGACTGACAGTCATCTTTAGCGACTTCCATTTTCTAACAATTATCTCCAAACGTTGATCTATTTTCACCAAGCTGCTTGACAATTGCTCCGTATAGCACTTTCTGGTGCCTATCTCCAGCTGTCAACGGGCGAGAGGCGGGGTACACTCTTGACAGGTCGCCAGTCCATCACAGGGCCACATAGAGACGGTAAGGACAAACAACCATGCACGCACACATCCACACCTAAGGACAATTTAGAGTGATCAATTAACCTGACAGTCATGTCTTTGGACTGTGGTAGAAAGCCGGAGTACCCGGAGGGAACCCACGCATGCACGGGGAGAACATGCAAACTCCATGCAGAAAGGCCCTGGGCCGGGATACGAACCCACAACCTTCTTGCTGCAAGGCAACAGTGGCTTTTCCCCCCCAAATAATAGTTGTTTTCTCTTTTAGACACAACTATAACACACGGTTTTCTATTACTAAACAGAGGGACAGTACAACATGAAAAAAGGCTAAAAAGATGGTACAACACACGAGACGAGAGGCATCCTGCAACCTCAGGGCTGAAATCCTCCTATTGGCAATTTCATCTCTATACATGAGAATACCAGAAAAGTGAGAGAGGAGGGAGGGAATAAAAGTAGAATGGGAAAAAAAAGAAAAAAAGTAGAATGGAGCAGTCCTCCTCTATAGCATCAACCAATCTCTGAAACCCAGCCTGCTCTCTGCTCGCCAGGCAATTACACACAACCTGTTGAGTGTTGTCCCGGGAATGCGGTCAGCAAAGTCACTGGAGAAATAATGAAATGCCAAAGTGGAGGGAGAGAAATTGCCTGTATAACCTGTCCTCAAGGTGCCCTTGTGGTATTTCCAAGAATGAGTCACACAAGAGGAGAAGGTTTTCTGTTCCAGCAAGGCTGCTGCCACGCTGGAAAAGAAAGTTGTGTTTTCTTTTACTCATAATCTATCTATATATATATATATATATTTATTTTTGTCTTTCCTGGTCATCTCTAGAAAATGATCCCAATCACAGGGTCGCTTCCTCGGAGGCTGAGACACTTCCACGTTTTCCAAAGGTCAGGGACACTAACAAGTTTTAATTGCATGCCTCAGTGTCAACCCCTTTATTCAAACACGTCATCATAGCCCCAGAATACCTTCCTCCAGTTTCTGCTAAAGTCATCTTTAAGAGCTTTTTTCTTTAACATGTTTTTGTGGTGAGACAGAAGCAGATGAAGGCTGAGGGCTCTGCCGGCGGCTCATGGTTAACTGCGGCTTACCTGACGACGCTGCCCGAGGAGTCCGGGTCCTTGGCGGTCACCGTCCCTATGACTGTGTTGATGGGGGCGTTCTCTTTCACTTCCAATAAATACACGGGCTTGGAGAAGACCGGAGGCTCGTCTGCATCTTCTACCACGATCTTGACGGTGGCCGTATCCTTGAAGGGCCCGCCGCTGCCGGGCTCCGAGCGAATGTTGGTCGCCTCAACCTTCAGTGTGTAGGCTTTCTTGCTCTCGTAATCTAAAGGCTAGAAGGAGACGCAGACAGACAAGGTCAGAAACACGCTCGTTCCAAGGATGACATTGAGTTGTCAAACAGAGTAGGCCTTTAAATGTGATGCCACAGGAATACTGAATAATGTACCAACAGCATGTGTGCAACTTTTACTTTTTCAAGTTTGTCATGTTTCTCCCATAGACTTTAATATGTTTCATTAAAAGTTTTTTTATAATAAATCAACACAGTCTTAAACATTTTTTGTGTGACTAAAACACTTAAAGTATGACATTAATTTGTGTTGTGATGCCCTAAATAAATTTCAGTGCAATCCATTGCTCCATTGTAACTCTGCCTTATCCCCTATCGGGGGTAGGGCTGAGATGAAGTTTTTTTCCTCTCCTCGTCCATCCTGACCTGTAATTAGCCTCAATCGTCTGCATATGGAGCGCTGCTCATACTGGTACAGGCTACCTTATCCTGTCTGTCTGGGCATTTTTACATGTGTGGCCATACCAGAAAGCTGCAAGAGAAAAATGCTATTTTTTTCTGTTCACATGATGCAGGTCTCAGCTTGTACTGGTGTCCAGTGTTTTACATGACATATTACACCAAAACAGAAGGTGGTGGTATACAAATAATTTGGTAGCTATCCAACAACAAAGGGAGTGAGAAGTGCTGACATCATAAAACAGGCGACGGCCTAGAATGAACACACATTGGTCTACTGGTCAACTGCTACATGAAGTCATCTACATGGTGAGTGTCATAGCCCACTGCTTTGTAACCTGGTTTGTCACAGTGGAGATGCACTTTGTAACTTTTACAGATGTGTTTTTACGACAGTGACGTTACGCCGCAAGCCTTCAGAGGGCAATAAAGAGCGAACATCTGCAAAGTTACGGAGTGTGTCTTTAATCTTAGTGTAACTCAAGCTGTTCTTAGAAGGCTTAATTGGTTTGTTGGAGAACATTAGGTAACAAACAGCATCTTGAAGACCACAAAAGCTGGAATCTGGGAAAAAGCCGAGGATAAGTTTAAAGCAAGGTTAAGGATGGTTCACACATTAAGATTTTAAAATAGTCATATGGTTCCTAAACCTTCAGACCCCAAGGTTTGGTGATTAAAAAATGATTGGATATAACAGTTTTGGTCCTACAGTGTGTGATGTGCAGGCAACAGATTTTTTTCACAAACATTCCCAGCTCAGATGGGTAATCTCTCAAGTCCTAACAAGACAAAACATGACTTTGGTGTAAATAATCATGGTAGAGAGGAGGAATGATGGCAATAGTTTGTAGAATTGTTTTAAAGAAGAAAAAAGCGACACAACAAGAAAAGACGTATAAAAGAACTGGAGACAATGGGATTAAAGGGCTGTAGTTCTAGCATGAGTAGCAAGACATGGAGGTGAGTTATTGTTTTTACCACTCGGAAAGGTAGTTATACCCTTGGTTCTTGAGGCACCGTAAATTACCCTGTTGTTGAAAGCATGCCTGCTCAGTATGGGATATTGCTGTGGGTGGAGTCTGCACATACGGGACACAATTGACAGTCAATGACTCGATGCAATCTGCTGGTATTCCTTAAACGGATAATTTTAAACTGATTGGAATGTTTGTATGACTGATTTGAAAAGACTTCTCTAGTAAAGTGCCTTAAGATGACATCCGGTGTTGATCAGCACTATATAAATAAACTGAACTGAATTGTTATGCAAAATTACAAACTTAACATCAGTCTGAACACATCATTCCTATGTTGAAAAGCATGTTCATGTTCTAGGGTTGCCTTTCTGGAGCAGCAAACACTGGACAGAGATGATTTGACAATAGATAACGCTAAAACAGAGTGGACTTGGAACCTGCTACCCTTGTCTGTGGTTTAGGTTCACCTGTTAACAGGACACCTTAATTATAGATCCAGTTTTACAGTAAGTAACTTTTAACAAAGCATTTTCAACAACAGAGTAGTCAAAGTGTAGACCTATTAGAATTTTATAGTGGTTGGTAAAACGTAAAAAAGTTAATTGAAATTGCCCCTTTTCATACAATCTGAGTTGTCTTGCAACTAGGAATAAGCAGAGTTGTCAGTCTGTTGATCACACATGTCAAACTTAAGGTCCATAAACAAAATCTGCCCCCCCCATAGCTATTTATGTGGCCCTTGAAAGTCCAGAGGACCATATAAATAGAACCTCTGAGTCTACCAGTCAAATCGGTTTTTAATTTGAATAGTCCTAAATCACATCATTGTGAAAATGTGTTCAGTAATGGTAAGAAGTACTTGTTGAGACAAATATTTATCATCTTAGCGATTTGGTAAAGATTGTTTTATCAATACTTTCTGCCTCAACCGGCCCTTTAACGACATTCAATGTATTGTGTATCTTTATTCAATACTCATGGTACATCCAAAAAGAAAAAAAATAATATATATAAATACATTATCTCGATGTGGCCCAAAATGGAAATTAGTTTCACAGCCCTGCTCTAGATGCTAAAGCCGGTATCCAAAAAACTTGTAGCTGCATTGCCACAAGAGATGGTTCTTCAGCGGACTCACTGAGTGGTGTTCTGGTTAGAAATACAAAAAGACCTAGGGGTCTGCAACTCCTGTCCTCGAGGTCCGGTGTTCTGTAACTCTTAGAAGTGTCCCAGTTTCAACACACCTGAATCAAATTGCTTATTCACCTCCTCAGTCAAGTTCTCAAGAGTCCTGCTAATTACCTTATTATTTAACTCAGTTGTGTTGAAGCAAAGACACACCTAAAAGCTGCAGGACACCGGACCTCGAGGACTGGAGTTGCAGACCCATATATTAGACATTTGCTTGTAAAAAATTAAGATAACAATGTATTCATTACTTTACATTTGAAAATAATGCAGAACTTTGTTTCTGGCTATCATACCTTGCACGGATCCCCAATGAGTCGGGTGGCGACTGTACGTTGGACAGAAAACAGTTGAAAAGCTTTTACATTTTCTTCCATCAAATATCAGGAGGGACATAAAATCATGACAAATAAAATAGATGGGTATGAGAGACGTTAACGACACAGAAGCAATGTAGGAAATGCAGTGTATAGACTTTAGAGGTGCTTACAGATCTTTATATGGATCTGTACTGCTTCCCCAGCTTTATAGTTACACGTACTGACACATGAGATAATTATTGCAAAAATTTCAAATCTCTACCTTTCATCATTTAAAATAGTATTCTTCATACTGATTGTAATACATGAACTTGATTTCTGTGAAAGGTTTTGTTACTTAAATTATAGTGTTTATATTATTCAGTTCAAAATGGGATTGAAATCTAAAAGGACATTCAATAAAGAACACTATTCAAAAAGTCTTACATTGCAACACACACACGTAGATGCATATAAAACCCCATACACTACTTCTTTTCATATGGCATATAACTTCTTTTTATTTTTCGCTAGTTTTTCAGGTTGAAAAACATAATACAGAGCCTGTGAATATTCTGATTCATCCAGGTCATGGTTATCTCAAGGAAATTTCAATCGAACGCAACTGGACTTGGTAATTTGTCTTGGAAGACGTTTCACCTCTTATCCAAGAGGCTTCATCAGTTCATGCTAGCCGCTGACCAGGCTGAGACTGGTCCAACTAACTGGTGTGGAGACTCAGCTATTTAACCTCTTGGAGGGCTTTTACAACACTGATTATGTAATTGGATCCTATGTGCTCCACGTCTTGACGACAGTCGTTTGCGTGTCGCCTATTAAGACGTGGAGCACAAAGGATCGAAACCTAACCTCCACCAATAGACCTTGTAAAAGCCCTCCAAGAGGTTAAATAGCTGAGTTTCCACACCAGTTAGTTGGACCAGTCCCAGCCTGGTCAGCAGCGAGCATGAAGTGATGAAGCCTCTTGGATAAGAGGTAAAACGTCTTCCAAGACAAATGACCAAGTCCAGTTGCGTTCGATTGAAATTTCCTTGAGATAATACTTAGCCTTCTCGTGAAAAAATAACCTAGAAAAATTCATGAATTTGTCTTTCATTTAGTTATCTACTGTAAGGTCAGAAAACAAGTATTATAAACTGAGCTGAACAAAAACTGTTTTCATCATGTCAGTATAGTGGATAAAAATGTACATCCTGCTTTCACCAATCCTGAGATAAAAAAAATAAAAATATATATATATTAATCTGTGTTAGAATATCTAATCTTTAAAGTTATAGTCTGGATCTCTAAATTAATTACACATTTTAAGAATTTTATTAAATTGACCTCCTGGCCTTAAATGTTGATATAAAATAAGTCATTTTATGAATTATAACATTACGTGTAAGTCGTGCCTTCCCGTATTTCAGCTATGGCTCAAAAGCCACGGTGCCGTCCACTTGAACCAATGAAGTGATGCCAAGGCCTGTCAATCATCACGAACGCTGTATGCTCGTGCTCGTAACTGAGCGCATGCTCAGTTTTCTGTTTTCACGGAGCCTCCGAATCAAGCCTCCGCCATTCGTCCCAAGCGCAGCCATGGATCATCACCAAAAAGCATCCTCACCTCCGATAACTCCATTGTTGACACTCTGGTTGTTTTCTCTCTCTCCTCCGCACGTCTTGGCTCATTGACCTGGCGCCAATGGCTGCTCTGCTTTGTGACTGCATACCATGGAGGCCGCCATTGCTCCTCCATTACTGTAGTACCTCCATTTGGCCGCTAGGCCTTCATTGAAAAGCATTGGATTTTAGACACGTTAAAAACTTTAATGCCTGGTTTCAGTTTTTTTTAAACTTTATATGGCAACATATTCCTCCTTAGATAACGATGGGCAAGTCAAAAAAATTGAAACCAGGCTGATTTTAGTAAGATAATTTTTTGAAATCTTGCATAATTAATGAGGGGGCCGGACTTTGATTGACAGGCTGTTTCGTTTGAATTTAATTATAGTAACACTACATTTTAATAATTATTTCAAGTTACTAGTTCTTACCTTTTGAGGTTTGAGAAATAGGAGAACTGTCGGAGGAGCGCAGATACGGCAGCAGTCAGGCATGGGGCTATTAGCCTTTAGCTTAGTTAGCCAAGTTTAGCATCAGAGCTAAAGACGCGGGAGCAGAATGGGCGTGATTGATGATTCGATTCTTTTTTTCGCTTACAAAACAGAAGCCTATGCCATTTTTGTTTTTTATTTTTTTCAAAAGATGAACTACATGTGAGTGATGCAATTTTCATTATTATTGTGTAATGTATTACATTAGACACTAATGGTCACATTAAAATATTTTGTTTACAATATAAATGTAACAATCTTGTTCAGTCAAGTGGAAAACAGCAAAGAAAAACATAATAAAAAAAGTGGTGAATCGTGACCATCCTGTATTTCGTGACAGAGATTGCCTGCTATCTAGTGACTTTTTTTAGTTACTGCAGCGTGCACAACTAATGGTGCATTCACACTGCACAAACACTTAAACACTAGCGGATCGTGGTAGGTTGGGCAACGTCTCTACAGTGAGATGCTCTGATTGGTTGCTGTGTGGCGTCAAGTTCATTAAGGTCTTAAAGTTCAGCTAGATGAACTTCTGCGTTGCTGGCTTTTGGCGCTCTGAAGCTTGAAATGCAGGAAAAGCTTGAGAAGTTGAGGCACCCAATGCACACAAAGCACTGCAGAGACTTCAACGCTCCTTTGATGGCCTCAACCATAGACTTTACATGTAATCTTACCGCTCCCGAGCGGTATGAACACACCATTAGGCTTCTTAACCTATGGTGTAGTTTACACCAGACGCGGCCGTCTCGCACTGTAAAGTAATCGTTTCGCCATCTGGTGTATATTTTATGCGAGCTGTGAGCAATCCGCGTCAATTCTTGCAGGAAGTCACACATACACACTAAAGACCATCCAGTCAAATACACAAACAGACACAGCAAAGCCATGACTCATCCGTGGCTCCTTCTGAGGTACGAAAACAAACTTTCTGATTACTGATCTAGAACCGACCGATCGTTTAGGAAGACTCCCGAAGCTACCTCGGCCAGTCCGCCTCTAAAAAATGTAGAGAAAGGGTATCAAAAAAGGCAGTTTTGAGCCGGAAATATGTAACACACTGCAGTCGAGAGATAAAAATGTTAAG
This sequence comes from Apricaphanius iberus, assembly GCA_028564705.1. Classification (NCBI taxonomy): domain Eukaryota; kingdom Metazoa; phylum Chordata; class Actinopteri; order Cyprinodontiformes; family Aphaniidae; genus Apricaphanius; species Apricaphanius iberus. The sequence continues at coordinate 838,529 of JAPXFQ010002251.1, read as the reverse complement.
GGGTTAAAATAAAACTGGTCCCCCCCCAGAATAAGCCAATGCCGCCCAACAAAATTCGCCTGCCGCCGGGTCTGCCTCTTCGGAAGTCCAAACATGCACCGATTGGCCGCTTATGTTTGTCTTAGACGCCTCTTTTTACACTACTGTTGTTATTGCTGAGTCGGATTTCTGCCTCTCCTAACTTCCCGAGAGGGTGGGCATGTAACTGCGTGCGGGGGGGTTGGGGTAGAATAGCTGTACTTCTAAAACTCTAGTTTGGTTCAACTCCAGCCGGACTAAGGAGTATATGTACATGTATTTTAAAAGTCTGATTTCAATAAGACTAAGTCAATAATTCGAATTTCTCTTGCAGCAAGTAAACATACTGACTACCACACACACTCTCTCCCTCTCTGTCCCTGTGTATGTCTCAACATCAAATAGATTAAAGAAGTGACAAACTTCCTGATAACAGACAAATGGTGTAATGATTTTATGAGGTCATTAACTTACCCATGATGGAAAAAAAGTGCTCTGACTAAGCACCAGCTGAGCAGAAGCGAGTGTCGACCATCACATAAAGTATAAAGGTCTGGTGTGAATAGGTGGGCAGTGGATATTACGTGATTTTTATGAACACGCCGCTTTGTGGTGCCACAGTGTATCATTGCTGCAAACCAATTCCCCACCAGGACAGCAGGGGGTGTTAACCTTTTCTGGCAGATCTGCCTACAATTATCATGTCAACTAGAGTTTATTTTATTGAGCTTGTTAATGCATTCCCCATCAAGGAGCAATGGACGCAAAGTACATTTTGATTGAACTGAAAAGCTTTTTACTAACAGTGCAGCTCATAGTATACTCTAGAAAAACAATGTTAACATACACAGTAGTCTGTTTTGTTGTTCTCCTTACCTCCTTCTGTTCAAAATCGCCAAAAGACCATATTAGATAAACTGTCCTTTCAATATAAAGCATCTAGTCTGGCCACATCAAGATATTGAATGTCCTTAAAAGGCAGATTATGGCAGAAAGAAGTGATACATTTATATCTAACAAACCTAAAATATTAATAAATATCTGTCTCAACAAGAACTTCTTAACATTGAATAATACTGAACATGTCACAGTAATTTGATTTTTAATTTATGATGAGGTAATACATCTCAGTTTTGAGTAAATAGACAGTTGTCTTGCTACAAAGTCCAAGAGAGACACTAGTCATTCGACAGTATGTACTGTGGGAGGAGGTGATTTCTATCCTCTTTTGGATTTTGATGCTTAAGATTGTGATATAATTTCCATTGATTTTGATTTAAAAAAAAGATTGTGGAACACCAAATTTTGATTAATGTCAGGCATTGCTTTGGATGTCACATAGCTCTAGGCTTGTTTAATCCCCATTTCTTACCACATAATGCCAGTTCACATCTTCTGATTTTAATTTAGGTCTCATACAAAAAACATTTCATATTCATGTACTTAAACCAATACACATTTTCTCTTTTTTGATTATTCTTCTGAAATTATGGGGATGAAACCCATTTTGTATGATTTTATTTATTTGTAATGAATTGTTTTTTGGAGGAGGGGTACACCCCATTTCTATGTTATGATCCGTGTTTGCAGCAGTTGACTTCTATGGAAAGTGACAGATTAGAATCATTTATCCAGAGAAATAAAGTCATGGTCGTGGATATTTACTTGATGATAACAAAAACAATCACTTACAATCAGGAGGAGATACAGAAAAATGTTCTTTTGACTGTCTGTTGTTGATATGGGTCCAAAAAGTCTTCCAGACAGATATGAGCTGATCTGTTTTAATGATGTGGTAGGAAATGTATTTTCGGCCGACAGAAATTTGACAAACAACCAAACAAAAGTGCATTTTTTTTCTGGATTTATTTAGATTTTTTTTAGTCTATTCCTGATAAGAAGAGCTTTAAACATTCTCCCACAAAGGTCAGTTATTTAGAAGACTTCCAGAGCAATGCCAAAAAAAAGAAAAGATTTTTAATTGTTCGGTGGATTCTAGGTATGCAACAATGGCGCTTTTTATCAAACCAACAGCACACTGATACTTGAATCTGAATACCAATGCTGATACTTCTACCACACAAAAAATGCAATGAATTGGCAGACATGTTTTATTTTCTTCTCTACTTGTTTAAACAAATGATAGTGAATTAGATAAAAAGAGAATATTAATAAAAATGACCAAAAACAAAAAATTCAAGTGAAAAATAAACATTTTCTGTAAAGTTATGGCAGAATTGATTGCAAATTGGTATCCATTCATTGTATGGATTAACTTTAACGAGTACAAGTACATAAAACTGTATCAGCCCGATTCTGGCATCCTATGGATTCTCACACTGCACTCGGAAATGTCCTATTTTCCAGTTTGGCAGTAGTTTATGTTGCACTTTTCACCACCAACTCGCCCAAAATGGGAAGTCTAGTGTAAAAACCATGTTTATTATTCCATTAGTCTAAAACAATATTACAAATACTGTAATTAATGCCTAAAATGCCTATAAGTTTTTTGAAATCAGATGTATACTCAGAAGGATACAAATCTTTGATACAGAGTCTAACAACATGGTATTTTGGTACATGTACTATGTATTGTAATATTACAGTTTAAAATGCTGCCCATAAACAATGCGAGCTACTAGTGTTACTTATTGAGCTACAAAGCTTGTAAAGGGTTGGAATACAGTATGTGGAATTGTGTGACTCCTGTTCTTTCTTTGATCAGTAGGTAGCATCGGTTTTCAAAGCTACAAACCCTGAAAATAAATACCAATTCTGAAGAACTTAAAAGAAGAAGCTGTCTGCTAAAGCTTGCAGCGACAGCAAATTAAGTTTCATACTGTTGTCAGCCAGCCCACACACAAAATAGACATCTGCTAATTTTAGACCATCAAGAAAATGTGTAATTTACCAAAGAGAAAAATGATTTATTGCACTGGTGATGTGACTGCGTGTCTGACACATCTGCTTAATTCTTTTTTATTTCTCCAACTGATGAGCAGTATTTTCTTTACTGATCGCTCGTCATTAATATTTAAAAAGAGAGAGGAGAGATTCTTACTCTCTTGGCGTATCTGAGGAGTGTTACAATTTTATTCTGAATCACCTCTGGTCAGTTTTATACTAGTAGAATAATGGGATCAAGTCACTTCCACACTCCATAACCAGGATTTATAGGGAAATCAAAACGGGCCTTGCCGCTTGAGGGGACTGTGGCCTGGCTTAGGGGGAGAGAGGAGTAAAAGGAGAAAAAATGAACAAAACGAGAAACGCATTGGGCTAGAGAAAAGAGTGGGCTGGAGCAAAAGGGATTGTCCCCCAGGTGGGGGCCGGGGTTGTTCGCCGAGAGCTGAGCGACAGAAACGGGGAAGGTGGGCAGATGGGTGTCCGGAGGGGATGCCATCCGGCGGCGGAGGGAAAAGGGGGTCGAGGGAAAGGCTGAAAGAGACCAGGGGCTTTGACTTCCACACTGCTTCAGCTCTGGCATCAGGGCGGTCGTAAAGACACCAAAGCCCCTGAAGCCTCTCCAAGCCCCACTCCTCCACGGTCGGAGGAGCTCTTTGGAACTCTCTCATTATTAACCTCCCCTTGCACCGCACCTAATCATCCCCCTTTTCTCTTGCCTAGTCTCCTCTTTCCTCCTTCCTTTTAGTTCCCTCAAATCCTACAGAGCGCACAGAAAAAGAAACGGCTAGAATTAGAATCCAGGGATGAAACTGTAGATATCTGCTCATGGAGTAATGGATGGAACCATATAGAAATTATTTATCAATACACACACCTTGTAGAACAAATTATTGGTGCACTAATTGTCACTAATTGCTTTGAAAATGTTTCATACCTTTTAATAATTTCACTTAAATAAGTTTATATGAGACAAACAAAAGGACTGTCGCTATCTCTTTTTTATGAAGGTTTTAATTGATTTCAAGAGAGGCTGTTATGCCAGAACCAGCAAATACTAAAGTTAGAATGGAACATAACAACACATTTACATCCAAAATATAAACAAGTGCAACAGCAATAGAAAGTATTCACATCACATGTTTTAGCCTTTTTTCCCCCTTTTTTAAAGCTATAATCCGCCCGTAAGTGAAATTTAAATGGTAAATGGCGGTTTACTTAGTCCCTACGGACCACAAGCTATGTTGTAGCCACAGCTGACCTGGGTTGCACTGACTGAGGGGAGGCTGCCGGACACTGGCGCCACTGGGCCCTCTGACTACCACCAGTAGACTACAGGTGAAGTGTCTAGCCCAAAGACAACAACTGAGCGAGTCAGGAATGGGGCTCGAACCGGCTACCCTCAGATCACAAGCCGAACTCCTTCTACATTGTTTAGGTTAGCATAAACAATGTAAGGGAATGATAACAGCTAGCATTTTGTGTGCAAAAGTCATAAAAAATTACTCATTAATGATGCTAGTTATTGTTGGTGATCTAAATAATCATATTGATTAGAAATGAAAATAATAAGTAACACAGAGGAATTACAGGAGCCACATTAGATTTGGGACTACATTACGACAAAGCCCCGCTGTAAGCCACCGCTGCAAGGTTGAAGGACAAGTAGCAGAGCCCGTAAAAGTAATCTAAAACAAAATTTAACAAATCTAACAAAGTAAAATGCTGTAGATGTTAGACAGTACACCTGGAGGCGACAATGTCAGCCAAGCAGCTAAATTTGGTTCTGTAATTCTTCCTTGTTATTTAATATTTTAATTTGGAATCAATATGATTTTTGAGGTCACCAGAAAAAATGAGTATCATTATTGAGTCATTTTTATTACTTTAGCACATGAAATGCTAGCTGTTACCATTCACTTCCATTGTGCTAAGCTAAAGCAAACAGACTGCTGCCAGATTAGAATAATGACTGGGCTGGTTATAGAATGCTTTTTTCCACTTATCCTGAAACCCTTCATAGGTGGTGACGCTGGTTCTAATCTATTACCATTGAAGAGTATGCAAGTCAGCTAGAATTTGAAAATGAAGAGTTTGGCTTTTGGGGTTTGATATTAGTAGGCCTAATTTAATGTGCTACGGTTATCATCAAAGCTCTCCAAAGACATCTATCATTAAGGGACTCCGCAGATCTGGCCTTTATCACAGAGACCCCATAGCAAACTGTTGTTGATAGGAGCCATAAAGTATACAGTTTGCCACAGGCTATTAAGGGACTACAGTAAACATGTGGAAGGTGATGTTTTAGTTATATGAGAGCAAAAGTGAATGCGCTGAAGGAATAGCGACGCTAGATAAAGAAAATGGAACGATGGATGGACCTAAGAACAGGTCAGTCTAGGAAGAAAACCTGTAAGAAACAGTAAACACCGGGTCCTACGTTCACATACAGTGGGCTTTAGTCAACGCATTTTCATGTGTTAAAGGGACTGTTCATTTTTTTATGAGGAAGTTTATATCAAGTCGCGATCAGCGTATATCCATATAATGGTAGTCAATCAGGGCAGGATTTCGCTGCCTGTAATAAGGCATTATCTGCCCTAAAACTCTTTAATTTAGCCATGTTTTATCATGACTAGTTAGCAATATTCCCCTGTGAGTTCAGAAGGTCTCAGAGGTGCTAAGGTAGTAGCATCTGAGGTTTTTACCGATTCCAATTTACAGTAACCTGGGATTTCAATGACGTCGCCCCCACTGCAACTACAGCTGTAGTCTTCATAGGTTGCAGAAAGGGAGGCTGTAGAAACTGAACTTAGTCCAACTGGTCAACACGTATGTTGATGTCTAAAATAGCAAGTTCTATCTAACCGACTGCCGTAGATCACAGAATGACAAACGTAAGTGGCCAATCAGTGCATGTTTGGACTTCTGAAGAGACGATGCGTTGCTACTGTGAATATCCTGCTTTAACTCCATCTTCTTCACTCCCGCCAGCCTCAGTTTACTGCCTGAATGCAGCTGGAAACTAACCTCTATAAGGCTAACACGTAGGGGCTCATGTCGCCATCTATTGTTGGGGAGTGGAACGTATTTCATTTAATAATTTGATTTTCTGACTGACATACAAACTGGGACTTGGCTCTCTACAGGGTGAAAGCCCTTAGTCCGATTACTCCAAAACAGCTCGATTTAGCTGTGCATGTAAACATACTCAGTGACGTAATTGAAATCGCACAATAGTGTAGTTGTATTTTTGCCTCTAAATCACAAATAAATAATTCCGAGATGTTCTGAACTCCGAGGGGTGTCTAATTAAGGTTTAATAATAAAGCATGGCTGAATGAAGGAGTTTTGGAGCAAATAATGCCTTATCACAGGTGGTGAACTCCTGCCCTGATTGATTGCCATTATATGGATTCACAATGATCTCAACTCGATATAAAGTCCTCCTGAACGGCTCCAAGTAGCTCCAAACTTGTATGGGAGAGTAAATGAAAGTAATATTTGCCAAAAATAAGGTCCAGGTTGAATAAAAAAGAAGAACTTTCCCTTTAAGAGTGGATCAGACTTTAATTTTTTCTAAAGATTTAAAAGTAAATTTTGGAAAATGTCCTTCTTCCACTTTGCCTCAGTTGGGTTATTTTACAAAGAAGGATGGACATACCTATCAGTTCTTAGACATGCAATTTTTTTGCATAGCTATGCACGTTGCATATTTTTGTTAATAAAAAAAAATGAAAACCAGGTTGTATTAGCTTCCCACTTCCCAATTATGCTCAACCTTGAGTATATCTATTTAAAGAAAACAAAAACCTTAAAACATCAAAATTAATGTATAGGCACTGTAATACGAGGTTTACGGTATACATTACTGTAAATTGGGTCACAATTTTCCAACTGCCTTGTGGGTCCGAATGCAAAAGGTTTGGAGAACATGGTACCAAAAGATCACATTAGTTTGGCACCCCCAGAGTGCTTCTGTCTGTCCTACTTTGAATTCTAGCGACACTACTGCTCACAGACCTCACCACAAATCTTTAATATGCTGCTACTACAAGAATAACCATGACATCAATACAAAAGTCAGGTGCATGCTTAAAAAATGGTGGGATGTCTCAAATTGTTTTACTCTGCTGTTTCTACATAACATTGAAGATATTTACAATGCCCCGCAAAGAACATCCAGGTTCAGGTTTTTTCTGTCATAGTATAATGAAATGACATAAACAAAACTTTAAAAACTGAGTATTTGAAAAGCTCAAATTATACCTTGCATCTCTTACATTCATCATAATCAAATCATAATGGGCAGGGACCTTATCTCCTGCTTCTAAAGTCTCACTGCCCAGATTTCTAACCATATGACCAGACAGAGATTTAAAAGGAGCGGCAAAAGCAAACAAGGTGGATTAGCAGTGCTTGCATTCAACGGCTGGTGTCATCCAGGGTCTCACTACTGTGAAATATCTCTGCTACCTGGAAACAGACCTGTAAGCCTTTCATAAAACGAAGGACTGCTGTCAGAGACCACTCATATGCATTACAATAACATCTGATTTCCTTTTGGGATAAACAAACATTTTTAAAACTCAATCCAGTGTGGATTCAGCCATGGCATTTTTTAAAACTGTATTGTAATGAGCACCATCCAGTTATGGAGTACTTGAGTCCTGAACTCAGAATTAAGTCCTGAGTCAAGACACATTTAAGGGACTTGTAACTTGACTCGGAACACCAATGACTTGCACTTGAACTCTGACTTTTAACGTTAGGTTTCAAACTTGGACCTGGACTCACTCTCAGACGTGTAAAATTGCTATGGGGAGCCTTAAGTCACGCCCCTCTACTTCTGGTGCACGGGTTCCCTACTGGTAAAAAAAAGTATGAGAATAAATGGGGTGACAAAAGTTGTTTTCTGATCCCGTTTGAAATGCGTCATGGATCAAACATATTATGTTTGTGAATTTTAAAGACAAATTTTGATGCAGATACTATGCTGATTTTTAAATGGCGGCAAAAGTTACTTTAGGTTTTGTGTGATAACACTTAGTGGATTACAACGAAGGAGACAATGGGCTGATGTCTTCATGACGAATAAAGAAGCATTTCAACACAGAAAAACATTAATCAGGCCATGTGGAAAGTAGCAGCTACACTGGGGGCAAAGCAGTCAGTTTAGTGAGAGCCAGCATTTGGGAGAAGCTCTACAAGGTCTTGGTGCGTGTTGTAGGCATTTTAATTGCACATTTTTACAATCAAATAGATCCCAAATCACTTGAGAAACAAAGTCAAAACGCACATCATTAGTTTTCATTTTAAGTTGAGGTACAACATATGTATGATTCAGGACGTAAGAAAAAGCGGACCAGAAAATACATTGTATTGCTCTATTGACTTCCATTCATAATTTTTCTGTCCAGGGGACCCATGGGCCTACCAGAAGGGGAGGAGACTTAGGCCGTTTCTCAATATTCGTACTTGTGTGGACTTGTGTACTCGCGTACTCGATAAACATCATCATCAGCGGGCCAAGTACTGTTCCAGTTCTTAAGTATACATCAAGGCAAGTAAGCTCAGCGTTCCCGGAAGTATTCTCGCTCCACTCATTTTATCGAGTATGCATCAAACCATCCTTCTGCGGACTTCAGCTAGCAAGGTATCCCACAATGGTTTGCACTACTAGCAGCAGAAACAGAGAAGGTGAGTACTGAATTATATCGCTTTTATACCACCATTAACTCGTAACAAAAAGCAGTTGTAAGATATTTTTAGGTGAGAAAGTAGACCTTCTAACTTCATCTATATGGTCAGTTTATTAAGAATCTTTCAATTTTAAAAGGTTCTCCAGCGTTTTTTTGAGCAGCTCAGCATCGCAGACAGGCTGCAGCAGCTGCAGGCTCAGCAGGTGATTGGAGTGTGTTTTCCCCGCTCACCACAGCATGACTTCGCTATGTTTGATCTGTTAGTAGCGGCTAAAAGTCAGATATAAAGGGTTTAGTATTAATAAATGTGACGGGATAACTACAAGTATCAGAAAATAAAATATATTTTTTATCTGGAATTTTTGATACTTGTTTAGTGCATATTGATATTTTATAAAGTTTAAAAAAGTTTAAAAAGTTTATAAAGCCATTTTAGCATGTAACTGTGGTAAAATAAGTTTTTTTTTTACTATAAAGTAATTGATCAAACAGAGCACTTAAACCATTTCCCTAAGATTGGAGAATAAACTCTGTCATTTTTTCTTTGTTTTATGCAGAGAGCTCTGCAGGGGGAGAGCCCGGGGTGCGTGCTCTGCTGCCAATTCCTAAAAAGCTCAGAGCGATCTTCTTTACCCGTATCCTGGATCATCTTCTTCAGTCTCCTCATCCTGTCTAATATTTAAAAAAATTTTTTTTAACATTTTTGACTAGATAGTCACAGTATTAATGTCCTGTACTTGTTGGTTGATTTGTGTCATTCTAATAAAAAACCTTTACTAAAAACATTTTGTCTATTTATGTTGTAGGTATCCGTTGTAAGTTTACCTGATAATGATAAAACACATTAAGTGAGTTAATCCATTTTTAGTAGTTTGGTAGATAAATTATGCAGTTGTATAGCAACAATGCTGACCCATGTTGGTAAAATATTAAATACCTTAAACTATTAGTGCTTGTATACAACGCAAACTATAATCAAATTAATCATTTAACTGTATTCCTCTAAAGTTGGTCATCATCAATTATTCAGCTATGGATAATTTATAGGCAAATACTCTTATGAAGGAAGCAAGAGTTTTCATTCTATTAATCAATGATGTTTCACTAAGAAGCCTGAAAGTAATAGGATATGGTAAACAAGCATTAAATTAGTAGAGCCTTTTATAATCAGTAAGGAAAAACAGTCCATTATTTTACAGGTTTTCTATTTTGTATCAATACTTCTTCCTAATTTTTGATATTTGACTTGTCAAAAAAGCTTTTCCTTATTTTACTATTGATTTTAAATGTGTAAATAATCTCATTCCTGAGTAAAACTGGTCAATTTATTGAAATTTTGGAATAATCATAGCTTAGCAGTGACATCAACCTAGTATACTCTGTTCCAATTGAAGAGCTACTCTTCTACGTCCTTGAAGAATGGACTTTCAACTGTAATTACCAAGTATGTACTCACCAAGCACATAAGAAAATACTTGCATACTTAGGTATTGAGAAACGGCCACAGGCTCCCCATTGTTGGAAGTAACATGTAGCCGATTTTAATGTTAGCTTGCTATATTAGGTCAGATTTCTGGACAAATTTAATAACAACTTCCCAAAGCCAAAGTGTATGGGTGATATTTTGATGATTTATTGTTTTCACAATTTTTTTTATTATTTTTTTTTTTATTTTGTACTTGGTACTCTGTTAGCTTGGGGATAGCATGTGGGCATTGAGTAGTTGTTTTGTTTTTTTATAAAATAAAGTAAAAACCATGGATGCCTGCCATTTTTCCTAGTCTGAAATTCTATACCTTGCTCTCTTATTTTTTAATTGCTCCAAAGGGGATAATGACTTGACTTGAACTGAAAGATTCCTTTGGGACTCAGATTTGAACTCAAACACTAAGGGCTAAAGCATGACTTAGATTTGAAAGATGGGGACTCCACCTCAACTCCGGCACCAATAAGATCTTTATTATCACCCAGATTCAGTTAATTTCAGGTTACGGTGGACACACACTAGGAGGTAAAAACTGTTGTCCTTAAGATTATCTTTACTCTAAGTCGATATCGCCTACTGTGTACTCAGAGATGATATATTACTATATACTGTTATATACTGTTTAAGAATTTTTTAAGAAAATTGAGTTGTAATGGAGCATATTTGCAAGCTGTTTGTCATCAAAGCAAAACGCCTCAAATTGATTCAGTTAAAGTGGCTCGCCATGCTTTGCTTCCCTGGTATGAAAGCCCTGCTCTAATGTTCTCACATGACAGCATGTAGAAACAACTCATTACGTTTGTTTCCGATGGTCTAGCAGAGAGCTTAAAAAGGAGAGGAGAGGGAGGGCGTTTCTTTCATTGTTGCTGGTAAATTTAATTATACCAAATTCACTTTAAGGAAAACACTGTGGTAAACAGCTTCTTTAATTACCCCAGCTATGTTTAATTAGAAATAAATTTTGCTATCAATTACCAAATCAAATAAAGCATCTATACAAGCTGTGTTTTGTATGGCGCTGCATAATATCCTGCTCACCGAATCAGAATTGAAGTTGTATTTTGACCTTGTAAAATTATTAATTCATTAAACAAACATTGGCAAGGCTGAATAATCCAGGGATGTTATATTGTTATTAATATGCATGGTGTCGCTGTCACACTGCTACTGCTGATTATTAAGAGATTCACAAGTGCAAAAGGAGCAAAGTAGTTATCAGACATGCTGCTTTTAAAACTACTGTGCTCCTGTCGATCCTTCATACTGTGTGAGGTAAACGTAAAAGTATTTAACCGTGAATGAACTGGTACACAAAAGACAAATATTAAATCAATTTCTGAATTTTCAGCTGAGCCTTGGAGTAAAAAATCCGATGCAAACTTTATCTATGTTTTCATTTATTGTTGTCTTCTCTCAGAAAGCATTTTTTTATGAATGGTTCTATATTTTTTTTGTCTTCTGGGCTAAAGAAGAGATAAATGTTTTTTTTTAAAGAAGTCCATAAAAATTCTTATTACATTTTTTATTTATTTTAAAAATCTGGAAAAAAATGCTAATTGTAATTTTTTTGGGACGTTTTTTTCCCCAAACCTGGGAGTGTCAAAAAACCTGGCTTTGAAACTGATGCTGAGGGATGTTTTATTTCTGGGAATAGCTTAAAGGATTCATCAAGAAGCTTATATTTTTACCTTCTTATACATTTATGAAATTTGGTAGATTTACAGTTTACAGAAAATATAAATTGTTAGGTAATCAATTGATATTGAGGAAAAAAGTAAAGCATCAATTCAAAAATTATTTTAAAAATCACCTGCAATTTGCAATGCAATTATCTTCAAAAACTTTGTTTGGATAGAGTAAGGGGAACATAAAATGCAGAAGGGTCAGAGTAAAATTTTAAATCCTCTGAAAATCTTCTATAGATTTCCTGTATAATTTGCATCGGCACATCCAAACTTATGCTTAGTGACAAAATAAATTATATGAGATTTGTGAGTGCAAAACAAAAAAAAAATCAGTTTTAAGACACACTGAAGCTAAGCCAACTTTGTTAGTCCAGACAGCTGTACCGTCTTATTTAAACAGGCATTTAGCTTGTTGTTTTGTCCTCCTTATGTTGGAGCTCACCTCAGTCTTTGACACAGTTGATCACATGCTTGACAGGTTGTGGTATTGGGCCGGTGTATTAGGATCTGCTTTACAGAGGCTTTCTTCTTATCTTTCTGATCGTTAATTCTGTGAGGCTGCTTCCAATTAATTTCAATTCAATTCAATTCAGTTTATTTATATAGCGCCATTTCACAACAGATGTCATCTCAAGGCACTTTACAAAAAGAGTTATTACAATACAATGTTTAGTGTAGAAATTACAGAACCACAGAAGATTGCGTCGTGGAATTCTCAGCAATCCCTCATACTGAGCAAGCATGCAGCGACAGTGGGAAGGAAAAACTCCCTTTTAACAGGAAGAAACCTCCGGCAGAACCAGGCTCAGCACAAGCGGTTATCTGCCGCGACCGTCTGTGGCTTGGAGAATACATAACAGAGACACAGAAAGAGCAATAGAACTGATGCAGAAGTTTGTTGCAGGACGTGGAGAATTTTCCGTCACTGCAATGCCATCTTAGTCAGGGTCGTCAAGCAGGGCTAATCCGGAGCACCTACTATAATAGAAAACAGGTTAGTGCTTGAATTGACAGCACATCATGCAGTTGGGGAGAAGTAGGAGAGAAAGTAGGAACAGACCCTAATAATGTCCTCCAACAGCCTAGCCTAAAGCAGCATAGCTACTAACATTAACCTGTCTCCTAGCTACTAGGAGACCTGGCTACCAACACTCTGTCTGAGTCCTCCTGACCCGTGGACGGTGTAGGGCCGGTAACGGCCCCCGTCATGCCGGGGTCTTCTCGGAGTCGGGTTGTTTGAGAATGCAGCCCAAAGTGGGTGGTAAACTCCATCTAAGGCTAAATACCGGCACGAGACCGATAGTCGACAACTATCTTAAGGAAAAATAGACAGAACTGAGAGGACAGAGTTGAAGAGGGCGAGAAACGTTTAAGAGATAAACGGGTGGGGTCCGCACAGTCTGCCCAGGGGATTCAACCCGGCAGGTAATGGGCGGCCGCACTGTGCGGGAGGATCCCCTTGAGGGACCTCTCTCCGGCGCTGGCTGGCCCCTGTGGGGCACATTTCTTCCGCGGCGGTAAGCCGCGACCGGCTCCGGATCTTTACCTGGCTTACATTAATCTATCTCTACCTAGCTACTCTACCTCTTCCTATCTCTTCCTAACTTTTGACACTCTGCCTGACTACTAACATTAACCTGTCTCTTCCTATCTACCTGTCTGACCTGACTCTAACTACCTATAAACATATCTCTAACTGTAAGCTTTGTCAAAGAGGAAAGTTTTTAGCCTAGTTTTAAAGATAGACAAATTGTCTGCTTCACGAACCAACCCTGGGAGCCGGTTCCATAGGAGGGGAGCCTGATAGCTGAAAGATCTGCCACCCATTCTACTTTTAGAAATCCTAGGAACTACCAGTAAACCTGCAGTCTGAGAGCGAAGGTCTCTGTTAGGAACATATGGAACAATCAGGTCTCTTATGTATGATGGAGCTAGATTATTAAGGGCTTTATATGTCAGAAGGAGGATCTTGAATTCTATTCTAGATTTTACTGGGAGCCAGTGAAGAGAAGCTAAAACAGGGGAAATGTGATCTCTTCTTTTAATATTCATCAGAATCCTAGCAGCAGCATTTTGAACTAACTGAAGACTTTTAATTGTATTCTGTGGACTACCTGATAATAGACAGTTACAGTAATCCAGCCTTGAAGTAACAAAGGCATGGACTAGTTTTTCAGCATCATTCCTGGACAGGATGGTTCTAATTTTTGCAATATTCCTAAGGTGAAAAAAGGAAATCCTACAGACTTCTTTAATGTAAGTTCTAAATGACATATCTTGGTCAAAAATGACACCGAGGTTTTTTGCTTTATTACTGGAGGCTAATTTAATGCCGTCCAGGTGAAGGGGCTGACTAAGTAGTTTCTTTTTCAGAGCTTCTGGTCCAAAGACGACAACTTCTGTTTTATCAGAATTTAGAAGCAAGAAGTTTAGAGTCATCCAAGTTTTTATGTCTTCCAGACATGCCTGTAGTCTACCTAACTGATTGGATTCATCAGGATTTATGGATAGATATAGCTGTGTATCATCTGCGTAACTATGGAATTTTATCCCATGCTGCCTAATTATTTTACCAATAGGAAGCATATATATAGTAAAGAGAATCGGCCCAAGCACTGAACCCTGTGGTACTCCGCAAGTAACTATTGAGGTTGAGGAAGATCTATTGTTTACCTGAACAAACTGAAATCTGTTAGACAAATAAGATTTAAACCAACCTAGTGCTGTTCCTATTATACCGACACTTTGAAGCCTTTCTATGAGAATATTGTGGTCAACAGTGTCAAAGGCAGCACTGAGATCTAACAGGACCAGAATGGTCACCAGTCCATTGTCTGAGGCTATGAGAATATCATTAGTAACCTTCACCAGAGCTGTTTCAGTGCTGTGATGAGCTCTAAAGCCTGACTGAAACTTCTCAAACAGCTCATTATTGTTTAAATGCTCACATATCTGGTGTGCAACTATTTTCTCAAGAATTTTAGATAAGAAGGGAAGATTAGATATCGGTCTATAGTTAATTAAGTCGTTTTGATCAAGAGAGGGTTTCTTAAGTAGAGGTTTAATTACAGCAATCTTAAACTCCTGTGGTACATATCCATTGACTAAGGATAGATTCATTATATTTAAAATTGGAGCAGCGATCAGAGGGAAAACTTCTTTTAAGAGTTTAGTTGGGATTGGGTCTAAAACGCAAGTTGAAGGTTTAGATGAAGCTAATAATTTTAGTACATCACAAAGTTCGGCTGCATTAAAGCAGTTTAAGCATATATTAGGTTCCACCATTTTTGAGGCTGCCTCATTAACTAAGGAGGAAGCAAGCATATTGGGAAGGTTCCCAATTATCTTATTCTTTATGGAGTCTATTTTATTTATAAAGAATTGCATGAAGTCGTCACTGCTTAGAGCTTGGGGAATGGTTGGCTCGATAGAGCTATGATCCTGTGTGAGTTTGGCAACTGTATTAAAAAGAAACCTAGGATTATTTTTATTCTCCTCGATTAAAGATGAATAATATGCTGTTCTAGCTGTGTGAAGGCTCTTTTTATATAGCAATAAACTATTTTTCCATATTAAAAAGGAATCATGTAAATGCGTGGAGCGCCATTTTCTCTCTAGTTTTCTAACATTCTGCTTTAGGGTACGTAGCTCTAAATTAAACCAGGGAGTTAATCTTCTATGGCTAGCCACCTTCCTTTTCAAGGGGGCAACTTTGTCTATTGCCCGACGCAGGGAGGAATTAACGCTATGAACTAAAATGTCAAGTTGTGAGGGGTCACGAGTTAAATCACTGTTTTCTGTTCTGCATTTATAAACTGAGGAAATTAAAGTTGGAAGAGCTTCTTTAAAATTTGCTACAGCGTTGTCTGATAACGTTCTGGTATAATGAAGTTTTCTTTCAGGTTTGATATGATCCATTAGAGTAAGTTTAAAAGTGATAAGGAAATGATCAGACAGGATAGGGTTATGTGGAAAGACTGTTATTTCTTCACAGTCAATGCCATAAGTCAGCACAAGATCTAAAGTGTGGTGACAAGAATGTGTTGGTCCCTGCACATTTTGAGTAAAGCCTATTGAGTCTAGGATAGTGTTAAAAGCTGTATTTAGACTATCACTTTCATTATCAACATGAATATTGAAGTCTCCGACTATAATGACTTTATCAGTGTTTAAAACTAAGTCAGATAGAAAATCTGAAATCTGATCTAAAAATTGAGAATAAGGTCCTGGTGGACGATATAAGACCACAAACAAAAGTGGCTTTACTGCTTTGTTATGTGTATGAGGAAAGCTAAAAACTAGATGCTCAAAGGAACTGTAACTATTATTTTTTTGGAG
This sequence comes from Apricaphanius iberus, assembly GCA_028564705.1. Lineage (NCBI taxonomy): Eukaryota > Metazoa > Chordata > Actinopteri > Cyprinodontiformes > Aphaniidae > Apricaphanius > Apricaphanius iberus. The sequence goes on along the minus strand of JAPXFQ010002251.1, from coordinate 822,396 downwards.
ATTAATTAGTAAATCGGAATGAAAGATAGTTGCTACTCCACCTCCTCGACCAGTACTTCGAGGGACACTAAAGTTTAAGTAGCTAGGGGGAGTTGACTCATTTATTGTGACATGGTCCTCTTCCTGCAACCATGTCTCTGCAAGACAAAACAAATCAATATTATTTTCACAAATTAAGTCATTTACTAAGAGTGTTTTTGAGGGGAGAGATCTTATGTTTAGTAAACCACATTTAATTGATTTGTTTTTATGTTCAGTCCGAGTTTTATTTATCTTTATGAGATTTTTATACTTTGCTCTAGTAGCATTAACTTTTAATTCATTAGTTTTGGGTAGTGGACGGGAAACTATCTCTATAGGGTAGTGGGTGGGTGGCAGTCCCTGTTCCTTGACCTGGACTCTGGGTTCCCTGAGCTGGACTCTGGGTTGTCACGGCTTTGGGGAACTAGAGATAACCCTATCAATGTTCCTGGAAAGAAGCGAAGCTCCGTCCTCGGTGGGATGGATGCCGTCTCTACGTAACAGTCCAGGTTTTCCCCAGAAGGCCCCCCAGTTATCAATGTAGCCCACATCGTTTTCTGGACACCACCTTGACAACCAAAGGTGGAACGAAAGCATACGGCTGTACATGTCATCGCTAGTACGATCAGGCAGGGGACCAGAAAAAATTACAGAGTCAGACATCTTTTTGGCAGCCCTACACACCGAAGCTACGCTAATTTTAGTGACCTCCGACTGCCGTCGCCGGGTGTCGTTGCCACCAGCATGGATAACGATCCTGCTATACCGCCGTTTGTCCTTGGCCAAAAGCTTCAGATGGGACCTAATGTCCGCAGCCCTGGCCCCTGGAAGGCATTTGACGGTGGTCTTTCGTGTCTCTGGAGCCACATTCCTAACTATGGAGCTGCCAATTACAAGAATCGGCCTCTCCTGCTCGGCGGGTGCGTCGCTGAGCGGGGCGAACCTATTGTTCAGAGAAAGGGGCTGGAGGTTGGCCGCGGACTGGGGTCTGGCGCTAATCTTCCTACGAACAGTCACCCAGCTCGCCTGAGGTCCCGGCTGCACGGGAGCTGTTGAAGGACGGCTAGGTCCTGTCCTAGTTGACTCCGCGCTAGCTACTGCTGGGCCTGGCTGTTCTACAGCGCGGAGCCGGGCCTCTAGCTCAGAAACCCTCGCCTCCAAAGCTACAAAAATGCTGCACTTATTACACCTACCAACTTCACTAAATGAGGCGGAGGAGTAACTAAACATCTGACAGAGAGAGCAGGAAAGAGGAGGAGGTGTAGAGAGAGATGGAGGGACAAGAGAGAAAGCTGCCGAAGCCATGCTAGCCGTAAAGCTAAGCTAACCAAGCGGTACCTTACCTTACCTAAAAACAAAGTAATTAACCCAGTAAAACGCTTAAAGAGTCCTAAACCGTGAAGAAACTTAACGTTTTAATGTGTTTGTGTGTTAAGCAACTCAGAAAAAACTTATTGACAGAGAAAGTTAGATCAGTTCAAGAGGGAGAGAAACACCGACTTGCTACAAACGAGTTAGTCACAAAACAGGAAATGACGCGATACGTCTTACCAACGCGATACGTCTCCACGCTCACCACCAAATCACTAGTCACCACATCACAACACATGTGTTACCAATCATGACAGGTCTTCCTTATGGCCTCTTTATTTTGGTGAACTTCAGGGTTCTGTTATAGAGTCCTTTATTATTCCTAGTAGACATGTACCATCTTAAACAACCTTTGAGCACCTTCAAAGATGTCTCTTATCACTGCTATGCAGATGATAATCAATTATACATAAATTGCACATTTTATCTCCTGCAGGCGTGTGTGTGTGTGTGTGTGTGTCAATGTGTACCTGTTTTTTCTACCCTTATTAAGATCAGTTTTGGGATATTCACTAACCTTTAGACAGATGGACCTTGTTAGGACCTTGTTAGTGTACTAACCTTTTTAGGGTTAGGGGTTAGGTTTAGAGGTATGGTGTGAATTGAGTTTTAGTTAGTCTTAGGGTTAGGTATAGATCAGTAATGGTTAGAGTTAGGAAAAATCTCTGGGTTGGGCATAAATCCAGTTACTAAAATCACTGGGAGTCAATGAATGGTTCCTCTATGGGTAGCAATACCCATATGAGGGGGGTTGGCGGGTTATCATATTACATTATAATTGATTATGGTGGGATTCTGCCGCAATGCAGCATCATTTGTGTCCACATGGGGATGCACCCATTAAATTATTAAACAGCTCTAATATGTGCTATATACAGTGGGGCAAAAAAAGTATTTAGTCAGCCACCAATTTTGCAAGTTCTCCCACTTTAAAAGATGAGAGAGGCCTGAAATGTCATCGTAGGTACATCTCTACTATGAGACAAAATGAGAGAAAAAAAAATCCAGAAAATCACATGGTCTGATTTTTAAATAACTTATTTACTAATTATGGTTAAAAATAGCCTAAGTATTTGGTCAATAACAAAAGTTCATCTCAATACTTTATTATATACCTTGTGTTGGCAATGACAGAGATCAACTGAAATCATTTATCTGTAAATTTTACAAGTTTTTCACCCACTGTTGCTGGTATTTTGGCCCACTTCTCCAGGTCCCCCCGTGTGGTTATTGTATTTTTGCTCACAGTTATTGTGGTCATTTTGACCCCAAGGGGTGGGATCTTAAGTAGATTCTCAGATTGAGAGACATTATTAATGGTCTTGTATGTCTTCCATTCTCTAGTAATTGGTCCCTGAGTTGATTTCTTCACACAAAGCTGCTTACCTATTGCAAATTCAGTCTTCCCAGCCTTGTACGGGTCTACAGTTTTGTTTCTGATGTCCTTTGACCGCTCTTTAGTCTTAGTGATAGTGGAGTTTGAGGACAGGTGTCTTTTATTCTATGAGTTCAAACATACACAGGTAGGACAGATGAGCCTCTGAGAGAATAAGTTACAAGACTGTTAACGCCAGAAATCTTGTTTGTTTGTAGGTGACCAAATACTTATTTTCCACCATAATTTGCAAATGAATTTTTTAAAAATTAAAGACCATGTGATATTCCTGATTTTATTTTTCTCATTTTGTCTCCCATAGTTAATTTATACAAATGATAAAAATTACAGGCCTCTCTCATCTTTTGTAAATGGGAGAACTTGCACAATCGGTGGCTGACTACATACTTTTTTGTTCCAATACAGTATATAAAATGTTGCTTACTTAATGTGAATTAACTGGTTAAGTTCAAATTTCTTAAAAGGAAGTGTGTCATGCAGTGACAAAGACACATTCTTGTTGCTGCTGAGCTTATGTCTCCCGTGCATAAAACTCAGCATACCCACTGCGTCTTTCTCTGGCCTCAGTCAAGCGTTAGCATCAAATCAGCATGTACATACAGGCCATTTAGAGACTTGAAAGTTCACCTCTGGCTGCAGGGGTGAAAGCTCAGCATCCCTCTAACATCCCTCGACAGGTCTGGGGGCTAACAGATAAAAAGCTTAAAACTCAAACAGAATAAGGATTTCTGTCCCTCATTTGCCCATTCCTGGTCTTACATCAATGAGATTTAATCTTGGCATAAAAGATTTTGAATAATGTAAATGTTGCATTACATGGAAGTTACTGATACAGCTACAAGAGATTTGTCTCCTCTGTCCAGGAGATGGTGATAACACAGAAGGAAAGGTTAAAAGCAAGAGGTATGATAAATACTGTTTTCCACACATTGTCAAGAGTGTTTTGCGGAATGTATCTGTACTCCTTGAATATTTTTACTGTTGCAATGACACACTTAAATGCTTCCCTATTCTTTGTAAATGCGCTCCAGCTCAGTCAGATGGGAATGACAGCAAATGGACATCTATATACAAGTCTAGAAAAAGATTCAAATGAATGAATTACCTCTGCAGCATGCCATCAAGTATGGCAAAGACCAGTTAAGGAGCACCAGTTATATAGCACAGTGTGGCCACCACCCAAGCCCACTTTCTCTAATCAGGGCGATGTGCTGTTTTCTGCCAGACAGCCTGTATCTCATCTCACCAGACCACTTAAGCAAACATGTGAGATGTCTGCTGTGTCACCTACATGGCTTGTGGCAAACTGCAACTGGGAGCCCATATGGCTTCGCTAGGTTTATGAGTAGGCGTTGTAGGTGGGTGTCAACCAAGAGGAAGCAGAGTCAACCTGGCAAAAGTCAGTGTTTCCAGGAACAACAGGGATATGTGACATTTGCTTCGCCGACAGTTTGCGATCTTACGATTTTAGTGTCACATTTGTTTTGCAGCACTGATGTTGTCTGTAGTGAGATTGTTTTGTTGTCCCGGAAGATTGCCTTAACTCATACACCTTCCACCTCCTACGCGGTTCATTGTTCACACTTTCACAAAGTTGCACACCATGTCCTTGGGGTAATGTTGTTTTATATGACAACACAATGCCATGGCAGATTTGAGTGATGTTCAGCTGCTCTTAGCAAACACTGAACCAGCTCTGTCTCAAGACCTGAGCTCTCATATCCATCTGTCATGTAAACCCATACAAGGCATACATATATAATTGAAACAATTCTATCTGTCAAAGTCTGACTATATTCTTATAATCTAACATGATTTTACAAATTTAAGCTTTAAAACTGTGCATAATAAGACATCTAGTGATTTATACACCCACATGCAAGCAATGACACCTAAGCAATAACCTCCGAAACTTCTGACCTGAAGGAAAAACTCCTACTTCTTTGGTGAAATTTTATTTCTGGCAGTGCTAAATAATCTCGTAGCACGCGGACTTGTAATATTGAACTGCCAATATATTTCTCGTCAAGGTGAACCCTGCCTCGCAAAGTGCTAACTTACCTATCTGTTTAAAGTAAGCACGAAAACTTTTCCATGATATGGATATAAAGCCACGTGCTTTAGGTTTGACACTGTTGCATATCCATCTAAAATACTTATATGTTGTATTAGAAAGGAGGTTGTTCCTGGGTTGTCCTTGTGTGTTGGCGAGTAAACCAGACAAACTGAATTCCTTAATTTTTTAAGTTGAAGTATTGTACGTCTACATATTACTTAACAGACATGCGCAGTACTGACCTACATTCAGATTAAGGGTTTACATGCACAGCAATCGGATTAACAATCGGCATAACCCACCCCTCTCAATCGGAATGAAATTTTGATCTGAATGGGTAATCAGAGGTCAGAGTAATCTGAATAGCGTGTTTACATGAACGATTTTTTTTTTCTAATCAAGGTTTGATTACTTGTGCCCATGTAAACATAGCTATTGTTTCACAAAATTATCAGAGAACAGATAATTGCTGCTCTCTGCAGTTTTTAAATTTCAAACTTTTTGTCTCTCACCTTTTTTAGCCGAAGAATACCATCTTGCGTTTGAGCGTCTGTAATGATCTCGAACGTGCCCAGGTCATCTCCCTCTATGATGTTGTATGTGGACTTTGCGTTCTCTCCTACGTCTCGATCAGTCGCCTTCACCTTGCCGCCTGTCTTTCCTATCGGGAGGTCTTCGGGGATCCCGAACTCATATAAACCTACAGAGAAAAATGCATAGAGTTTCCAGAAATCAAATTGAAATTAGTACTGTAAAATTACACAGAGATGGGACATTGTGATATGTTACAGCACTTAGCACAATTAACTTCCAAGGAGTTGTCTGATGATATTTCCCTGCAAACATTTATATTGTCTAATTATAGGAAAAATGCATACAGAGCATATTTTTTTGTTCTATTTGGGACTTAGGAAAGCTGTAAAGATACTTACTTTTGGAGAACTTGGGTGGATTGTCGTTAATGTCCGTCAGCGTGATGGTCACAGTGGTTGTTCCGGACAGGCCACCCATATGACCTCCCATATCTTTAGCCTGTATGACCACCAAATACTCCTCTCTCATCTCCCGATCCATCCCATGGAGAGCAATCTTTATGGTTGCTGCAGGCGGAAACAGTTCATAACACACAAACGCAAATTAACAACATGAATGACAGTCTGCTCACTAAATTAATGACGCTCGAGGAAGGAAAGGGTGAGCAGTAACCTTCGCTAATATTCAGGTTTACTTTAGGTCCAGACTTCAAAAAAAGGTGAAAAAGTCACACTAAACAGGGACAAAGAATTCTCCATGAGCTGCTGTTCTTTTTCTAAAGCATGCTGTTGGTGTGAGAGTAGAAAGGTGGTCATGACTGAACCTGTCCCAGCTCCGAGAATCAGCTTTTTGTTTCCCAATGAGTTGTTCCGCGGTCTGCGGTCATTTGTATTCTGATAGAGTGTGAATTATGCTGTCTGTCTTGTATAATCTTGAATATTGTATGCAGAACGGACCTTATTGACTCTGCCGCAGTGCTGAATATAAAAAGGGCTCAGCGCTGGCATATATGGATAATCCACTCAGGAAACAGGGGCCCGCAAGATCATCAAATGAATATAAAACCCCTCATAAAAGCCAGGCTTATGGCATGACACTCTGCCTTGGTCTTGAGCTCCCTCAGACAATGATAATATGCTTGGCTATGATGAGAAACATGGGAGGGGTTAGGCTGCTTTCAGTGCCTGCATGTTTTCCCCCTAGATAGCTGTTTTTTTATTTTTCTCTCTCTCTCTCTCTCAGAAAGGTAGCACAATTCAAGGGCATTTTTATTTGGGAGGTCAAACACAAAAGAGAGGCTCTAAATGAATGCAGAGGTGAGGGATATGAATTACAATATGACCGCACTGGAGGAATAGGCAGGAATAAACGGTGAACACCTTCCAGTCTTGGTCGGCTGTTGGATCAGCAAAAATGTTCTGGACCTTGGGAACCAATCAGTATGCAAGCAGATTATGTTTATTTGAAACATTTCTCTATAATATAGATTTCTTTGGGATCAGGGGATACGTTTACTGAATATTTTCCGTATTGACTGTTTGTTTTTAAACGGCGACTGAAAAATCTGAAGGTCGTCCGTCATTTTGACTGATTCGTATTCCCACCTCTGACCAATTGGTGAAAATGTGCTGACATTTTGAGGTTTACACGCAGAGTACAGGTAACTAAAGCAATAAAAATAAAGATTCCCATGAGAAATGTAAACAGAAATGTAACAGTCAAGTTAGGCAAGGAGCAACTTTACCTTATATTTGAGTGGAGGTGTTGGAAAGATCCAAGAAAGAGAATTAATAAAGTAATATCAGAGTTTTTAAGAGCTGATTTCCTTATGAGACCGCAGTGCTTTTGAATTAGTGAGTGATGACATTTAGGAGTCGGGAAGAGAGGAGGTAAAACAGATGACTGACATAGCGGCTCTACACATCAATAAAGGAGACTCGCCTGAGCGAAAAAAAGACTTAACTGCATCACTATTTTTGTTGAATATATTTATGGACATTGACTGGGTTCCAGAGGGCGTTTATAACTTTTGTGAATCAGTTTGACTTGGAGATTATTGCATTACACTGGATTAGGATTAATGTCTGCAGTCGGGTGCTCGGGTGTAAAGGTAGCTATTTTGGCTCAGTAAATTAGACAATAGGCTATTGACGGAGTAAACCTAAAGTTCAGTTAAAAAGGTGAAAACAAGGCTTTTGTAAATTTCTTAAAATATGTGGATTTGTGGGAGTTATTTGGTACGTTTAAATTACTCTGTGTTTGCAGACAGCAAGATGAAGGCTAAAGCTACTGGTTAGTTATTCTTAGCATAGCTCCCGTCACTACTCCCGAAACTACAAAAAAATAGGCAACTGAAACAAATAGGCAACCTAATAGAAAAGACTGTGCCTGGCTCTGGAGAGGCAGAAATATCAGACATCTGTCAACATATGCAATGCATAATCGTGGCCACTTAAAACATCCTCTCCTGGGCCCTCATTTATCGAGCGTACTTGCGCACAGATCCGTGGGTATGTCGTGCTTAGGAACAATTCTACGCATTGTGTGGTATTTATCAATTTGTACTTGTGCGAAGAAATTTTCCTAAATATAAGTACAGTTCTGATTGAAGTACGCACAGCATCTACTGTTAGAACGGAGGAACTGCAACACTGAAACAGTTTTACTTGGACAGAATATTTCTCTCAGCAGTTTATCACCCCCACCAAGGAGCTCATGTTGATGTTTGTCTGTGTTATAACAAAATAACATAAACGTTATTCAAGGATTAGCAACAAACTTTCAGGAAATGTTTGAAATTAGCCTAGAAATACATAATTTAATGTTGCAGGGGATCATGCATGGCGATCCTGTCACTCACATTCTGTGCTGTTCGGCCGCAGACCCCCCCTCCCTTTATTTGTTTATTTATTACACCAAGCGCTTCATCTTAATGGGATGTTGTCACACCTTTAATTAAAAGGTTTGCAAACTGCACCATGACAGCTAAATGGTCCTCCTTATCAGTGAAGCAGATTGTTCTTTTTTTCCTTGCGTACTGATTCCAGCACAAGTCGTGTCTCCAATTACGTATGGCGACTAAAGAGTCAAACGTGATGATCGGAACACCCTTTGTATTAGATCTGGTCCAGCTGTGTACTGAGAGATGTTTTACTGTATTTAGTTTAATATACAACCATTCTTTTCCTTAATTTCCAACAAGAACATCCCCCCTGCCCTGACCGCATTTACTGCCTATCACCTTTGTCCCAGGCAGAGTTATCTTTTTATTAGTTTCCCCTGAACTGATAGAATCAATGTTCATGATTAAATTATTTAATATGTGCAAAGACGTTGCTGTGAGGTAACTTTTCTTTTCAATTACATTTCTTGTTACATGTTCATTGTTGGATTTATGGAAAAACATCAACCAATATTGCATATCCATAATTATCAAAATGGATAATTTAACATAATGCAAATCAGATGTGTAGTGCAAAAAAAATGTTTTAATGTATTTTAGTCAAATTCAAATACTCCCCCCCCGAACAAATACAAAAACTGATACAAATACTGGCTTCTTTTCACACCTTTAATACCCATCAATCAACTCAAAAAGTCTGCTTATGTTTACTGTAGATATGTGCACCCAATGATAAATAAGCTGCTCTCAGGTGTCCAGTGATAGTCCCATAACAGGAGCCAACTATTTTAAAAGAAAATGTATTTGGAAAATACATTCAGAGATTTCTCTTATTAATTTGGAGCCAAAGCAGGAAGTAAAGTTGGCAACAAAAAACAGAAACTATGCAAATGCTTTCATTAACCACTCCTATCAACACAATGGCTCTATTGCATAAGTATGTAGAGCTGATAATAAAGAATTATCAAACTCAGCCCCAGTTTAACACCGAGAAGACCAAGGAGCTCATTGTGGACTTCAGAAGGAATGCTGAGCCATCCACATTAAGGGGACGGCTTTGGACCGTGTGAAAAGCTTTAAGTTCCTGAGAGTCCTCATCTCCAAGGATCTCACCTCTACGACCAGCTGCTCCAAGCTGGTCAAGAAGGTTCACCAGTGCCTCTTTTTTCTGAGGACTCTGAGGAAGAACCATCTGTCCTCAGACATCCTGGTGAACTTCTACCGCTGCACCGTCGACAGCATCCTGACCAACTGTATGACGGTCTGGTACGGGAGCTGCTCTGCGTCAGACTGGAAGGTGTTGCAGAGGTTGGTGAAAGCTGCCCAGCAGTGTCTGAAAAGGGCTGGGAAAATCATCAAAGACCCCAGTCACCCAGCACACAAACTCTTCACCCTCCTGCCCTCCTACAGCTGTCAGACTCCTGAACTCTGCCTCCTGACATCTCACCCACATTAAAACTCATAGACTGAACATACACACACTCACAACCACCCATAACTGAACATAGACACAATGGAACAAAACAAACGGCCGACAGGAGCCTCATACATACAGTAATAACATGAAATGAACCACCACTTCCAACCACCTGTGCTTTATATGGAATGTGTATGGAATTTAAAGGAATGTGTTACGTTGGCGACCGCACGTCTGTGCCAAAATAGTATGGTGACGTGGTATGAAAAGATGAGCAAACATCAAGCATATCAGAACGAAAAAATATATTTAGTTTATACAGTAAATTAATGAGAGCCTATTTTTAAATAGAAAGACATTTTTATTTGTTAATGTTAACCGAATTCAAGACTTTACTAAATTGATTTAAGACTTTTTTTATACTTGCTAAGGGTCTTGATTTTCCTCAAAGTGCAAGTCACCCTCAAATTAACTTTTTCTTTGCTGTTAAATTGCATAAATAAGCAACTAATGGTGCTGTTTACATGCTCTGTCATTGTTTTGGGTATTTTAGTCAGTGGAGTGCATTCTTTAGTTTAAAACTTTACCCTGCACTTGAATTTAAATTGTTCATTGCTACCGGCTCAGCCTATATTGCCTACGTCGGCCATTGTGCCGCTTTGGAGAATAAAACAAGCGTGTCTTGGCAACACCTCCATAGGAAGTTGGAGTTGGACTAACAAGGAAATGTTAATGCCACCCAGCCCTCACTGCCATACGTTTGCCATATTTTTTGAATCAGAAATATAAATAGTAGAAGACTCTGGAAAGGGGCTTAATTGTGCTTTAAATCAGTTTATCAACTTTGAATACTTTACAAGATCTGCAGATACTCTGGTTCAGAAGACAACACCAGGTATAGGAGAGTGGGAATAAAACTGATCAACTAAGCAAAACAATCCACAGCCTTTCTTGTATTGCCGTGGTGTGGAGTGCTTATGGATTGCTAATCCCTTTACATTCACTGTAAAATCTGGACCCTAAAAGCACAGATTTTTTAATTTTTTTTTTTTTTTACAAAATGCAGATGCAGCATTTGTAGCCCACACAGCGAAATGGACAGTATGTAGCACACTTCCTCATATACCTCTCTATCATACTCCGATTCATCACACAGATGAATCGGAAAGTACAAAAAGAGCAACAAAAACAAGACACGTCGTGTTTCTTACACACACGTACACACACAACGATACCCAGACTTCCTACAAGCAGCAACACACTCTTCTCTGTTGATCATCATTAAGTATTCAAATTAATTCCTAATCACCGAGAAGGGAAGATAGACAAACACTCATTTACATAGATACTTTCTTCCACTTTTTTTTCTTTCTTTTACTTCACCGACCATTAACCAAGTGATGAATTGGGGCATGGTGTTTATTTATTTATCGAACCCGTTTCATTTCCAATGTGTCGCTGCGAGAGGTCGGAAAGCATTTTAATAGTTGTTTTCTTTTTACCTTTTATTTTGCATTAGCATTCATTAAAACATCTGGTTCACTTGAATGAGCCATCTGCGAGCGCTCCCGAATCAAACAAAATGTGAATGCTAATCCTCAGAATGTCCATTCAGCGCCTTTCCACGTCGCCGCTGCTTTGGGATGCTTTGGGACTGTGACACCTCACTGTACGCCGAAGCTCAAGTTATCTTTGTTGAGCCGAGTGCTCGTTCTGATTATGTATATAAATTCCAAAGCTCTCTTTCGTCAAAGTTGTTTATTGTGATCTGTTTTCCAAAATTATGAGCCGTCAATTTCCATCTCATTCCTTATTAATGCAATTCCACCATTATTTAATCATATTGCTTACAGACACGTGCTAAAAAGTCAGCTGAAAAAGCAATTAGAGATCCAATCTGGAGTCTGTTTTGAGTTAAGTCTATGAACCATGATGTGTCTGAATCTGTGAAAGGGAGAAGTAATTATTAATATTACTTTTGGAATTCATCACTCAGTGATGTTACAGAACACAGCGCCATATGAGAACTGGCCCATTTAGCATTTTGGATGAGCAGTCAGCTGAAGCAAGCACTGCTTCTCATTTCAATCTGACATCTTTTGCTTTCATACATCCTGCTGACGAGCCACATATTACTAATGAGCATATACCGAACATGATGGCTTGAATATCATGTCGTTTGTGTAGCTTGGCTTCACAGAATGGCGTTGTGAATGGAATCGGGTGATTTTCAGCTTGACTGGACTTGAACGGTGACCGGCTGTTCTGACACTTACAAATATCTATTCAAAATTCCTTTTTGCAATCAGTGAACGCCCCATTACAGGAATTTTTTTTTTTTTTTTTTTTCTTAAAGATTGGTTGTCAGTATGTTTCAAGAAATTATTTAATCCACACAGAATTACAGAGAACAGCCCAAAACAGTGTTTTTACTCCCCCAGGCCTGTAAGTGGAGCTCAACAGGGAGTATGGGACATGCGCATCTAGGGCCCTGCACACAAAGTTAGCCGTTAGCTTCTTTTCAGCGTCACCTCAGATTCTAAAACTAATCAACCACAAGATATACATGTATTTCGCCACTGTTGTTGTTATGACAGGCAGGTTTGGGGTTATAGGTCAGGTTACAGGGTGAGTAAATATGTCAGTACTTCACAATAGAGGCGGTTTTGCTGTTATGAATACGTTAGAGTGAAATTTTCACTTTGGTGGTCTTTTTTATGTATTTACTTTTTTTATTTATCGTGCCCTAAAAGGCGGGGCACAGATGATCGAAAACGTTCTTGTTTAAAACAGAAAAAGCGTGGAGTGTTACAATACTCTTCTGTATGAAATTTGTAGCTGAAAGAAGAATCATCAAAGATATCTATTTTTAGGCTTTCTCTGTTGGCATTTCAGCTTATTCCCTTCCTTCAGTGTTCTGTTTCTTTTAGTTTTGGCACATTTTAAATTCATCTTTTTGAATAGGTAAAGAATCTGTCTGCTTAAGGACATCAATGTGTACCCCCAGATTGAGAAAAAGAAGAAATGGATTAGATGAGTTCAGCAGTAAAAGGAAGGCTGAATGCACTAAGGGAAAGTGGTTTTGCTTTGGCCAATTGAGCTTTTAAACCTTATTTTACAACAGCCTAAATTTGTAAATGTTATCAAGTTTTTGATCCAGGGGAAAAAACCGGACACATTTTTTCACTTCGAAATCCTAACTATACTAATGGCTACAATACACAGAATAAAATCCCAAGTGCATAATGCTTTTGTCTTCAACACCTTGTTTTCCATCAGTTTTCCAGTCTTTGTGAGGAGCTTAGGCTGCATTTGATCATCTCTAGTTGAAAATCTGACGAACTGATCAGTCTTCAACTCAAAATGTTGTAAACCTGTGTCCATGTGCGAATAATATTTATAAAACAGGATTTTACTTTCAAATATGCAGTTATCTGCACTGGACTTCTTCCATTAAAGTTTTGTCATCCACAATAAAAAACATCAAGAATGAAACAAACTATTCTGAGTGCATGGGACACACACAAAAAGCCTCTACGTGTGGTTGGCAGGAAGCACAATGAGAAAAGGTGATTTCTTGAGAATAATTGCTGTTACTTATGTACAGTATGATGGATTTGCCATTATAGGTTAGATTAGCGGCTGGCCAGTATATCATAGTTTTCACAAAATAAAAGCCATTTTCACTGTCCACAGTGCTAGGGCAACATTTTCACCCTGGAGCCCGCTTAAAAGTTTAGGGTTCACTTTAATGCCGTTTCCATGTGGAGGTGGTGCACCAATGGTCGAAAATGTTCCGGTTTTAGGAAAGAAGAATATTCCAATGAGTACCAACCTTGGTCTCGTCACAAAATTGCTGATTAGTGAAATCCTGTATTAATATGTATTTCAATATTAGTGAAATATTGAACATCCCTAATTATTATAATAATTAGGGATGTTCAATATTGGCTTTTTACAGATATCCGATATACCGATATAGCCTAACTCATAATTTCCGATGCCGATATAAACCGATACTGATATGTGGGGACCCTCCCTAATAAAAAACAAAAACTACTAAACCCTTTTAGGTAACCACAATGAAATATCTTGTATCATGCATACTTGAGCTTTAAAAATTATGAAAATTTTATAAGTACTAGAAATTTAGTTAGGCAATTGAAAAAGGTGCCATTTTTATTTTGTCTTCAAAGTAGCTGGAACATTTTCTCACGCAGAGAATACTGACAAAGGCCAACCACTCAGGACAAATTTCTAATTTTAGAAAATGTAAACATTATACTTTTTATAGCAGTGAGGTAAAGTGGAAACAACTGAAACAAGAATAACAAATAAAGAAACAGCAAACATTTAAGCGGGGCCAATAATGAACCTACCTTTTTGATATATTGAAAGTTGTCTCAAACAAATAACATTCTGAGAGAGAAAAGAAGTTGCTGAAGAGTTTGATATATAATATGTGTATGGTTTGAGAAACTCATCTTATTAAAAAATAAAAACCGATACCGATAATTTATGATATTACATTTTAATGCCAATATCGGCCGATACTGACTTTAGGCTGATAATATCGGACATCCCTAATAATAATTATTATTTTTTGCACAAAGGGCTTTTCCAGGGATCAGTGTATGCTTGCTAGAGTATAGGACAGCAGAAAGTGATGGTTACCCGTGCATAGGACAATTTAAATTATTTTATCTGCACTCTTGCTTTTTATTGTAATTAATAATTTTTTAAGTTGATTTTGTTTTTTTTCCTGTTTATCTGTTTTCTTAATTTATGCAACTGTGAAGCACTTTGAATTGCCTTGTCTATGAATTGTGCTCTACAAATAAACTTGCCTTGCCTACTTCTTAGAGGTTGGTGACATCAACAAAGCTAAAAAATTTTTGGAATTAGCATGATTTTTATTTTACCTTCATCCATGTGTCTTTTCTTTTTTTTTCTTTTTTTTTATCACAGTAGTGACACATTTTTTTCCACCTGCTACATTAAACATTGGCACTTCCAGTTCCGTTCTGCTGCCCCAGTAACACTCATGTATGCCCCGCATTGAGGCTTCTGTTCTGAAGCGTGCATGAGCGAGCAGCTGGAGCGGGAAGCGATAGACGGAGGGGGGTCGGTTGCGCCTGGCAGCCTGAGTTAGCGCCAGCACCACGCAGCGATAATCTATAAGCGTTTCACAAAACAGATGGCCTGAGTTACCTGCAGTCCTGTTGTTGTTACACAACTTTTCAAGCAATAAACCCACACTGTCAGCTCCCCTTTAGCAGCCATTTGATAATGTCGTCCCTTATGGGGCTGCAGAAAAATGCTCCTGCTAAACAGCAGTGTAGGAACAACACATTGGTTGAGGTGCAACCCATCAAAGAAGTGGTTAGTCATGGATTTTTTTTTTTGTTGTTTTTTTCTTTACAGAATGCATATTTTAAAGGGGAGGGATGGCAAGAGGTGGAATCATTACCTCTGGGCCAGAAGGCGAGAAAGCTGTTGTAGTTCCATCTGCTGATGGTCTGCAACCTGTAGCACCTAGAGACATGTAGCTTTAAAACAGGTTCCTCCCACACTGCTGTCCCCTTATTTTAAAGCCACAACACTGGCAGCTCTGATATGTAGTCGTATTGTAGACTTCATTAGAAAATATAACAAATTGACTGAGTATTTTGAACATTTGTAGAAAAACGTTACATGTAATGTGCGATGAAACATTTATTTTGCCCCCTTGCAGATTTCTGCCATTTTGGCCTGTTTGTCTCAATGGTTTCCGATCATCAAACTAATTTGAATATCAGACAATATAATAACAATGAACACAAAAGGCTGATTTTAAATTACTGTATCTATTAAGAGAAAAAAGATGGCCATAACATAAATAATAATGCCTCCTAATCCTAAAAATTGGCTGTTTCACTATTGGACACGTTAACTCACTTTAAGGACGTGCCATGAGAGTCTTTAACATCAATGTGGATATCATTTTGGCCCACTCTTCTTTGTAGAATCATTTTAACTCAGCCACATTAACAGTAAGTGTTTTAGAGCCCGGATACCCCGTTTCTGGAAATGACACAGCATCCCAATCAAACTTTGACTAGATCACATCAAAATATTTTTTTCAATGAACAGGATATACAGGGTTAAATAGAAATGAAAAAAAAAAAGAGACTAGGGTGGAGGTTCACTTCTCAGCAGGAAAATAAACCTTTCTACTTCACAATTACCTGGTATTGTATGGTGGTATATCACATTAATTCCATCAAAATACAATTGAGTTTGTAAGTTGACAATATGTAAAAACCTCAAAGTAAATTATTATTTTTGCAAAGGTTGTGATTTTGGTCATTTGGTATTGGACCGCAATCTGTAAAGAAAGAGTAAAAAGCTAAACTTTGGTTTATTTTCAAAAACAGGATTCCCTTTGTTATATCCATCTATAAATCAGTTTTGACCCATGTCGGGACACTTACCTCAGTCATATGTCACCACTAAAGATAAACCCACAAGCTCACAAAATGATAAAAAAAAAGTTTGTATTGAAAAAAGGTCTAGTGAAGAGACGGAAGAAAAACTACGACTTTCAAGAAAAACACAGTGGCATTTATCACTTTATTGCAACAGGCGATTTTCAGGCATCGAGCCACCACTTTGTTTAATATATAGCAACCAGCTTTTTAATGAGGCAAGAAAACCTTTAAAACGGCCCCAGACGGGACCATTTTATTACAGAGAAACAGCCACCGGGCTTTCACTGATTCAGCTTTGTGGTGAGTTGTATTTTTCTTGCACTTTATATTCGTTATTGTAGTAAATCTTATTTTAAAGCCATGTTGAAATGATACCATAGAGTGGTGAGAGGGTTACAGAGGAAGTTATGTTGTTGGTTCAATAATACGGGACAAGTACACGTTGCATTTAAATTTATCAACACAATTAAAAATTGCCCTGTTATTTATGCACCCTTTTCTTTTTATTTTGTTGCATTTTTCCGTTGGTCTGATTGCAATTAAACTGGTCAATGGCAACAAAAGAAAAAGAAAAACAGAGGTAGGGGACCTCTGTTATATAATATATTTACTATTTTAAATATGCTGTCTGCAATGTGATTACAATGGAAAAAACTCTTGAACCTTTAATCTTAGGAAGCTAGGTTACAAATTCATAAGACTTTAAACTTGACTAAATTACAATTATGAGATGTCAAAAGACTAATATGGTAGCTGGTAATACCGTTTACGGCTACGTCATTTTAGGGAGGTCATTCATCAGAACCTATTGTCTAAAAAGTTGGGCCTGCTAATTTAGTCCAGCTTTTCTGAGCACAAAATGAAAAGGCACACTTTGCCCTTGGATGAAATAATGGGCTCATGTAGCAGAAAGGAAGTAGTAACTGTTTGCATACTGAAATGTTCAAGATGTTCCTCAGCAAAAAAATCAGAAGGTTGAAATAATCCTCAGATGTAACCAGGTTCTCGCTGTAAAGGCCTGCTTCTTTCTTTTGGCTCCCCATTATGGGTGTGGCTTTTATTCATTAAATTTTGTATGACATTATGCTCCCCGATGGTTAGAAAACTGACAAAAGGGTCTCTACACTCTATTAAGAGCTACCATTAAGTCTAATGAAACAGCATTTCTGTTTCACACACAGATATCTGCAAGGCCTCACCAAGCAAGGAATAACAGCATAAAGAGCTTGGCCTTTTCCATCAGGGTCTCCTCCATTATGTCTTCCTTTCAGTAGCCAGGGTGATTAAAGTGGGCTTGCCGTTTAAGGGTACAGGCTTATTATTCACAGCACACTGCTTATGATATATTTGACAAGGCTACATTATATAAAAGTATCATCTGCCCAGTGGCATAGATTACAGTCTCTGCTGCCTGTGTCATTTAAGTTACAACTTTTGGTCACAAAGTACACCCTTTATCAGTACTAGGGTTTTGACATAGTTCTAAGTTGAAATCTATCCTGAAGAGTACAACAGCAAACACTATATAATCCACCATGTCACTGAACAAAGATGACCCTAAATGAAGGAAAACTTAGTACCCCAAGAACACAGGTTATGTCAAATACATAGATTTAAGAAGAGTGTAACTTTTAAAATGTATCTTGACTCTAACTTGAATAGAAAACCCCCTGACATCACACATGCCCAAACAATTGAGAAAATGCCAACAAGCAGAAAAGTGAACTCACCGGAATTCGGGTCCACGGAAAAGTACGGCTGTCCATCCAGAATGCTGTAGACGAGCTTAGCACTGTTCCCGTACACCGGATCATCAGCATCTGTGGCTGTTACCCTGGTAACTGGGGTACCTGCGGTGCAGGAGAACAGAGTTAGGAACTGCCGCTTTACAGGCAATCAGGTCAGCCTCGCTGTACACTGAGATGTGGTTGCGCCGAGCCAATCAGGATTAGACGATTTGAACCAACGTGGGGTTGATTGGTTCAAATGTCGGGACCTTATTTATTGCGTTGTGTTTCAAGTAAAAAACTAAAGTTTCTGGCTTAGTTTTTAAGAAAGAAGAGAAACAAAAAGTCTGGATTTATCGTCCAATTCTGGTTGGAAAAAGCAAAATGGACAAACGTCAGGAAGCAGTAATCTCTGAGTTGCCCAACTCTCTGACCCCTTTAATGCCAGGCATTTCACTCAAATAATATTACATAATTTAAATGCATTACGTGGAATATAAGATGTGTTTTTACTTATTGTTTCTACATCGATTTCCAATTTTACATTAATGTTAAATGTTTACAAATGTATTCACAGGAATGTGGCACCTCTTCTTCTCAGTTGTTTACATGTGCATTTTCGTATTTATCAGATATATGTCTAAGATTCATTGTTAGTGCATCTTTGGGCTTTACAAATGAAACCGCTAGGTATATGATCCATTTCTTTTACATGACATATTCTCAGAGGCAGAAATCAGGTTCTTCAATACAGTGGCTTTATTATATTTCTCGAAAATATATGCAGGGACCTTGATCAGTATTCCATCGACACCAAGTGCTCAAGGCAAATCAGGAAAGAGATTAGTGGCAATTCAGTCCACCTTTCAGAGCTGCATTATCCAGTATCTGTGGAGAAACAGCACTCAGAATCTGAATTTAAATGTATTATTAACCCAATTAAACCCTGCTAGCTCTGATTTTCTGGTGACCTAGCTCCTGAGCAGTTGGGGTAAGGATATGAGTATGAGAACTGAAAGAGAGAAAAGAAGCTGACGGTCTGATAGTGGGCAACACGGTGACAGGAATGCTGCAAATGCTTTGGTATTTTTTTCTCTGAAACATGTTTAGAGGTGTTCCGACAACAAAGTGAGACATCCCTCAGCGCAGGTGGTAGAATCTGTCTGCTGCAAATGAAGTGCCTTTTACAGACAAGTGCCAGGTACAGATTCTAGTTCCAGGACTATGATTCAAGGAGTTTATATATGAAAAAAAAAGTTTATTTCCGATATAGGAGTTTCTCTGAAAATTACAGTTGCTCAGGTTGCTTAAAAAGAGCCCTCAGCTTCTCTATAATTTCTGCTTTTACAGTTGATCATTTCGATCACCTCGACGACACTTCATCTTTTCTCTGTATGGTTCGGCAGCTCAGTGGAACCATCGCTAAGCATGGAAACATCAAACACATCAATGCTCGCTCAGTATGAGGGATTGCTGAGAGGATTTCTGTGGTTGGAAAGTCTGTATCCATAGGGCCGAACCTCAAGTGAATGGTAAAACGGTAAATAGCCTGTATTTGTATAGCACTTTATTTAGTCCCTACAGACCCCAAAGCAATTTACACCACATTCAGTCATTTACCCAGTCACGCACACATTCATACACTGGTGATGGCAGCTACGTCATAGCCACAACGTAGCCAGGGCCCAACGACAGGGGCGAGGCTGCCGGACACTGGCACCACAGAGCCCTCGCACCACCTGTCAGAGCTGCATTATCCAGTAACTGGGGTATTTGGAGAATTGTCTTACCCAAGGACACAACAACCAAGACAGTCAGACTTGGGGATCAAAACGGTAACCCTCCAAATACAAGACGAACTTCCAAACCCTGAGCCACGGTCGCCCCAATGACTTGACATAAATTACTTGACGCAATGGGCTGGGATTCATTAAATAGAAAACTTTTTAATTGATTGGAATGTTGCTATAATTGTATTGAAATTGAGTTTTCTATTAAAGTGCCTTGAGATTAAATCTTTTGTGAATTAGCGCTATATAAATAAACTGAATTGAATTGAAAAAATATACAGTATATACCTGTACTCTGTTGCTCTTCCTCCAGAATCTGGAAAATGAATAAAATGCTGAAGCTTTTCCTTATGCCCCGTTTCCACAAGGGCCAGTACGGTACAGAATTGAACGGGTCAGTACGGCCTGGAATGCGTAGGTTGTGTTTGCATTACCATCTCAAAAGAACTGTAGTGGACAAGGACATGGGCAGGCCTAGCTTAATAAAAGCTCGAGCAAAAAGCATCTCTGTTCTGTTGTTGAAGATTTAATTTTTGGAAAAAAGAGATTTTTTTTTTAACCAATGTACTACTTAGACTTCCATAGCTCAGAGTGATGTCAATCTAGTCATCTTGTTTTACAAGGATACTTTTACAGCTTGTTTTTAGTTGGACATTAAATCAAAGTCAGCTCCAGGACAGGGTGTTTGCAATAAAAGCAGGTTTTTGAAAATATTTTTTATCACTTGCAATTTATTTTTACAAAAAAAAATCAGGTATGAAACAAAAATAAATAGAAGAAATACTGCATTGAAAAATCTCAAATTAAAAGTACTGCTCTGCCATTATAATTGCCATCAGCGGTTACCTGTGTAGGAGTGAGAGGGATATAATATTACCGTACTAATAAGTTTCGGGTCGCTTCGGCACACTTGGAACCAAGGCAAAGGTAGTCTGAGAAAAGGGGCCGGCTGGGGTCGGCTCAGAATAGACGCAGGTAATGGAAACACGCCAAAGTGTCCCATTCCGTACAGTACTGGCATTAGTGGAAATGGGGCATTAAAATACCCAGGTAAAGAGCTTCTGACTTTGTCTCTGGTTCAGGGGAGGTTTAACACAAAGTTCTATTCACTGTCATAGATGAGTCTGTGTGTGGTGACTCATGAAAGTATTGATCCAAGCCACGAGTTCACACCTCATATATCCTCCCCAAGTTCTCAAATGGGGTCTCCGCATCTTTTTTCAACCACTCTTTTTCTTTCCACTCAACTTTTAGTATCTTCTTGAATACAGAACAGTGAGAACAACCAGCTAATTTTTTATTGAATTTTTCTATTACCCTTCTTGTGGTAGTTGTAAGTGACTCACAGGGCCGAAATCTAATAATAAGTTTGTTTGAATCACGTAACGTTCTAATTTTCTGAGAAATTTTTTATTTTAAGCCATAATCTTTTAAAATGTAAGGAAATAAAAGCCAGAAACATATATCAAAATGTATGTATCAAATCAGTTGTTACAGTCCAGTCACCATCTCTCCAGTTCAAGCAACACTTAAGTCAAGGGATGCACACCGATACCAATACTGGTATCGGGGCCAACACCGTTCTGTTGTACTCGTATCGGTATCGGCAAGATAAACGATACCATGAACTGATACTTAAAATGTGGAAACTGCAATAATTTCACAGAAAATATTTATTTTTCACTTGTTTTCTTTCTCGTTTTTATTATGTAGTAGTTTTTTTTGTCTAATTTACCATCTTTTGTTTTAACAAGCAGAGAAGAAAAATAAAAAACCTGTCTTCCAATTCATTGCATTTTTGTTTGGTAGAAGTTTCGGCA
Source organism: Apricaphanius iberus (assembly GCA_028564705.1). NCBI lineage: Eukaryota > Metazoa > Chordata > Actinopteri > Cyprinodontiformes > Aphaniidae > Apricaphanius > Apricaphanius iberus. The sequence continues at coordinate 800,892 of JAPXFQ010002251.1, read as the reverse complement.
AGTACTCATATCCATGTATCAGTGTCATATCAGTTAGAAAAAAGTTGTATCGTTATGATGATGCGCCTACATGGTCTACCAGTTACAAATACTGATGTGTGTATATATATATATATATATATATATATATATATATATATATATATATATATATATATATATATATATATATTTATAAAGTTGTATACAATGCCTGTAACACTATCACTTAGCTGACACAGTGGAATGTGCAAAATAATAATAATTGCTTAAGATAAATGTGAAAATAATAAATAATGAACATCCATCCATCCATTTTCTTTACCACTTATCCTCAATGGTTTGCGCGGGTTGGTGCCCATCTCCAAATTCATTGCTTGAGTTAAGTCACAAGTTTCTTAAACATGACTCAAGTCAGGACGAGTCAGAATCCAGAACTCGAGTACTTTATCTCTGATTAACTATAAACAAGTTTCCCTTTTTGAACTTAATTGCTGAAAATTATGAATCTATTGAGTCATCATTGTATTTTGATTGCAAGGATTGAGCCAGTTTAAGAATGCAATACTGAAATCTTTATATGCAACTACCGATAAACCGATTGCACCTGTTTTCAGCTTAAAAAAAATCACAAAATGATAATTTCCACATCCGTGCTGGAGGTATATTAAAATTTTTTCCACTTACCAACACAACCAGTTTCCTGTGCCGTCAGCTACAATGTCAAGGATTGATTAATAGTCACCGCCGTGTCTGCGCTATTGTAACAGCAAAACAGAGCAAAAGCCACCTTTGCACTCTAACTGGAGTAGCAGTTTCACTGTTGCAACCCAATTATTTCACAGTGAGGGAGCCTCAAGTGGTCCTCTGAGACAGAGGTGTTCCAGTAATTCATAGTCTTATGATGACCCATGCTGTTGTGTTGCCAAAGCTTACCGTGTAAATTCCCTGCCGCTTGTTATGTACCGTGCCTTTTGCAGTGTTTTAGATCAGTGCAGATCAATGTGCTGTTTTTCTTTTTGTGTTTCTGCTTGCTGCACTACAGTGTTGGCAAAAATATATATTACAGCATATCAGCTGCTGAGTTTTTCTTCTTGGCTCCAAGGAAGATGACTTACCCTTCCTCTGTTTAAACCAAACAATGAACCTTCAGGTCCATATATTATCAACAGAAGCAGGACATTAGTTTTAAGAAACCTTTTATTTCTGAAAATAAAGTATTTTAGGTTTTTGTTAGATGGTTTGATAAATAAAAGTCTATATTATTGACTATCATGATTACAATTATTAAGGGTCCGAGTAGCCCCACAATTGTGTTTCTGCCATTTGTATTGGAAAATACACTTCGTGGGAAGTGAGAAGTACTGACGTCATATAACAAGTGACGGCCTAGAATGTTAACACATTGGTCTAGTGGTCAACTGCTACCTGAAGCCATCTAAAGGGTGAGTGTCGTAGTTAACCCGCCCCTTTGTAACCTGGTGGGTTGCTGTGGGACGCTTGAACAGTATTGTTTTGATCTCTTTATGGTCACGGGATGATTCGGTAACTTCCGTTATTGGTGTCATCACTTGTCTCAGGTACGACCAGGGTACAGCTTATATTCACATGATCCGTATCCACTCAAGAAAAGCAAGAAGGTTTCTCGTACCGTACCCTGGTACGAAATAAGTGGATTTTGAGCAAATACGATACCCAAAAACTGATTTCAGTGCCATGTAAAAAAACGCCCTTGGGAGCGGCTTGTATTGGTACATATTTGTAGATAGTAGGAGGTTTATACTCAGGTGTGCTTTGTAGCCCGGAAAATATGGTAACCGCAACATGTCTTCAGTTTCTTAATCCAATTACTCAATTAATCATCACAATTAGCATTAGATTACTCACCCTAAAATAATCAACAGCCCTGACTTTCCCACTACTCTACTGTAGTTAAAAAGAAACACAACTTTTCATTGTTTTATTATTTTAACAATGAAATGAAAATTTGCTTTGATAAAGAAAACAATATGCATTATTTTATGGAAAAAATGCAACTTGTAGTTTGCGACATACTGAAGGTAAAAAGAGAGCTTTTCCATTAGTATCTCTTCTGTGGCATCCATATACAGATCTTGACTTATACTATACTACTTAAAAATAGACTTTTTACTACCGTTTATAGTAGGGATGTCTAATATAATCGGAGGACCAATTACTATCAGCCAATATTAGCTTTAAAATATAATATCGGAAATTATATATCGTTTCTTACGGTTTTATGACAATTTCTTTACCATATTTTCATACCATATACATACAATACATTAAACCCTTCAGCTACTTCTCCTCTCATTTAAAATGTTTTGAGATATTTTTGCTTGTTTGGCAAGACTATGAACATACCCTGTGGCTTCTTCATTTCTGAGCCAACCTTTTAACTGAAGGTAAATGTTTAGTGGCGGTATCGGTTTATATCTGGATTGTAAATCAAGACAGATTATAGCCAGATATTGGTTAAAAAATGCAGATATGGATCCAACTTATATCTAAAACTCCCATTCACTTCTACGTTTTCCTTTAAGAGTCAGTGGGAAGGCCCAAAGAGTCACACAAGGTTCTCCAACCACAGATTGCAGACTAGCCTATTGATACTTTATTTCACTTGAGTTAGGCTAACATCATTACAGTAGTTATATTCTATAGTTAAAACTGTAACCTTAACCTATCCACACAACTTTATTTTTTTAACAAATCCAATCATCTTTCACTTGACATGATATTCCGAAATGTCCTCCAAATGTGTTTATTTAGTTGTTAAAATATATAATGGGCTGTTTAAGAGAAAGTAAGGCGCTACAGTTCCATTATCTGAATCCCACAAATGTGAGCTTTGATCCAAATTGGAGACTTTGTGTTGCTTTTTTAGGAGGCAAATTATATCCTCTGTGCCACATGTGTTTGCCAATTGTCGACTGAATCAAATGAAAAGACAGCAAAAGGAAATTGCACCGCCCCATTTTCAGAGATAGAGTCTAATCTGCTCTAAAGTTAAATTGCTGCTACTACAAAGGGCGAGAAGAGCCATCTATGCCTTCCTAATTATGAAAAGCACCTTAGCCCTTCTACTGTGCGTTAGAATATTGCATCCTGGCTTAATAAATCTAGCTACACTATGGATTGAAGTGTGGAAAGAGAGGTTCAAGGAAAAAAAAAGTCTTCATAAAAACAGTGAAATCAGTGAAGCATGAAATAACTCCTTCTTTCTTTCCCTCCCACAGGGGTAAAATGTTCTTCATTGCCCCTGATAACAAATGAAAAAAGAAGGATTAGGAAAGCCAGTGTTTTGGTCCTATTTCAAATCAGTGCAGATTAACTTGTCTTTCCCCCTGATGATCCAGAGAAATTTCAGACCCTGCTGAGACGGATATAGCTGTGGGCCACGCAATGGGCGCACAAACTGTAATGTAGGAGGTATATTGTGTCTGGCTTTTATTTAAAGCCTATAGCACTGTGGCGATTACAATAACAGCAACACGACTCCTTAACACTATAAACTTCCAGAGATGTAAAGCTGAATGGGCGTTTCAAACCAAAACTATGCAGGAAAAAACATAAACTGAAACTGGCTATGTGTCACGCCTGACAAAAAGTACAAGATGTATGAAAAAAACTGTCTCCTTTCTGGAACAAAGCCAGGGCCTGCCCAAAGTCTTATGGGGCCCTTAAGCAGATTTTGACTCAGAGGAGGCCCCCTTTCTGTTAAGACCAATACCAACAATAACAAATCAGTATTTGGTTAAATCTGGGAAAGGGAGCAGAGTTTATTTGGCTGATCCTAAAAATCAATCGGAGGTAGTTGTTAATATTAGCTGAGACAATCTGAACTCAAACAATATAGAAAGATTAAACTAAAGCGTCAGATGGTAACAATGATAACACAACAATCAATAAATATTCAAATGTAATTTTAAATGTTTTAATTTAATTGACATGTCTTTCAATGTATTTAATCTAAATATTTGTGCAAAATGTTTCGAAAATTTTAAAAATATTTTTTTTTATAAAGTAGTTTTAAAAAAAACGTTCTTAGTTGCTAAACAAAAATAAAAAAAACATGATTAAAAAAATAATCTACACTAAATTAAATGGAGTTGTATTCATATTTTCATAAATTTTAACATCTGTGGACTCAGAAAAACAGCTGAAAAAATAGTAATTTACAACCATCAGTCTGGAAAGGGTTACAGTAAACAAATCTTGCTCCAAATGTAGATCAACTAATCAAGTATTCAAATCAGCATCTATAGCCATGCAGGTCTTCCATTTGCCAAAACAAAAAAAAGATCTTGGTGATCCCAACAAATCTTTATTAAAAGTTTAGATTAACCTTCTGAACATTTTAGAAATAAACCATGCTGCTGTCAGGCAGGACACTGCAGGCTTGCTGTGGGTTCTTTGACCCGTCACTTGGCGACCTCGCTCCTTCACCGCTACCTGACCGGAGCATGCTCCGACCTGTATATGGAAGGCAATAACAGCCCCGATCACAGCTCCATTCCTCGTGGTAAAATGAAAAAAATCTGCCATCACTCACAATTTTCCCAGATGCCGACGCTTGCAGCTGGTATCAAGACCATTCTCTCCCCCCGCTCTTGGCAAAGCGAACCAAGGCAGAGGTAGTCCAAAAAAAGGGATCATCTTAGACCGGACTAGGGCTGAACAATTTTGGAAAATAATCTAATTGCGATTTTTGTTCTTCAATATTGCGATTGCGATTTAATGTGCAATTATTTTTGTGGGGCTTTTGTCATGCATTTTTTAATTAATGCAATCAAAAATATTGTGTATTATAAACAGATTTTTATACATAATTTATTCTATTCCATAAGATTATTTACTTATTTTAAGACAAAGGCAAATATTAACAACTTTATCTACTTTTAATCGTCACACTCGAAGGTCATCGGTGTCGTTCTGCAATCAAGGTTTTCTTCCTTTTGATCCCAGCTAATAATTCCCTCCGGCTGCAATGTTTTCCTCCGTGTGGTTATCCGGAAGAAGGATGCTTGAAGGAACAAGCTCTGATTTTTAATTCTCCATCAATCTAATGCACTTTCAGACTCTGGTATGGCTCTGTAGTGCGGTTTGATCTCAGGTCAGTTGTTACAAAATACTCCCCGGTTTTCGGTGCGGCTTTACCTTTCTGTCTGCATTTTGTATACAGCGCAGGTAAAATGTGGCTAAACTGTGTGTGTGAGATTGAATCCTAGCTTATTCATCATGGTTAACAAAGCATTCTTTTGGCTATAAAACCCGTTATAGCACGAATTATTATAGCACGAATTATTTCAGTGTGCCGTTTTTTTATGTTCGTAAGGAGCGATTCTTTCAAACAGCTCGGTCAGCAATCCCTGTCGCCTCGAAGTTTGTTTCCTGGAAATTTAAACACTGGTGGCAGTTATTTTAGCCGTGCAACTCTCATATATGGTGGTGTGATGTTTTTAGGTATTGATAAAGGTTCGTACTGTAGCCTACCTCGTGAGGCAGCAACAATACCAAGACGGGTTCTGCATAATGCCTGGCGTTGCGCAGCATCAAAGTTTTCATAGCAGATATAATTTCTCAAAAATGATGTACTGTTCCTCTTTGGTACCAACTATTGTGTAGTGTTGGATTCTGTTAAGCTTTTGGTAATTTTTATAACTGGTTAAAGTGCAACGTTTCCTTCTCTCCCTGCGTTGTTTTCAAGTCACGTGACTTTAGCAGATATGTTTACATCAAGTCAAATCGCAGCCTTTGCGATTAGGAAATCACATTTTACCAAATCGTGATTTAATTGCATATGCAATTAATCGTTCAGCCCTAGACCGGACACAGGTCATGGAAATATGCCAGAACGGTTCTGAAGCTACCCGTTTCAGACTGTTCTGGCCCTAGTCGAGAAGAGTCATACGTTTCCTGAAGGAAGGGACTAAAGTTCAGAACTGATCTAATCGGACCACCTTTTTCCACACATTTTGCTGCACCCCCTACATGGCGTTGACCGGGACTTCTTGGCAGTTTCTTTCTTAATGCTAATGTCCTTCTAACACCCAAATAATGCAAAACTAGTACTGCAAATTCTTCCATCTCAGCAAGGAATCTCTGCAACTTCAATTGAGTTACCATTGCTGCTTTATTGTTGGCATGCTTTATAACCTAACCCCGATTTCTTAACCCTGACCCTTCTGCTTCTGTTTCTTTGTCATCATGATAAAGTTTGTTTAGCAATGTTCTCTAACAAACCTTTGATTCAGAAGACACATTTATACAGAGATTAAATCACACACAGGTGGACTAGACACCTGGCTGTATTCTGTAGGGCTGGCATATGTAGGACATATTTATTTATATAATTCAAGACTTTGTTCAACTATTATTTTATTTTTTATTATTTTTTTTTTCTTTTCTTTTCTTTTATTTTTACTTATGTTAAATGTTTTATGTGCACAACTGTACCGGAAAAAATTCCTAGTTTGTGAACTTGTTCTCAAACAATGGCAATAAAACCGATCCTGATTCTGATTCTGAACTAAATATTAGTTTTACCAAAATAAAATTAAATGTCCTAACTCATATCCAGGTATATTTAGATACTGAAGGCACTATTGCTGTGTAATGGCCTAATGAGTTCCATGACATGCTAACAGCTTAATATTCAGACAGCATTATTAAAATTCCACAGTAATATGTCCTGGATGAAACCATCTGTTGTTAGGAAGTACTCCTAAACTACCTCATTTGCTTTTACTGCTCCTCCTTTAATCTCTGTCTGGTTGGAGAGGTGGTGCAAAGAGATATTGAAGTCTTGGAAATGATCCTTGACCCATTAAAATCCACTAAAAAAGACAGTTTAAACTTCCTTCTTCTCCCTCTGCTCTTTAGTCCTGCTCTGCAAACATGAAGCCTCCTTTTCAACTCCTCTGGGATTATGTATTGCAGTTCTGGTATAATTTGAGCTTTTCAAGTTGCTAATTATGTGATCCCATTTGTAAAAACAACAACTTGTAGCCATGGTTAGGCATCATAACCACTGTCTGACTGTAAAAAAGTAAGAGCAACAACTCTTTCCGCTGTACACCATCCAAAACAAGAGAAAAAATAGACTCTGCAATTGACTGTAAACCCTTTTATATGACATCTCCTTGTGCCGGATTTGGACTATGCCCCCCCCCCCCCCCCGCCCTCCCGCTCCGACTGGGTGACATACATTGGGCATTTATGGAAGCCTGGCGTTATGGTTGTTTACCCACGCTAAGTGTATCATCATTAATCATGTGCTGAAGTTCCCAGGATTTAATGTCACAGCAATAATTTAAACACACATCATTTTCAAAGGATGTCATTACTATATATAAACCATTTACATCAAATTTACAGCTGCTGCTCGTTGCTTCAAGGGCATTCGGCGGCTAAAGGGCCTTCGTAATAAAGACATGGGGGGGTCTAGCCTTATGTTTTATCAACCGGCAGAAATAATAGCGCCAATGCTTCCCATTTACTTTGTACACTGGCTCTGTGATAGGAAATCAATGGGTATCTTTCCCGAACAAGGAGAGGGCGTAAATCGGGAGGGATACAGGTCGGTGTGACACACGATGGCCGAGGAAGGACACTGCACATTTTTATCATGCAGCACAGCTTCATCTGTTGTGGCCTGCTTATTTCCTGCAGTACTATAGCAGGGATAATCAAACAGGAGGGGAAGTCATAAAGACTTAGCTTTGAGCCATCAGGATGCTCGTTTGCAAACACTTACTTTACTCTGCAGGGTGGCAGAAAAAGGAAATGAATTTGCTAATTAGGCAGTGCAGTTGTCTGCAGCTTCATCTCCAAACTCAAATTTTTATTATCTTTCACAGTTTTTTCCCCCAAATATATATAGAAGCACAGACAAATAAATCTCCATCTCGATTCAGATAAAATTTTGCTATAGCAATTTCTTTAAGTTAATTAAAATCTTTATATTTCCTTATGATTCCAGTACGTCGGTTTCTGCAAAGCAAACTGTGGATCTTTTTAAAAACTTTTTTTAAATGTATCAGCTCTTTTCTCTTAAGTCTAGAGAACACAAGATAAATGTGTTCATCAGTATGCTCAGAATTTGCTTATACAAGTCAGCAAAGTGCACCACAGGGAAGCACTCCGAGCTCAAGTACCGTCCCACCTAAATCACTCCAAACAATGTGTCATTACAGTTCGTTTACTAGCACCGGAATGCACAACTCTCCCTTACAACCTTCTGTCCAGCAAGCATCACCGCTCGCCTCAGCTTGCTGTGAAGAGTAGAGGAGGGGTGGGGGGGGTTCATATGTATGCAAGCACTGAGCCACAGAGAAAGGCCATCACTGAGGCATGAGCAGGGCTGTGTGCTGCATGAGACGTAGGGCTAACTGTTACCCGCTGTGAGCCCTACCTGGATAAAACAATACTGTTTATGTCTGACTGGCTTTACACTACAGGGGTCGGAGGAAAGGGGGAGAAGCAAAGGGATAAAAAAAAGCATGGGGGCAGAGGTGTACGGTCATGTCAAAAAAAGCACCGAATTTTTGAAGGGAATTTTTTTTTTCAACATACCAATACCAAACAGAGATGTTTAGGTTATAAAATTCCTTTTTTCATGAAAAGGGACCTTTATTTTAGGATCCTGAGAGTGGATTTTACCCATTCACAAAATGAAATGAAAGAAATACAGATAAAAAGAATGATGGAAACTAAATGATTTTTCTAGTTTCTTCATTAATGTTTTTTGTATTTCTTCATTTTTATTTTGTGAAGTGGTAGAATCCAGAATGATGAAACTAGAGAAAACAGGACATTTTTTCTTTCATTTCTACCCTGATGATTTTACCCTGGTAAACACAGAGAAAATTGACAAAGAGATGGGTACAATTGGCTTCCGAAAAATTACCCTTGTTCTACGAAAAGGTTATTGTTGTGGAAACATTAGTAAGGTAGCTTCTTTTTGGCATTTTTTGGGTAAATGTTTACTTCCTCAACAACTGAAAACTAAATGCAATGCAGATTCTTAACTTGCATCTTGGATTCTATGTATTGACCAGTTGGTGAATCCTTGAATAAATATAGTCTATATTGACATGATAGTTTAAGTTCAGTTGCAGTTGGTGCAAATCTGTTGGCTGCACATCACAAAGGTAGTTCGTCTTTTTGCATCATCTGAGGATTTTTTGGCCAGAGGCATAAGACTACAGCCAGTATTGAGTGCTAGTTCCGCATGTTTTCACCACGCCCATATGGGGAGGGATCTCACTCACAGAAAGTAAAGGTGTCGTGTCCGCCGTCTTTCTGTAGAAGCTAAGCTAACAGGCTCTTGCTGGAGAATGTTTGAATAGTAGGCTAATCACAATGGAAGGTAGTTTTGAAGTTGAAATGGCAGAAAGGGATTTTGAAGATGTGTTGCGAGAATCGGATGCTCGCGGCTACCTATACGAGCCGCAGTACACCGATGAACAGTTGCGGATGATGGAGGAACAAGAGGCCGTCAGAGCATCTGCTGCAGCTGAGGAGCAAGACCGGCTTGGTGGTCAGGAGGAAGAGCCTGTGCAGACCACACATGGATAGGGGGTCCTAGAAACCTACTTCAGGATTCCGAAGATCAACTGGAAACGCCAGCCAAAGCTCGCGTTTCGCGGGACAAACGGACGGCTTAATGTAAAGTTAGTATTTTTTTTGTTTTTCTTTTTGTTACTAAGACATCATGTACTGAGTTTGTACACCCGGCATTATCATAGCGTTCTTCCCACAAAGTCAGCTGATTGTTGTTATATTTATATCTACTCTAACATACTGTAGGTGGAAATAGTTTGCATTGCTAACGTTTAGCTTACTGTTTTGCAGACAATGCGTGGTTTGTGAGTGGCCTGAGGGCAGCAAAGCAAGTGCATTCTGGGAGTTGTTGTATTTGAGCCACATGAGTAAAAAATACATTTTCTGGCTTATCTCAGTCTAGAATGCTCCAAATTCAAAAACAAGTTCACATTTCGACTACATATCTGACCCACTTTAAATACACATTCATCTTTCCAGGGGTGAAGTATTCCTTTAAGTAAACCGGCTTTAGATCATTTTAGCTTTGGAACATGGTTTATTATCCCACCGGAAGCAGGCCTCTGAAGATGGTAGCTATACATGACAGAAAGGACATGGACAGCAACATTATTCAGCTTGTGGCATCTAACTGGTGCTCATTTAGAATTGTGGGGTCAAAAACGTGTCAAGAAATACACCACTACAACCGATCGTAACCATTGATATGATAGGAGATAGAATGGATCTGTGCTGTGTTGTTTACAACTTCCTAGCCTACCATCTGGCATCACATACTTCCTCTGGCTGACAGTACGATCATCTGTTCTTCTTCCAACTCCGGGTTGAACCGTGTAATGTGGTTTCTGGCAGTTCAAAAAGTTTTAGCTGAGATTTCCACGGCCTGCATCTACTTTAGTCTTCGTCTGAATCTTTTTTTCCTTTCATGCCAGCAGGTGGCTGCCGTGTTTCCTGCTCAATCACCTCCTCATCCAACTGCCGGGCATTAAAGTCTTGGCTTTTCCATTCTCGAAAATGAGATTACTGATTTGAAATAAGTTTATTAAATTTTCCTCATTTGGAAAGTGACAATGAATCGTCCATCTCAAAATAAGTTGTATGTCCCAACCCTGATTGCTCTGTGTGTGGGGTGGATGCCAAGGTTATGGCTTGATCCACTGTCGTCATGTGCTTTCTCAGGGGGAAAGACTGATGCAAAGTCAGGTAGTCTGCTGTAAATCTTCTGTAGATTAAATTAAAATCAAATACTTTGTTCAAACTAACAACCTAACAGTTCTTTAATGGGCAAGTAATTTTATTTTTCCTTTTTGAAAGTTTTTTTTCATGTATCTTTATTGAGAATCTGAATCAGTTTCCTCATGTATTTTGCAACATAGTTATTTGATACTCAATTCCTTTTTATTTGTTTTAAATGAAACATTCAGGGATTTTTAATATCTCAAATCAAATAACCACTTTAAATATTCAGAAGTAGTAAGAAAAGAATCCATATATGTGTTAAAGAGAATGCTGGCATGGCAGAACACATTGGCCCTAAAGAAAGATGCTGTTGTCAGTCATCTTTTTGTGAAACACTGGTATGCCTCTGGAAAGCACACACTGGGCCTGAATGTAACGGCACCGCTTCAGTTCGCCCGAACCAGTTGGCAGCAAAAAACATTTCACATCAGCTGGGAAATCATTTTGCTGTCTTTCTTGCAGGAAATTGATGTAATGTATCCTGGTGAGGTAAAAATGCATGACAGTAACTGCTTAGTGATGTCCAACCCTCACTTAGCCACCACTCACCTCCTCTTTCTGCCTTTCTAGGTCAGAAAGAAGGCATCCCGAACTCTCTTTTTTTTTTCTCTCTCTCTAAAATGACTAGTCTGTGGGGCTGGACTGTCCCCAGACAGCGCCACTGCGGTGACAGCAAAGTGATTATGTATTGATCACGATCACATAGACACTGGTGTAACTCCCTCACCGGCTGTGGGCTGAGAGGATAATAGCTCAGACGTGAAGACTGACAGCCAATCTCTTCAGGCAGAGCCGCCAGCTCTATTTTTGGACAGTCCCACCTATGTGATTGAAATGTGGTCGCACGGATCTTGTGTGTATGTGTGGGTGGGGGGGTTAACGCTTGAATTAAGAGACAATTAGCTGAGTGTGGCAAAGAGAATACCGTCGAACACAACGTGTGACACAATGCTGCAGCAGTGAAGGCCAATACTGTAGACGGCAAGAAAACAGCTGTAACGACATAGAGAAATCCATCCATCCATCCAGTTCTCACAGAGGAGAAGATGACCGACTTGGAGCACCATAGTCTGATTCTCTCTTTCCGGTTTCAAAGCCAGTGTCAAATTCCACAGCTTACCGATGGGCATTTGTAGCAACAATACAGTCTGCCAGCACAGCCTGAAACTTCCCACCCTCCTTCATGTCTAACCCCCAACATTTCCTTACAGCTCAGCCTGCGACTTAAACTGTACAGTGCAGACCGTCTTCAGCTGAAATACGACCATATCTGGATCAGCTGCAGACTGCAGTGATTGTGGAGTTCAAAACTAAAATTCAATCGATTTCTACCATATACATTTTTTTAAAAGAGCAACGGCATCTGGATTTCTCCTTTATTTAAACAAAAAAAAAAATATTTTTTGGTCATATTTAGTAATAGGGATTAATTCACAGCTACCATATGATTAATTAGATTTAAAAAAATTAATCGTTTGACAGCCGTACTAAAATAAAAAAAATTAAAAACAAGAGGGTTTTTGGTTCTTGAAGCACTGTTTCGAGCACCGTTTAAGCACGGGGACCGTTTAAAAAATACCAGCAATGAAAATAGCAGAGGCCCCAAAACAGAATGTTGGGGGACACCAACACTATGCACCTGTACTAAGATTTAGCTACACAACATGGTTGGCTGGATTGGTTTCTTCATACCTATCCAAATGACTAAAAATAAATGTACCTTACGCTAATTTATAAAACGGTTTAGTTAAGGATGCACCGATACTGGTATCTGGGCCAATATCGCTCTTATGTACTGTATCGGTATCGGCTAAAGTTAACCGATACCATGAACCAAGTCTTTAAATGTTTAAACTCTGCAAAAATTCCAAGAAAGTTTATTTTTCTCCTTAAATTTGAGGGTTTTTGTTCATTTTTATTAATATATATATATATATATGTATCTAATTCAGCATCATTTGTTGTAACAAGCAGAGAAGAAAATAAAACATGTCCTCCAATTCATAGCATTTTTTTGTCTAGTATGGATATCAGAATTGATAGTCGGTATCGGCAAGTACTCAAATCCAAGTATCAGTATGGTATCGGTTTGAAAAAAAGTGGTATCGTTGCATCCCTAGTTTTTGTCTTACTTTTACTTTACTTCATATTCATGCCCTACTTTGTCCTGTTCTATAATAGAAAAAATCTCAATCAAATAGATTAAGGCTTTAGTTTGCAACGTGACAAAAATGTGGAAAGACACTATCTCCAACCCAGGTTGTGACTGAACTTGATCTCTATATGCTGTTTTTTTTATCAGCATGTGTTACAGAAAACTGGAAGGCTGGGTAAATAATTCCAAGGTGGGCAAGACGAGGGAAAAAAACCCAACAACAATGCTATCATGCTCGTTCTAAGACCATCAGTCTTCATAACAGGACTAATGCATACTCATGCTAAAATGCATGTTTCAGCAGGGCTGCAGAATGCAACTGAGGAATGGTGGAAAATGAATGAATAAGTAACACCCTGCAGAGGCTGACAAGATAAGGAAATATATTTTTATATCAGGCTCTAACACACTTTTAAAAATTAGATTGGGGCAAATTCAGCATGGGCCAGTGGAGGGCTAGCAACAATAAAAAAAAAAAAAAAAAAACACAAACTACATCTTGAAGATAAGATATGGTTGTCAGCATCCAAGAAATAGTTCCCAAGAGGCAACAATGGATAAGGGACACTGCACTTTTGATAAGTAAGGGGATCGTCACACTTAAGCACTTACATTGCCATTGTCATAGTACAATTAGTAGTCTTTTATGAGACAGAGAAAAAGCCGTCACAGAGAAGCTGGGGACGGTGTTTGCGTGTGTGTGAGTTTTGAGCTCTGCATATGTCTGCTGTGCATGACATCCTCTTTTCAAACAGTCAGCTACTTGGTCCGCCGCCTTGACAAGCCATTTACAAGAACGGCAGGAACAAAATAATTAAGAGGGTCTTTTGTTCCCTGCTGATGGTCGTGACATGCGCCGCCATTTTTAAAGGGTTGTGTCATTGATTTGCTTTAATTAGTTCATAGGCAATGTGTGCAACATGCAGATAGGGTTCAGGACTGAAAGTGGAGAACGGAAAATTGGGCCCTTCACATGTTTAATTGCTCCCAGGGTGTTCGCAATGGCAAGGTAATAACAAAGAGTAAGGCAAAGTATATTGTCTAATGAACAACTTTATCATGGGTAAATGAACAAAATGTTGCTCAATTTGAGAACTTTGCAACAGGGGCAAGGGGGTTTAATTTGAATTATGCATTCTGCACAAAAAGAGAGGAAACCGGTTCAGCAGGATTCAAAGAGCGGGTTAAAATAATCGTGTGGTTAGAACTGGTACAGTGGCAGCTTTTGACAGTGTAAATATTGAATGAAAGGTATTACGTCACCCCAATGACCCTTAAAACAAACGTTAACATATTTTATATGGATTTTTAAAAATAAGTTAAAAAGGCGTTGTAAGGGAAAAGAACTGTACTCTATCAAAGTTTAGGTGGCTCAGTCTTGCTAAGCCCCACTCTCCTTAGTTAATTTAATTCAATTTGATTCAGTTTATTTATATAGCACCAATTCACAGCAGATGTCATCTCAAGGCACTTCAACAGTAAAGTCATTTCAATACAATTATATAGACATTCTAGTCAGTTAAAAAACATTTATTTAAGGAATCCCAGCAGACTGACAAGACTCATTAACGTGAGGTTGTGCCCTGCACATGCAGACTCCAACCATAGCAATCCTCAGTAATCCCTCATATTGAGCAAGCATACAGTGACAGTGGAGAGGAAAAGCTCGCCTTTATCAGGAAGAAACCTCCAGCAGAACCTGGCCCAGTACAAGCGGTCATCTGCCACGACCGTCTGGGGGTTTGAGAAGACAGAGCAGAGACACAAAAAAGGACGAAAGGAACTGATGTAAGAGTACTTTCTGTATTAAACAGATGCAGTTGCTTACTGGGACAAGTTGTCGCATGTACAGAATTAGAAGCTAAACAATTCATTAAGAGGCTTTAGTATCAATCGTCTTTGACAAAAGTAACATCACTGAAGACCAGCATTGTTCATGTACTAAAGGGTAATGTGTGAAATTCATTTACTGTCAGTTGCTAGCCTATGTAATGTCATTACTGATGCTTTATAGGATTTATATTAAGCTATATGATATGATTGATAAAAGTATACAAAACTTTGGTCTTACTAGGAATGTCTACAAATGCTGAGCGGATCTGAAAAAGAGGTCAGTTCTGTCAGCCATTATCTCTACAAATCTCACCTTCAAAAAAAGAGTGTCAAGAAGAAATTTAATAATGAAAGACAACTATTAGAAATCCTGCTTGCAGTCACATTACATATGCGAAAGAAGGTGCTTTGGTCAGAAAAGATCAAAGTTCAACCTTTTCAGTTGACCTCCAAACCACTGTGTGGTAGAAAACTGCTTATTATAATGCCCGTAGTGAAATATAGAGATAAAACCATCTTTCTTTGGGTATGCTTTGCTAGTGCAGAGGCACAGAAGTTGGTCAGAGTTGATGGGAGGATGGATGCACCAGAATGTGGAAAGGAAATTAATGTAGAATATCAACTGTAACCACATATTCTTAACAGGACAGAGCTCTGTACTTTGACTGGGCCATATTATCACGTTATTATACAATTCACCCCCGCCTATTCACAGATTTGTAAGAGGAGCATGACTCAAGGTCATTTGAATATTGGACAGAAAATGCGGTTTGGAAAGCTGGAATACATAGGTACAAATGGTAAATAGTAAATGGCCTGTATTTGTATAGCACTGTACTTAGTCCCTACAGACCCCAAAGTGCTTTACAGTACATTCAGTAATTCACCTATTCACACTCACAATCACACACTGGTGATGGCAAGCCGTGTTGTAGCCACAGCTTCCCTGGGACGCAGACAGAGGCAAGGTTGCCGGGGAGCTGGTGCCACCGAGCCCTCTGACCTCTACCAGTAGGCAACGGGTGAAGAATCAAAGTACAATGCCTCTTATTTTCTACAAGTGAAGATTGGCTGTGTCTGTAGGAGTGGAAGTAAAGAAGACTGTTGACTTTAGCATCTACGGTAGTTCTGAGAAAGCTTTCACTGAGTACATTATTGCATGTTAAGGTATATGTTAAGACTCCTATGAACTGTTAAAATAGGCCATAACAAGCGCTTTTGACATGGACTCAAGTATTCCTGGAATCATCTCGTATTGAAGCTTGAGTGTCACATATGGTGCTTCCCACTTTTGATTCCCATATCTAAGGTTTAAGTATTTGCACATTTCAACTGTTTGCGGGTATCTATGGTTCAGTTACCTTTGATTCCAATATGGCAACGCCCAAGTAGCCATTGTTAGTAGATCCTCCCACAAACTGTTTCAAGCTGTACTTTCCACATACAAACAACACGTTTAGAGTTGCAGGCTATTACTGTAATCTTACGAGTGTGTCTTGTAAAATAAAAATGTTTTCATCACAGCTGGTATTGCCAATAACAGGAGTGGCCTTTTAGAAAATGAAAGTCAGCACAAGATAAAAAATCTAGGCATTTCTGAGTGGGAAGTCTCGACCTTGCAAAGGCGTTCTGGTAGATTTTTTGTAACTCTTGTTTTTTTTTTGTATTACTTTTTTTACTTTGCAACTGCACATGGAACACACCATAAGCCATTCAATTCAAGCTCTGTCCAATACTGTGTGTCAAACCCACATGATTACCTCAAGTCTAACAGGTTTTCTTCCTAGGTTGATTTAATTAAGCCTCATTGTGTTGGGGAAAAAAATGCAGTTATTCCTTTAACCAAAACTGTTGCGTAACGTTTTGGTTCTTTTACCAACTGTGAGATGGATTGAGTCAAAGGTGAACAACAGGACTAAGTTATTAGATGAGGGCGACTACCACAAGCTCGACAGAGTAAAGCTTAATAGTGAAATTTTATATTTTTATAACTTTTAGAGAAATAATTAGGCTGCTGTTGTTGACAGAGTCATATTTTTCTCCCACACTGGTGTAAATGGACTCATTGATTCATTCAACCACTACGGATCAGTCTGGCCTGCTTTTGCATGTGGTACACATGCACATATTTCACTATAACAGCCATGCTAAGAACAGGAGGGGTTATATCCAATTAAATCAAGAAAGGGTTCTATTTTTATACTATGCAGTGAGTACTAATACCACAACCAGATTAGTGGTGTGACACAATGATGAGCAACACAAATAAATTGTTTGGGTTCTATAGCAAATGAACCTTACTGCAATGAAAAAAGCATTAAAAAATAGTTTTTCAATACAATATGTGACTGTTTGTACAACAAGAGAAGAAATTTGGAGGAACAAATACTTGAGGCACCTTTTGATTGAGCTTGACCACTCAGTCTTCTTAAATTCACATCTGCCTGCAGTTATAGTGAGTCTGGTTAACATGAGTCGGGTTAACCAGACTAGTTAACCAGCAGTCATAGAAGACTTTTCCTGATATATGCTCATCCACACCTTTCACTAAAGCCTAGATTCGGAGAGCGAATCAGATTCAAGCACATTTATGCTTGCTCTCTTGTTTTTTGCAAATGTTCCAGACAAATACATTGCAGCAATGGCCTCAACAAGGCTTTCCCATTTGCAATTGAATCGCACCAGAGTTCACTTCAAGTGAACCTAGACCTAGGTTTTTAGGTGTCCCAGAGATTGCTTTTTTGGTCCACATCAGAGTTCGAATCCATCCCTTCCCCAACAAACTTTATTAAAAGCAGAGTAATTTGTATAGAACTTTTTTGGTCAGAGGACTACAAAGCACTTTAGTTCATGCTAGTGTTTGGCAGCTGTGGCTACTATGTAGCTTACTACCAACAACAGACTTTAGTCAGGCAAACATTGATGGTACTAAGCTATATTATAGCCACAGCTGCCAAACACTGGCAGGGTAAGTGAAGTATCTTGCCCAAACACATAACGGCCTGTGGCACACGGGACTCGAACCCATGATTTCTGGGTCCCATACCGTGAACAATTGAGCTAGAGCCACTATACTGACATAAGTGAGGTTCATAAACTCTGCTGCAACAGGCCCTCTAATCCACCACCAGTAGAAGTGGTGGGTGAAGGACACAACGACCAAGATGGTTGGAGAAGGTATTCGAACCAGCAACTCATCCAGTACGGGACGAACCAGTGGGCTGCTCTTTGATGTAGAAGGCTGGCAGCCTCCTGCCAAAGAAGATGAATGTACAGTAACAATGCAACCAGTTCAGTTATATAAGATAAGTATAATCAATCGCAGTGTCATTTGTATGTTACGAAAGTCTGGCACTTTCACGGGTATGTGTACTCTATTTAGTGCAAATGTACCAGAATTCTGAAATAATTTCATTTGGGCAGATGGGACCAAAATGGAGATGTTTTGAAGAAAAACACATGTTAGCTGCCAAACATGGTGGTAAAAATATGATGACTGCTCTAAAATTACCTTGATGTTAGCATAAAACCATCTTAAAATCGAAGTATATTAACGTTAAATGCACACTGGAACTGTTGAATAGGCCTAAATGACAATAAGTGTGTTTACATGGATTAACAAAAAGCCAAATTATTACCTCTGCTTTTACTAAGTTGGCTTCAGTGCTGTAATTATTTGTTTACCATCTGAGTGATGCTCTAGTCTGACCAGAAGAATGCCAGTGGGAACGGGCACATGGTGCCACCTAGTATTGTGTTGTCTAACTCACTTCATTCAAATATGTGATTTTTTTTTTAGTGACATTCAAACTTGGATAGAGGCTCCCTTGCTGGTTAAGCTATTAGTCCGATTATCCTAAAAAGCTTGATTTAGATGTGTATGTAAACATATTGAATAATTCCTAAGGTGAGCTAACAATTAAACACAGAGCAGCTGTTAGGGAGAATAATCAAATCCAGTTCTTAACATTTGAAAGCTCTAGGGGAATATTTCTGTTAAGACAAATCCCTGGTAAACTTTATTATTCTGAAAAAATTCTGTAATTGAAAGTTAGGTAAAATTCCAACTCAGCTCAAATAAAACCCAAAGTATGACCCCAGATCGTACAGGAGTTGAAAATGGGTTGACTTCATGGATGCAGAGGAGGAAAAAAAGAGCAAATATAGAAAGAAGAAGTTTTAAACCATTGCTTCATCTCCAGTATCTCTCTGCACGGCTTTCAAACTATACGACTAGAAATAGATTTAAAAAGGATCGGCAAATGAGGTGGATCAGCAGTGGGTCCCAACAAGAGATTCCGTCATCCAGGAGATGTAACTGTGTCCTCAGTTAGAGGCTTATTAAAAATGTTTGCGAGACTGACCGCTAATGGAGATACTTCCTCCCCACAGCATCAGTACCCACAACGACTCTTTGAATAAAACTTTATCATATGACTTTCAACACTATCTAATTTCCCCTTTGGGATTAATTACAGTTAGTATTCCTGAATTGAATCGTCAGTGCAAAATGCCTTTTGTTTCTCTATGAGGTTGTATTTGCACAGCATTCTAGTATCATGTGGGTGTGTTATATTGAACTCTATCACAATCTTGTCTTTATATATATATATATATATATATATATATATATGTGTGTGTGTGTGTGTGTGTGTGTGTGCCCTCTTAAACATTCTGTTTGAGACTTGTTGTAGAAGCACACACCGAGTATTTTACCTATTGATCTATCAAGTCTGAGCTGCACGCAGTAAGATAGGATGAAATCTTCCTGCCAACCATCAGGCCACATCAGTAGGGAGAAAGAGAACAGAAGATAACTCAGCGATATAACTGAAACCCAGACAAAAAAAAAAAAAAAAAAAAAGACCCAGCGCTGTGCAGACTGGCAGAAAGCTTGCTGATTCAACATGGGGGAAGAACACTACTAGTGCGAATGAAATCCTCAAAGAGGCTTTTGCAACACTGCGGTCAGATTGGACTCAGTTGTGGCGCTGTAGCTTTACAGGTCCTGTAAGCGCATTTTAAAACAATGTCATGCTGTTAGTTTGAAGATCAAATAACGGTAGTATTTTATTTCATTTATTCATATTTCATTCAGTTTTTTCAAGCAGTGTTTCAAGCAAAAGATAAGACTTTATTACCATGTTTCCTTATATCGTCTATTTGTGGTTTGCTCTTTCCAAATTGCTTTCATATTCTTTTAATGCCGCTAACTGATCACTGTGGAACTACTGAGTAAGTTTCATCTCTGGACTTACTGCACTGGTGACACCCTGTCATGGTTCAAGGCTGAAAATCACTGATCTCCTTGGCATGACCTGTTCTTTCGACAAGGTTCTTAGAGACAGTCAGCATGCCCAAGTGTTAGATCTTGAATGCCATTTGCCATGGAAATGATCAGAACGGCTACATCCAAGATTGGGATGGATGGGCAAATGCTTTTGGCATTTGGCTTTTGTCCATAACATGATAATATATATAATATATGTTGGGAATTCTGCACGCTGGTCCTTTCAGTGTTTCCCAGCCGTGCTCCTCAAGCCACACAGCCCTGCATGTTTGAGGCATTCCCCTGCTTCAGCACACCTGATTTCAATTGATGGCCGATTAACAGGCTTTTGTTGTGCCATAATAATCTAAAGCCGAATTTGTACGTGTCCCTCAGCATGTTTACACCCAGACACAGACGTATTGAGTAGGACATTTTTTTTTTTATATTCTCCGTTGGCTTTTAATTGTTGCAAAGCAATTCTCGACCAGTGGTCCGTTCCAGAAAGCAGGTTATGTGACATAACCCGATAAGTTTGAGGGTAGGTTTGTGGATAACCTCAACCTGCTCCGGACCAGATTATGTTCTTGGTAAATTTGTTCCAGAGAGGTTCTGAGCATGGCACAAACTTTTAAATGATGATCCTTTGGACGTGGAAGCACAGATTTTACTATATTTTGTCAAAATAACTTAAATTTTGTCAAACAGAAACTGTAGCCCATTGCATATTATGAACAATCAAAATCTATTTGACAAACACATTAGTAACATGCAAGCGTATTTCAAATAAGATTACAGAACACATTATATGCAGCTAAATAAAATAATCCTGCATTGTGAAATAATGACTACTGCCAAGTGCATTAAAATGCCATTGACTGGCAACAATAATAGTTGTTTAATTGGAATATATTGGATATTGGTTGTAAACTTCCATTTAACAAAGTTAACCAAGCTTTCTGGAAAAGGCCCCAGGACAGCAGGGGTCGGTAACTTTTAATGGGGGATCTGCCTACCATTGCAGTGTCATTTCCCGCTCGCCAGAGTTTATTTTCGTCAGCTTGTGCATGAATTCCCCCCTGAAGGAGCAATGGACGACAGAAAGTATGTTTTGTTTAAGCTGTAAAGTTTTTACTAGAAGTGCAGCTCATATAATACTCTAAAAACACATGGAAACAAACGTAGCAGCCTTTTTTGTTGTTTTCCTACATCTCCTAGTCTTCGAAATCACCAAAAGACCAGATTGGATAAAGTGTTCTTTCAATATGAAACATGTAGTGTCCAAACGCTGCATTGACTCCTGATTATAGGGACTATAGATCATCGCTCTGGTGAAACAATCAATGGCTGTTGTTGAGCTGACCGATCATAGGCTCTCCATTGACAGAGATGGATAGTTAGAAAATTGGGCTCTACTCTGTCCGTCCTTGCGTATGGAACAGAGAGCCCAAGCATTGAAGGATAATGGGATTGCATCAATTTGTTTCGACACAGATTGAGAAGTATAAACTAGGCTTAATTAAAGGGGCAAGGTTTCCCCCAGCTGGACATAGCGTGTTATTCCAGCCAGATCCTCCACAACCCTTCAGGAGGCAGTATACAGCCCAGGACTGTTGTATGTTTTTTTGGGAGTACCTGCTCAAGGTAACATGGGGAGAACATGCATACTCCACACAGAAATGCCCTTTTGCCAACCCCATGACATGGAGGCACCAACAGCATCCCCAGCAGGAATCGAACCCAGGACCTTCTAGCTGTGAGCGGAGCTGTGCTACCAGCTGCGCCACCAAGCTCCCAATATTAACAATGTTTTAACATACTATATCTATGAATATTTAGGCGGGATTGAAAAAAAATGAAAAAAATTAATGAAGTGGTTCTGTAGCATTTGTCTATAAACCTCAGCCAATAACATGTTTCAGTTCAAAACCAACAATTGGACCATCTGGTTGTCTGACTCACTGAACAAGCACACTTCTGCATTTACTTGGGACCTCATCTTATCATGCATGACCGAATTTCACAACCGAGTACCAATGGTGAGAGAAGTTTTCCGCTTAATAATGTCAGATACGGAGAAACAGCCGGCTGCTACCACTTGAACTTTAGGACAAACTACCATTGTCCCAAAAGGAAAAACACAATTCTAAGTCACAGAAAACATAAGACTGGTGACCGTACTACAACTGGGGTTTTGCGCTCTCTCATTGACTGTGGCAATGCGTATTCCCAAATCAAGAGGGCGTGGCCTAAGGAAGATAGCCGACGGGAGGGGTGAGGGCTAGCTTGTTGTGCTTTTTCGGTATAGCAGCTTTAACCAAAGTTCTCTATCAGATCTCCAAAAACGTCCTAGTATTTAATTTTATATTATTTATACTAAGAATAACTTGCACACACACAAATAGGCGCTATTTAACAAAGCGACTGACTTCTGAAGGTGACTGAAAAACAAAAAGGAAACCCGGCATAATAGTCCTTCCACTTTAGGGTTATGGACTGTGTTGTTTTGGTTTATCAAGCAAAATCCACTTGAACTGCATAGCAGTTTGAGACTTCAATATGAAAAATTCAAAAGAAACTGCAATCTTTTATAAGATTGTTTCCTTAGTTTCATTTTTATTTTTTCTGTTAAATTCAGCCTGAAGTTGTAAAATAGCTAAAACTTACTGGGAAAATGTCTGAATGACAGCGACATGAAATCTCTCAGCTTCAACAATTGTCCCGTCTGAAAGTAATGGATGACAAACGTCCTCCACATCCTCACTGCACTAAGTTTAGGTTTTTCTTTCTCTTTTCACAAAGCACTTACTAAGCAACTCACTCTGTCATCTGACAGCCCTCCTGGAGTGTAAAGGGTTAAATATTTTTCCGGGATTTTTTTTTTTCCTCCCAGAGGAGTGCTGAAGCCTACTTTGTGACTGTTGGCTTAATGTCTCCGTCAGCCGGTGAGAGCGGCACTCCGCTGCCGTCTGACAAGCAATCCATCACAGAGAACACACAGACAGAGAGAGCTGCATGCAGCCACACATAGTGTCTGCACGACAGACGTGCTAAAGTACACAGTAACGGTGCACAGCCCGACGACTCACATCCTATGCATTCGTGATGCTCGTAGACATACATTAATAGCACTAGTTAGGGCACTGACAGTCACATCTCTCAGGGAGACTGACATGAGAACAAACTCCAAATCCCCCTGGGTTACTTTTTTTTTGGTGTGTGTGTATTTTATTTTTGCATAAATCTCTTTGTGTTGATGGAAGTTCTATATAATTTGGCAAGTTTAGTGTATTTCACTGGAAAATCTTAATTAGAAACTAATATAACACCCTGTCCCCTCCTGTGGGTTATTGTTCGACTCTTTGCTGTTGTACTGAGAACAAACTCACCATGGTTATTTGCATAGTGCATACAAGAAAATGTGTCCGAAAAGGGAGGACACTGCAATTTAGGTCTCATCACAATAATGCAACAGCACTGAAAAGTGATGCTGGCCAACAACTTCCTGCTGTTGCAACCCACTGTAATTTTTCTCTATCATTTTTTTCCTCTCTATCTCAATCTCGTCTTTGTATAATATTCATCACTGGCCAAATTTGCCTTCTGCAAGCAAAAAGTGCCTAATTTTCCACTATCCAGGTGCTTTGTACTTTACGCCCTGAACCAAACCTTTAAACGTCTACATTCATTGTTTTGCTCTCTCTCATCGTCCCATTTTCATAGGTTAGGGTTAGGGACAATCTCCCTCAACCGGGGACTAAGTAAATTATTTCACCTCGTATGTACACATGATATTGAAAAAGTTTGAGAAAACAGCCTATAACTACACAGGGGGAGGTGGCCAATGACCGGAAGAGAGCTGGGACCACAGTAAACAGGGTTACTATTAGCATTACACTACGTTTTCATGGATAAAAATTCTACAGTGCTCAAACGGTCCCCCTGCTTAAGTCAGCACATGTCCAAGCTCAACTAAAGTTAGCCAGAGACCATCTAGATGGTCCAGAGCAGGATTGGGAGAAGGTCATGAGGTCAGACGAGCCCAAAATAAAAGTCTTTGGTATAAACACCACTCTGCTTGTTTGGAGGGTAAAGAATGCTGAGTTCCCTCCAAAGAAAACGGTATCCACTGGTAAGTATAGGAGTGGAAACATTATGCTTTGGGGCTTAGATGGGCCATGTATCATAATATTTGGGACAAAAATCTCCCATCAGTGAGAGCACTGAAGATGAAACGAGGCCGGATCTTTCAGCATGACAATGACTCACTGAAAACTGAAAATTACAGAACTCTCTCATCTGTTTAAGTGTGACAACTTGCCCAGGCGCTGGCAGCCAAATACTTTTTGGTACTACGGTATATGAGGTCCTAACTCTAGCTTTGTATGTTAAAGACATTCACTAACTGAAGGAATGTCAAAAAGAGACATTTGAGGTAAAAATGGTTGATGTTTATCTCATGGTGGGTTTAATGTTAGAAATGTAAGAGCGTTACAGTATGTGGAATCGAAATCGCTCTGTGAGTCAAACTGACTCCTCTTGTGTTAAGAGATGAAAATTGAAGACAATTACGAAGATGTGTATTACACAGTGAATGAAGTAAATTATGGTATTGATTAGGATAAAATTGAAAAAGAAATGTGTTTTCATGACTATTTTTAAATTAGCTTTGTCATGCCCTAAAGAGACAACAGATGAAATGTAAAACAACACAACCCCCACCTCCTCACCCCCTCCCAAAATCAAAGTAGTGCAAAAGTCAAATAAAGCAGGAAAATGAGGGAGGAAACAGTGGATTTACATCCCCAGAAATCCACAGGTTTGTTACTCCTCAAGAAGCCGAGTGAAATTTTTAAAGGGCTATGTCCACAGCGTGCTGGAGAGCAGATTCACCCAATTACACAGCAGCCCCCTGTGTGGCATAGCAAACCCACAGTAGGATTGACTGTAGTTTGTGTGGATTTTTCTCATCTGTGTGTGTGTGTGTGTGTGCTGACACCAGGCTGTGACTGTGGTAAAACCACAAACTGACTAAATCCATACTGCAGAGCTGAGGGCAGTACAGCTGCCAATGCCACAGTACACAAACAGCCAGAGCACAAGACGGCTGCCACAAATCCCGCTGCTGCATGACAGCAAGACAGCGCAGAATATGGAACACGTTCCACAAAATACACCACAAAAACCTTTCAAATTTAAGGTCAGTATCAAATAAGAAAAATAAGAAACTGTCTCACAGCCATGAAGTTTGATGTGAAACAGAGCAATAAAAACACCTAAAAATGTATCTTTTCTCAAACTTTGTACTCTCATTGTATCAGACAGCCCAGGCACAGCCAAACGAGGGCTTTAGTTAATGGGACAGACATCAAGCGAAGGGGCCACGCTCTCCGAGGAGATTTGATGCTATCGTCTTATCAGCTGCTTTTACCAATAGCCTTGCTGTACTCACTTTTATGCCTCTGTCCTCGCTTTATACTCCGCTGGTGATTGGATGGGCCTCTCTGGTCTCAAATCTCTGCCACATAAATGAATGTGTTCCACCCCCCGTTTGTGCAGGCTTAACCGATCCCTCTCCAAACTGCGACAGCTACACGAATCAAACCTGTGGCCAATTCCACAGGAACTGGCAATCACCAGGATTCTTACACGCTTTCCGAAAGAAGGTTTCATACTTTTCAAAACTCGGTTGCTTTCAATGAGCTGCTTTCGCTGCTCATTGTTTTAATTATAACTGCAACAGTTAATTTCTGGTTGTTCCTTCAAACCTTGAACGTGTCGTTTTTTGGATGGATGGACGGATGGATGGAACCTTTAGAACAGAGATTTGTGACTCTAGCACTCGAAGGCTTGTCCCTGGTTCAACACACCTGAATCAAACAGCTGAACTCCCTCCTCAATCAGAGTCTCCACCGGCTTTTTTGTCTCCCTTGATCCTCTTGCGGACATTCTCACACAACTGAGATATTTTTCTACGGTTTGCCCAGTCGTCCACATTTTAACTGAGATTTTGGGCACCAAAAACATATTTTTTTAAAAAACTCTGGCCAAAGTGGAGATCAGTGTACTCTCAGTCTGTCTACGTGTGGCCTAAGTTTTGTATGTCTCTTATTTATGTTTTATTCTTAAAAAAACAATTTTTTTTATTCGATCCAGTTCAATTGCCTTTTCTTCAGTCTTGGCACTCTGACCAACCATAAACTTAGAAGTAAAATTAGATAATGCTCTAACTTTTGACAGCAATGTAAATTGGCTTGCAAAAGATTTTTTATTTTTTCTAAATCTCTGTTGATTATCATTGTTATTTCATTCTAGGCACGATTTTAAGCCCCCCTCCCAAAAACAAAACAAAAACTCCTTTTTACGCTTGCAACTGGTACAAAATGCACTAGCACAATTAATAACAAGTGAAAGATGATATCAACCCATTACCCCTGTGCTGGCATCCCTGCACTGGCTTCCAATCCAATTTGGAGTCAATTTTAAGTTTTTCTTACTTGTTTTTTAAATCTGTATGGTTTTTAACCTGTACATCAATTCAAACCTCTTCAGCTGAACCTTTTCAGCTTCTCCCTACACAGTTCCAAAATCCCAGTTAAAAACCTAGAGGTGACCGTTCCCTTTCTGCTATGGCTCTGAAGCTTTGGAATGAACTGCTTCTCCAAATTAAACTGGCTTCTTCTGTGGATGTCTGTAAAAACCCACACCGTCTTTTAAATCTGTAGGTGGCTGACATTGCATTATATTTTTCATTGTTTTAACATTGGTGTATTCTGTTATGTTTTGTTTTAAATTGTTTTGGCTGAGCTGTACCCCTGCTGTGCACCACTTTGGTGAGCCATTTGTTGTTTTTTAAAGTACTGTGTAAATAAAGAACAGTATGGTGTGGTACGATTTGGCCAAACGGTTGAAGGACGACTCATGACGCTTCTGGTGGTTTGATTTGTATTGCGTTTTCCTCTTCAGTTTGAAAAATTGCTTCATGCAGATGGATTGTTTAAAAAAATGACAAATAAAAAACAAAAATCTGTAGAAATATAACTCGCAATGTCTTCAAAGTAATAAAACCCAACTTATAAAAAAGTACAGAAAACCACCCTTTTGATGTGGTGTTCTAGTGTTCTGTGCCTGCTGATGTTTCCTATCATTATCAATTAGCCAGTAAGTGATAACAAATAATTACCTTAACCATAAGAACAGAAACCAAGCAGCACAGTTTTGTAAACTAGTAATGTGTTACAAAATAAACAAAATTGTACAACCATTGGTTGTTTGTCCGGAAACACACAGGATACTCATTGGTCAGCATGTGTCACCCCATGGTATTATTTGATCCAGGTGTGCATCTAAAAGTTGTTGGACACCAGTACTTAAGGATGGGAGTTGATGACCGTCCTTTGGAGAATGGATGCAAACAGTTTGGGGTTTCATAGCTATTTTCCATACTCCATTTACGTTTTACATGCAAATCAGACCAGGGAAATACTTAAATGAAATGTATTACTTTTCTAACCTCCATAGGAACCCCGACTCCCAAGCCAATCAATATTAACAAATCTACCAAAACCTTATTTTCCAGCCATTCTTTCCTTCCGTCTTTCTATTGCAATTTGATCGTGTACAGTAGGGTCAGTGGGCTGGTTGTCTCAGATTTTTTTCTTCTAATTTTTTTAATGAAAAAAAAGTGATTTGGTTTAGGAATAAGTAATAATCATTGTTCTTCATGTTCAATCCCTAAACTTTTGCAAAGCAATGTATTATTCCTGTGAGTGGCAAAGGAAAAAAATAAAGCCTTGAACAAAGCAGTACGTTTATAAACACAGACAAAATTTAAACCAGCTTTGTTCTTAATGCTGAAAATACATGCAAATCTATTTATTTTAACAGTCGCAAGTAACCTCTAGACAAAACAATCTTAGCTACTGTACACATGGATTCAGCTAGCTAACTCAAATCAAAGCACTCATCTTTGACTTTTTGATTAATAATTGTGTTTTTACTCAATCAATCTTTATTTTTATAGCACGTTTCTTCCAACCAGTGTTGGCCAATGTGCTTTA
Source organism: Apricaphanius iberus (assembly GCA_028564705.1). Classification (NCBI taxonomy): domain Eukaryota; kingdom Metazoa; phylum Chordata; class Actinopteri; order Cyprinodontiformes; family Aphaniidae; genus Apricaphanius; species Apricaphanius iberus. The sequence continues at coordinate 772,769 of JAPXFQ010002251.1, read as the reverse complement.
TGTTATAAAAAACAACATAACAAACCCATTAAAACACAGTAAAATAAATTGCATAAAAAGTAAAATAAAATGCAGATAAAAACCAAGTTGCATAAGATAAAAAAGTTAATAATAAAAGACTATCAAGCCCTAAGCCCCCAAAAGCCATCAGGAATGATTATGTCTTGAGTTTGGATTTAAACAAAGGGAAACTAGTGATGCTACGAAGCTCCAAGGGTAGCGAGTTCCACAAATTTGGACCCACTATTGCAAAAGAGTACTTAACCTAAGTTTGTGTTGTTATAAGCGAATAACTTTTAAATGTTAAATACAAAAAATAGCACAGACATAACAAGTTATTTTGACCCATAAAAAATACAAATTGTATCCACACCTCAATGTTGTGTATTAAAATCAAAAGATGAATAGTGCAAAATGACCAGATTAATAAGTCAAACCACAGTGCTCTCTAGTATTGCTGTAATAACCAATGTGAGAACCAGACCCGGTCTCCCCTACTTTGTGAAACCAAATCTTAATTTAAGGATTGTTCTCATGGCTTTCAATAGAAACCAAATGCAGATATAACGTTTGGATCTAAACTCTGCAGGGTCTAAATGGTGTGGTTTGTACCTAAGACAATTAAAGTGGGCATTTAGAGATGAGAGTATGTGAATCTTACCCTCGCTGTTCAGTTCAAATTCCCCAAAGCTTGACAGTTTTACACAAACACCCAAACAATCTCAACCACTGAACACTACCTCTAGCTTTATTTTTGATCCTTTTTCAAGTGGGAGTTATGCTAGTACAAACTACAACAAAAGGAGGCATAGGAGCAAAATCAGATGGATGTACAGCCAGAATACTGCACCAAGAAAAAGGCCTTACAACACCACATTAAATATCTAGAAGCCTTGTTGAATAATTAATAGCTGAGGTCAGGCTGTGTACTGAGGAATGAGAATGAGAACACTTCCTGGCATCTTAGGAGATATGAGTAAGCATCTGTAAGGTCACAAACTGCAATCTGGATCCCTCCTAGTTAAACAGCAGCAGTTACTTTTGATTGATGGCTGAATACAGAATCATGTTTGCAAAGCACCGTAAGTTATATAAGGGAATACATGAGGAAAACATTTGGATTAGTTGCATAAAATTCATGTCAAGAAGCATCATTGAGATCCTGAAGGATTCATTGATGAAAATAACACGCCAATAAGATTTATCCCTGTCATTAAAGGGGGCAGATGGGCAGTCAGTTTGCATGTCTTGTCTAAGTGGGACAATGAGCCAAAAGTTTTTCACCTGTAGGACATGATGTATGTGATCCAAGTGAATGCAGCTGTTGGTCTTGACACCAAACTTCTGTAACAAAGTTTCCTGATGACCAGGGCACAACCTAACGTCAACGACTCAACGCAATCTGCTGATATTCCTTAAATGGTCAACTTTTAACTGATTGTAATGTTTGTATAATTATATTGAAATGACTTCTCTTGTTAAGTTCCCTGAGATGACATCTGTTTTGAAGTGGTGCTATACAAATAAACTGAATTGAATCGAGGAGTTGCACTTTTTGACAGCACCAGTGGGCATCACACCCTCATCGTTTTGGGATTTGCACTTCCACAAATCATTCATTCAAATGAATTCATTTTTTTAAGAGATTCAAAACAATAGACAGTAATGGTCACATTTTGAGGATGAACGCTGCAATCACCAACCTCCAACCAGCTGCCCTCTATATCCTCAAGGCAGTTTCTCTGTGATTCCGTCAGCCTTTCACTGAAGGTAAGTACACAAATCAACTATCTCTATAGACATCATTCTAAATATATTAATGCTGTCTGAGGCAACTGAAAGCCTGACCTAATCACAGTTGTACTCATCATGTCATATTCATCTGCGTTTGCCTTTTTGCTTACAGCCAGGAGCTGGCTTTCTGGAAATTCACCAGTCCCTCGCGATGACGGATCACCCCTCAGACCCTTATAAAGATCATACTAAGTGATTTCAATTTAATGGTCAGAATATACATCAAAGTTCACAGAGAGGAGATAAATCAAACAGCAATTGAGACAGAAAATGAGGCACAGGCAAGTGTTTGGTTGCTGAAGTTACAGCGATACTGTCGACTAAGGTGGGAAAACTTTTACTGAAATATTCATTTAAAGATGGTGTTTTTTTTTGCATGTTTAACGTCCATGAGTGGGTGGAATCCAACTTTTGTTTTCAAAATGGAAAAGGACCAACAGACAATATCCTTTTTCACTTTCAATACCGTTGTTTTGTTGGTTTGGCATACCGTGGTCGGTTTCCCCAGTTCACCACAGACCCAACATGGAGAAACATGAGACAAGGAACTATTCACACATGCACTCCCTAAAGCAATTTGGTATTTTCACTTTGCCTAATGTGCATGTTTTAGAGGAATTAACCTGTGGCTCAGTCCCACTCGCCCTTGAACCCAAAGGGACCAACAGCATTCGACTACCAGATTCCTAAATAAAAATAACAGAAGCAGACATACTTGCAATCTTGCTCCATAGAGAAGCATAATTTTGTTTATTTTCTTGGTAATATTTGTGTTTTGAGGCACAGAAATGGTTAAACAATGTGCCTGGGGCACGGTATCCTAAGCAATAGAGTTGATTTTATCCTATTTCCCAAACCGAAACAAAACATGGAAAACTAAATCCATTGTATAAAGCGGTGTTCAACCACCAGCTCAATTTAGACGTGCATGTAAATGTACCTACTGTGAAATTGCATACATAGCACTCCATGGCAAAATACTGACCTATCTAAAGGCTCCTTGAAGATATTAACTGTTGTTTCCTCCTGAAAGCTGTCAAGCGCCTCTTGAGGAATTGCCCCGGCTCTGACGGCTCCCATTGTAAAAATGCAGGTTGCTGTGACGGCTCGTCCGAGTTGGTACTAGTATCTAAGGAGGGCAGAGCTTAGCGGAACTGAACCACAGGTCAATTGTAGGAAGAAACCAGAGTAACTGGGAGAAAAGCAACTCATGCACAGAGAGAAAAAAAAAAAAATCTGCACAGAAAAGTTAAGGTGCGGTCAAGAATTTCTTCCATTCCTCCACTCTCTATACCTACTAATGACGTTGTACGTGGGAGACTAGTGCCTGCGTCCAACAGTCACTGAATGAGAGATCGGGTACACTCCAGACAGGCCACCAGTCCACCACAGGGTAACATGGAGACCCACCAGACAAATAGTCACTGCCTTTGGATGCAGCCAAAAACCTGTTCAAAACTGGAATATTAGTAATAACCCAGCCAAACACGGCCATATAAACAACAGGCAAAAACCAGAATATACTCATATTCGGGTTTTTAAAAATCCAAATATATTACCCCTGGGGTACCCCTTTTCTAACATGAATATTTGGTCATGCAAACACGCTTAGGTATATCCCCATCAAAAGGAACTTTGATTTGTGTTCTGCGCATGTTTGCAAGGAATCCTGGTCTTTTGAGTAGAGGAGCTTCTTGTATGGGCCCTCTGGCATACAATTTCCATGTAAATGGGAGCAACTCTCTCTGCTCACGCATGTAAATGGGTTATTCTGATTGTTTCAGCAACCCGAAAAGTGACCTGAACCCGACCATACCTACCCAACTACCAAGGACAATTTAAAGAGACCAATTATCTGGCGGGGCTTTTTAGAATGGGACGAAACTGGAGAAGGGAGATAGAACCTACCCATGCACAAATACCATGCTGGGATACCAACCAAGGAGCTTTTCACTGCAAAGCAACAGAAGAGCTAAAAAAATGTTTCACCATTCAGAAAAGATTTCTACAAGATACACAGTTTGCATCAACTGGGGATGTAGATTCTACAGTTTCACTTCAGATTCAGATTGTGTTTGCACTTGTACTGTAGTTAGAGTTCTAAATCAATTATAGTCAATCTGCTTTGTCTATACTGTTTGACATTTACAGTATATTTATTGAACCAGTTCTTTAAACAACTGAAGAAACTTTAATTAAATGTTTGGCTAAGTAGAAGTAAAAAGCACATTTCACAGATTGGAGTTCACTTGTCATTGGTGACAAGACTCTATTTACTTTGCATTTAATTTTCTCTCTCATTCAATAAAAGCCCAAGTATGAATATATTTCCTTACAACAGGGTTCCCCAAATCCAGGCCTCAAGTGCCAGTATCCTGCAGGTTTTTGTTTTTTTCACTGGTTCAACTCACCAGACTCAAATGATGGCTCGTAAGCAGGCCTCTGCAAAACTCTCCCTGCACCTGAAACCACTGAATGTTAACCTCTAAGCACTAACACTACCAACTAATCCTTAACCTTTCATGGGGTCAACAGTGAGAACACCATGGCTATTAGTCTAGGGAGCCGTTTGCGAATGTGCCCATTTCGAACAGCCTTTCTACCCGATGTCATTATGCGACATAAACGCACATGAATGACGCATATCAAAATAAACCTTCGGAAGATGTTGTTGTACTCACATGCGCGTGTCTTTTTCCATTCTGCCATTTTCGTTATTTTACGTGAGGTAGGCCGGGCAACTTGGATTGATGGCGTCTTGTGGCGCAAGGGATTGTGCGCCAGTTAGTTAGCATCAGAGGTCCCTATGCTAAAGCAGCTGTGATAGTTAGCATACAGGCCACTTTCCCTAACTCCTTCCTAACTGGAAGCCCAATTCGGATGCATCTTATCATGGGGGACGCTGACGCACGTCCGGTTTAGCGTAAGACCTCTTACAAATTTAGTGGTTTTGGATGCAGCCTCTGTCATGCTGAGGAGGAAGTTGTACAATTTCAATCAGCTGTGTTGGAGCAGAGACACATCTTAAACTGGTACTGCACTGGCCACTGAAGCCTGGATTTCAAGAGCCCTGCTCTACAGTAATGCAAGTACTAAATATTTGAAAACTCTTTATTTTAATAAATTTGATTGTTTTTTTGTGTGTCTTCTATGTCGCAGCTAAAATTTGAGCATGTCATATGTTGCACTAATTTCCATAAAAATAGTGATGCGTGAAAAGTCAGCTATGGCTGCAGACCATCATGAAAATAAATGCTAACACTGTGAAAGTGTTGCCACTTGTACTATTTTGTTGTTATGCTGTTGTAGCGAGGACAGATGGCTTTCAAACATTTAACAAAACCATAAAAATAAAAAAAATAAAACCCTTGTGCTACAAAACTAAATAAGCCCCGAAACATTACATAAACCTCTGTCATTAAAAATTGATTGAAAGCTTCTGAGATTATAACAAAAGCTCACCTCAGTGTCTTTCCAACAGTGCACCAGAACTCAACAGAAGCTAGTTCAGCCACACATTTTGCAAGCAAGTCTACTTCCTAATGAAGCAGGAAGACGATTATAAACTAAGTGTTTTACGAAACTAACATCAAGGTCTATACAATGTTCCCTTCTTTTGATTACAGTGGAAGCCCAATATTGGCTGGGGGGCGAGGGACCACAGCGGCGTGTGAAGTGATAAATTCAGCGAATACTTGAGACCCCCTCATAAACAGTTTTATAACTGCCAAATAAATAGCTAAAACAGCAAATTAGGGACGTCCCAATCAGGCTTTCATGCCCTCAAGTCTGAGTCATTTGAGTTTGAGTGTCGTCCAAAACTTCTGTACTTTTAACATACATTAAAAATGAATAAAGTAGAGCAAAGAAACAGATCCAGGATCTTCAACATTTTTTATTTAATTCACCTTATTTTAATACTAAATAACTCTGATAACAGAGCACTTTTGTGAGATAGCTTGAACAAGCAGGTAATAAATAAAATAAATTATTCCCTTTTGGACTTTAGTGCAACAGTACATATAAAAAGGTATATTGTAAAAACAAATAGCACATCTATTACATAAACCTAGAATGAGAATATATATACATATATATCAGGAGGTAACGTCTGATTCCGACCCAGTCTGAAACCATGTGATTGGGCCCGGACATCCCTACATCAAATATATCATAATACGGACCATAGAAAATTTATTTATGTAACCAAAAAACTGATATCTACAGTCATCCTTACCTGCACCCTTGGGAATATGGCCAATCAGAGCCAAGGAACAAAAACAACGTTCCTATTGCCAATAGTGTGTTGAGTAGCATGCGCCGAGGTATTTCAGATTCCAGAACTGCAGTTTCTTTCAAATGAGTTAGAAATGTTTGATGACAAATTAAACTTTTTTTTTTTACACAAAAAATTTTGAGTCACGTTCCACAGAAAAAAAATCTGTGAATTGTGAACCACGACTAGGCGGCAGGGTTGTTCTATTGTGTTTGGATAGAATACACATCATTTGCTCTAACCTCTTATTTTCAGCTAAATAGGAGATAAAATTTCAGTGTTCTGGGGCTTTCTATAAGTAGTCAACTCTTTTAACAGAAAAAAAGAAGGATACAGTGTGTGACCGTCATCTGCTGGATTCTGGAGTAGGGCAGGGCAATATATTGATTATATCGATTTATCAATTTTTCTATGTATGAGAAACATTTTGAATATAATCGAGAAAATAAAAGCACTTTTCAGCAGTATGCCTCTTTGGTTTCCATAGTTCAAAGTGATGTCTGCCCACCCAAGTCCTACCATCTTGTTTACAAGCATTGTGTATGTATATGGACTATGAATTCAGGTCAACTCCGAGAAAGGACGACTGAAATAAGGGCAAATAAAAAAAATATGGGATGGGATCTCAACAACTTCAAATTTCGCTGTTGAAATTTGTAGGAAAATATTATAGACAAATAGTATTTTCGCCTCGTAAAACCACTATATTTTCTCAGACTGACGCCGCTTATATCATTCAAGCAACGACTAATGTAGGAACTATGGCACATGCATAAGTTATCTCTCTGTCACTTTCACACCTATGTCTGCATAAATCTGTGAGGAAGAATAAATATTTGACTAATATCTTAAGTAGTGAATGTGGTCAATTTAACAGATTGTGGTGTTTTATGGCTCATGTTTGTACAATTCAAACTCGGTGCACATTGTAAATCGCAACCACTCCTGTCTGCAACTTTTCTTCTTTAGTAAGTAATAAATAATTCAGTAGACAAAAAAAGAAAAATGCTCATTAAACATTTACAAATTTAACAAATAGTCATAACAACTGCTGATGTAAAAAAAAAAAATTAAAATTTAATTTGAAGTGTGAAAAAAAAAGAAAATCAAAGATAAAAGATCTCTTTGGCTTAAATTTAAACCTCCCTTTCTTAAACTCTAATCAGTCCAGCTGACATGTACCACTTTGACTAAATCAATTCCATAAGTATCTTTAACCTATCTGCCCATTAGTGGCTTTTAGAAAGCATTACAGCACCTTATAGATGACACGTTGGAGCGAATCAGCTCCCCTTCACACACATAAAGTGGGGACGCTCTGCCCTTGTTTCCTTCTCTCAGATTGATTAACTGACCTTGATACAATGATCGGCAGCGTGTGACAGCATGATGGTGTAAGATGAGACTTCCACGCATCCCGAAGCCGCAAAACAAATCTTGAAATATCATTAACTGGAGAGAATTTTGTGACAGCTTCTGTGCATTTATATGAAAAGACAACCTTTTTCCCCCCTATTCTTTGTGACATCCTTAAATATATGCTGTCTTCATTCTTTACCTTTGATTTTTTTTCCACTCCTGGTGCATGAAATTCTCTTAATAACATCTGCTCCCAGTAACATGGGGGGGCAGGTTGTGTTATTCTCATCGTTGTCCTAGTCATTAAAAAAAGAGGCACATCCATGAGAGTTCGCTCACAAATAAACACTCTCATTTACCTCCCCTTTCATAAACTTTTTTTTGTTTTTTTTTTTCTCTATTTTACTGTTTCTCTCCCCTCTTCACCTTGTGGGCGCAACACAGACACACAAAAAGGCAACTTTGTTCGAGAAACGACCCTACGGCGAAGGAGAAGGCGCCTTTTTGTCCTTAGTCTCATTGAGAGTCCTTTGCCCATTCATCGGGCTGCGGCAGCTAAAGAGGCAATCTCATGCAGATCACACTGAAGGGCTTCATTACCTAGAAGCCAGCTACCTTTTTTGTTCTCCCTCAAGGGAAGAACGAATGAGAGAACATTAGCTTAGCAAAGGAGAGGGAGATTTAGGGAGAAGATGAAGAAAGCAAAAAAAAAAAAAGATGAAAAACGGTGCGTTTGAGGTGGGGTGAGTTACAGAGAGTGTGACTCCGTGGGGGAAAAGGAACCCGACACCTGAACGACAGCATCTTTACATCTGCAGTGGCGTGGTGCTAATGCGGAGGAGGCAAGCGGCTCAGTGAACATGTGCATGTCACACAGGAGTGCATGCAGGGCACACCTCTCTACTGTGCATTTCTTCCTGCATGCAAAGGAGAAAAAAATATATGTTCACCCGCTCCTCCTCCCACCCCCAACCCAGGGGCCTCTGAGGGCTAATATTACCCTGTCTGGACCAAGAGTGATGATGTTCCATGCATAATTTAGAACTACATTGGATAATAAATAACATTTGATGAATTAGTAATGCAGATTTGTGTGATATTCAGCATCTGTGACTGTGCTGTATGTTTTTAATTGTCCTTTTCTCTTTTACAGCGCTTTGCAAAAGTATTCAAACCAATTAAGTTTTTTCCCATTTTGTCATAGCATTACTACAAAGTTTTATTTTTGTTTATATTTTAAAGTCAAGGCCTGCAGCCAAATCCGGCCCACCATAACAATTTATATGGCCCTCTAAACTATAGAGGACACTATAAATAGAACCTTTAATATAACTTAAAGGTTCTATTTATGTGCAACTTAATACAATTTTATCAGTAAAATCAAATCAATGTTTACTGGAACAGTCCTAAATATCATCATAATGAAAAGATGTTCAGTATTATTTGATTTTATAAAGCACTTGTCAAATGTGGAAACACATTTAAAAAAAAATATATTTTAATGGTTTGTTATTTGTTTTATCAATACTTTCTGCCACAACTGGCCCTTTAACAATATTAATTAACTTGATGTGGCCCAAAATAGAAATGAGTTAGACACCCTTGTGCTAGAAAGAGGTCAGGCTACAGTTTGTTTTTTTGTTTTTTTTTTTAATCTGGTCATAATCTACTTTTATCTGTGAAACTTCAAAGGATGATAATTGCATATTCTGTATTATTTAATTCTCAATAATTAATAAAAATTAAATTAGAAGAAACTGAACAGAGAGCTCATAGACTGCCATCACACATCGAGCAGATTAATATCACCTGCTGTGGCTTGAATACTCTGAATCGAGCTAAACAGTGTTTCTGCTTGTTCGTAACTGTGGCTGAATCCGCACTCTGCTGCCACACTGAAGACTGGAATAGAGGGGTCCACTTCCTCAAAAGTTTTGAAATCAGGGGAAATTTCTCCAATTGAAGTTAATAGAATTCATTAGATTTCTGAACAATGGCTTTTGTGAGCGCCTCAGCAGCAGGAAATCTCTCAGCATGCGCTCATGGGGCAAACAAAAATCTATACTTGTTGTGTTGGGAGGAGAACGACTGCTGCATTCGGCATTACATTCAAAGAACACCATACTGTACCTGTTGTAAAGCATGGCGGTGGAAACATGCTTTGGGGCTGTTTTTTTCTGCAAAGGGACCAGGACAACTGATCTGTGTAAAGGAAAGAATGAATGGAGCCATGTATTGTGAAATCTTGTGTAAAAATGTCCTTCCATCAGCAAGGGATCTGAAGATAAAACGTGACTGGGTCTTTCAGCATGACAATGATCACAAACACACCATCAGGGTAAGGAAGGAGTGGCTCCGTAGAAAGCATTTCTAGTTCCTGGAGTGGCCTAGCCAGCCTCCAGATCTCAACTCAATAGAGAATCTTTGGAGAGTTGAAAGTCTCTGTTGTCCAGCGACAGCCCCAAAACATCACTGCTGTGGAGGAGATTTGCATGGAGAAATGGGCCAAAATACCAGTTACAGTGTGTGAAAACATTTAAAAGAATTAAAGAAAACGTTTGACCTTTGTTAATGAAGAAATACTTATTTTCCACCATAATTTGCAAATAAATTCTTTAAAAATCATACCATGTGATTTACTGGATTTTTTAAAACTAATTTTGTTTCTCATCGTTGAGGTATACCTAAAATGACAGACCTCTCTCATCATTTTATGCGAAAGAACTTGCACAATTGATGGCTGACCAACAACTTTTTGCCCCATTGTGTAGATATGGTTTTAACACACTGTAACAGTATCACATATAGATTACAGGAGTCATGTATTTCCAGTGGTAAAGAGCATGTAATGATGAACAAAAGCTGTGCTGAATTAGCAGTTAGTTTACAGTTGTAACAAGCAGAGTGGCTGATGGATAGAGTATGATACAAACAGAGCTGGCTAAATCTAAGGCTGTATGTTCAACACACACGCCCACACCCAGAATTGAACCTGTACTTACAAGAGCACAAGCTCAGGCACTGTTGCCAAATGAGGTGAGATAGATAGAAGTAGTGGGTTATTTACAGAGAAACTCCAGCATGTCAGTTAAATCCTCTCTGCCTCGGAGGCCTGTCCTATCCTCATTTAGCACGGCCACAGCAAATGGCAGGCTGGCACGCAGACGCTTGGCTGTTGGGCCTGAGAGAGTCCGAGTCTTGGCCCCATTCACCATTCTGACCTCCACTCCCCGCCCCCCAGCAGCCTCAGGGCCACCCACCAACGTAAGTCTGAGCCGCCGTCTGAAGCGTCGCTCATCAGACGCGCTCCAGCTTTGCACCGCTGCAGCTGCCCACTATGTTAAAGGGCCAGGAGCCCCCTGTCACTCAGCCCATCTGCCAAGCTGCAAACCACAGTCGAGGATCAGAGAAGAGAGAGACATGAACACCAGAAACCCACTCTCTTAGCCCTCAGTCCAAAGCTCAGCAGAGAAATGGTAGATAAAGGCTGCACTAAAAATGTTCCTCTCGTACTCGTGGGCTGCCGTGACCCTGAAATAACGCAACGCTTTACTCAAGTCGAGCTGCTTTTAACGCACCCAGACTCAGACTTTGCAAGGCCAGCACACGACGCAGATGTGCCAGAGAGATCAGGATAAAACAACGATGTTCTTCAGCATATCAGGATGGCTTTTATTTATAGAACATCTGGCTCAAGCGAAGCATGAAATGGTCTGAAAATACCTCAGCTTTTCCTCTATTGATCCAAAACACAACAGAGTGCAACTTGTGAAAACAAGACTAGATAGATAGATAGATAGATAGATAGATAGATAGATAGATAGATAGATAGATAGATAGATAGACATGTGCAATGAAAACTAACAGTACATGAATACACTTTTTATGCTGAGGTGTAATGCACTTGTCTAACTTTTCTAAATATTTATATTATATAATTATTTAAAGATCATTTAGTAACCTGATCTGTTTGCACACTACAACCTGGGTTTACCAGGTACAGCTTTATCTGTACTTAATCTTAATAACTGTCCAGTACTTTTGTTGCTATTTGTACATAATGTAAATATTTTTTTCTTCTGTAAATAGTTTGTGTGTATTCTGTTCTGTGTCCTTTTCTGTTTGTATATGTGGTTTTTGTAGCAGTTTCGACTAAATTTCCCCTTGTGGGACAATTAAAGGACTATTGTATTCTATTCTATTCTAAACACCCTAAACACTTCATACTCAATGTGAAACACGACGGGGGCTGGGGCATCCTGCGGGGATGCTTTGTCTTCAGCAAGAACAGGGAAGCTGGATGGAGATGATTCTGGAAAAATGCACGCATAGCTTGAGCTGCAACGAAATGGCTTCAGTCAAAGCATCCATCTGTCCATTTTCTGAACTGCTTAGTCCTCCAGGGGTCGCGGGTGCCTATCTCCAGCTGTCAATGGGCGAGAGGCGGGGTACACCCTGGACATGTCGCCAGTCCATCACAGGGCCACATAGAGACAGACAGGACAAACAACCATGCACACACACACCCACACCTAAGGACAATTTAGAGTGATCAATTAACCTGACAGTTATGTTTTTGGACTGTGGGTTAGGGTTAGGGTTAATTAAAAAAAAACATAATTAAAAATCAGCGGTTAACTTCTGTGTTTCCTTTGTAAACTGTATTTTTCTTTAAATAAGCTTTCCTGTACAATCCTTACCATAATGGAAGTGTGTAGAATGTTAATCATAAAAAGTGAGGCAATGTTGCATTGATTTGTAAATTAGAATCCGTGTTTTCCAGAGACATTTAATTGGTACAGTAAGGTGGCGACCTTTATAGCTTCCATCTGTGCACAAACATTTCCTTAGACTGACCTGTTGCTGCGCCATATAAGGCAAAAACATGTGGCTGCCACAGACTGGATGTGTTCAGATCGAATTGAGATTATGGATTTCTAAGATAAAAGAGAACGAACTACAACTATATTGTTGCTCAGCAGCTACAGTATTGTTATCAGTCAACTCTACTTTTCTTCAGTTTAGAGGGGCTAGGAAGAGCTGACCTGCACCATGTGGTCACACTTAACATAATGTAGCTACAAGTTCAAAGGATAAAACATTCATGTTTCTAAATAATCTGTATGAGCTTTGAAAACAAGAATTTAATGTATTTTAGACGTAGTGGGCACTCTCCTTGACCTGGTATCAGAGGAAACACAGACCACCAACCATTCAGCAGGTACGTTCATAGAAAGCTGTACTAACATAAGTTCTCAGCTGTTTGAGGTGGAAAAAGCAAGAGTAAAGTTAGCTTCTTATTTATGGCTAGCGAGGTGTGTAAAGCAGCTCCTTAGGAGCTATGAATCATACACTAACTCATCTTCTAATGTTACCAGAACCTGCCTGCTAATACTGGTATGTTTGACTGTAAGTCAGGGCAAATCTGCTAAATATAATTCAGATAGTCTGAAGAGTGAACCCAAAAGCAAATTAATTGGGACATCTCTGTATCTAATCACTTCGAATCAATTGATTGTGGAGCATTGGGGACTTTTTTTGATTGGGACCTTTGGGTGGTCCAAAAGAAAAGGAGATACAACAGGGGCAGAGGCTTGGTTGCCTTTTATTTGAATCTTAGTATAACAATATAAAATGAATCAATATGTTAGTCAGAGTTGCACATCATTACTTTTATTATTATTTTTGTGTGTGTGTGCATGGGAGATGGGTTGGGTTGGAGTGGGAGTGATGGGGGGGTATAGTTATATTTCTGATTATGTTTTTATTTTGGGTTTGGGAAGGGTGCGGTTTGTGGGGACATTTTAATCTGTAAAGCACTTTGAGAAGCTTTTCTATTTTGAAAAGTGCTTTATAAATAAAGTTTGATTGATTGATTTTTTTTGTTTCTTTCTTTGATTTCTTGCAGGAGCGCCCTCTCCTGGAGATGCCACATTAAACAACTATGTGGCCTATAAGCCAAGAACCACCTTTAGATACAAATCCCCAAATCATGGGCGTGATGGCCATAGGGAGGTTCAGGAGTTTTCCCGAGCGGCCAGTTCGTTTTATTTTTTGTATTTTTTTTTTTGTACTCCAAAGGAGCCGGGGTTTAGCCACTGTGATGTTCCTATTGTGTCTGTGTCCGTGAGTGACACAACACATGAGTGAGGCGTCTTCCTTTATAGAAGATATTTGTGAGCGGTAGGCTATTGTGGTGGTGCCGCAACACTTCGCTTAGCTTTAACTTCAGTCTGCAGCGCAGCAGTTCTGCTCCTGTTATGAATAGCCTGCAAATTTTATTACTATTTGGACTCGTCTTTTGATTCAGACTGTGGGTTAAAAGCTTTTCATGCAAGGCAATAACCTTTTGAAAGTGATTTATTTTCAGGTGAATTTTATCTAACATGCTGAATATAATGAATAATTTCCATTTCTTTTACCCGGAATGCTGCTACTCATTGCTGGCATTTATTTGATCTGGAGATTGCTGTAAAAAAACTAAATATGGTCCACAGTCCAAGGTAAAAATGTTTTCTTCTTTAATCACAAATTGATCCACAGAGAAACATATTTCTCTATGGTGCTCTGAATTACACAATGTCTAGAAATATTCTGGCTTTTTGTTCTGTCGCGACCAGAGGTGGGTAGTGTAGGCTTCGCTTGTTCTCAAGTAAGAGCAGTATTACTTCAACATCTTTTTATTCGAGTAAAAGTTGAAAGTAGCCATGCAAGAAATTACACAAGTAGGAGTAAAATAGTGATATGTAAAAAAGTCTGCTCAAGTAGTGTATTGAGTAACTGATAAGAACATTATATATCAGTTCTATTGGCACTTTTTGAAAATTATGTCATCAGAAAGACAAACATTCAAATATGTGTAAACAATGGTATTTTAAAGAGTACAATGAAAGAATTGATACATGTAGCCTAGATATAATTCCAAAATTAATTGAAAGCACAGGAAACCTTTTCAAATCCTAGTGTTCATTATAAAACGTATTCAACTATTGTAACAAGTAAGGTATCTAAGTTAGAACAAGATGGGTGCTTCCAATGATAATTATGTAGTGTATACCACATATTCAATTCTTCTCCAAAACTCAACAGCTAGAAAATAACATTAGAAGGACAAAGCTTGTGTACGAACAAGAGGTCTTTAACATAAACTGTGAGATTGTGTCCTTGATGCATTTTTGATTAGAACAAATTTGTTTTAAGTTAGATTGCTCACAGTAGATAGAATATTCTGATTTTTTTTTCACAGCTAAGAGTAGCGATATTCCATGATAATTACTTTGAAAATTAATTTAATTACTCTAATAATTACTTTTAAGTAAAGGTCGGACATGGAACATGAGCACGATAGCAACATCTAGTTTATCTAGTGTGTAGTTATAACAGTTAAGATATCATTCCAGCTGTCGGGTTTCCTGGTTTGCTGCCGAAACGCCCAGTTAGCAACCTGAACTGTGTCCAGTGAGGAATGTATCCTAGAGGAGTTTAACTGGGAGCTAACGTTAGCCAACTTACCAAGTTAGCTTGGTAACTTACTCGAGTTAGCTTACTGATCCAGGAGGAAAGTTGCTGTTTCCGCAGGTGATGCTGTGGAAATGTTTTATGTTTGGGTCCATCTAGTGTAGGCTTCACCTAAAACTACACTAGTTTCTGCTCTTCTCCGGTCTCTCCTCTCCTGAGATGGATAACAATAGCTCTGAAGCAGCTGCTTGACTTTCTGACTCCACCATTTTTCCCAGAGCTAACTGAGTTGTGCCAACCATATAATTGGAACTAGACACCGTATCTGTTAACCCGCAATGGCAGCTGCTACTGGATGGTAGATAACAATAATGACGTAAACATGATGTCATTGTCACCCCCGGTTAAAATTTACATTTGATCATATTTCAATTGGAATGTCATTTTTTTAGGAAATGGTGTACTTACATTCTGCACCCCTCTAAATGCCCTGTGAAGGTGTTTGTTTTATGTATTTTTGAACAATGTTCCACATTCAACCTTTAAGTAACAGTTAAAAGTATGATGCAGTGAAATTACTCAAGTAAATGTAGGCTAATTGAGTACATGGAAATAGTTACCACACACCTCTGGTCATGATAACATAAAAATCTGTTCTACTACCAATGAAAGTATGTTTGTTGCATCATTTGTGCAATCAGATAAAAGGAACCAAGCTCCGGGCTGAATTTCAACACCACCCCACCTCAAAAAGTGTTTGTACAAAACATGGACCTATTAGTTAGATGAATACATATGCGCATCACAGTTATCAATTTTCTTACTATAAAAATTCTTGTAACCCATGCATCTTTTCCTCACACCTGATGTTTGAGTTACTCTGTGTTGTAAAATCCTACTGTATATTTCTAGTTGACATGATAAGAACAAGTTCTGAGGGAGCTTATACAGAAATATTTCCCATCTTTGATAAAATGGGCTGACTTTTTTTCCTCTCACACAGCAGCAGAACGGCATCATCAGTGATCACAGAGAGCTTCCTGCAGCACGCTGAAAACACGAGACGTGTAGGTCTGATAAAGGTCTTCAACTTGCTCACTTTCCCTACGCTCCGCTCCCCCTTGATCAAGTCCGCTCATTCATCGTTCAAATCTGTGATGACAAGCCTTTACTTATTTCTTCAGCTGCCGGTGGTGATGAGACCATAATCAGAAACATCATTAAGATCCACCGTTGACGGCCGTGTGCCGTGTTGGTTCTGTTACCCGCGCCCATAATAGCTCTGAGAATGCAAATCAACTCCAGGTAATCTATTAACGTCGCTTCGGTTTTATGTCTCCGCTCCAATTTAGCGGATCCTGACACTTTTGGCGAGGATCCGTGGAGGTATTCATTGTGCTGCGGTTTCAGGCAGGGTGGCTTGTGCAGAAAAAAAAAGAACGGGGTGGGGGTAGGTGTGAGCCATCTGTCTGCTCGCCCGCTTATTAATCGGCCTGATAATGAAGCACGCTCTCAGCCCAACACTCCTGGGGCGTCTCTCGCGTGAGTTTTGTGCCTGCAGATCAACTTCCGCCAAGTTTGCTTCACAGCAGAGCAATTATTGTAATTCGCACCCCCCCTCTTAGCACACAGAGGAGGTTCTAGCGACCTCCTCCTAATTACCTGAAGCGTCACTTTCGGCCAACTTTATAATTTCCATCTACAACGCAACCCACTTGTTAGCTGCAGACGGTGGCAGAGCCTCTTAATTCCGGCATATGGTTGACAAACATACGAGGGAATTTTTCAGCTTGTACTGGCCTTAAAGTCAAAGACCCCATTAACGGGAAAACAGGATTCACTAATCCTGGGAGATCTGTGCAATCAGGGCAAAAGAAACACATTAATATCTCGGCTGGGCTTGCAGCAGTAAACTCGCTTTAACTGCAGCGACACTCGAGCATGAATATAAAACTGAATACATTCAACCCTGGCTAAACACGCTGAGATATCATATACTAATCAGCTGGGAGGAATAAACTGTGTTTTTTTAATTATTATTTGCCTGAAGATTAGAAGCAGAGAAAATTACCTGAACCTTGGATGTCTAAAAAACATGCGCACACAACCTGGAGAATGTTCTGTAAGTGATTAAAGCCTAGCTAATTAATATTTTTATACCAAATGAAAGGTTAAATTAGCATCGGGTTTGTAGGTTTATCATCGGAAGAGCCTTTATACTGAATTACAAGGAAAACGCAGGCCAACACATGTGAAGATACAGCTCTCTTTTCCGGAATACATTCAGCAAACTCTTGAAAACCAACAGAAACATTTTATCCTAACACTGTTAGTAGTTACACCCTTATCATCTTTTACATAGCTAAACCTTTAGATCAGATGCCTTTAGACCAGATGAAGACTCAGGTTCATTTTCCATGACATACACAACATGCAATTAGTCATCCAAGTGTGGCTCCATTTCATGGGTACGCTACCACTGGTGCCAGCAGCCTCCACCTATTGGACCCTTAATAAGCCAATGTTGCCAAAACAAACCCTCAAAACCATATTTCTTCTATGAAAACCTTTGAGTAGGGGCTGTTAGCAAAGTCTATGTGAACAATGCAAGGGTAGAACATCTAGAAGGCTTCCAAAATACTTAACTTTTCTGACTAAAACTTTCGTTTGCATGTTGAATGGAAGATAAAACTGTGACAAAACATTTTTTATAGTTTTGAAAGAGCCAGAATCTTTCCCAGAACAGCACAGTGGTAGTCAAATTGCAAGATAAGATAAAGGTTCAAACTGATAGTCACTCCCTTTTCAGTTCCATTGAATCTGTTGAAGGTAGATTCCCTATGTTTTGGAAAAAGATAGATAAAATAATCTTCAAGCCCAAAGTTCAATAGATCAAGCTAAGTGGCAGCCCCACAAGCCTTCCTGGGACCTTGTTTATGGAAAACCCTCAATCATTTTCAGAGTAAACTAATTAGAGCTACCCAATTAAGTTAACTCTTCTTTGCCACATTCCAGACCTAATTTTCAAGTGATTTGGCTGCTAGTAAATTTTGGATATTTTCTTTCTCTTTTTTTTTCTTTTTTTTTAATGCAGATTTATTGTACTGGGTTATTAATCTTTATCCATTTCTCCAGTGGAAGAGTAATACACCAGAATTGAACCAATAAGTGGAACATCAACTGAGACTGGTAAACAAGGATTTCTGGAAAATATAATAAGTCTTCTCTATAACTAAAATGTTTTTTTTTTTTCATTTCACACTTTAACCATATTAGCTGGTAAGAGATTCTATCACAGAAACCCAAGCGATAGCAGATATACCCAGGCTGCTTACGCTAATGACATCTAATTTTATTCCGGCAAACCATTTCCCCTCCGGCGAAGTGATGGCCTTTACTCCTCACTCCCTGCTCCCTCCCTCTTTGTTGCACTGTACTTAGAGGGACGACGTGCCATACAACGATAATCGCCTCCATTCTCAGCCAGTCGGGGGGTGGGGAGGGGGCGATGAAAGTCAGGGAAAAGTCACAGAGAGCCACACGTCTTATCCGACTAGCTCTTTTAAAGGAAGAACAAAAGGTCTTTCTCCTTCATTTCCCATTAACCTCAGTGCTCCTCGGCACACAGGAAACACAGCGACCTCGGCGGCCCATGTCACATATCTCATCCGGCTGTGGGGAACGCTTTGCTTTGGTGGATGCTGACATTCAGTACGGGGTTGGGCGCGGGGGGGTTCTATCTAGCTGTAGTCCTTGAAAGATAAAGGTGGGTGTTGATATTTGCCCAGGCCTTGCTGATACTGTGCCGATACACTTTCGATAAGTGCACGGCGGCTGAGACACTGATGAAGTCTGGAGTGGAACTGACAAGCTCTGTAAGTGGATAACAAGTAAGGAGAAGCGGGCTGTTAGGGTCTTGGTTTCCATTTTTGATTGCTTGATGCAGGTGAGGTTTCGCTCCAGGCAGGGAAACGTCTTTACATTTTAAATACTTCCCTACTCTCTTTTGAAGATGGGCTTAGGCGCACCAGACTTCTCTGGCGTCCCTTTATTCCAGCTCTACTTCTCGTGGACTTTATTAGCCGTCACCATGGATCGACACAATTCCAGTAATCTGCAGAGTCCAAGGCTTGATGAGGAGGAAATGCTGCTGGGAGGGAACTGGTGGTTTATGAATATGAGACGGGAGAGATGAATTTTTTTATTTTTTTTTGTGCAGAGAGTCTTCCCATAATGCTGCAATACATGAAAACTTAACCAAAGGAAAACTTACAGCAGAGAGTGGGGAAAAAAACAACAACAGACTTTCAAGCAAACAACTGAGCATCCGAGAATGTTTAATTAATCAGTAGTGACAAAAGGGAACAACAGTCAACAAAGAGATGCCGATTTCCATTTCTTATGCATTATTCCCACCGGCAAATCACAGAGGGCTCTCAACTGCCACTTTGCACTCTAGCCCGTCTTCACGGTTGTCTCTGCTCTGCACCGGCAGAACCCCTCAGAGAGCCCAAGATCTGTTCAACCCGAGATCCGAAGCCTCAAGCAGTGGGGGATCACGTAACAGAGTTCAGACAAAAAGAGTTCACTGTTTCTTTGTGTTTACATGGATATTTCGTTTGTTCCTTTTTGTTTCCAACACGGGGGTGGGGGGTGGGGTGGGGGGGGGGTGCAGTTAATAAGAGTCAGTCGAAAGCATCAGGAGTAACCAGTGCCGAAACAACAACGACTCGTAGAATCAACGCAAAAGGCTGCATGGTACAGATGGGATTTACTCAAACAGATTCCATTACATACCTAACACCATCTGCCCTAGCATGTTATGTCACCTACATGACAGGTTACAAGACGTAGCTCAATGAAGAAACACAATAACAAGCGCCTAACGCCAGGCAACAGACCTCGGCTCTCTCGCTGAGCTCCTACAATGTCAAAACGGCATAAAGACACACACTGATCGCGTTTTTGCTGATGATGGAAACATTATTTTTTTACAAGGCTCCTGCTGCTCCGGGGTCAGCACTGAGGATAGTTTGAAGCAAAACCATAACAAAATGGTCCAATGACAGGATTTTTGACCCCTCTCAATGAACAACAAACATACAGGTAATGTAGACAGATGGTAATGTAATGCCATCACCATAATTGTGTGAATGCTGATAAGCATTGACTTTTCTTGCAAAGTGCCTTGAGATTACTCCTGTTATGAATTGGTGATACTAAATATCTAAACTGAATTGAATTCAGGTATCAAAATGTTCTGCTCATTCAGGACATTATTGCTATGAATTTGTATTTCACTATTACATTGTTTCACTTTTTAACTTTTTCACAAGTTTTCCTGCCATTGAAATGCACTGTAAAGTTTTCAGATATCCTAACAAACTCTCAGCTTTTTCATTACCTATTTAGTTATACTGTTCGAACATTGTACAATTAAGCTTATAACACCCATTACTGAACTTATGATATTTAAATAATTCAAACACATCTGCTACTTCCATCTTTTAAACTTTTTGTAGTTATTTTAACCTGTTTTGGTATTTATGCTAGTTTTTGATCAATTAGGCTATAGCATACTAGTTAGCATTAGCATGCTAGCTCATGTTAGCATTTAAGCTAATTTGTGCATGTTGATTCAGTGGCTATTCTGATTGTTCACATGCTAATGATGACATGTTAGTTAGCATTAGCATCGTAGCTCATTTTAGCATTTCAGGCAATTTTATGAAGTTTTACTAACTGTATGTATACTTAATAAAATGACTCATTGTATTAACACAAGTTAAATTGTCTTTCCATCCAATAAATATTTGGTTCAACTATATTTACATACATCTGAACTACATTTAATTGAAATTGGTTGAACCAGCATATATTATTTGGATGGAAAAACTGCCAAATTTTAAATTGTGGTAATCCAATGAGTCTTTTTTGAGGGAACTGATTGTTTATAGGTTAATGATAGCATGCTAGTTAGCATTAGCACAATTAAAATTCAGCAATCAGCATTCACACAGGGTTTCTGTAGGAAATGTAATACCTCTAGTTTAAGTTGCTTTTCAATTTGAAGGCCTCCTGCAGCCACCTATATCTATTTCAGACATAAAAAATTGTCATTTGGCACTGCCAACAGCAGCCTCGTAACATCACCTTTGGTAAAAATGTGCACATCAGTGAATTCGACACAGAACAACTGGGTCACACTTGATTCTTAGTATCAGTTCCATAGCACATCTAAGATTTTAGTCTCAAACTAATGAAAGCAGGAAGAAGAAAATGTTTAAGATGTATTCTTGTGGAATTCTTCTTTAAGAAGACATGTTAATTGAGTTGTTGACAGAAACCTGAACGCTAAATGGGTTATGTGAATCTCTATGTTTCAAATTTGAGGACTTTTTATAACTGCTATGGCTTTAGCTCTGTGTTAAGAAATTGTTAGCTTACTTTCATTCACTATCCTGTGGCAATGCATAGAAACCTAGGTAAGATGCAGTTCTCAAATATTGCCCAAAACATAACATGATGTACTGTTTTCAAACATTTCTACACATTAACAAGCATTATGCATTAAGAAATTCATTTAAGACTATCAAAAATGGGGGGGGGGGGGGGGGGGGGTGAATAAGCAGTCATGTGCACAACACACTTTCTTCACAGATTATTCAATGAAATGTGAAACAAAGTACGGAGTAAAGGAACTGTATAAAGTTAACAACTGAACTGAGCTAAAAAAAAAAGCATGTAGGCAATCGTAATTACAGTGGACCCTCTGTATTGGTAGATGATAGGAACTACAAGGAACCACAAATATAAATTTTAGAAAAAAAAATCGGAATTGATTAATTCTATAGTGGTCTTTTCAGTTCTAACTTTTTAGCATGAAAAGTGCTTTTACACTGAAGCCACATTGACACAATTTTACTCTCAAACGTGCACACATTTATATACCAGTAATCAACTCTGGTCTAAGTGCCTCGTCCAGGGGCACATTGACATGTGACAGGAAAAAGCTAGAGCCGAACCTGTAATTTTGATTGCGAGACAACTACTTCACCCACTGAGCCACATTCGCTCACATGTGCCATTGATTCTTAATGTCTGAAATGTTACTTTGTATTTCTTACTTGGGTGATTTTCTGTTTGTAAATCTTCCAAATGTCAGTCAGATTTTGCATATTTGCAGTTCTGGTACATAAGCTGTTTACAGAAGGTTGACTGAACTGGTTTGATATTGACCCCATTGGGGAGGCCACAGCTGGATTGTGGGGTGAAGTAGAAGGATTTGATTCGATTCATCATTCTTGTATTTTCTCCTACCAAAATGCTCATCACATACGCGCATGAAAAAAAGGCACACTTGTTTTCTATTCTTCTGATTCCCCTCATTATTTGTTTGGGATAGAGATCAGCCGTCTTGGAATTCTCACACACTGATTAGGCTGCTGTTGAAGGCAATAGGTTGGGAATTAGCTCTGTCGACTGTGACTTACCGACAGCAGACATTTCTGGAACAGATGCGCGGTACGGGCCTTCGATGAACTGTGGCGGATTGTCGTTAATGTCCTGGACTTTGATGATGAACTCGGATGGTGGCTCCAAAGGCTCGTCTGTGTCGGCGTTAACGACCTGGGCTGTTAGCGTGTACTCTGCTTTCTCCTCACGGTCCAGCCTCTTCATGGCGTGGATGTCACCTGTTAACTCGTTGATGGCGAAGATGGTCCCCGCCCCTTCGCCTGCCAGAACATATTTGATGTTCTTGTTGCCCACGTCCAAGTCTGTGTGAAGCTACAATCAAAAAGAAAGAGACATACGAAATCACGTTAGGAGGGTTATATGAAATATAAATCAGAGGAATTAACAATGCTTTGTTCATCTTCTCAGCTGTTTCAGGAAATCCTTTATGGCACAATTGTATTTATTTATACCCCTTGACAAGTTCACACTTTGTCATGTGAAAGCCATAATCTTTAAGTGGCAGAAGGAAAAGGACATGCTTTAAAGAGGAAGTACAGTTTTTCTGCAACCTGGCCCTTATGTTTAGCATGCATTTCATTCATTTACTCACCTAGACAAGTTTGGAGCCACTTGGAGTCCTTCAGGAGAGGTTTATATCCATTTGCAATCAGCATGTATCCATATAATGGGAGTCAATGGGGCAAACAATGTGCAGCCTCTAGATAAGGCATTAACTGCCACAAAACTCCTTCATTGTCCAGCGTTTTGTTATTAATTGCTAGCACTATTTCCCTGCTTTGTTGTTGTCTTCCAGATCGTTTCACAGGCTTTTAATCCAACTGCACTATTGTGTGATTTTAATTAATTCATTGCTGTGCGGCATCCCGGTTGTAGTCTGATCAGGACTTTGACTCTGCTCTACGATGGTTCATTAGACAGAACTTGCTACTGCAAACATGTTTCGCATTTGCGTGTTTCCAAATTGCACAAACAAAGTGATCAAGCGGACTAAGTTCAGCTTCCACAGGCTGCCTTTCCGCAAGCTATACAGCGCTTCCGAAAAAACATTGGTGAAATGAAGGAGTTTTATGGCAGATAATGCCTTTATTTAGAGGCTCTACCTTGGCTGCCCCAACAACTATCGTAATATGGATATACACTGATTGTGAATGGATCTAAACTTCTCCCAAATGCGCAAAGTGGCTGGGTGAGTAAATTAATGTAATGCATACTATAAATTACATCCAGGTTTAAAAAAAAAATAAACTTCCCCTTTAAGAGTTTACCATCAGGCCCAATATACACACCAGGAACAAGGTTTTTAGGTTCTAAAACAATTTCCTAAGCTTTGAATGTCTTAAAAATCCCTTTTCTGTCTGTCATCTTACACTGGATAGACCGTATCACAACTGCCGACGCAAGAAAACGTTGGGTCTCCACCTAAACTGACAGGTTGGGCAAGGAAGAGATTAAAAAAGAGATGCAACCAAGAGCTCCAGAGATTCCAAGCTCAGTCAACAAGGGACAAGACAACTAATAGTTGTCTTGTTCCTTGTGGCCAGAGCAAATGTGTGTGGACACCACCCAGGGCAAACTAAGGACACAAAAGCTATTCAGAGTTGATGAGAAGATGCATGACGATGAATAGAGGGTAACACTAGAAAACTTGCTTAGGCTGCAAGACACTTGAGACTGGCATGAACGTTCAGAATACTACAAATTTACAACAGATTTTTATGTGTTTGACTTGACAGTCAGCAAGATGCTGTCCACCTGATCCTGATTCAGTGTGCCTTTATTTGTAAAAAAAAAGATAGAATTAAGGGTTTTAGATGTGGGAAGTTACTAGATGCATTCCCTTTTCTGTATTGCCATTTAGAAAAAACAAGGAGATGTAGACATTGATGGGGTATGAATATTTTTCTCGTTCAGCGCATATCCAGATAAAGTGTTTGACATGAGTATAACATGTTAAGGTTTCTGCTGTGCTTCGCTGAAAGAAGATACTACACATGGCCCAACATTGCCTACGCTTTGTTAAATGAGGCCCGCTGGGGACAATAAGTTTATAAGTAGCGCAGGAAATGGATGGTAGCCTACATAGTTCCTTGTCATACATCAAAAATGTGTTGGCCAAAAAAGAAAAGGAAAAAACCCACATTACAACGTAGAATGCTCCCTGTAGTCTAAAATTCACAGAACAAAGAAGCTGTTTGTGACCTGGATATATACCTTATGACGGAAAGAATCAAAAGCCCATAAAAAATGTGAAGAGGAATCTTTCCCTTATTCGTTCTTTCGAATAAATAGTCCGATAATCAGTGGACAGTGCTGCATGCTCCTCATTATTTTTGTGATTACGATTTCATTAGCTCACTAAAGCTGCATTACATGCTAGGCTGAGTGGGTAGATCCCACTTGCTGCACAGCCTGGTTTAACTAATGAGCCCGACAGTGCTATGTAAGGCTGCTCCAACAGACGAGAAGGAAAAAGCCTGAACAGGACTGGGTTAGAAAAGTGAACCTAGCAGGATGAATACAGGCAAATGGAAGGAAAATGTGAGTGGAAAGTGGGATACAAAAATCAAAGAAGTTTGATTTTATTAGTCTAAATACATATAGCACTTTCTCCGACTGAGAGTATCCTTTCATATAAGCCTCCCGATCCATGATGTGAGTGATTTTCCTTAGAGAAGAGGGGGGAGACAGTGCTCAGTGTTCCCGGAGTTCGGCTGCCAGCTCTCGTCCTTCAGGTTGTGTTCCGTTAACACACATGCTGCTCGAAAAAGACGTACGCACGTACGCATGCACGCACGCACCGAGCTCACAGGCATGAACTGAAAACATCTGATTTCAGCAGCTTTAATTTAATTTCCCTGCCAGTGTTTCAGCCTGGATTCCTGCGGGAGCGTAAGCTGGGATGCGGAGTAGCGAGGCAGGGATCTGTCGGCGAAACATCCCGACCCCCTCGAGCCCTCTCCGCGCGGCGTTCGCGCAAGCCAGCTTTTATGCGTTTGCCATCTCCAAGGTGTTGTTTGAAGACACTGACAAAGCACATTCGTTTAAATCGTCACACCTTGCACTTTTGTTTTCCTAATTGTGCCATCATTTCACATGAATGATGTAGCTCATTAACACAAATGCCTTACAACATCCTGCACACTGAGAAACTCCAAATGAGCTCAAATTAATGATGGTCTGTCGTCTTTTCCCTGCCTTTTATTCTCTGTGTGGCTCCTTCTGTTATTTAATATACATAAGTCAATGCTTTCAACACAGGGGTTGAGTTCAGTGGATAACATTGCAATAAATATGTATGTAGTGCTATGAAACTATATCTGCACCCTCACAGAGCTACCTCATGTAAGGGTTTACCAAATGTGTGGTTTCTGTCTCAGATCATCAAACAAATTGTAATAACAGAAATTCGCCACAGACACACCTAAAGTTTATTCAAGGTGATCGCCTGTTTTTACACAAGTGTTTGTTTTCTAATGTTATTTTCTGTCTGTTGAGCTTGTTGCATTTTGAGGTCAGGTGACTATACGATAAACACCATAAATTGTCACTGGAGATGCTTTTTTCCATGTTCTATTTGTCGTTATGTTATTTATTTGTATTTTTTTATTTTATTTTACTCTTTAAAATACCTGAATTTGCCAAGAACTTAATGTTTTTGTCTATCTGATGACATATTAAAATTACTGGAATTTATCTCCGGTATGTCAAAACTACTCAGCCATAACCTGTTTTTTATGTGAACGTCACTTCACCGATGGCTGCCTCATGAACCATGGCCAGTAATAAAGCGGATTGTCGGATAAATTAACTCTTGTACACAGAGCAATTCCAACAATAGAAATACCTGATGGAGTGGCTAGAGCAGCAGGTAAATCAAAACACAAAATGCTAATGATAATGTGCGTTAGCCATTTATGAATCTGTCTTACTCATGTCAATCTATATCTGTACATTATGAAGTAACAAAATTGATTTACTGCTGCAATAATTTCTACTACTGCTAATGTTGCATCTCAAAATTTTTCTTCAGTTTAAATGAAAATGATTAAGGTTGTGTGACAGAATTATCAGATTAGTGCTATTTGTCACCTCCACAATGGCTATCTAATGTCCTGCCCGAGTGTTCTTATGCTAATTGTGTGTTAGTGACAGGGGGTACTTACTGTGAGACACTAACATTCATCATATGTAAACTGCTTCTTCATTTACTCAGATTATCTTTGACTAATATTAAACCCTTGTCCATGGCTCTCCATACTTGGCAAAGCTTACGATCGTAAGGAAGTCATTCTGAATCATCTACACAGATCAAACAAATCTACGCCATTCTCAAACAAAAACTGTTGTAACCTGGGGTTTATTGAAATACCCTGTTGGTCTACATCTTTAAGTTACTCACAGATTATTCCCAAAGGTGCTGAGAGTGGTGGACAGTCTCTACATTTATAGTTTCATAAACAAGCCTAATCTGCTGATTGCTACTCTCAAAGGAGCTGATATGCAAACCCTCTAATTGAAAGGGTTTGTTGCTTTCAAAGTCATATTCAAGTTCAATGCCTTTGTTTTGGCATTACAAACACATTATTGTGTTTTTTTTAGCTTTTTTTGCTGAAGGGTGGGTCATCATTTGACCTCTCAAGTAAAAAAAACGAAATCAGTTATCTTGAGTATGAAATACGTTAGCGGTGGAATATTATTTAATATATTTGTACACACAGTGAACCTGAAAGGCCACTGAACGCATGAAGAAAAGGAATAATATTGTGTTCCTACATTTGCAGTTCAGTAGAATCTTGACTGTTTGCTCTTCGGAAAACTTTAAAATGTAATATACACAAAGATGTCCAAGGTAAAAGAGAAAAATGGTGTATCCATTTTACCTTTGAAGTAAAAAATCAACTCAACATCTAGCTTAAAATGTTCTCAGGAGTAAGCTGGAGAACCAGGCGGATTTTACTTAATTTTGTGCTCAACTACTATCAGCTGCATCAGTCAATAACGGCTTCAACAGTCTGGGTGTATAAACGTTGCAACAGAATATCTGCAGAGATTCTACAGTACTATGAGTGTGACAACAAAGAAATAAACTCTTCATTTCTGCAGTAAGCATTATGTGTGTAGGGTTTAATTTAGAGGGGGGTCCAGTATACCATTAAAAGAATATTCTCACAGGATATTTCAGCTTGAGCTGAGGAATTTCAGAAAGTCAACATAGTTATGCAGTGCAACATAAACCAAAACACACTTTTAAAGAGGTGGGGGGAGCAATATCAAAGGCTTTTATTTTCAGCCCCATTGTGACTCAGCTTACAACAATGTATAGATGTCTCAGTGGCGTAGTGCAGCATTATAGCTGGCGACTAACAAAAATACAAAGGGTGGACGAGTCTTCTCCATTACAAAGAGGGCACATGGTGTTCTTCCAGTTCTGAAATGAAAAGTCACGCTTTCAGTCATCATTTTGTCAGAAGCTGTGACTGGATCGCTGCCTTCTTTGAAAGTTGAGGCGAGATCGCCGTTACCAGCCGTGGCTATCTACACTCCCCTGCAGCCGCCTTCTAGCCCACTTCTTAGACAGCCTTCACACTGGAGTGTCCAAATGGTCGTCAAAGAGTACAATTACAGAAGGAGGGGGGTAGTCTGTCACAGGTCCTGGTCATTAAGTAGGTTGCCTGGGCAACTCAGACAGGGCCAACAACCAGTGACATTAGCTCTGGCATCCAGGAAGCGGGCAGATAACAGATAACACCAGAGCAAAGTCGGAATGATTATGCGCCGCCGCGCACGCCAGAGACACAATACACCACACAGCGTTTCGGACATGGGGTAAACAAAGCTAATGCACCCACCGGCATGCCTCTATTGATTTGGTATTTGGCAAGCAACAATATTAATAGAGATGTTAGCAGTGGACTTTCGGTAAAGGCGAGGCGCCTTCTAGAGAAGATTTTAAATAGGACTGAAACGCATTCGGCGTTTCATTAGCTTTGTAAACATTCTGTGAGAGAAAATGTAATTTATCCCACGGCATCGGTGAGTGCAGCGGGTGCGTTCAGGCTGGGAAGGTTTTATTGACTTCTTCTGCACCCGCAGCCTCCGCTGTTGAAAAGACAGACATCCATACATTCATTCTGAGACTGCAGCTCAGACTGATGAAGTAAAGCCTTTGATGAATGAAGAGGGCTTTTTTTTCCTCCCATGACACTCTTTAGCCGTCCTCTCTACAATTACATACACACTCGTGTGTGCACCTTCAACTGCAAGTCCCAATCAGGAGGCCTGGATTGGGACCGCTTATCCTGCCAGCGGAGGAGGAAATATGTCAGCCCCTGCTGCAGATGAGCCTTTTACAGCAATCACTTGAACAATCACTGTCCTAATGAGATAGATTCAACAGTTTCCACTCCCACATACCCAACGCAACTCCGAGCACTAAACCCCCCCCCCCCGTCATGGGGCTGGATTCTTCCCTCCGTTGCCCCTGCTGAAGGAACTAATGATTTTGCTCCCTGTCAGGCCAAATGCTAGTTAGGACATGTGCTCCTCCTATGTATGTACCAGCAGGATGCAAGATGGAGAGGGAGACTGAAGTGAAGAGCAAGGGGGAGGAGATGTTGTCACCGTGATGAAGAACAGACTCCAACACAGTGTGTCAAGACTGCTGTCTTCCAAATTCTACCTCGGTTAGTATTTAGAGGGAGGTCAGAGATTGCTCCTTTTGCCACATCCCTTTTGGATGTGGTGTTTAGAAGTAATGGAAGAAACCAGAGTTGAGTAAAAGTACAGATAAAGAAACGGGGACATCAACACATTCAACATGATCATTTCAATATACACCAATAATGAAAAGAAAAGAAACATCTAATCCAACCTTTTTCCTATATGAAAAAGTACCCCCTGATTCTACTAACTGGTTGTTCCACACATGGCAGCAACAGGTGTTGTTAAGCAATAACTGCCATGAAACAGCCTGTTTACTGTAAGGTCACGTCACAGCATCTCGATCAGACTGGAAACTGGACTTTGACTAAGCTACTAGAAAAACCTTATTATTCAATTCAATTCACTTTAATTTATATGGCACCAATTCACAACAAATGTCATCTCAAGGTACTTTACAACAAAAGTCATTTCAATACAGTTATACAAACATTCCAATCAGTTAAACGTTTTCTATGTAAGGAATCCCAGCGGATTGCGGTGAGTCATCAACGTGAGGTTGTGCCCGAAACATGCAGACTCCAACCACAGCAATTCCTCAGCAATCCCTCATACTGAGCAAGCATGTAGCGACAGTGGAGAGGAAAAACTCCCCTTTAACAGGAAGAAACCTCCGGCAGAACCAGGCTCAGTACAAGCGGTCATCTGCCACGACCGTCTGGGGTCTGAGAAGGCAGAGAAGAGAAAGCATTTAGGATGCTCTGGACTTTGAGCATCATCTGGAGTGATGTTCCCCATCCAGCAGGGGGCATTGTAGTTGAGCAGGGTACCAGACCATGTGGAGCTTCTATGGGGAGAAAAATACTGAGAGAAAAAAATCACAGGGTTAAAGCGGTTAAAAATCACAATAACAGCAGAAAAAATAAATCTGGAGAGTGGTAGAAGAAAAAAGTAGAAGAGAGAAGAAAAGTGGTCAGTCTGTCCTCCAACAGTCTAAACCTATAGCAGCATAACTGAAAAAAAGGGGTCAGGATAACCTAAGCCACTCTAACTATAAGCTTTATCAAAAAGGTATGTGGAGCTGGTTCCACAGGAGATGAGCCTGATAACTAAAAGATATACCTCCCATTCTACTTTTAGAAATCCTAAGAACTACCAGTAGACCTGCATTCTGAGAACAAAGTGCTCTGTTAGGAATATATGGAACAATCAGATTTCTGATGTACGATGAAGCTTGATTATTAAGGGCTTTATAAGTAAGGAGGAGGATCTTAAACTCTATTCTCGATTTAACAGGGAGCTAGTGGAGAGAAGCCCAAGCAGGAGAAATGTGATCTCTCTTTTTAATATTCATCAAAACTCTTGGTTAAAGCGTAAGTACCGTTGTTTTTTTTCAAACTAGACCTTATTTACAGCAGTCATACATTAATTTACACACCCAAAAACGTTTGGTGCCACTTGAAGTCCTTTGGGTAATTTTTATATCCATTCGAGATCACCATATACAGTATTCATATAATGGGAGTTAATGGCAGAGCCGAGTGAAGCCTCTAAATAAGGCATTAACTGCCACAAAACTCCTTCATTTTACCAATGTTTTGTTATGAATTACTAGCGCTACTCCCCTGTGAGATTGGATCATCTCTGAGGTGCTGTGTTGTGTTTTACAGGCTTTTAATCTAACTAAACTAACATGCAGTTTAAATTATGTCACTGCCATGCGGCAGCCTGGTTGTAGTCTGAACAGGGCTTTCACTCTGCTTGATGGTGGTCGCTTAGACAGAACTTGCTACTGCAAACATTACCATGATTCATGTTTGGTTTTTCCAAATAGCAAAAACAAAAAGTTCAAGTGGACTAAGTTCAGCTTCCACAGGCTCGCTTTCCACAACCGGCTCAGACTACAACTGTAATGGGGGGTGGCTGCAACGTCATTGAAATCTTCAGTTGCTGCAAGTTGGAATCGGTTGAATTAAAAGCCTGTAAAAACCCCGGATGACAACAACAAAGCACCTCGATGATGCTATGAACTCACAAGGGAATACGACTAGCAATTTATAACAAAACAGTGGTGAAATGAAGGAGTTTTGAGGCAGATAGTGCCTTATTTAGAGGCTGCACTTTGGTTGCCCCATTAACTTCCATTATATTGATATATGATTATCGCTAATGAACCTAAACATCACCCAAAGGACTTTAAGTGGCTCCAAACTTGTCAAGGTGAGCAAATGAACATAATGCATGCTATACATTATGTCCAGGTTGCAAAAAACGGTACATCCTCTTTAAATGTTTTTTTTTTCTACCCACATGGCAGAGTTAAGTACTTACTAGTTACTTGAGTAAAATTTTGAAAATAATTGACTTTTAGGAGTAGTTTTACTTGACTATATACTTTTATGTTTTACTTGAGTAATATTTTATTGAAGTATTGCTACTTGTACTTGAGTAAAATTTCTGGCTACTCTACCCATAGACAGTAACTTCACTGAATGAAGAACAAGCTTGTTTTAACAAAAAAATGCATGAGATTCACATGTGCAATTTAAGTTGAAGTGAGACTGCTTGTTTTAACGCTAGCTTCATGATTTTAACATTACATTCTATCTGCTCAGCCTGTTGTGCCATTTGGAGGTCAAGTGGGGGTAGCTTACCCCTGTCATATTAACATAGCCTATATATACATTACCTACTATATTGGTTTCATTAGCATTACTTTGAAAAAAAAATTAAAAAATGTATTCTCCAATTACTTATTTTAAAATGATCTCATGTATATACTTGTTTTAGTCTTAAGAATTTGCAAATTACTATTTTTTGTCCAATTCCATCATTTCTATACATTAAATCATGTGTTATGATCTCAAAGCAAGTATTTGAGTACTAAATACTTGAGCAATCGTTTTACAAATACTTTTTTATTTTCAAGTATTTTTTTGGGGGTTACTACTTTGTATACCTTTGTATTTTACTTGAGTAAAATTATGTTGATGAAATGCTACTTTCACTGCCAGGTAGAGTGTGAGATGGTCTTTGGTTAACTTTAACTTATATTTACAAACTGGTAGTTTGACATTTCCCTTCTAATTTTAGTTTTAATAGAAAGTAGAATTTGTGGTTACGGAAATTCTGGAAGTCAATCAAAGGCTTCTGAAACTGAACAAAGATTTCCAAAAAATGTAGTTAGTAGCAATTAAATCTTAATCAAACAAAGGGGATTCTTTTTTTTCTCCAAAAAGACTGTCATGAATCATAAAGAACTGACCTGTGTATTTAATGTTTTCTCAAAGGTTGAGTACCGATTTAAAACAATCAAGTGTGAAGAATCAGCACAACAGTTTACATCAGCATTTGTTGTGAAAGAAAAAGCATACTATAGTCAAAAAACAACATAAAAATGTTGCTGTTTCCTTGCTTTTTTTCTTTATTCGGAAATTGAATTTGTGAAGTACTGGAAAAATTCATCTGTTGTAAAAAAATGCATTAAGGCATGTTTACTGGATCTGCTGTGAATTCAAAGGCTAAAATATGATGGATGTTTAGCCATGATGATTCTTTTTTCCATTTGAGTTAAATTCCTTTTTTATTTCAAACATAATTAATAATCAGTAAATATTACTTTTTATATCATGGATCAACTTCATAAAAATGTACGTTTATAGTCTATCCCTCTCTTAGAAAATGTGGTATTGTGAGTAATCTGAGAAGAAATGCAGCAGAGCAAATAGAGAAGTGAAATGCAGTCTAGCAGAGGTTGTGATTTAATCATCAGTCTGTTGGTGTCTAAAAAGGTTAGGCTTCCAGGGTTCCATGTGTAATGCTTTGAACCAATATACTTGACTCAGTCACAGTATTCATTCTTCTTTTGCATGTCATATATCTTGAGTTGGCAATATCTCTTTCACTCTACATTGCAAAAGTGTTCTAAATCTTTTAGATTACACGGATGTCTCCTTAACCCGGAAATATTCAGGTCATTACATGGATTTTAACATAGTTCTAGCTAGGCCTTTCCAAAACTCTTCTTTTGTAAAGTTGTTCTGTTGTTGATTGCAGTGTGTTCACAAACTCTGGAATAATTTCACAGAAAATGTTAATCTTTCACTTTTAATGTTAAAATTTATGGTAAATTTTATTAATATTTTAATTTTTTATCTAATTCACAATTCTTGTAACAAGCAGAAAATAAAATAAAACCCCGCTTCCAGTTTATTGCTTTTTTTGTGGTAGAAGTACTGGCAATGGTACTCTGTATCGGCAAGTACACAGATCCAAGTATCGGTATTGTATAGGTCTCAAAAAAGTGACATCGTTGCATCCCCAAGTGAAAATGTACCATTATTTAGAACTTCAACATACAATAGCTTTTTTTTAAATAAGCTTGACCAAGCCAACCTTGTTCCAGCAAAAAAAAGCAGTGACAAACATGGTATGATTGTTGTTTCTAGACACGAAAAAACGTCCTACTGATAGAGGTCAGCACATCACAGAAAGGTAAAAGCAGCTCAAATAACCGTGTTGCAACCAAAGTGTCCACAATATTATCCGAAAAGGTTGAACCTCAAAGCAGGGCTACAGCAGCAGAAAACCGCAACGTCTTCCATAAATTAATAACACGAAAGAGTGAAATACCAAAAGGTTTACTGAAAGTTTGATAGTATCAGACTGGGACAATATTATCTGGTCTGATGAGTCCCAATTTCAGCTGCAAGATTCAGATGACAGCTTCAGAATTTGGTTGAAATTACATGAAAATATGGATCCAACCTGCCTTATCTTAACAGTTCAGGCTGGTTTTAGCTTTTTGACACACTTTAAGCCTTAGTACCAAATGGGCATCACTAGACATTACAGGCTAGCTTACCTTCCTCTCTCTTGGCTATATTTTTAACTTCTGTTCTTGTGCAGCCACAACTGCTTGTAGTTGTGATTTATTAATTTATTTTTACAAAATTGCCCCCCCTCATCACAAAGCTCCAAACAGATCAGGTTTCTGTTTTTGTTTCAATCAAATTGTCAAGGACATATGGAACATAATAGTTCAAGTAAAATTGTCTCCTTTTTTATTTGTCAAATGTGGAATTTTATCAGGACTTTATACTCTATATCCATTTTATCTACTGTAAGCTAAACTTATGAGTTATAAATCACTGTTTCTGTATAAATTAGAATGTAATGAAAGGGGAAGAAGGAGAAAATTCTCAAGTACAGTTACTATATAAGTTTAGACATCTGCGCTACAGTATGGTGGCTCTAAATGTCATATTCAGTGCAGTACCCACACAAGGAAGACAATGGTCTTGTTTAACTTAGATTGCATAACACTTAGAGATCATACTAAAGGGAAAATGCAGTGTAATCCATGAAGTAAGGGCTGGATGCATCATGTTATGTAAAGTGTATAGAGACCCTAAGGCCATGCAGAGTTTCAGACTGGTTTGCACAGCATCTTTTGTTGCAGCCAGATGTTGACTTGTTATATTCAGCTCAGCCGGTTGTGAGATGGCCTAGTTTTCCCTCATTTTGGTCAGCATAATCCAGCTCCACAGCACAAATCCCAAAAAAAGTTCAGCGGAGACAGCTTCTCACTGCAGAGAGGAATCAACAGTGGGTAATTCATTGCCAAAACGGATAAAATTAGAGCTTCTGCGCCGCCTTCGGCAACTGCAGCCCAAATAGTTACTCCGGATAGATTCTCCTCAAACATGTCTGGAAATTAATTGTACTTCCTCCCATTTGTTGGATTTCGACTCTGCTAATTACACTTACATGAATAATCTGAAATTCTAAATATTGCAATAACATTTTGAATGTACGGAACAGATGGCGCGATGCATGATATATGATGTGCTTAGCTATTCTTGGGAACATTTTCCCTCCAGTATGTCTCCTGGCACAAAGCGGTTTATCAAATTGGACACAAAAGTTCCCTTCTGTTGTGAAACCGCTGCAGATTTCATTGGAGGAAACTGTACGGTGAGCATCAGTAGCAGAAGCTAACATCAATAATAATAATAGTAATAAAAGCCTATTTTAGAATTAAAAAAAATCTGAAATGCTCTCACCTCTTCCTAATACAAATTAGGTCAAATTTACAGGAGAAAACACATCCTTTTTCAATTCTAACACAAAAGGAAGAGATTTAAATGCTGTCCTTTTGGCCAGGAAAGGATAGAACCAGTAGAGATTTGTAAGCATCTTTTGCAGGAGAACAATAATCAATATTGCTTCTGTGTGAGGTCAGTCACAGTATTAATGGAGGCCAAAAAGAGGAACGAGCGCCTTGCATGTTTCCCTGTTCATTTATTACCAGTGCAAACACTGTTGCTTTATTGAGACAATGGGAGAGAAATGGTGCCTCGACCCAAACACAAGCAAAGGTTGGTGGTATGTAATTGAAGCCAGGGCCACTCAGAAAAGGTACTGTAATTACAATCAGTACAGATACTGTCTCCACACTGTGGTAAGCTTTTTTTTAAATGTACCACTTACATCCTCTATTTATCGTTCTCCTGGATGACTGTGAATTAATGAGACAAACCCAAAAATGCTGGATTTGTGTGCGATCTGCGGCAAGGTCGACCTGAGCTAATGTGTTCCACGTCCATCCCTGCACTCTGAGCAATTGCACGCGTGCGGCATTCATTGCCGCCGGCGCTTTATTGCTTCTGGAGAATAAGTCAAAGTCAAAGCAGCTACCTTCTGTATACGAGGCCAACGCAATTAGATTTAGCCACCCATGAAAAGCGTTTTGCTTGTGCGTCTGAAAAAGAAAGAAGAAAAAAGATGCGAGGATGCATTTAAAACGTTGGCATGTATGGCACAACAGCGGAACCACGTAGGGAAACGGGTCCCGCAGTGCTAGGTGTCATTCATGCCATAAGCTTTAACCCTAATCAGCCTCATGGGGCCCTTTATTACACCACTGTATAGATCCAAGTTGAAACACCTCATTAGTCTGAAGTGCAATAGTGATGATGGGTTGCAAAATATGAACAATGAACCTTTTTAGTCCCTTAACCCCTACAATGCAAATGTATAATTTTATTCATGAATTTCTTAGAACTCCTCAGGTTTCCTTATTCCTTTTTTTAAAGATTACAGGACATAAAACACAAAAATGTATATATTTTATACCTTATTGTCATGGACAAAAAAACAAGAATTTTAAACATTTTTATTATGGTCAGTCACATAGTGGGATTCTGCTTGTTAATGGCATACAATCTGAATCTATGAAAAATACAAGCAATAATTTTTTCTTCAACAGTTTTCTAAATACCTACTTAATATTTCAAATGAAATAACATACCTTCACCATCTACTATGTCTTGAATCACTCTTCACAGGGTTAACTTTTTTACAATTTTATGAATGGACTAAACAGTGGCCAATAAAATGGCCTGGTGTCAGTTCATTCTCGCTTGTGTATGCAATTTTGTGTAGGCAATTCTGAATACCACGATTTCCTTTTATTTTGTTATTAATCTGTGGGGGAGGGACCGGATTCTTCAGTCAATTATGTTCCATCCATCCCTGAAGGGGTGGAAGCCAGTGTGTGAAAGAATAAAGATATAACAATTAGGGATGCACCAATTCCGATACTGGTATAAGGCCAATACTGTTCTAATGTACTAATATTAGTTAAAGGTTACCAATACCATGAACCAACACTTAAAATGTGGAAACTCTGCAATATTTTCACATAAAATGTTTAGTTTTCACTTGAAATGTTGGTTTTGTGGTTCTTTTTATTAATATTTTATTTTTTCTACATTAATAACAATCATTTCTCATAAGAAAACAGAGAAGAAAATATAAATTGTCATCCAGTTCAATGTATTTTTTGTGTTAAGAAAAAACAAACAAAAAAAGAAGCTCAATGTCTTTTTTCAACATCATTGAAACTAATCTTTCAAAAGAACCAGACTTCCTGTTGAGACTCTTGGCATCAGGACTCACTTCAAGATCTGTCTTGTATGGAAATTCTGTAATAACGAAAGGTCATTCACATCTGCTCATTATAACCTATTGTTCAGCAAGAGCACAACTGGGTTGTTCATTTGTGTTTGGCCTCTTAACACCAGAAAACCAGTCCACTTCACAGTAGCTCC
Organism: Apricaphanius iberus; assembly: GCA_028564705.1. NCBI lineage: Eukaryota > Metazoa > Chordata > Actinopteri > Cyprinodontiformes > Aphaniidae > Apricaphanius > Apricaphanius iberus. Next base: position 735,629 of record JAPXFQ010002251.1, on the reverse strand, counting down.
ACATGCGCACTGTGAAAAGTTCAGCAGCATGACAAGAAAAAAGTGGTAATTTTAGCAAAACAAACAAGCAGAAAGAGAGTAAAAAAAAAGAAAAGGAGGCACTGTGAACAATAAAGAGAGCGAGCATGGAGCAAGCACAAAATGAGCTCAGCTACGGGGGCTTTTGGTCACACGCTGCGTTCCAAACAGAGGGGGGAGTTCCTGGTGTTAACCTCCCCTACTGTCATTACCGTACCTGTGGGCTGGACGCTCATCTGTATACACAGCATGCTCATGGTAAGGTAGGTGGGTGTGGGAGAGAGGGTGTGGGCCGCTAAACAAAACAAGCTTAATCAAGGAGCACAACAGTTTTCTCTTTCTTCTGTGCGGCTGACCTAATCAAATCAAGGAATGAGATTGATTTCACGAGGTGCAGATGGATCCCGTAGCAAGTCTTATTCAATGTGCTGCCTCTCAACTATGATGCATGTTTTCTCGGCCCAGATGGCGCTGCTTGGGTTTGTGATTCACATTTCGCCGTTTTATCCTCCCTTTCGCTCCCGCCCTCTTTTCTTTCACAAGCTTCAGATTTTCTTCCCATCTCCCTGTCTTCGGTCGCAGTTTAAAAGAGCCTTAAATGAGCGTTGACGTGGATGAGTATCACAAAACTCATCTGTCAAACAGCCGATCCTGTGATCTTGAGAAATGTAGCGAGCGGCTCACACCGACTGGTGAGTTCCATGGTGTAAATTGCAAACAGTGACAGCTTCAAGTAGCTGCATGGGTAAATGAACAACAAGTTAGGAGTCTTGTTTATGCCCAAAACTATTGGTTCACGTGGCAGACTTAGCTGGAACAGGGTACATTCAGGGATCTCAAAATACATTTTAATACCTTCCCATGACTTTTTAAGACTTTTTAAAATTCCATTAAGGGTGTTTTTCACAAAGCACCAATAAATGCCTCAATTATTAATATTAGACGATTTAGTTTTTAAATTATTTTGCCACGGCCAAATCAGGAAAAAGCCTGGAAAGTTACATTTATTCCCTGATAATGGTTTAGCGAGTGTTGGTTAACCGCTATGTGTAAAAACCATAGATGTGTGTATAGATGAACAGAGTCTCCATGACGTCACTGGAGGATTCCGGAGAGCTGAATTGAAGCCAATGTTGTAGTTCCCAACACCGCCATCTTGACTGCATCAGGTGTCTCATTGCTCCCTGAGAATATAAAAATGGGCTCAGATGTGGAGCTCAGAGTGGGGTTGTGAGGTTTGGGGCAGATGATTGACACCCATTTAACTCCAAGCTTCAAAGCGCTAAAAGCAAGCAACGGAGAAGTTGAGCTGCCTGAAATTTCAGCGCTGTCCCCTGAGCGTCAACCAATCAGAGCGTCTTACCGTGGTGACGTCATCCCACGTTGCCGTCTAGTCCACCAAGAGGACCAACCTCTTGATCAATAAAAACTATATCAAGAATATCAACCCAAAGATCTCGGAGTCAGTAGGGAACTTGGTCAAGGCTTGATGTTTCACCATGATACTTTTGATAAACACAGAAAATTCTGAATTAAAAATCTGAAAGAGAATGTCACTGTAATGTTTTGGAAGGACAACCCAACAATTGTGCAAATTTTCACACTAAAAAACACAGGAGGCTTGTAGTTATACCTCAACTATGAGAGACGAGATGAGAATCCAGAAAAAACAGCCTGATTTTTAAAGAATTTATTTGCAATTTATAGAGGAAAATAAATATTTGGTCACCTACAAACAAGCAAGATATTTTGCTTTCAGAGACCTGTAACTTCTTCTGTAAGAGAATCCTCTATCCTCCATTTGTTACCTGTATTAATGGCACCTTTTATAGTAGAACTCACAGTATAAAAGACACCTGTCAACAACCTCATGGCCAAGACCGAAGAGCTGTCAAAGGACACCAGAAACAAAACTGTAGACCTGCACCAGGCTGGGAAGACTGAATCTGCAATAGGTAAGCAGCTTTGTGTGAAGAAGTCAACTGTGGGAGTAATTACTAGAAAATGGAAGACATACAAGAGCACTAATAAGGTCCCTTCATCTGGGGCTCCACGCAAGATCTTCTTTTCCTCTCAGTTACCTATAACTATGGTGGAAATTACAGGCCTCTCTCATCTGTAAGCGGGAGAACTTGCACAATTGGTGGCTGGCTAAATCCTCTTTTGCCCCGCTTAAATATTTAATACAAATGGCAAGTATTATTTTCAACTTGTAAAGACATGCTTGGCAGAGACCTGTTCCATACAAATGTCACAAATATAGTAAGGCAAAACATTTAACAATAAACTTTTATTTAACAGTATCTATAATTACCAAGAAGTAAACTTGATCAAAAGTCTAACCAAACCTGCTCCATAAAGCATTCAACAAATTTCTGAATTTAGATCACTTTCCAATGAGCCTAATTCAATATGTATTTCATATAGAGCATATATAGACATGCTCAAATTTCCATAATTGGGAGGGCACGCTGTGGCTGAGCCACTGTGCGAGGCTTATTCCTGTGGAGAAATGCAGATGTGCTCTGCTGTGCCTGTTCGAGCTGTCAGAGTCATTGTTCTCAACCTGAGAAGTCTTGCAAATTAGCTGGTTCCAATGCCAGCTGCCGGCGTCGGTAAGGCATGCATTGCTGGTGTGGTAGGCTTCTGCAGGTAGCGAAAAAAACACAATGAGATTCCTGTATGGAGGCTTGGCTAATGGGCTCCGACAGTTTCGGCTAAGCACTTTTGTTTTTTCTTTGTGCAAATTCTTCCGTAGGCTCTTTCTGAAGAACAGCACTACAGGCAACTGCATTATTACGTTTATTACGTGTGCCTTAATGAAATCGCATCGCTCCAGTCCCTGCTTCTGGTGGGAAATGCAAATGTTCTTTTATTTTTTATTTTTTGAGGAAAAGTAAAACTTTACTGGATAGTTTTTCTTTTTCCTGCATCAGTAACTCATGCCAACTTGCAAACTTATTTTTTGCCTGTTACTTATCTCATTATGGAATCTGTTCCTATTTTAAAATGTGATTTTATACAGGTTGATGGAAAACAGAAATTGCTCATGCCTTAGAATAAAAAGCAGTGTAAATGGGGACTTCATTGGCATTATTAATAATCATCTGTCCCTTTCCCTTTGAGAGGCCTGTGATATCGAGTATCATTAGACATGCAAATAACGGCTCCATTTTCCCGTCCCTTGGATTAGGATTGAAAGAGAGAAAAATGATGTAGAGGCATGGCCGTGGCAGAAACAATTAAGCCATCCTCTTCGCGGAAGCACTTGGCAGCCAGCTTCAGTGGTAAGAGGGGGGAGGTTGGGTTGGTCGGGTGGGGTTAGGAGGGGGCCCGTCGGCTGAGCGAGTCGACACGTCTACCGAAACGGGCCTGCAGTCGCTGTACGATGTCAGATCACTTTGGAATGGATGCCAGACATGAGCACAATCGTTCCCGCCGTGTGGCCTGACGCTGCCACGTTGAGCCGGGGGAGTGCAGAAAAATGGAGTGGTGAAGGAGAACAAAGGAGTGAGAAGAGAAAAGGTAAACCAGAGGAGTTAGGCAGAGAAATCTGGATTTGCCAGTGTGGCGGACAGTGACAACATGTTCTTTTTTATCTCTCTCCTAATTCGAGGTGGGGAACTGCAGGCTACATCACCACTTATAGTCTCGCTTTGGTATTTTCTTACTAAAATGGTCAAACTACTAATTTCAGTTGCCCTATGCAGGTCGAATGATATCAATGAGTCGCAAATATACAAAACTACAATTAACATAATAAAAATATAATTATGTTTTTTAAATTATGATTTTTTGGAACATATTTCAGAAAGGAACATGTATATTGTCTAAAACATTTTTTTTAAATAATATTCTTATAAATATAATTCAAATGCTTTATAAATATCCATCCATACATACAATTTTAAATTCTATAAATGCATTAATAATTTATTCTAATTTATTTAATAATACAAAAATCTTTCTTAATATCATTTTATAGATATATTACACATACAGTGAACTGTTTAAAGCCTGTACTTTATTTGAATGATTGTCACTTACAGACAAACCAAAACTAATATTTTTTGTCACAGAAAACAAAAACATCATATAGTTCATCTCTGTGGGCTCAGAACTTGCACGGTGTTCCTTTGACATGGATTACAGCATTGGTGCGGTGTGGGATTGAGACCAGCCCGAGGTTCTTGCTGAGGTGTAATGGAAGCTGGAATTTCTTCAATACTTGTGAGAAGTATGCTTCAAAATCTGCTGGAAGATGGTTGCCTTGCCTCTAGACTTTAGGAAACCTAGTTGACCAACACATGCAGAAAATAAGGCGCCATGGATCAACCCTGACTAGAGTTCAAGCAACGTGGATTCTGTGCCTCTCCACTCTTCCTCCAGACTGAGACCTTGATTTCCAAAACAAAAGCAAACCTTTTTTTTTTTCATCAGACAAGGCGACTTTGGACCACAGAGGAGCAGTACAGTTCTTTTTCTTCTCTGGTTCTGGATTTGTCTCTTCTCAGACCCTAATCTATTAAGAATAACTGTCTGGCAACAAGTAATGAACAGGGCAAAACTGAAGGGACGGAACCAAGCATGCATTTGGATAACGCCACGACCAATCACAATACACGGTGTGACGTATCCATAGCTACCGGCGGAGCTAACTGGTAGTTTCAACTCAGGCTTCATCCGGTTGGCAAAACAGCATAAACGTCCTTCTTGCAAAGGAACGATTCGAGAACGGTTCTCTGTTCGTCTTTTGGATGAAAAGCCAAGTCTAACTCGTCGTTGTAGCGACCTAAGCCATTTCAAACAACTGGTGTTCATCTGTAGCCACTGTTTACTAAATGATTCCAGACGTCGCAGCGTCATCGTCATCAGCTTAGCTTGCCTCTGTCCTGCCTACATCAGATAAACTGATTTGATTGGTTCCCCAAACTGCTCATGTAATGCAGTAATAGTATCATTCCTCGATGCCAGAGCGTCTTGCAGAGAAAATTCAAACTGTGCTCTCGCAGGACCGCTGGATTTCCATGGTATCTCAGGGCTGCAGTTATACTTGTTGCTGGTGAACATTTTCCTTCCACATAACTTTCTATGTGTTTACCATTTTTATCATATAGGATTTTTCAGACATAATAAATGGATTTTTATTATTTGTAAGCTATAATTATTACGGTTACTAAAAATAAAAGCTTGCAATACTTCACTGTGTGTGTAATGGAGCTCCATATTATCCACATTTAACTTTTTTTTTTCAGGTGTAAAACTTACAGACTGCATCTTTAAGCTCACTGTTCACTGTTCACTGATAAGCCTGTTGACCTCATGACTCTTGAGAGCTGTAACCTTTTGGAACGTGTGCATTCTGTTAAATCTGGCATAAAACATTCAAATTATTTCCATAAAACATAACCCTGTCAACGGTCAAACACGGTTTTGGAAGTGAATTGGTCTGGGTCAGCTTTGCTGCTTTAGAAATTGATGTTTTTGGTTTAACTGATATAATCATGACTTCTAGTCTGTACCTGAAACTCCTGAAGGATAAAGTCTGGTCATAATTTCTTCACCTTAAATCCACATGTACTTTGTTTATGTGGCAAAAAAAAAACCCAAAGCACACCAGAAAGCCTGAAATCATTCTTTAAAAAATCATTTTCATATTTACTGTACTGAGCTTATCTTTGACCAATATTAATCAATCATTATTAGCTCAATGATCTGAAACATTCAGGTTTAAATAAACGTTAGGGAGCAGATGGGCACTGTACTCTTTTGAGTTTCAGTACAATTAAATATTTTTTTTTCTTATGGTAATCATTCTTCTCTGCCTTGAAATTGCCTCTCATAACCCATTTCCCTGATTCCCCTGTTACCTTCACTTCATTTCCAACTTATCCTCATCTTCCTACACCTTGGTATCATTTAATGAAGCTACCAGTGGTGGAAATAAATCAATCCCTGTCTGGTAAAAGGTTACCAAACAAAAAAGTAAGAAAACAGGCTAGGTCTTGGGGGTATAAGCCAGCAGCAGAAAAATAAGGATTCTTTTCAAATAAAGAGAATGTGTGGTTCTCTCAGTATGCCTTGTTAAGTAGAGTATCTATAGACATACCCAAAAAAAATAAAAAAAATAAAATGGTACTGTAAAGGGCACGGTTGTGTGTCCAGAAATGTTCATGTTGACTCTGTTTTCTGTTTTATCACTCCTCTCTTCCCCCACTGCTTTCACCCTGTCTCTTTTTCTGGAGTCGCCCATCGGTAATGTCAACAGAGATTTCACGGCACAGTGCCGGTGCATCAGCCAGGCCTCCTGTTCCCCTACCTGAGATTTACATCAGAGAAGAGGCTCAGGGGGGAGCTTTCCATGTCCGTAGAGCAAAGGACGACAGTTATGCCGACAGGGGGGTGGAGGAGGTGTTTTGCTGAGGCGGATGTGACCGTCGCCCTTGGGTCTGACATAGTAAGGCACTTTAACAATGGCGGCGTTGATCGCTTGGCTGAGAGATGCTTTTACAGCAAGTTCTAGCCGCCTGACCGCGTTTAGACCCTGCTGCTGAAATGTCACTTTTCTGACAGGAAACCGGTTGCACACTGTACATTCATAGCCATACTTTATCAACAAAATGCACTTCATTATGCTGCAAACTTTCAAACATTCTTTATTTTATCACTAGTAACTAGTCTTGCGCTGGTATTAGATTCCCAAAGTAAATGTCAATAACAAAAGTCAATCTATAATCTTTATTTACCGCTTATTGGCATTTACAGAGGTCAAACGTTTTCTATCATTCTTCACAATGTTTTAACACATTGTAGCTGGTACTTTGTTTCATTCCTCCATGCAGATCTCTATACCAAGAGTTTTCAAAAGTAACTTCCTGCAGTTACCATGGCCAAAAAAGACAGCATCATATACCCAATCCATACCTGAAGTCTCAAGCGGAACTTAGTTTAACACCGCTAATCACTAACTTGTAATGTTAACTTTTTATGGATATAACTGCTCCCAAATGTTGAAATAAATCTATGATCACATACGGTTTAGGCACTGGTCCTCGAATACTAGGATTAGGAAAATAGTAAAGTTAGGTTTAGGCAATGCCAGTTATGATTAGTAATAAATAAACCAGGGTAGCCAATCAGAGACAAGAAAGGCGGGACCTTGCCTTTAAACAGGTAAAATTCAGTAGGAACCCTGAATAAGCAATACATACATTACATGAAAAAAAAAAACTGCTTGGGGTTTCTCTTCATAGACTTTATAGTAGGCCTATATCTATGATGGTCAGTTCATGATGGATCTATGTATATTTTGTATATGCTTCTCATCCTCTTTTTAGTTTACGGTGGTTTTCGCTTGGGACTTCTGACATGGATTGGATATATGGCAGCGTCCTTGTCGGCCATTATAACTGCAGTAGGTTCCCTGTCTGAGTTTTAGAATAACATTTCACAGTTTTACACGACATGAAAAACAGCCAATGTCATGATTTTAATTGCTTTTATTTAAAACCAAAAGCAACAATTACTGAACTATATACAACTAACTTGTCCCCCTTCTTTCAACTGAAGACCAAAAGATTCTTGAACAATTGACCCTTTATTCCTGCAGCATTCACTGTGTGTTTCTTTCATTACTGCAGATTGATAGCATCCCGCTGTTGCCCACCGTCAGACCTACAGGCCTTAAAGGCTGTGACTGTCAGCCACTAAGAATGTCAGGAGAGAGTGTAAACATGTGTCTCTGTTGTCTCCTCGATATGTGATACAGCGTCAGCTCTGCTCAACCCTGTCAAGGATTTTGTCACTCAATTCCACATGTTGACTTTGCGCCAGCGGTGCCAGTGTGAAAGATAACACTAATTGGTTGTCTGGGGTCGAGAACTACCTTTTCATATTAATCTGACACTAGCTGGGTGTTTCAGTCAGTGCTTTAGAGCCGAGTGTTTAATAAATCCTAATGATCAACATTGTGGTTTATAGTGACGTGTATGTTTTTCAGAAGCAGGAGTTTATTAAAAAAAAAATTTTTGAGAGAGAACAACTGCTTATGCATATAGTAGATAAGTGCAGTATACAGTGGACTCCTGGTGTTCTCAGAGGTTAGGGACCATAGTCGCCTGTGAATTGCTAAAATCTCTAAATACCTGAGCACCCCTTTAAAATGACTTATAACTGCCTATTTTAATCCTTCAAACACCAGAAATACCTTATAATGCAACAGCAGAGATCATCTTAACACAACTGCTCTTATCTCCACTCTTAGAAATACAGCCAATCAGCAGCAGAGAGTGGGATAATAATTTTGAAAATATATGAAAACAGGGAATCTGCAAATACTGAACCACAAGTATGTGAGACACATTTTTCTTGGCATCTTGGTTCAGAGTTTAAACACGTTATGGGGTTGTTAAACTGGGACTGATAGGATACCAAACAGAGCATTAAAAAACAAACAAAACAAAAAATTATATGACAACTTATGAACTCTATATAACCCAGTGTAGTGTTAGATAATGTAGAAGAAAGTCTTCTCATTTCATAAGAAGTACAAAAATTTGAAAATAACTTATCTAAATATGTCCAAATACCAGCAAAGTAGCCCTTTTCAAAAATGCTAAATTGAAATCCAACTTCAAAATATAATAAAAGCAATAATAAAATTCAATGGTAGTTTTTCCCCCAATTTTGTGTTGCAAAATCCCATAGAAGAAGTGTTTCAAAAAGTAAAAACGCTGAAATTGAAAATTTGTGGGAGCTCTGTGTGACAGTTTTCTTCACTGTTTCCTTTAGCTGCATATTTTTGAAGCAGTTCAAAGTCAAACTGTAGGAAGGAAAGGCTTTTTCGAACAAGTTTATGGGGAAAGCAACATGGGAACAATCAGGAAGTCAATACAATCACAGTTTCCTTCAGGGGTTTGTAGCACTACACAACTCTTTTTTTTCCTCTTTAGCTGTAATTTATAAGCAGCTACCCTGACAACTAAGAATAATCAAATTGATAGATACATTTGGTCTAAAATTATTTGTGTAAAATGTAAGTGTATACACAGATTTTTTGCTTGGAAAAATCAGCCGTTTCTACAGACATGACGCTGAACATTCGTTATGTGCCTAACGCACGCGGCTGATTACATGTCCGGCTCTGACTCGTGGTGCTGTCTGTTCCACGTGTTAAATCCACCGAGCAGCCCACTCGGTGCGGCGAAACGCGTTGTCATGGCTGTCATGTCCGGAGCTAACGAGTCGGGACACAACGCGGAGACGACATGCCATTTGTCTCCCGTAACAAGACATGAGAGCCCGCACACATCTGAAGGAAGTCAGCACTGCAAAACGACTTGTTCCTGGAAAGACGCACAGAGAGGCTTGCCAGGAAAAGCTTTTTATTTATTTATTTTTGTCTGTTGGTTGTTTGTTTTTTTTCATTTCTCTGAGTCAGTGTGAGTGTGTGTGTCTGTGTGTGTGTGTATGCACTTCAATGAATGTAAGCACACTCGCCTCACTTCCCGGCTGCAGTGTGACGGATGTGTGTGGATGTGTGTGCATCCTTGCTTGATAGAATGCTCAGAAAACACAAGTTGTATGATGCAGGTTTTGTGTGTGTGTGTGTGTGAGTGTTTATGTGTGTGTCCCGATCCAAGCGTCCCCTCCCTTCTGCAGCTGACTAGTAGATAGATGCTGGCTGTCACACCTGCCTGACTTTGTTCCTGCCAGATGTGGCGGGGTCGCGGGGAATGTGCCCAAACACTCATCAATCTCAGCGCTGTCCAATATTCTTTCGGCTCCTGTGATGCCCTCCAATATCCATTTAGCCGCTCCAGATGCTGGCAGAAGTGCTTATGCAGAAAAGCGGGGTGGCCAAGCCTACTGACCTGCATCATCAGTATGAGTGGATGACCAAAAAAGTCAAATAGGAAAGAGGACGTCACGGGACAGGAAGATCTGTGCAGTGAAAGAGCTTGTGTGAGCGTTTGTGCTAACTCTGGGAGTTTGTCTTTCTCAGTAGGATTGCAGGAAAAGCAACTGAATGTAGTGTGAGCCCCAAAGAATGCTGTCTGTCAAGTGTGATACAACAACCTTCTAAACTCACAAAAGCAGAGGGTTTTTATTAAATTAAATGTTCAATGGTGTGCATCTGATATAGCATAACACATCTGATATACAGCCTGATATACAGCCTGGTCAGCGGCGAGCATGAACTGATGAAGCCTCTTGGATAAGAGGTGAAACGTCTTCCAAGACAAATTACCAAGTCCAGTTGCGTTTGATTGAAATTTCCTTGAGATAACCATGACCTGGATGAATGAGAATATTCACAGGCTTATAGCATAACACAAAGAAACTCATATTGCCCTTTGCCTTTAGGAAGAGAGGTACTTTTCATTTGTTACTTTACATCCAGAAGCTTCTGTGTATTTCATCGTGATCTGGGTGAAACAACAGTGACACTGGCTCAGGAGTTAGGAGCTCATCCAGAGGATTGCCAGTTTGAACCCCCACTCTGCCTGTCTGGACTGTTGTGTCCTTGGGCAAGACAGTTTGTCGACTCTTGCCTACTTGAGGTCAGAGGGCCTCGTGGGGCCGATGTTTGTTCAGCTGCCTTGCTTTTGTCAGTGTACTCCAGGATAGCGGTGGCTACAATAAAGCTCACCACCATCAGTGTGGAATGTGAGCGTGAATGACTGAATCTTGTGTAAAGTGCTTTGGGGTCCTTGGGACCAGATAAAGTGCTATACAAGTACAGAACATTTACCAACAAAAGTAGGGAAGGATTTTTCGGTGAAAATATGGGGGCTCATAAGTGTTAACAAAAAAATAAGTCAAAGGTTACAATAGTAATTAGTCTGCAGTAAGCAAGTGTAATTTAATCTATGGCATAAATGCAGCTGTTCTGCCTAAGGTTTGTTGGGAGAACTTAATTCAAGGCACTCTGTGCATCTTCCAACTCCCTTAGTCTGGTGTAGCACACCGGAAAGACATTGAACGTTTAGAAACCGAAAGGGGCTGGGCACACTGAAGAGTTAATTTATTGTTCAAAATTAACGTTTTGATGCCATCTATATCTTCAGCTGAGTCTCAAGAGAACATAACAGCAAGGCACGCAATTAAAGATAGGTGGGAACAATTCATTGGGAAGCCAAACCTCAAGCCCATTGGTCAAGACAATCATAGGGGAAGCTGTCCTAGGTGTTCACCAAACAAACACTTCACACATGTTGTTAATCAATCTCAAAATATTACATGTAACAAAATAACTCAATGAATAACTCAGAGAACCTACCTATTAATTTAACCTTAGGTCAAACAGCTTATAATATCTCACAAGCAAGGCCGTGAGAAGTAGGGGGGCAAAGGGTGCTGTAGGACCCCCTTGTTTATGACAAATGATATGCAAGTTAAATTTTGCAAGCAAACTGAATGAAATACAATTATTTGACTTCAAGACAGACAAATAAATCATACTGTTTTAAAATGATGTGAATTCTTATTTTTCATATTTAAATGTATTTGCTGTGTCACACATTCATCTACACATGTCAATAGTTCAGAAAGAGTAGACAATTAACAAAACATTAAACCGGTAGTAAATTATGTATTTCTTTTTAACTCTAAAACAAAAATTGAGAAATAAATAAAATTCAGCAGAAATGCTGCTATTGACTTCCAGATCACTGAACATGTCCCTGTAACAGACGGAACAAAACCTGGAGCTAATTATAACAATTACAAAGTAGAAGCTAGCTGGAGCTTTCGAACAGCACAGTGCTGAACAGAGCAAATGCCTTCGGACTTTGACATGAATAGACAGCACGGTCAGGTGCTGGAGTTAAGTCATTTTGTTAAAGAAAGCTATTGAAATGTCATTATACAAGTATGTTGATCCGGTTTGTTCTTTATTTGTTTATTATATATATATATATATATATATATATATATATATATATATATATATATATATATATATATATATATATATATATATGTATGTGTATATATATATATATATATATACATACATATAGAATATGTGTGTTTTTCCACGGCACACGTGCATGTGATGGATCAAAGCATCCCCTTGCGAAAATACATTCCCGCGTCCATACCGTAAGTCATAAATCCAGTATACATCTCTATGAAAAAGAAGCTTAACAATGACTCCTCCTCTCAATGGATTGAAGATATACAAAGGGGTAAATAAATCGTGTAGCAGCCACCGATTTTAAAAGTTGTACCATATTAAAAAAAGAGGTCTATAATTTTCAGCAAAAGTACACTTTAGCTGTGAGTGAGAATGTTAAAAAAAATCTAGGAAATTATTTTAAGAGATTTCTATAATTATTCAGAAAATAAGTATTTATCACCAACAAACAATTAAGAATTCTGACCCGAACAGACTTTTCCTTCTTTGCGAAGCTCTTCTATGCTCCACTCATTACCTGAGCCAATGACAACTATTCACACTATTCATCTAAAAGAAAAAGACGTCGCGCCACACCTTCAAATAGTCAGACTCAAACCTCCACCATTACCGAGACCAGCGAGCTGTCAAAGTGCACCAGGGACAAGATTGTACAACTGCACAAGACTCGAATAAGCCAATCTAAAATAGGCAGATAGCTTGGTGAGAGGAGATTCAACGGTAGCTCGTTAGCTGTTTGCCTCTGCATTGTGGGTGGAACCATTGAAAGGGAAGTCCTGGTCTCTCTGCTAAAGCTACGACCCGACCCCAGGCAAAGTAGAAGAAGATGGATGGATGGATGGATTTTGAGATTGATTAGCAGTACGTACGTGTTGTTTGAGTGTTGAACACCTCCCCCCTATGAGGTTAGGATTTACTGAGTTCCCAATGAATTTTGCACTCCTGTCTATAATTACTTGCCTTAGTCTTTGGTTGATCTTGTGACTCTGATGAAGAGACATTGTTGAAACGTTAGTCAAGCTTGCACAATAAACAAGTCCTTCAATTTCTAAAAGTTTGTTAAAAAAAAATTTGTGAACAAGCACAATTACAGGGACCAAAGGACACAGCAGACGGTTCAGGGAGAACGTTGTGAAGATTTCTAAGCAGGGTTAGTTTTGAACATCTCGCTTTTAGTTAGTTTTGACATGTCTTGTTTTAAGTTTGTCACAAGTCATGGAAGGGAGGTAAGCAGAGGAAGACGCTCTACTTAGTTTTGATCAAATGTAATTTTTTTGGCTCTCCAAGTGAAAGTTATAATTGGGATGGAAGCAACATGGGTATGGTTTACGTCAGGCTGGACAGAGAATCTTACCAGAGTCAATAGGAAGATAAATGCCACCAAATATGAGGCCATCTTGGAGGAAAAGCTTTCAGAAGCTATAGAAGCCTTGTCACTAGGGCAATTTACACCCTAAACATACAGCCAGTATCCACGTGTTAGAATGACCTAGTCATAGAACATGGCTAAATCCAAGTGAGAAATTGTAGTGAGACTTTAATATCGATTTTCAAAGAGGCTCTCCAGCGGATACAATCAGAGTTCAGCTATTTTGCACAGAGCGAGGAAAGGTCTCCATCTCAATGTGTGGAGACTTACAGCTGTAACCAGCGCTTCAGAACTCAAAATACTCCAGGATGCTGTTGGTATCATGACACAATGTGAAAGTTCAGGAGGCTGCACACTTAACACTTAAAACGCACTGCATCCATTTAGTCATTAAAACCTGTGTGGCTCCGTGCCTCATTAAATATACACCACCTGCCAGATTTGAGCATCATACGGAGGAAGCTGGAAAAGCAATTTCCATCATTCTGGATCACCCAGAATTTTGCAATTCCCTTGATAGGAAGAGGGACTTGTGAGTAGCCAATCCGCTAATGGGAGTCAGGGAAATGGAGATAGCAAATATAAACCTGACAAATAAATCTTATAATTCAATTTCTTTTTCTTTTTTTTGCAAAGTCAAAGTAACAAAATAACAACAACATAAAAATGTTCTTAATGAGCTTGCTGCATCTGAAATATTTATGGGAAAATACTCGGCGGACAAACACACTTGGAGGAAAGTTGAGCGTGACTAAAAATAAAAAAAAAACAGAGTTACTGTGTAATGTCTTATAGAAACAAGATATAATTCAAGTTGTGCCGTAATTATTGGTTACCTACTGCTGCAGCTGGTCATGTATTTTACAGAGATGTTTTTTATAAGGCAGAATTCCTGTTTTTTCCCCCTTTCCAGTGTGTCATGGTGGTAAAATGGTCTTCAGACAGTGATGGTGTGAAATTAATTCTCTGTTCAGCACCGCCTTTCTCTCAGCTGTGTAACTCCTGCTGTCTCAGCTGCATCCTTTTTTTTTGTTAATACCTACCTCCCTCCGCTCTGTATCTCCTGAGGATTGCAAAATAATGTACACAAACACAAGACGCAAACGGATAAAGCGCTCTTGTTGTTTGCGGTACGAGTGAGGAAAAAAAGAGTGATTGTGGAAAAAAGAGAGAGACAGAGAGGAAGAACTCTTCACAGCACACCCGCTTTAATTGTAAAGAAATCAGAAAGTGGGGTGAATTCCCCTCAGTATGCAGATGCACTTTGATTCTGTCACTCTCACGGTGTGGGGCTTTTGATTAGGCTTGTCTTTGCACTGGAAGCTCATGACCACACTCGGCAAGGAGGAGCCATTAAAATTCCAGCAGCTAGAGCTCCCCCCTCCGTCTCTCTGCGTCTCTCTGCGTCTTTTTGTCTTTCTCTCTTTTGTCTCCCAACTGGGTCACCCCCATGAAAGACTGGATGCTGAAGGTAACTCTGCTAATAAGTTGCAATTCCAATGCAAAACAAAAAAAATAAGGGTTGGAGAGTGGCACAAAAAAAATTTAATAAATCGGAGACAACTCTTGAGAAGATTTATTTAATGTTCGAATATTACTTGGTGAACTTGCACAACTTCCACAGACTTTACTAAGTGCACAAATGGGGGAGATGAACATGTAATGTTTTTAGTTTGCACATTATATTTGCAGTGTTAATACTTTTACGGACGTTTTTTATACTGAGTTTTAAAGTTGTCTTTTTTTATCTTTATCTTTTATTTGGAAAGGCATATTCCCATTACACATTAATTACACCTTGTTCATTCAAAAAACATCAAAAGGGGATGGACTCATAGGGTTTAAATGATTAGGTCCATTTGCCCATCCAAGTTTTCTAGTGAGAACCAATAATTATTCCGATTAAAACTATAAAAAAACAGAACCAAAAAAGGGAGCGCCACACCTCATATAAACAAAGGCAATTAAGATAGGGTTGCAACTATACCACTTTTTTTTCAAGCCAATACACTTGTATCTGAGTATCTGTCAAGGACCAATGCTGATACTTCTACCACAAAAAAATTTAGTGAATTGGAAGACAGGCTTTTTTCCCCCTCGGTTTGTCTAAACAAATGATGGTGAATTAAATTTTTTTTAAATGAAACTGTTAATCAAAATGAGCACAAAACTAAAATTTCAAGTGGAAAAAAACAAATCTGTGAAATTATTGCAGAGTTTCCACATTTTAAGTATCAGTTAACTTTAACAAATACGTTAGAATGGTCTTGGCCCGATACCATTATGGATATCGATACTGAATCCGTTTCAGAATTGAAATCCGAAACAGTGTACAAAGATAAATTATCTTTTAAAAATGATTGGATTTGGATAATGTTTGGACCCTGTGAATGTATAAAACTACAGACAGACTACAAACAAAAGCCTTTCCATTTCCCCCCGCGGAGTGATACCGCTCTGCACAGAACTTCTAATACAAGTCAATGTAGTTGGACAAAAACTACGAAAAAACCTGTTGGAAAACATCTTTTGTGGCGACTTCTGTGTGAGCATACCACTGAACACCCCTGACCACTCGATGAGTTCCACGTCTTTGTAAACGAAAGTTTAATACGTTTAAGGAAATAATTTATGAGTGGACCTATGATCCCCTTGTGAGCGTGGGGGGTGTTAGCAAAAAAAACTAAAGTTATCGGGACAGCAGCATTTGTCCAAATTTCTATCAAACCATTCTATTTCCTCATAAAAAGTCTGAAAACAAGGCTTTAAGCGTAAAATATGGAACATTTCATTTAAGTTGAGCATCAGAATGATGGGTAAGTGGGATTTAAGTTACTGAGCATGGCACGGCTGCTGGTGACAGACAGGCTGGTCTGAGTGTTTCAGAAACACACCTGAAAAGCCAAGCCACAAAGATTTTCTCTTGACTTTACAGAGTATGTTCTAAAACAGTAGAAGTATCCAGTGAGCTGCATTTGTGTTTAAAACATGCCTTGTTCAGCTCAGAGGTCAGAAGAGAATGGAATGACTGGAGATTATACAGATGCAACAGAAGTTGAAGAAATGACACATTTCATGCTTGCTCTGCCTAATAAAAGCTGGTGGTGGTGGTTTAACGGTGCAGGAGATTTTGTGTTTGCTCATTTTGGCACCCTCTGAGCGTCAATTCCATCCAGTATAGAGGTGGATCAGACACCGTATTGAATCCATGTCATGAAGAGTTGAAGAAGCTCTGAAGGTAAAAGAGAATGAAACCCAATACTCGAGTTGGCTGGTGAATGAAGTCGTAAATGGCCTGTACTTGTAAAAGTACTTTATCTAGTCCGGAGGACCCCAAAGCACTTCACACTAGCTTCCGCCATTCACCCATTCACACTCTGAGGGTAGTTAGCTACTTTGTAGCCACAGCTACCTATGGGTACACTGACAGAAGCGAGGCTGCTGAACACTAGCACCACTGGGCACTTTGACCACCACAAGTATTCAACGTAAGTGAAGTGTCTTGCCCAAAGACAAAAAGACACGTAAAAGGGCGGAGGCAGGAATTAAACCAATTATTTCCAGGTCAGAAGCTGACAATTCTACCACTGAGCTAGAGTCGCAGTCTGACTGTGCACATGATGCTCACCTTCAGACTAAACTCATAGTGGGAACAATGTGTCAGATCAAACAAAGAAAAGTGTCAGGAAAATGTTGTTTATCAATCAAGACTGCGTCCGCCGTTTTCAACAACAGCATCACATGGACATAATTCCCAAATATCCTAAACCGCTAATACCTAATAAAATGGGTAGTGAGTGTATTGGTAGAACCTTTTGTATTGATTCACATCAACAGTTGAATCCTGACATTTATAGAAATTGCTTTGAAACTGACACAACAAAAATATAAATAGTAGTAGTATGGGTTTTCATCTTTTGATATCTTGAAATAAAATCAACATAATAAAATAGAATTTTAAAAGAAATCCAACTGCATATTTTAATCAAAACTTTTGTAAGAGATAGGAAGAAGTCATAAATAGATACGAACAGCGTATTGTTGGTTGAAGCTGGTCATTTTGCCCTTATTTAATTGGCTCATTAGAAGTGTTTGTAGAAATTAACCAGTGTTTGCTTCTGATTCTTTGTTGGTCAGAGAGTAATACATATAGGTAATACTGATGTTTAGAACAAAGATTTATGTGAATAAGTACTTGGGATATCCAAGAGCTTCCAATGGCAAAGGGAAACAAAAAACAATCTTGATGCAAATTATTGGTCATATATTCGGAGAGTAGCAGCAAAGACACAGACAAGGCAACCAGAGACAGAGTGACACTTACAGAGATGACTGGCTTCAGAAACACTATTCCATTTCCCATACTCGCACTGAACTGTCACAACCACCTCCTCCATGCTTTCTCAGGGCCTGCTGGACCCCTCACTGCCTTGAGATTCTCTCTCTCTATCACACACACACACACACACACACACACACACACACACATGAAGGGATAGGGATATTCATACATTCACACTCTCTCAGGAACACCCACCCATGCCTCTCCCTGTGTGTGATTTACACTCAGCAGGGAGCTGCACAGCCAACTGACATTAGGAACCTCGTCTTTTAGACAAAGTTAGTAATTCAACAAGACGAAATTAACTTTTTCTCCAATCACCTTGATGTTCATAAGTCACGTGAAGTATAAAGTACCAAATAAAAGCAATCATTGAAAAAAAATAATTTTATAAGATATTCCATTTTGAGATCACTAATCCAAAAGGTTGTTGCATTAATACGGTTATACTGTATATGAAGGCATACTGTAAATTAGAAGATTCTTCAGTATGAGCCAAAGTTTTTGATTGGAACAAATTCACTCATCTAATTTGCATATTATGACATCATCAGCTGGCTGCCATATTGGATTGCATCACTTTCTCAGATCTTTTTATCTTGTTTAAAACGTTCATCCATCCATCCATTTTTATACGACTTATCCTCAGGGGGTTGCAGGGTGCTGGTGCTTATCTCCAGCAATCAACAGGCAAAAACCCTGGACAGGTCGCCAGTACATCGCAGGGCAACAAAGAGACAGACAGAACAAACAACCATGCACTCACAAACTCCCACCTAAGGGCAATCTAGAGAGACGAATTAACCTAACGGTCATGTTTTTGGACTGTGGGACGAAGCCAGACGGAGGGAACCCACGCATGCACGGGGAGAACATGCAAACTCCATGCAGAAAGATAGGGATTCGAACCGATTACCATCTTACTGCAAGGCAACAGTTTTTTTCAACAACAGGTGGACATATCTGTTTATTTCATTTGTAATAAGGGTCTAGTATTCACTACTGTATCTAAAACAACAGACAGGAAATCAGTAGGCTCAGAATTTTTCAAAACAATGTCCCCAGAATATTCCTCTTCAGAATCTGAATCAGACATTACTTGACGGCGGAAAACTTAAAGGTGAACCGACCTCTCCACATCGTAAGTTTGATCTTTCTTAAAGTAGCTCTCTCTTTGCTGTGACTGCAGTCGCTACTCCCTCGTCGCCTCGTTTGGTGGAGCTAGTTTAAACCTGATTTACTCAAAAAGTTTCCATGGTACCACACCCAAACATGTGGTTTGGATTGAAATTACAGATGTCCGTCATCTCCTGGTATATAGTAGTAATTGAAGTAGCTGTCACATCTGCAGATGTGGTTGGTTACAGCCACCAATATTGCATGTCGCAATTTAGCAACTTTCGCCTTAAAGAGCTGATATGTACAGTTGAATCCATCTTAGCACAACCACAGAAGCTAATATTAGCCAATTAGCAGCAAGAAAAAAATATTGTTTTCCTGGATTGGCTGCTTTGTAAATGACAGCCAATGGCGTGTTAAGTAGCATTGTGGTCTAGTGCTTCAGCTTCACAAATTGGATTTTCTTTGAAATATTTTAGATATGCTCTCCGCAAAGAAAAAAAAAAATCCATGATTAGCCGGGGATCTACTGTACAGTAAAGCTACGTTGGCACCTTTTCGAAATCCTGAAGTAATGTTTTGGATCAATATATTCGAAGATGCTGCTTTAGAATTTTTTAATAATACTTATTGCTAATATAAGATAATAGAGCTACTTTACATTGTTAGCTGCTAATCATTTAGTCTTTAAAAGCATAAAATAATTCATAGAAACTGGTGTCTTTTGCTCACTATATTTTAAATGGTAAACTGCTAACATTACAACTCTGACAGGGGAAGCAAAAGTGGCTAAAATGAATGAATGAATGAAACTTGAGCTGTGATTACAAATGTAGCTCAAGATGACAGAAGATTGTACTTGAGATTAGATTATTTTTTTCAAAATGTAAAGTATCTGCTTTTATTTATTTTGTATGTCTTTCCTAAATTCTGCTTGGGTTTCATAAATCATCTAATGTAGTTGAACCAATTTAAAATGTTCGATTCCACATTTGACTTTTTCAGGCCGTGTAGCATCATAAGAGAGTGTGCCCAAAATGCTACCACATAAGCTTTAATAAAAGTGGAGGAAGGTTTCTTAAAGCAAGGCAAAAAAACAAACCAAGAGCTATGTTATTTTCTACTTCAAAATAAGTCTCAAACAATCACATCTGGGGCTAATAACAAAACTGCATAGTGATGAAGTATGTAACACTGCTGCCTTATAGAAAGAATGTCCTGGGTTTGACTTACTATAGGTCTTGGCAAAATTTGGATTCATCACATTTTTTCTATTTATAAAAACTGAATTAATGGAATATCAACAGTATTTAAAAAGCAAAAGTAAAATGAATACAAAAAACATGAATGTTGGCTTAAATTTGTAATTTAGTGTGTTTGTCTATGTATAGCTGCATGTTGAGTGTGTCTCTATAGTTGTTTTAAGATAGATGTTCGGGAATATTCGCCGACAATTCCATGCATGCTTTAACCGTAGTTGTCTTTTCAAATGCACCACCTTTTTACTGGATCATTGTCTTTCGGCTGCTTGCATATGGCAAGAAATGTACCAGAGGATACTGATACATTTCTGGGGGGTTGTATCCGGATACGAAGTAAACAGTGCAGAGAAAAAGGCAGAACTCCTCACAGTGCTCCTTTGTTGTGTGCAATTCTGCAATTAATATACCGGTAAAAGTTATCCACACAGAATCCAAAAGTTTGTTTTCAGACTCAAAAGTAAAACAGATGAAGTCCGGAAAATAACAGTTTTTCATGGCCTGCTGGAAAACGGTTTTATATTTTCCTGTGATGGATTGGTGACCTGTCCAGGGTGTCCTCTGTCCATCACTCAATCACCACTAGAGGCAGACATCAGTACCACGTGACACTGTATATTTATATCTCCATAGAAAATGGGTGGATGGACGCATAACACTTATTGAGACAGAGTCAGGCTTCACTCTCATGACAAATCGTGTCTTTTTATTTTCCCCAAATTTTGTTATTCTCCAAATATACAAATTATGGGGATTGGGCGCAGAACTCAAACTGGTGTGTCTCTCTAAGTGACGAATGTGTTAACCTGCCAACACTCTTGCTTGTCTTCTAAACTGAATATTCTGGATTAGGGTCACAACAGTCACTGAATATACAATTCATCCCATATGCGCACACACACGCACACACACACACACACACACATGCACCCTTAAACTGTGTCCCAAAGTGCTTTCCACTATAGCAGTACTAATTATTAGGACAGTTGCAACCTATGCCAGAAAATTATCATAAGCAGCATATTGCTGTTCTTTCCCTTCATATTCCAATGACTGGAGCAGAAAAGAAGAAATGGGCAGAAATCAAATGCAACCCCCAAGACAACACACAACAAACAGAATATTCAAAAGAGGACGGAACTACTGTATGGAAAGGCATGAAAACGTCTCGCTCTGAGAATTCAAGACTTGCCAGTGGCAAAGCTGCGCACGCTTACAAATCCAAATTTGCCACCAATTTGCTCTTGCTCGGATTTCTGGGGGGGAAAAACGGCTTGTTTGTATCCCCTTGTCAGAGCCTGGAAGGTTCTGGAGTCAGGCTTATTGGAAGAACAGGCAGAGTGTCGACCAGGAGCCTCAACCAGAATCTCAGAGCGATATCCATACTCATCGATACTCGTGCATTAAAAGTTCATTTGCAAAACCACTTTTAATGGCTGTGGTAAAATCCACCACTTGCTCTGATTTTCCCACCAATCTCAGAGCACCTTCTCCAGCAGCATCATCACTGCAAAAAACACAGTTTTCAATTTCTGAAGTGAGAAAGGACAAGGGGTAAAAAGCCTCTTCCAGTATTACATCTTTTCTACTTTATTACCAGTCCTGTGGGAGAATAGGGGACAGCTTTGCAGGCGAGCTATCTGTTTATATTTTCCTTACAAGACTATATTGGAAATATAATTGTGTTCTATGGCACCTTCTCTTGGTGCCTTGCTCTGCTTAAAGGTCCTGTGGACCTGGGGTGATGAAGAAAAATGGAACCCTTTTTGAGGAATTCGATTACTGAGGAAGAAAATACAGCTGCACACTGGCCTCCTCTTTTTTTTTCTCCCCCCCTTTTCTCTTTTCCTCCAGGTGCCAATCTGCGGGGATGCTCGATATTAGAGCTGGAATGGCGCTGACGCAAACGAGCTGGAAAGTAATTCCTTTGTGCAACAAAAGTGGGAACCCAGAAAAGGGAATATATGAGAGGAGGCTTGTTACGAATTAAACGGCTTAAGAAGCCGCCAACATTTTTTCTGCCATTGATCCCAGACACCACAGCAGCGATATTACTTGGTTTATTGATTCATGTGATGGTTGTTTTCTAATTTTCTTCCCTACCCTTCCAAGAAGTCATGATGCTGGCGTGCGATTTATGGAAAAGAGGGATGCACCATTAGGGATGCCAGCAAGCTGCTATTCCAAAGTGACAAACAAATAATATAATACAAGAAATCTATGCGCTTAAAATTTTTTACACATTTTTGAATGCGGCCTTTGATTTATAATTCAAGAGATGCGGATGACGTTGGAGTAGCTAAATCTTTTGCATACAAGCAGCTGCAGGCTGTGCTTGTGCTGTTTGACATTATTTACTGTTTATTTCAAAGATATTTTCCAAACTCTTAAGTTTCTTGTTTGAAAAACATAAAGAGGAAAAGTTTTTTTTTTCTTTAATCGCTAATCACGACACAATGTTAAACGCAGGTTACACGTACCCAGCCTAAATATTCAATCACAACATGGATAATTACTGATATTCTTGCAGCTCAGCTACATTGTGTAGTGCACTGGAGTGAGACAGTGAATTTGTATCCTTAATAATGTTTGGAATTAATTACAATGCAAAGCCACGAGCCCAGAGTGCAGCCACAGGTGGCAGCGTAGAGAGTGCGGCGAAGAACAGTCGTGATGGCTGCCTGCCTCTATAACTCAAGTCCATTTAACTGACAACTTCTAATTTTATTATTGCTCCTCTTCTAATTTTGCATTATTATTATTATTATTTTTTTTTTTTTAACCACCATTACAATGAAATTGGTATGTCATTTTACATGACAATTTCCTGTGTGATATTATTCTGTCAATAAGTAATTACGTGCTTGGCAAATTTCTGTGCAAAATGTTCATCGGAGGGGAGAAGATCCATATCAATTGTGCATTTGCATAATGCAAATGAATCCTGTGAGAGGGGAAAACAACTTTGGTGCCATCAGTGTCAGTTGGATGCCAACAATGCTGCTGAAGAAGCATAAGTGACTTTACTAAAGAGCAGCACATAGGTCTTTTTCCTTGAGCTTGAAAGTAGAGTTGCTCTCCCACACTCAGTGCTATGTATGCAAGTCAGTAAATGAAAACTACTACTAACATTTAGTTAATGTGGGTATTGGAATTCTGTGTTAAGGGGCATTTGGTGGCTCAGTTGGTGGAGCAGCCGCACCATGTGAGTTCACAACATGGTTGTCGCGGGTTTGATCGCCTTCTAACCTCACCCTCTTCTTCACCCTCTTCATTGTCCAAATTAATGCACAATAAATCCATCCATCCATTTGCTGAACCGCTTAGTCCTCCAGGGGTCGCGGGGGGCTGGTGCCTATCTCCAGCTGTCAATGGACAAGAGGCGGGGTACACCCTGGACAGGTCGCCAGTCCATCACAGGGCCACATAGAGACAGACAGGACAAACAACCATGCACGCACACACCCACACATAAGGACAATTTAGAGTGATCAATTAACCTGACAGTCATGTTTTTGGACTCTGGGAGGAAGCCGGAGTACCCGGAGGTAACCCACGAATGCACGGGGAGAACAAGCAAACTCCTTGCAGAAAGGTCCTGGGGCGGGATACGAACCCACAACCTTCTTGCTGCAAGGCACCATGCAGCCACAATAAATCCAATAGTGCGCAAAAAAAATCTAATTTCTATTGCATTCATACATTATCAGTGTTGCCACAGTTACTCTGAAATAGTAATCTGATTCCTGACTACAGATTACTTCTTCCAAAATTAACTTAGTTACTTTACTGATTATTTTAAAGTAACTACGTTAGAATACAAAAGTTCCTTTATTAGTTACTTTTAGCAGCTGCCAGTAACGCTTCCAACTGCCTCAACATAAAAACAATTGCATTTTAACAGTAAGGCCAGAAATATCTTTGCTTTTTAACCTCACGTTGACACCAGCTACTACTGGAGAGTTCCATTAGGGGGCAGAGTACAAACCTCAGAGTATGGCCGGACTTATAGGGTAGAAACAAAACCAACATGGCAACTATAGAAGAGATAATTGTACATATATATTTTTGATCTAACTCCCATTGCCTGCAACAGCCACAAAAGAGGAAATAGACGGCAAAACGCACAAGTCAGAAAAAGCTAGTCCCTTAAATGTAAAAATGAGAACATTTGTATTCCTGGCCTCCCTCGCATAACTTGGCTTACGACTGCCCTTGGGAAGTCAGTAGAGAGCAGAGCGCATCTCTGATAGTAAAAGCTAACCATTAGCAACGCCACAATATGACGGAATACATTTAGGCTTGTGTTTTTTGTGGAGATAACACCTAAATGCTGCTTTTTTTAACCAAGAAAAATGAGCTGAGGAAGAAACGGCTGGAATCTGTCTTTGGAAAACGTTTACTTACCAGCTCACTATGTTGGTGTGAAAGTTTGAAACTCTGTAAATGTCCCTAAGTGATCAAATGATTATTACCAGTATTAATCAAAAAGCAGGGGAGGTTAAGTTTATTTGGATCCACTCAAAGCTTTCAGCAAGCAGACAGAACTGAATTTTTATCCATGCAGGAAAGTAAGTCTTGCTAAGCTATATTTGTCAAACCGAGCACATCTGCCTACACAACTGAAATGTAATGAATGTACAGAGAGGTGTAATCTCCAGGCTGGTATTTTTTCTACATCCAATTTAAATTCTCAAAAAAACAAAAACAAAAAAAACTGAGCAAAAACAGTTTTGACAAGTGGAGCTTAGGTTTGTGAGTTCTTATCCATTTGCTGACACATTTATCTGGGGATGAGCTTCCTGCCACTCCATTAGGCTTCCTTTTTATAGAGTAACACCATTTTAGCCTCCTGTTTACTTAATATGCAGGATCCGGCCCGTCTATTTGTTCCTAATCAACTGATAAGACGAAAGGCCTTTTCTACGGCCCCCGGAGGATGTAAACCAAACTCCTAATGGTCATTAGTAGCAATTATGTTTCGCAACTAGCACGCCCCAGTCTACTTTTGCTGTGTTTGCTGCTTAGACGCATGTTGATCTGATGCGGACACAGGGGATCATGACTGCAGCTTTGGAGAGATTCAGAATATGCTTCCACATGCAGAAGTTTCATGATGTGATTGGGAATTTGCACATGTGTATTCCATGCATTGCCTGAGCATTGGCTGGTTCTATCTGTAAGCCCTGGGAAACCACACTGCTACATGACTGAGAAAAAGCCATCCTTTTATTCTCCACTGCTTTTTGAAAGCATCTATTACACACCCCTTCCACTGTAATGTAATTGCTGCGTTTTTGAAGACATCTTGAGGACACCCCACGAAGAAACAGTGCGAGTCCATCCCAGCATGCTGGGGTACCTCGCAATTAGCCTGCTCCTTTTTCATGCCAGAGTGTTCAGGACTTACAATTTTTATGCAAAACCACCAAGATCAAACGGACTCAGCTCTAATCCTTGGATCTGAACTTGAGGATTGTGTATTGATGAACACAGAGGCAGCAAATAGACCTCTTTTAAATATAAAATAGTGAATACCAATCCTGTTTTTGGGAACACATCCACACACATTGTGGGCAAAAATCCAGCTCATCTGAATCCTACATTGCTATGAAACAAAATGTAGGCCCAATAAGAAATGTTTTCTGTTTTTGCACGGTAAATACAAAAGGATTATTTAATCCAAACCAACCTCATTATTTGTGAAAAACAAAAGCCTAGTTTATACGTCTCCATAGGCCCGTTTGTACTGGCATTGACATGTATTGACGAAGACGTTTTCCTGTCAGACTTCTCTGTTGCCTTGGGAATCTTGCAAAGACAAATTCAAAGCCAGAACAGGGAACGTGGTGTTTTTCTCTGGATGTACATTCACCGCTGCACTCACCTCTCTGGTCAAAAAGAGTGTATTTACCTTTTTACTATTTTTATTTTCAAAACCAAAATTCTTCCCTTGAAGAACCTCCACCTCACCGAAAACACACAACAGCTTTTCGTGCAGAAATATGATTAAAAAAAAAAACGTGTCTCTTCCCCTTCAATGACGAATAAATATAAACGAGGCCTGGCCCCCCAGAAGATCTGAAAAGGCAATGCCAGGCACCAGGTTAATCAGTGGTAAAGCAGGTAGACCAAATACAGAAGTTGCAACGCTGGACACAGGAGTCCTGGGTTCAAATCTGGGCATTGAACTATTTCCTGAATGTCCTGCTCTTCTTCCTATCAAGCTAGTAATAATTAAAGGCTTCATACATGTCTTCTTATTCAGACAAAAAAGTGGGAATTAGATCCCTTTTTACCAGACAGTTTTGGAACTCTTGCTTTATGCGTTCTTCAAGAATTGTCAATATTCTAGCAGGATGATGTGGCATATTTCCGGCATGCCTCGTGCGTAGGAAATACACCACCTCACCCTTCCAGTGGATGAAGCTCTTGAACATGTACAGCTATACAGTTCACCTAAGAAACACGTGTCAAAGTCAAGGCCTGGGGGCCAAATCAGGCCCCCCATAGCTATTTATGTGGCCCTCTAAACTCTAGAGGATCCTATAAATAGAACCTTTAAGTTCTATTTATGTGCACCTAAAAACTATTTTATCATCCAAATCAGTGTTTATTTGAATAGTCCTAAATCAAATCATTGTGAAAAGATGATCAGTATAATTTAATTTTAATAAGTACTTTTCAAACTTTAAGATGTATTCGTTGAGACAGATATTTATGAATATTTTAGTGGTTTGTTAAAAATAGTTGCATCAGTACTTTCTGTGACAAGCGGCCCTTTAAGGACTTTCATTATTTTAATGTGGCCCAAATTGGAAATGATTTTGACACCCCTGACCTAAGACATAGTAGACTTCATAAAGAAGATTAAATAAAGGCCTTTAGTGCCAAAAAAGCAAAGCATCATGCTCCCATCTGAACAAGTTCCCCAACAGATGATTCTCTAAGATCTTGAAAAACTACAGAATGACACTAAGAGTGAGTATCTAGAAATGGTGAAATCCAGTAGTGAGCCATCCCACAAGTGCCGACCCTGCCAAAATGAGTTTTAGAGGACATCAATAACTCATCCAGGGAATCACAATAGAACCTAACATATGGTCAAATCTGATGGTGTATGTGTCGAGGTACTACAAAATGATCTGGTACCTACCTAACATATAAATCCCTCCATCTCATTTCCATCTTCGTGTTTCATCAATCACATAAGATCATCTCTATCATGCTTTGGTTTTAAAGATATTGGTGACCTTAGCTGCCAAAGATATCAAAACATAATTTAGCTAAAACAGTTACATTATCAGATTTGTGTGAACAGAAACACAAGTACTGTTCGTGTGCCGTTGTGTTCCGCTGTGTAAACAGGGCAAAAAATAAGCCTCTCACACACTGACAAACACACACACACACACATGTTGGGTTTCTATGTCTTGTGGGGACTTCTCATTGACATAATGTTTTCCGTAGCGCCTTACCCTAACCTTAACCATCAAAAATTAATGCCTAACCCTGACCCTTACCCCAACCTAACCATAACCTACGTGTAACCCTGACACTAAAACCAAATTTTAAGCCTCAAAAATTGCTTCAAACTTGTGGGGACCGGGATTTTGGTCCCCACAAGGGAGGTCGGTCCCCACTTGGATAGTAAACTTCCAATTTTTGGTCCCCACAAAGATAGTAATACCAGGTCCACACACACACACACACACACGCACACACACAAGCCTGAGTGGTGACGGGGAGGGCCATTGTCAGAAAACTAATAAAGAGGCAGAGTGTTGCTGCGGTGCAGTAATTACACATCCCAGGATATCAGCACAGTATTTATAAAAACACCGGGCATCACCAAAGAAGAAAAGGTCATGGAGACAGATACGGCATTAGCATTTTGAATGTATACACAATGAGGATGAGCTGCAGGCACGTCAGCGGGCGTGCACGGTTGCACAGACATAACAAAAAAGAAAAAAAAAGATAATGTCATGTTTCTTATCTGGCCACTCAAAGAAATACATAGACAATGTGGGTTTCTGTGTACGTGCAGGCCTGTGTTTATGCAGCGATGAGCCAGGAGAGACGCTGATGATCACGGAACCTCTTGGCAAGCGGTGGTAAAAGCGGGTGCCGGCGTCTGTAAACACAGAGGGTGCTGCAAAGATTGAGATGGGAGGGGAAATTAAGATCTGTGTGACTGATCCAATCCAGATGGATGCTACAATGGCTTAGTGTCCTGCCCAAGTTGCATAAACCCCCTCCCTCAGACCCCATCTCCCCCTCATGATAGCAAGCCACTCTAAGATCTGATCCATGGAGCCAACACAGTCTTGCTTTCTCACCACACAGCTGCTTCCTGTCTTCACCAGCTCGTGTGGCTTTTGTGACGTAGGTAAAGCAGAGAGAGTAAAAAAAAAGGGCACCATGCCATTTGGCCAGGTTCCTTTCCTTAGAAACGAGTAGTCATCTTTCAAGACTTAGAGGGTGGTGGGGGTTCCTTTGAAACACCACTCCTTTTTGTGTATTTGAGGATTTAAAGTGCCTTTACACTACCTGGTTTCCCTGCTTGGTATGTGAAAATATCTTTTTCCCAATGGATATTGTGGTTGACAAATTAGTGTTTGTGAATTTTTAATTCGGTTTAGCGTTCACACGCATAAATAAGGCACAAGTGAGATGTATGACTGTGCCCCGGAAGCCAAACACACATAGAGGCTGCTTTTTATCACAGGGATACAGGCGTCGCCAAAGGCAATGTGTACGTACGGTTGGAGAGCAGAGTATGGAGGGGCCCGAGAGTTCTGGCATTCACACTATTGGTATATTACAGATATTAACGAAGAAGAGATTCACTGTGCTGCAGTTTAGAACCTTCTTCAGCTTCCATCCACTTACATAGGTTATGGGAAGTTGGATTTCCCAAATTGCTTGTGTGATTTTGCAGTGGATGTCTATGTGTGTTGGGATGTGTGCTCAACTGTGATAATTCGGCTCCCAGTGAAGGTGCTAATCTACTGGCTCCTGGCCTGTAAAATTTGGTATAGACTCCAGTCACTCTGTGACCCTCTGTAAATATATACTTAGAAATCTGTACAATATTTGTTTGATACATTAAAGAGCGACTAATACACAAATCACCTTTTTTTTGCAGATAAACTGTATAAATGAGTGTCTATTAGTACTGTCTACATGTCTGGTGATTGTTTGGGTTTTTTAGTTTATCTAGTAACAATGTAAATGTTCTGCCTAAAACAGTCTGGGCAGCGCCCTCTTCAGGTCAAAACTCTACACTCCATTTGAATTTGAGGGATTAGTGAGGGTTTACTACGGTTTGAGTCTGCATTTTCCGGACACAACCTTACGTCAATGACTCAACGCAGTCTCCTGGCATTATTTACATAGAAAACTTTAACTGATTGGAATTTTTGTATAATTGCGTTAGAATTAATTTACTTGTAAAATGCCTTGAGATGACATCTGTCGTGAATTGGCATTACATAAATAAATATAATTAAATTTGAATTGGGCATTGCTATTAAAGTACTGAAGGGGTGACGTCCGCCAATATGGCTGCTGTGGGGTATAAAAGAAGTCAGGTCGACCCCCACAGCTCCTCAACAAAACATCCCTCTTTTTCCCCTGGTGAAGGAGGTAGAGAGAATGTCCTCAAAAAGGTTCCCTCAAAAGATCACTCTGAGGCATAAGAGCTTGAATCGCTATTGCTCTCCATTTTTCTCAATGTCTGTGTCTTTGCTGCTGTCAATTATAGCACACACCAAGCCCCACTCTCACCCCCTGCAAGTTTGCTGTTCCACCAGGCATTGGCTCATTTTAGTGCATTTTTTAGACAAGAAATTTGGGCAGAGTAAGACAATGGTAGGTAGGTGAGTTGCTCTTTAAGCATTTCTTTTAAATCTGAAGACATGAGTTGTAGACCCTGACAGTGCTCTCCAGCACAATCATATTTTTGGCTTAGATTGACAGTATTATGTAATTTGATTGTTGCAAATTATGTGGGTGAGGTGTAAAATTATTCTAGCAGTACATTTTAGTGACCACACAGCCTGTAAACCAACTGGTGGGCAGAAATTCTAAGAGGTTCTGGTTCCCACCTGCCGTTTGACATTTGAGCACTTGGTGTTTTCTCTGTAAGGATTCAGTCACCAGCTACACCCAGAGCTGAGGTTACAAAAAAACACTTTATTGACAAACCTTCCTTGCTTTGTGTGGCACACACATGAAATATTAAGTGGGCGGCCTGCCATTGTTTAAGGGATTTTTATTGTTAGTGAGGTAGTTTTCCACTTTCAGGAAATTCACTTGGGTTCAACTCATGCTTTTGCTTTAACAAATGCCTTTTAAACTAAACTGTGAATTAAACCTCTGAATTGTTGAAGAATGAAAGTAATGACCACCAAGGAATGATCAACCCCTTTACACAGAGGGTAAGGAAGTCATTAAAGCTCCAGCTGCACATTTGTTATTCATATTTCCCTCTGAATAGCAGGATAATTTAAAGCCTTAAAGTACACCTGTAAAATCGAAAATGGATGCCCATCCATCAAGGTTCTTATGTTTGTTCAGGATTGGTTTGGTGGGGTGACATGTCCAGAAGGGAAAACATGACATCCTTCTCCCCAACAATACTGCCTAGTTCATTCCTGGAGTTCCTAAAATGTTCTAATTACAGTCGACTGCAATGACTGAACTTCAAGTTCTCACCAGCAGACATAGCTTCTCAATTTCTTTTTAGGAGGACATTGATGGACCATGATTCAAACTACATGCTACATGCTTTGGGTGCTCTTGGATCTCACAGGAAGCATAAGGCATTTTTTCACAGTAATCCTCACACCACATAACTTTAGCTGATGATGTTAGTTTTGTTTAAGCCTTGAATTTTTAGTACGTATCCCTGACTTTGGACTTGTGTCTATATCTTCCACCCCCAACCAATCATGGCAGATAGCCACCCTTCATCTTGCTGGGTCTGCTGAAGATTTTCTTTATTAAATCCTCCCTGTAAACACATGCTATAGCTGATATGGTCCTAGAATTAATAATAAAAGAGACGGCTGACTTTCCTAGCAAGGTAACTTTTTCTTTATGAATCACTCTATTTTGGAATTCATTTATACACTAAATGTCTTCATGTAAATTGGATTAGAGTATGTAACCACTGTTAATCAGGCAATAATGCATTTATTCAGAGTGGATGTAATTATGGGGTTTCTATACATTTTTCATGTCAAACTTTCAGACTTTTCTATTTTGAAAATTGTGAGATCTCTTTAAGGCCTTGAGCCTTATTTCTGATGTCAAATACAAAACTCCATTATGACAGATTTTGTAAGGGAGGAATGGTCAGAAAGAAAGACACACAGGAATAAATTACACATGAAACTAAGAAAGGAAGGAAAGGCAAGAGGATAAAAAGGTGGGGACAAACAAAGACAAAAAAAGGAAAGGAGAGAACAAGGGAGGAAAGTAAAGGAAGAAAGGTAGAAAACACGAACAGAGAAAATGAAAAACACAAGGGAGAAAGAAGGACATAAATAAGCAAGGAAGAGAGGATTCTTTCAAGGACAGATAGTAAGGAAAAAAGGAAAGGCAGGAAAAAAAATGGAAGCTCACAAGACGGAAAAAAGTAAGGAAGGCCATATTTAGCCTGTGGGAAAGAGAAAAATAGAACATTTGTCCATACTGATATGATCGAAACATATAATTTTATTTTTTATTGTCCTGCTCATGGGAATTTGGGGAGAACATGCAAACTCCACGCAGAAAGGCCGTTTTGCCAACCCCACCCAAGGTGTGGGTGCTGATGATATGGAGGAATACACACACCATTACCACAGCGTCCCCAGCGGGAATCCAACCCAGGACCTTCTAGCTGTGAGGTGAGCTGTGCTACCAGCTGCGCACCATGCTCCCCCGAAACATATAATTTCGATCTAGTTTCAGATTTTATCCTTTGAAGATCTCTTTTTACTGAAAAAATGTGTAATAGTTGTTCTTTTTGAAATAAGATCTGTCACTCTTTTTTGCATCTGCATGTTGCACCAAAATATTTTCTTCAACCCCCCATTGCTCTGTTAAAATATGACATATATACAAGATCACTGACAATCTCCCTCAACCTGCTACTCAATGCAATATCTTACAACGTGGGGTACACATGATCTGGGAAGGGGGGACTGAGACTGACTACAACAAAGGTCGTAATTACTAACACCCTACGTCACCATAGATTAAAATTCTGCAGCACTTGATAGGTTTCCCTGCTTAAGACAGCACATGTCCCGGGCCATCTACCCTTTGCCAGAGACAATCTGATTGATCAAGAGGAGGATTGGAAAATAGTCTTTGTCAGATAAGACCAAAATAGAACTCATTGGTATAAATTCCACTCGACATGTTTGGAAGGTGAAGAATGGTGAGTTGCAACCCAAGAACATTATATTTTAGGGCTGTGTTTCTGCAAAGGGGACAGCACAGCTGATGCGTATTAAGGAAACAATAAATGTGGCCGCGTATCATGAAATTCTGGGCAAAAACCTCCTTCCATTAGTGAGAGCACTGAAAATAAAACACGGCTGGATCTTCCAACATGACGATGATCCCAAACACACTGCCCTAGTAACGAAGGAGTGGCTATGTAAAAAGCATTTCAAGATTCGGGAGTGGCCTAGCCAGTCTTAAGACATCAATTTAACAGAGAATCTGTTGAAAAAGTTGAAAGTCTGTGTTCCCCAAATGACAGCCCCCCCCCAAAAAAAAAAAAAAAAAAATCACAGCACTAGAGCAGATCTGAATGGGAGAATGGTCCAAAATAACAGCTACGGTGTGTAACCCTGGTTAAGACCTGCAGGAAACATTTGACCTCTGTTATTGCACACCGATGTTACATTACATAATTGAGCAGAACTTTGGTTATTGACTAACTACTTACTATATGCACCATTATACAAATAAATTCTCTATAAGTCATACAGTGTGATTTCTCTTTTTACATTCTCTCACAGTTGCAGTGTACCTATGATGAAAATGACCGACCTCTCTCATCTTATTTAAGTGGGAAGACTTGCCGGTGGCTGCCAAATACATTTTTGCACGGCTGTATTTAACACGATGTCATGAGTACACGAAATAACTTGCACTCATTTTTAAAAGCGTACCAGAATGAGTATAAATAAATGCTGCAGAAGGGAATATTTTGGCTATAAAGATTAATATTACAGCTATATTTGACATAATTTTAGCAGCAGTAGTAATAGTGA
Organism: Apricaphanius iberus; assembly: GCA_028564705.1. Lineage (NCBI taxonomy): Eukaryota > Metazoa > Chordata > Actinopteri > Cyprinodontiformes > Aphaniidae > Apricaphanius > Apricaphanius iberus. The sequence goes on along the minus strand of JAPXFQ010002251.1, from coordinate 702,322 downwards.
ATGCAGATTGCTTTAAATTATTTATACCGTAAAGCTGTGACACTGTGGCAACAGCTATATAACTATTATATCATACCATCTGCAGCTCTTACCACCCAATGAATAGTGAATAACCCACCCTCCATGTGCATTCTGTAAAAGGAGAAGTCCCTTACCAAAAACAGAACAATCCACCAGTTAATAGGTCACCATGGACACCTGGTCTGGAAACTGTTTAAGCTCTCACATTTCAGTCAGCTGCCGCAACAGGAGCTCAGCCTCTGCGTCTACAAACATACAGACCATTCTGTTGTAAAGCAGTTTCATCACGGTTTATTTTCCCTAAGTGACTCAATCGTCGAGGCCCCGAGTTCTGCCGAGGATCATATCTGTGCTTTTTACTCTTTAATAAAGACATTTGCAATAGGTTTGACACGGCGTGCCGGCATCATTAAGTCGTAAGCGATCTCCCCTAGCAAAGCCACATTCAACCTCAGTTAACTGGGCTGTTTCGTCAAAATCACGTGTGAGGATGTTATACTAATTGGATGCTCTATAATTCATGACGGAAGAAGTTTTCCTTAGAATGCTACGTTCCGACAATAGAGGATGGGCCGGTCGTAAGCAAAGATTTTGTTAATATTTCATCAGATAGACCATTCGCTCGCGTCCACTCAGCATGCACAACAAACAAGCAGTTGCAGTGAGAGATAAAAGCAATTAGGCAGACTTCCCCAACAGAAGGCCCCTGGCCCCTAAAAGCTTTTCACATGTTTCTGGCATCCTCCATTCACTCCCTCCGCAGCTCATTTTCCTGGCCAGTTGAGAGAGAGAGAGAGAGAGAGAGAGAGAGAGAGAGATAGAGAGAGAGAGACAGAGAGAGAGAGACAGAGAGAGAGAGACAGAGAGACAAAGAGAGAGAGAGAGAGAAGCCGAGAGGGAACGACATGACGCCCCCCACCCTCCCGTTCATCAGTGTGCACGCGGTGCCGATGGAAGATGCACAACACAACAGGATTCTTTGAGCACTAATTCCACATCCTGCACGTGCTGGGCCCTGATTCCTATAAAGGATTCATGATTCATCTGGATTTTATATTATAACTTTCTGAATTTTTCATGCAGCCCTACCCCCCAAACCCACCCCACCCAGCTACCATCAGCGCCCCCATCGATTTCAGTCGCCACCCCTTTTTTTCTGATCTCATGTGGATAAAAGAAAGAAGACTTAATCAAACATAGTAGACAGAAATCCAAAGTGTCACTTTCACACACACACACACAGACACACACTACTAATAACATGTTTTTCACTGCTACCACCTGCTTGTTATACATCTAGGGTTTTTTTTTTTAAGACAGCTTATTCATAAGGTATGAGCTGGGTGTATCAGAGGACCCTTAGAGACACAAACACATGGAGATGGTATTATTAGAAGGATACAGGTGTGCTCCCCAGCTCCTAGGATAAAGTATGGGGAATGTGGAGGGTTCGTGTTCTGGCCTTTTGCACTCCACGTCCTCTCTATTGCCTTTTATTTCAGCTATCTTTTTGTTCTTTCTGCAGAAAGGATAATTAAACTGAAATGATTCATTTGCGAGAAAGGTCAGAGCCACAGTCTGTTGGCACCCAGATACCAGAGTTAGGGACGATTGCACGGAGAGCGAAGAGTGTGAAGAACGGGGCCATTGATTCTCCAAACTTTTCTTTTTTTCTTTTTTCAAGTAATGATGGAGGTGAGCAGCCCTGCACATTCTGCTCAGTAATGATGACAATCATCTTTAATAGCCGTTATAGGTGAAGACACCGATATTAAGGTAAATGTCACATCTTTTGTTTACTGATGTTGCTTTTGCTGCATGAGGCATTCAGGGAACGACTGACGAAAGGACTGTAAAAAAAACAAAAAAAACCCGAAAGGCTGGGAAAAGACTGCTTTCTTTTAAGGGCCTGAAATAGGCTGTCCACCCACAAACACCCCGCCCGCTCCAGAACTCCCTCCTCATGTCTCTCCTTCTCCAGCCCACGTGTGCTCCAAGCAAACCGACGAAGCCAAACGCACAACGGCAACATCCGCTCTTAAAGAGATTACTCCGGCAGCTCCGGTTTGGATATTGGGACGCGTTTCGGAGCAGAGACGCAGGGATAAGCCGCCCGCAGACGCTCGCAGCATTTCACGTACACTTGGATCCATCAATAGGAGAGGAGCTTCCCAGGAACGCAGAGCCAAGCATGGAGCCCACGAGAGCACAGGAACACCGTCGGAATCTGGAGCTACTTCTGCAGCGACGTCAGAGGCAGGGGGCAATTAGCAGGCTTCAGAGAATCATAAGCTTTTGATTTGAATAATCAGATATGGATAATCTTAACCTCATTTACAGCAGCTAATTCTCAACTACTGGTTCCATGAGAAACTAAATACAGGCTCTATTGAGCTGCAATCAGATTGTCCAAAAATCATTCTGCTCCCTCTTTTTCTTCCCTCAGACATTTCTTTTTTGGAAATCTGTTGATCTAGTAGATTATTTTGTCCCATATCAAGTATGAGCATGAGTCGATGGTAAGATAAACTTGAGAAAAAAAAATCAAAGCAAAAAATTTAAATAGGGTTCAATGTTTTCTAATTAGTTTTAGCTAATAAATGCATTTTTTATTCCCACTAATGCCAAAAGTTTTTATTGATTAAGCAATATTCCCGTTTTCTATGCCTCATACTGATTATTGTTTTGACATAGTCAGAATGAAAAAAATATTATCAACACCTTAAGCATAGTAGCAGTTTTTTGAGGTATATTTTTTACAATACAATCTTATACTATTTAGCCATACTGATTACTATTGAGTAAAACTCAGAGCAGAGTCAGCTAATGTTAGCGGTCTGTCTGGTCGCAAACCTGCTTTTATCTGATTCACAGCAATGACACTTCTACATTGCCTTTTCCTTTATAAGAGCTACAGGGGGAGCTTCTCCGTTTTCCACAATGAGGCACTCCATGTTTTCTAAGCCCAGAATATTTCCGTCCATCCATTATCTATACCCCTTAGCCTCTAAGGATCACAGAAGGGCTGGTGCCTATCTCCAGCAGTCAACGAGCGAGAGGCGGGGTACACCCTGGACAGGATGCCAGTCCATTGCAGCCAGAATAATTCTTACCATCTAAATTTCTCTTTTTTGTGTGAGAGTTAAGTAAAGTGGGCTATCTTTTTTTCAGCCAGCTGACCAGCAGTAATAACCAAAAAGTGTGGAAGGAGCTTACATGAGTTTATGCCCCACTAAGCTGAAAGAAAAGTCCAGTGACTTTTCCACTGTTTTCAAACCAATACAATACTGATACTTGGATCTGAGTACTTGCCGATACCGAGTACAAATGCTGATACATCTGCCACCCAAAAAAATGCAATAATTTGCAAGACAGGTTTTATTTTCTCATCTGCCTGTTGTAACAAATAATGGGGAATTAGATAAAAAATAAAATATTTAAAAAATAACCACACAAACTAAAGTTTCCAGTTAAAAAGTAAAACTTGCTGTGAAATTTTGCTGAGTTTCCACATTTTAGGTATCAGTTCATGGTATCGGTTGATTAACTAACACAAGTATATTAGATTGGCATCTGCCCCGATGCGAGAATCGAGAATACGAGAATGTATCGGTGAATCCATCCCTTGTAGGTGGTCTCAACCAACATGAGTTCAACTCGGAAAGCAGCCGTAAACCTAAAAATGGTCTCTTGTGTTAGTGCATGCATTAGATAGATAGATAATAAAGTTTTATATATCCGGTGTAAGGATTTTATGTTATAAATAAAGTAAAATCAGGTATAACGTGGAGACTGGCTGCCCAATTGTTAGCCTTATACTGCTCTTAGGTTTTCTATTATTTTGTTACTAAATGGTGTTGATATGGCATCTACTAATTAAATGGTAAATGGCAAATGCCTATTATATGGAATGGGAAGGTTATAGTTCATAACATCACCCATATGTACTTGAAACACGGTGCATAGAATTTTTTTGTTCTTTTATTAAACTGTGACTTTGCCACTTCCCGGAAATTGTTGTCTAAATTTACATTTAAACAATTGTATGCAGTGAACCCCAACTGTAAATGGCAACCTGCAATTAGCTAATATCTGCAAATGCTTAAGAGCTCCCTGAAAAACCTGGAAGTGCCTATATTAGTAGTTCAAACTCCAAATATAAATTAATATGATATCCGCATGTATAGTGGAATCTATCTAAGCACTACCACAGAGCATTTGCAGCTTCGCAAATTGTATTTTTATTAGAATATTTTAGACATGCGCTTCAAAAAAAATTGCAAGTAGGCAGATATCCTGGAAGTCACATTAAGCAAAAAGTAACTGCGGATTGTGGTTGGGGTTGACGGATGCCTAGATGCCTGTTGTATGCAATAAATGCCTGCTGATGCATATTCCAAGCATACCAGGAATCAGATTGGCATATTGCCACCACCTAGTGGTCAGGTTTTGCACAATTATTTCGGATTTAGTTAATATCTGTACTTAATATCTACATTTACATCTAATCTATGTTTAATAATCACAAACAATCTACAATGTTAGAATACATATATATTATTTATTTTTTTCCATTACAAATTGTAAATAAGTATAGCGATTAATATGCCTTACATCAGTAATCCTCCTATCTCAACATAGAACAAACACAGAGAGGAGAAAGTCTGTCAAAGCTGTAAATCCATCTCTTAATTGTATTAATTATGCATAATTTAAAATAGCAATACATCATATTGCTTTAGGAGACTAATTCAGACATGACAATGTGGCAGACAGGCCTTTGAGGTGAACCTCTTTAATTCCTATAAATTAGTTAGAGTAAAGTTCACGGCAGAGAGCCAGATGATTTAGCCCAATAAGCGCTCCACCTCCACACAGCCAGCACAGGCCAAGCCCCGGTGAGCGGCGCAGAGCGAGGCAGGCGGGAGGAGATGAGAGGAGAGGGGAGGGGAGTCATTTAGGCGAGGGCAGGGATGGAGATTTAGACTTAATGAGAGGCTGGGAATTCTCTCCTGTTTTTAAATTTCATTTTAGCCAGAACAGCCAGACTCTGCTGACCGACAAACACTGACATGGGAGCATGCTAATCATAGCGACGCAGTCCTGGGCGAAACCATAAAGGGCCCATTTGCTTGGAATTAGCAGTGATGTAGAAGCTTTGGGGAAAGTGGCCTCGCGTCAGCTACCCTTCACCGAACAACACGGATTTAATCATGCCGAGCCACAGATGTGACTGATAGCAGCAAGCTCGTTATTTTGCCCAGGGACTCTGAAGCCGTGTGAATTGATGTGCTTTCCTGCTAAATTATTATTGCAGCTGATGCATGTACACAGGAGAGCGTGGACAAAGCATGCCATCTCATGATACGCTGATTTTGACTCACGTATGAAAATGAACAAGGAGAAAAATGCAGTGTGCAAGGGAAAAGCTGGAGTAAATTATACAATGCCTTGTAAATGTATTCCCAATTTTTGAACCTTTTTTCCACATTTCGTTACATTACGTCGAAAACCACATTGCGTTTTGTCTGGGATTCATGTGCATGACAACCACAAACTAGTGCATAATTGTGTAGTGGAATGAAAATGATAAATACTTTGGATTTTTTCCTCAGATACAAATCCTAAAAATTGTGAGATGCATTTTTGCTCTGATAACTCTCTGGGAGTTATTGTGTGTTCACACCGCCCCAAACGTCAACGCCAAGAGTGGCAAGATTGGATTTAAGACCTATGGTTGAGGCTGTCAGAGGGGCGTCAGAGTCTCTGCGGCACTTTGTGTACGTCGGTCGTGTCAATTTTTGAAACTTTTCCTGAGTTTCAAGTGTCAAATCACCCAAAGCCAGCAATGCAGACGTTCAGCTAGCTGAACTCTTGACCCTCTTGACGCTGCGTGTCAACCAATCAGAGCACAACGTTAACGTTATGTAGCCAACCATGATCCGCTAGTCGGTTTGTGAGCATTTTTTGACAATGTAAAAGCATGAGGTGTGAACGCACCATTAGGGAAGCAGGAAAGCCACTTATGGTAACTATGGAGGAGCTACAGAGTTTTGACAAATACTAGTGGTGCAATCCATAAAACTTAACTTCATAGAAGAAGGGTAATAAGAGTTTTGTCTGGATTTAAAATGAAAAATTGCTCCATCTGCATCGTGAATTGCGTTTTAGGGCTGCCCAAAATCAGCCTAGATACCGCAAATGACAAATGGTCGCCCCTTCTGTAACAGACCATAATAGACTCAGATGGAGGTTGCCCCCTCAGCAGGAAAACAACACTAAAGCTAAAAGTACAGACTTACAGTGGAATGCTTTAGATGCCTGTTTCTCAAACCTGGTCTATAAGGCACACTACTCTGAAAGTTTTAGATGGTGAGAATGTAGTGTGAAGCAGTTTTGGGGTCCTCAGGGACTAAATAAAGCGCTATACAATTACAGGCCATTTCAAGCCTGTTAATGAGTCATCGATTGAAATCAGGTGTCCTGAAGAGGGGGGACATCTACAACATAGGGTAGTATGGCTTGAGGATTGAAAAACACTGATTTAGATCAAAGATATGTTGGCTTTGCTTGGTCCAGTCAAAGTCCAGACCCAAATTCAATTAAGAAACAGTGTTAAGATTTCTTCAGTGTTAAAACTCTCTCTTTTTTTTGCATATGTGTGTAAAAATATTTTTAAACCATGTGTAATTTTACACAATGCGCTGTTTGTTGATGATGTGACAAAATGTGAGCTACGAATACTTTTGCAAAGCTCTGCGTCATAAGAGTGACAGATAGGCCAAAAGGTAAAATGCGAGCAACATTGGCACCATCGCTAAATCATCAGAGACGGGCTGGTTAAAATAAAAACACTTCACAATAACATTTAGGATGCAGCTGCATGGGAAAAGTAATAACGCCTGTGATGATAAGGTCACCTGTAAATTCGAAGCGCTGGAGATTTCAACTTGCTCAAATGCACACATAATGCAGTTTGGAGAGAAATATCTCATAAATATGACCACGATGACACCTCGGCAAATGTTTGCAAATATACAGCTGCTATAAAGCCTGGCAGACGCATTGTATTTACTGCTGCACACACACACACGCACACACACACAGAACCCTTCTTGTCTAAATACACTCCAATCGGGCATGTGTCTGCTCATGTCGTGTGAGTCTGTCTGGACTTGTCTGAATGGAGCACACTCACATACATGTGCGGGGGCTTGTTGATGGGAATCCTGACGACGACACAAAGGCACAAACGACCAGTCAAGCTCTTCAAGGACAGGCGCTAATGTGATGGAGCCGTCCTCGTACCCATAGTTCTATTAGAGAGCGAGAGAGGAGAATGATTGGAAACGGACGTGGGGGTGACTGTGACCACGGTCCATTGCTATAATGGCCCTGGTGGCGTTAGTGATGTGGCGTATAGGTAGGGCCTCGGAGAGTGGAAGGTAGAAAGAAGCAGCGGACTGGAAGCTGTTAGCATGTGTTTCTAGTTTCTTTTTGTTTTGTTTTTAAATTACACAGGAGGTGAGGATGCTGATCCAAGGAGCTGCCGCTAGACTGCAGCTCAACCCAGATCTGTGTGGCACAGCTCGGAGGGAGATTATAGAGCTGTTCTCCAGGAGCTGATGTGGGTGTGAGAAAGCAAATGGAATGAATTCCAACACAAACACTGATGGGCTTTCCCTTTCCAGTATTTAATAACAGCTTTCCCAATTCAGCCCCTCTCACCGCGGCTCTGGAATCTGCGTCTAATTCCGGGCTGCGTTTCAGAACGCATTATATCTGAGCCAATGCTTGTAATTTACGTGTCATAATGGCTATCAATCATCAGCAATAATTCGGCTAATATTCTCATTAACTCCCACTCCTCATCCATCAATCAAAGGCAGAACTAGACAACGGCTCAGCTGTGACGGAAGTAAATGTAGATAAAGGTGGTGGGGTGTGAGTGTGTGTGTGTGTGTGTGCGTATGCTGGGGGAGTTGGCATTCATCACAGGGGCCCCAAAAATCTGCATCAGATCAGTTGCATAGGGTGATGCCAGTGGACTTCGAGCAGGACTAGTAGAGTCTCAGGGTCCATTAGGGAACCCTGGTCTTGCCTTAAAGTTCCAATCTCTGGCTCGTGATGCTGGAGTCCAACGCCCCCAGAAATGTCAACAATGTCAACGTACCACACCCCATCAGCCCTTAGGGGCGAGCTTACTGCAGCTCCATAATCACATCATCTGAGTTGGAGTAGAGGAGGAGAAGCAGGTGAGGATGGAGAGAGAGAGAGTTTGAGTTCACATTGACATCCCACATATAGTCCAGGCAGTCTGAAGTCTGTTGGGTAGGAATGTTTCCGTTTTTTTACTGGTGCATATTTTTGTATTTAAATGACATCCACAACCTGATGAAATTGCTAAGCAACAATTATTTCTTCTACAGCAGAAATTATATAATATGTTGATAATTACAGATATAATCTTAGCTCTCACCTACACGTATTCAGCTGATGATTTTGATACACAGACTTAACAAAAGACACATTTTAGACATTTGTGAAACATACTGGTAGATTTCAAGTTTCACAGATCAGGCGGCTCTAAAGGACAGTAAAAAAATGGTGGATTGAGCTATGGCTGGATGATCAATTCATCTTTAATAATAACTCTACTAGAACATATAAATAGTACATTTAATGATATGATTTGGGCCCTGTTAATGAAACATTTCACCTCTTTCCAAATAGCTTTAGCAGTGATAGTAGCTACAGGTTTAACAGAGTATTACGGCTAGAAAAAGAAAAATCGATAAGGTTGGCTTCTGCAAAAAGAAATGTTTTTATATTCCCATTTTTCCATGTTTAACCATCATTAGTTTGCACCAGTTATGAAAATATGACCTATTTGGTTTGTGTCTGGTGCATTTCTAATTTCAAGTGCGTATTATGCAGAATACTGGGAGTCTACCAGTATGACATGAGCTAACAGTAACCTAAAACAAGGTATCGGACGACGGTCTAAAAACAGCATTAAGATTCTGGTCTGTTTGAAAAGAGAGAAATTTGTGGTTTTGTAGGTGACCCTTAATGGCAACCTCCCTGGGTAGGGGCAACGCTGCATTATGCTTCAACAATCCAGAGAAAGCACCCATTACTACAAAACTTCAGTGACCACTGACATGTCACTGAAATTACTTTAAGCCGTAAACTGAAGCTTTAGTTTTGAAACCTCGGTGTACCTCAACATGATTAGCAGAGAAGAACAAATAATTAAAAAACAAAAATTGGTTTTATACACTACCTAGGAAAAAAACAAAAAACCTGATGCATTAAAAGTCAAGAGCCAGGTGGTAAACACGAAAAGAAAAGCAATTAAAACCTCGGCTCATATGAGCTGCGAAAATTTTTACTTTATGAGATACAGAATCCAATAAATAGATAAACACGCACTAGGAGCAGCTGCTTTAACAACACACTGAACCAATTAAATCTCTCTGAGATCTTTTTATTGGTTTCACCTGAATGCACCATGCAAATTGAAAAAAAAACTGAACCGTTTTCAAAGAAGTCAGTCCTAGAAATGCCTCTTGAGTTTTTGAAGGAGCTCAGTCTCCAAACATCACCTTTAATTCCAGGAAAAACACCCGGCAGACTTTCTATAACAGCTCCAGTCTGATGCTACTACACCCCCCCCCCACCCCCATCCTCTTGCTTTCCAGCAGCTTGTTAAAAACGATAAACCCCATGTTTTTGTCGTCAGAAGACATATGAAGAAAGACAAAGCAATCTCCCCCCTTACAGACATATGCGATTTCTTTGCTGAATCAGTAATCAAAGCTTTTTTTTTTGTCTGAATCACTGTCAGTCCCCACAATCTCACACTTCTAGTCTGAACTGATGAATATTAATGGTTGATTACCGATTCCCTTTGTGGGAAAACACACACAATGCTGCAGTGGATGAAAGCGTTGGACAATAGGATGAAGGATCAGGGAGATTAGTGCATCTACACTCCATTTCAGCCCTGGAATCCATCATTAACAATCCAAACAGGATCCGTGTTAAATGATCTGAAGTAAAGGAGTTTAGAGAAGTCATGTCTAAAAAAAAATAAAAAAAACCAAAGCAAAAAAAAAGAAATCCCAGTGCAAACCACCATCAATCTGCCTGGCACTACAAAAGGGAACACATCCGGATATCTCTTTGATGCAAACGCAGCAATTTACGCGCTGTATGTCTTTTGTTCTAACATCGTGTTTTGCCTTTAATGGCTTGGTGTAATTGAGTGCATCGTTGTATGTTTTAATAATTGAAGCCACTTTGACAGAAGAGGCAAAACGGCAGCAGGACGTGGCTGGCGACTTGGATCAGCCACAGACTCAGGACCCAGTTATCTCTTATAACTGAAACCATTTGTTCTGTCTTTTTTGGCAAAAATCTGAACATAAACAGCTTGTGAGATTCATAATGAAATTAATTTAATATCATGGGTGAGCCAGAATGTAAATATAATTTTGCTGCAAACAATAAACAGCACTCTAATTGTCTGCAGTTCCAAACACCTTCTGGTTCATGCATTCTCTCTGGTTTAGGTATGCACAACAGAAAAAAAAAAGTGCTAAAGTTCTCCAAATAGGATAGTAAACATGATATAATGTAACTATTTTTTGTTTAGTTTGTGTTTAAATGTAGGGGTAGGAACAAAGGTTACAATTAGATTTAGGGATCAGAATATGGAAGCAAAGTAGGAAGCAGGAAATGTCTGAGTGGCGGGGCCTAGGGTTAGGGGTTTAGCCTAGGGTTAGGGGTGGAATGACACCAGTAGTCAGATACTCAATTCTCCAAAAATGTATGTAACTCTCATCTGTTTGATTCTTCCATTCCAATCATTAGTTTTTACACCACACATCTAAAGTTTAATTGAAACACGGTTTGTCCAAAAAAAGACAGATCTAGAGGCGGGATTGATTTCTTTACACTTCTAATTTGGAAGTGAATAGTACACACAAATATGACCCAAAACCTCGGTTTTCAAAATGACTATGGATGGGAATGTAGAGACTTTTACAGAGATTTTCAGCTGTCTTCGGTCGCCAGCCTACCAACTGTTATGTCCTGTAAAGATGTCCTGCATCTTCAGAAAAAGAGGAAATGACAGTATTACTCACATTTTGCATCAAAGCTTATGATGCTAACCTGTGTCCGATTATCCAAACAAGGTACATTGGAGGACGCGCTTTTGGTTGATGTATTTTATGCTCGGAAAACAGTGGGAGTTTTTATACATTTAATGGATAGGGAAAAAAAATCATTTTTCAGTATTTGATATGCATATGTCCATTAATGCATTAAAACAGATTCTATACTGCTGACCTTTATCTGTTTTATACCGAGAAGTACATCATATGACATCGATGGAGCCAAATTCTGTCTCTCCAAGTCCTCAACCTCATATAGCTGCTGTCTGTGGGTCTGCATATACTCCAGTCATATTGGGGCTTCATTCTTGCTTCCCGAAGGCTCTGAGTCTGTCTGCTTTCCCACATTTGCCTATTTCTCTCCTTAATGATGGGATATTTCTGAAGCACCTTTGGCTCATGATGAGTAATCCTTAAAATCCCCTCCAACTCTGTGTTCATTTTAAGCCGCAGCTGAGCAACAAGCTTTCACATCTGTCTCCCTGGCTTCACTTGAACAGGTACTGGGTGTCTGCCTCATCCGACGGCAACGGGACTGACAGGGGCCGACGAGCATGTCGCTCGCCGTTGCACAATGTCAGGAAATGGTGCGTTGAACGAGAAGAGTAAAGGGGGAGGGGGAGACGGTTTTTTTTATCACAGCTTGTAGTTGTCCTCTCTCTTCCATACCTCACCCTCTCACTTCCCCAAAAACTGCTCTCCTGCCTTTATGCTTATGCTCTCTGTTGGGAGAAAACAGCAGATGGAACACTGGCAGAGTATTAAAAAACAAACAAAAAAATCCATAGGAAGATCTCTTCCCCACCAAACACCGTCTCATTCCTGGGTTCACTTTGTCAGTGTAGATGAGGGGAGTTGGGTCACGGGCGCAGATTAAGGAAAGGAGCGGAATCAGAGTTCAGTAGCTATAAACAAACCTCCAGGATGGAAGGCATCCAATCTCTGCCTCGGCTTTCCTTAATAATCGTCCGCCACAGACGACGCGGATGAAATTTAGCAAAACACCCAGAGAGCTATATGAACCATTTGAGTGCCTGCCTCCCACCCATTTGATTCATCTTTTAATTAGGTGTGAGAAACACTGGGAAACAGTGGGAAGAAAGGGAGACAGAGGTAAAGCGAGGGAGGATTTATAGTGGTGAACCAATGCCGTGCCATCTTGGTCTAACTTATCTTGGCTCTGCAAGCCACACTCACGAGCACTTAACCTTGCAGTGAACGCAACCCATCATCAGCTCTTTGCAAAAGGGTTTGCTCTCGTTTACCCCCCCATCCTCATTCTGCACCCAATCCTTGCAATGTCCTTCATCAGGAAGGTACCTGTGACAAACCTGCTGTACAATAAAGTTTCTGTTGCATTAGCAGAGGCCTTGAGAGAGAGAGCATATTCACCATATGGGCCGCAAAGTGTTTTTGTACTTACTATTCCCTGTTGGTACTTTTCAACTCAGAACTAGAGATTTTCATCCTTAAAAGCAAAAGTTAAAAATGTAGTTAATCGCACATTTCTTTTCCTTGAAAAACAAGAGGAAAACTTTATAATGTAACGGTTTGTAAGGTGATACACTAAGCTTTTGATTGCATTACAAACTCGTGCATGGACCCCCATGGCCCCCTCGAGAGCCTGTTTCCTACTGCATCCTAACGAGCAATCGTTGCAGAGGCTGCCTAAATGACTCGGCTGAAAAATTAATGCATCACTTAACGGCGTTTTTGTGTCACGTTTGCACGATATCCTGAAAACACACAGGTGCAAATCCCACGTGGTGGCCAATCTTTAATTAATGAGGCCATGTGACGATGTTTGGAACAGAGGAGGATGTTTTAAAGTAGTTACTTGGGCAGTGAGTCACAAACAACACTGGGATTCTAGCACGCTGTCCTATTTGAGATGCTGGTAAACTGTTTGCAAAAAGCTATTAAAGAGCAAGATCAAATATAGCGCCCGATGGCCTGTGTCCCTGCTAATGCCAGAGCGGTTGGAAGATACTCAGTGGAGGGGGGGGGGGTAATGCCAGGCTGACTCTCCCCAGGTGAAAGTCAGCAAAGAGCTGCGAACAAGCTGCTTTGGCCAGGCCGGCCATCAGCCTTCCACCTCAGTGCTGTACTGGGGGAACAGGTGGCCCCGAGCTGCAGGACTAGAACCTACCCTACGTGCCTCTTGTGCAATGGAAAATATGTAACACATGCCTTTGTGTGGCAAATCAGAAAGATGGGATGAAATAATGAAGGTTCTTTCTGCAGAAAACTGGGGAAAACCATAAATATTCTTCTAGGCCATAGAAAGATAAACACATAAATGTAAACTTTATCCATATACGCCTTCCCCTCCCCTGTCCTCTCTCGGCCTTCATCCCTGTATCTCTCCCCCACCCCTCGACACACCAAGCCCTCCCACTGTCCGTTGGGAAGAAAACAAAACAAAAAAAGGAAGTAGGAAAATGAGGGGTGGGTTGACCCTTTCAGACAGGCTGAATTAATGTTTCCAAATGATAAGCAAGCTTAATATAACGCTGACAATCACAAACACTCACCCTGCCAACCAGGATTGGATCCCGTCCAGAGAATTCCTCCAGCACAAACATTTGATTCCAAACCCATCCTCTCTTGGTGCGGCTTAGTAATCTTTGTCCTTCGCCAAGACCGCTCGCCGCTGCCACCGCCACTGACCCTCCACTTTGTGCTGTTCTGGACTGGACCCCAATGGGGGTCGTGGAAACAAAGGGGGCACAAGTAATCCACACCAGCAGCAAGGACATCCACAGATCCACGAGCATCTCCTCGGACCTCTTTGGCATCCTGTCGCCGCGCGCTTCACTTTTTTGACTGCTTATGTTTGTTTTACCAGACTCTTCGTCTTCTTCCCCCCCTCTCCACCTCTCGCCCCGCCTCCCCCTCCTCTCTCTTCAGATCAACAGCTCCTTCTTAGATAACAAGAAAAGGTTACTTGTGTCCTCTTAGAACGGCGGAGCTTGCATTCATGGTGCGATAAAGGTCACTGGCATTGGCTTGGCGTGCCTCCATAGCAGTTGGTGAGGGAGTGGGGGGCGGGGGTGATCTGGGCTGTCTGCACGGCGTCCATTTGCCATCACTCCAAGGGGGAGACCTGAAAGGGAGCAATAACAGTTTGTTAGTCTCTTGCGGAGAGTTTGCGAGGAGGAGTTGCGATGAAGGAGGATGTCAACTAAAGATTTGAACAGGCTACATGTGACGGTTATAGCTAAAGGGAATGGATGGGTGTTGGGCGGGATTGGGTTGTTATTAGGTACATCAACATTTCACTTCATCCTTTTCACCGCCTGGCCCTCTATCCCAATGTCATTTTTCACATTATACTGCCTTGAACAGAACAATGGCACTCCAAGGCTCTCCAGCACCCCCCCCACCCCCCATTTATCAGATTGCTGTGCGTGTAATCTGCCGTTCCGGACACAGGGTGGGGGATTATCCGGGTCAGATTGTTAAGGATTCTCATGTTCCCATCTGATTGATGCTGTGACAGCTTGAGCATATTCACACACCACAGGCACACTCCTCAGATGGCCCGCACTCCAGTTCCAAGGTGAGGCAGGTGAGCGATGTCAACAAGCCTGCAGCCCTCTGATATCGAAAAGAAACCAGACGAGATTATAGCAAAAGGTTCTGGGACAAACGTTTGCACACCAAAGCAGAAACAGATGAGCACAAAGAGAAATTTTATATTGTTTTTTGTCATTATTTTGGAAGAAAAAATTCTCTTATGAGACAATTTGATACATCAAAGCGTCTTCACCTTCTCTCAAAAGGCTTCATTATTATACCCGCTTGGTGTGATATCACAAGACCAGAAGGGATAGAACGTAAAATAAAATAAAAAAAGGAAATAAACTGATGCAGGTGGACATGGCATCCCTGCTAAGCAGCTCGTTTTCAGTTCCCTGGAACTTTTAATGAATCTATGCCTTAAGGTTACTGCATTACCAAGGACAGCAATCTTAAATCCTAAAGCGACCGCAATATGTGTTATTCTAATGTAGATTTTATAAACGAATGTTAAGCTTTTAGATACAATCTGCACCGCGTTTTTCTGTGTTTTGCATCCACTTTGGTTGGAGCCTGGTTGCATTTCAGCACCAGTAGAGAGAGAGACAGCTCCCCGGCGGATGGTAGCCCAGTCCAGGCGGCTCAGGAGCCAACGAAGCTCCGGGCAGGAGAATCATGCAGGATTTTATTTATTTATTTTATTTATTTATTTATTTTGTGGTATTTTTCGCCTCAGCTGCATTTACCAGACCTATAAAGTTCTTGGCACCCGGTTGAATGCCGAACGTCTAGTAGCGCTCTCTCTGAACTTTCTCCGTCTTTGCGCATCAGCTGTGCGACCAGTGCGCACAGGCACTCCGATTATTGCGGGGAATAATACACATGCAGCTGGCGTGAGTGACAAGCGAAAGCAGGAGTGAGGTACGTCTGGAAACAAAAACGATGACCTAAGTTGCAGACCGTTTTTTTTTTACGGGGGACTTGCGGGGATTGTGCTGGGGTAGCGGTGGATCTCTCATACGAGCTCAGACAAGAAGAGAAGTCTTCAGCCTCACCGTTCAAAAAAAGGCATGTATTAAGGTGTCAGTAGCCTACTTGAGGGATTGGGGGCTCTCCTTTTTTAATGCAATGGTGGCTGCGTGTACTTACTCGTGAGACTCGGATGCTGTCCTGCTGCTGCATTATTTGATCGTTTTGCTTTCCTCTCTTCCAAAAATTGCAAAAAACTCCATCAGGTTTTCCCTCTAGATGCGGGAGAAAATGTGCATAACAGGCGACTGACTGGGAAGAAAATAAATAAAATAATAACAAAAATCCGTCCTGCAGTTTGTCAATGCGGAGCGACAGTGTTGGTGCGCGCAGTTAGAGGAGCTCCGACAGGCTGGCTGGCCGACTGGGAAAGTGAGGAGGAGATGGAGGGGAGAGCTGCACGCTGGAGGAGAGGAGGAGAGGAGAGGAGAAGAGAGGGGAGAGCCTCCCTCCGCTGCGCTCATTGGGTTGATGAGGAGTCGGGTCAACAGGCGCACAAATGAACGCATGGCGCTCAGCACCGGGCACGGACGCACGGTAATAATAATAAAGAAAGGCTATCGTCTCGCATTCAAAGCGTCAAGTCGAGATGTTAAATACGTGTCTTTTTCTATATTTCTATTCTTATTGGTATTCATTTTTGGAAAACTGTTGGGGGAACGCCGCGTGACTTTTTTCCAGGGTTACTGTGACGCGCATCAAGCCGCTGCTGCTTGTTTTACCTTTTGATTGCTTGTTTGACCTTTGATTTAATCAGCGTTTTTTTTTTTTTTTTTTTAAATGAGGAACTCCTCAATCTTTCCAGATTTAACATAACCTGCGCGCACCTTCTCTGCATTTGAAAGAAAACCTCTTTGTACTTAATGTAGGGAAGCATAGAAAATGAATTCTTAAATAGTAAGATTAGTAGAGAGGGTGATGGGGGGGGGGGTCTTATTAAGACTAAGTGAAAAGGTCACTGATGGATTAAAAGTGTGTGAGGAACAGTGGAGGGATTATTTAGCCGCCCATAGAGGGAGCCCTCTAGTGTTCGCGTGACTCCTCGGCAGCGGTGGAAGTGTGGGGGTAAAAAAATGGAAAACATCACACACACACACAGGGTGTTTGAAAATGTTCAGTTTTTAACGTTTAAAAACCACAAACTTCAAAATACTTATTGAGATTTTGTAATGTGACGGAACACAATTACCTAGTTCTTCAATGTGAAAGTGGAAGAAAAAGGTTGAGTCATGTTCAAATGATAATCTTAAAAGTATGGTGTGCTTTTGTATCCAGACCAGAGTCAATAATTTGCACCTTTAGATGCAGTTGTTACTGTAAGTCTTCACGGGGTATGCCTCTGCCAGCTTTTTGCACATGGAGAGACTGAAACGTTTGATATTTCTTATTCCTAAAATACACTGTAACATAATCAAACTTTATTTAAATTTGTTTAACTTGAAAACTCCATAAACTTAATATATTGACTTGGATAAACTTAAATAAATCACTTGTAACACATGAAAGCAATTAATTTAAATTGGATTATATATTCTCATTTTTCAGTGTAGTTCCATCTTGGTCATAGGAGTTGTAGATTACCCTGGGAAAAGCAGTTCCATTGTAGCTTCAGCTGTACGTTTGGGGTAGTCCTGCTGGAAGATGGACCTCAGTTTCAACAGATTGTCTTCCATCATTGTTTCACATTTGGCTTAATCAGCTTCCCTGCACTGGCTTGAAATGTAGCAAGCCCTTTGCATGATACGGACACAGCCATGTTTTAACAGTGTGGGTGGTACCTTTAAAAGTTGTATATTTGTTTAATTTGTCAACAGATTCTCCCACCTTAGCCACTGCTGTTTTCACTGCTTCCAGAGTTCCATTTGTACCACTTCTTTTATTAATTGTTTCATTAGATTGGCTGTTTAGGTGCAGGTGTTCTAAACCTCTGTGAACTAATGACAAACCTCCAAGACCTTCATAGAACAGCTGTTTTCATGTAGATGTATCAGAGCAAAGGTGACTGAAAGTTTATGCATGTCACACTTTCATTTGCCCAAACACATAGACTCCCCCCCCCACAAAAAAAAAATATATATATTCTGAGTCTAATAACATGGAAACCTGAAAAAAGTTAAACATTTCAAAGTGTAAGAAGGCTCTCACAAAGCTCTGTATATTTAAAGCTATGTATATTTACCTTACACCAGAGATGTCCAAAATGTTTGCTGCAAAGTTCAAAATCATCATGTCGAAAGTCCCCACGGGCCACAAAAATAAAAAATGTTAACTTTCTTTTACCTGCTTAAAAATAAATAAAACAGGTAATATTTTAATGAAACATATATACACATAAAGTAGGAATTCTTGTAGAAAAGGGATTTTTAAAGGATTGTAGATTCAAAACAGGGCTTTTAAGGTTTGCCTTTTTTTAAATAAATCATTTTCAAATATTTCAGAGGGGCTAAAAAAATATATTTTTGTAATTTATAGCTATGTTTGGTTGTCTCTACATTTGTGTTTGCAATAGTTGTTAATGCAATGAAATTAAATAGAAAGAAAAAAAAGATATAAAAAGAGGAATAATTAGTTGTGTGCCTTGGATAATTTTCTATTTGTGTTGTGGTGCCGATTGCAGAAAGTACCAAACTTAAATGGTGATCAAAGGCCTTGCCAAAACAGTCCAAGGGCCATAAATGGACCCCGGGCCGCAGTTTGGACATCCCTGCCTTAAACACTTGTTGAAAGACTTTGTCAGAGAACACTGCATATTATTTTGCTTCACCACCATCAAAACCCCCAGACCTGTTCCTCAGAGGGTTTCTTTTTTTTTCCACTGGATGCCTTTTGACCCAAATGCCAGAAATCCTAATTAGCAAAGACATCAAGTCGAACATTATTTATTTCTGTATGATTTAATTCTCCTCCCACTCCTGCTTTGATGCCGTTGCTGCGTGTCAGATGGGAATTCTCCAATCATCTTTCTTAAAAGACCCTGCTGCATAATGCATTAGCCTGTAAATGCTGAGCCATGTTGCTCTTTCTCCATGTAGCTGAAAACTTCACTGACGGCCACACGGAGCCTTTGGATATGCGTGGATGGAGACGCATGTGTTCTTTAAAGAAAAACTGTTCTCAGATTGCTGTAAATGTTGATATACAGTAAGAGCAACTTAAACTGATATTTCATTTATTACACCCCCCCACACACATATTTATATATATATATATATATATATATATATATATATATATATATATATATATATATATATATATATAACAGAACCTTGGAATATGTTTTAAAAATGATTTTAGAAGAAGTCAGAACCTGTTCTGGGTGAATGCCCCATCAGTAGCAGGTGAATTCATAATGAATAAAACATTAAAAATCTCCTTCTGTGCAGAGACTTTTGTGCAAACGAGATGGTTCACACTTTAAATTAGTGATTAATTCCACTGACATGGCCCCTGCTAGTGTTCAAAATATCAGACGGCTTTGAAAAAGGGAAACTAAGTGAAGGGGAAATGGTCTTTAGAAACCAAGCATTCTCAATCGATCATTAGTTACCACTTTGTCAGTGGTATTAGTCACAGAGCTGTTGCAAAGTGAACCCCAGCCTCATATGTTCACAAGTTACTAACACAGAGTCGGTGAGAGTTTGGTGCACGATTTAGTTTTTTTATTTCCTTTAAGTTGTTTGTTCTTCTTAGCATCCCTGCTGTTCTCAACCAACATATAAGATAACGTCCTTACCTGTAACCATACGATGTGAATGAAGGGCTGACCAACAGCAATGATCTCCAGAACCAGGCCTCGCCAGCCAGCATCCAGCTTTTATTCATACTTTAATGGTGATTAAGCCTCCAGTTACTAGGTGGCAGCAATTCTCAAACTTATCAATAGGCTGCCTGTTCACCCAGCAGAAGAAGTCTACACAGAGAGAGCTGACAGATGGAGTATTGCTGCAAACGACAGTGTGGGAAAGGTAGATAGAACCATGGAATTTAACAACAACAAATGGACTACACAATTAAAAGCTGTTCCTGTAGTGAACTAGCAGCTACCGCTCCTGTAAGGCTGCCTGTTTTCCCCGGGGTTTCATCCCTACTCTCCATGCAGGGAGTCTAAACCTGCCAGCCAAAGTGAGAAAACTCACTGCAACACAGACATGCCCCCCAAAAAAACCAAAAACAAAACAACAACAACTTCAAGCTTAGTGTGAGGGTTAGAGACATTCATGAATCGGGAGAACTACCCTTCTATAACTTCTGTAAGCTCATTTTGATGACCAGTGATAGTGAAGGGTCGCATTAGAAACAAGGAGAAGAATCGAGCTCTGCCAGGGAAAAAATGCGAGTGCAAAAACATAAAAACACTGATGCATTTAGTTCACTGGAGTCTGGGATTTTCTTTTATAATATGACAAAATATGAGATTATTCGTTTTGCATATAGGATGTTTTAGTTCTTTAAAAATTAGAGGGAAATGCTTGTGTAGCCCAGGCCATAAAGTGACCTTATGTTGTTGAAACTATCCCCTTAAAATAATTCCTTTTATTTGTGAAAGAAACAATTTATTGAAAAAAGTCATTAAAAAAATTCTAAAAGTAAGTAATGTTGTTTTGAAATAGAAGATTCATAAATAGTTCATTTTATTTTGAAATATGTTGATTGTTCATTGAAATTGATTTATATGCACCAACAACCGTTAAAAACTAGGTTAAAAGTATTTAAAAAGGAGAAATAGAGAGAAAAAAGAGAAAAAAAGGAGTTGCTGCAGAGGGTTACGTAGAACGAGCCAATCAATGAACCCCTATTAGCTCAGGTGATCAACCCCATAGGGTCACGTCTTGTTTTCTTTTCCGGTTCTGCGGTCATGGTTACCTCTGCTACCTCATGTGCCATCTGATCCAAACTGAAAATAAATCTGTTGCCATCCACGTGGTCAGGTTTTTTTATGACATCATTCAATGATGACATCCCAGCCACATCCCACCGTCCAGTGGAGAGCGTCTGCAGGTTTCGTGTGAAGATCCAGAGATTGTTTCCAGATCAGAGATCCGTAGATTCCCAGCGGGAGCTGGGTGGCGAGCCGTATTGAAACTGATTCTGAACTCAGAGAGTGGTGAAGGATTCCCTCATTCTCCCTTCCTCACGGACTGTGTGGTAGGACAGAACGAACATACATTGATACACTAACACTCTTTATACGGAACCCGAAGAAATAAGGGCCCCAACGGTGACTTTGGGACACTAAAAGGGTTTTATTTTTGCCGGCTTTATTATTTTAGTTTGTTATTTTCATTGAATGTCGTGAAACAACTTGTTGTATTTTCATTGTGTTACTGTTTAATAATAACAAGTGGCAACGCCAACAAACTCAGACCATTGTCCGTGTCTTTTGATTATATACAACAAGGGCTCTCACTAGCTTATAGTCTTCTGTTACTGGTCCATCTCTTATCATTGACTAATACTTACCTGTGCTCTGTTATAACGTCGTAATAAGGGTTACACTTGAACCACAGCACTTTTAGATTTGTGAAAATAGTTGTGAATAACAGTAAATGTGGATCTATTTGATTTTTTATTTGGTAAATTGCTTTCAGTCACCATGATTAAACTGTTTGGTTGACTAAATATAGAATTCATTCAGAAAAATCTAAATGGAAAATGTGGAACTTTTAAAATAAAACACTTCTAACATAATTAAATGGATTTCGTAGGTTTGGAGAGTTGAAAAGAAAAAGAGTGAAGGTGACATAGAATAAGTTATATAGCCTCCCTTTTTAATCAATGTTCAAAGTTTACAAAAGCTTGTTTGATTATTACAGTTTAGTTTTAAAATGCACATTCCAGTGAATCATTTGAACTGTTTCTGTTCTGAGCATCACACAGACTGAGCAGTCTGGATTTAATGTTACCAACTGAGTTAATAAACTGAACTTGGAAATAGTGTTAAGACCCCAAAAAATAAAATATGATGCAAGTGGTTGCAGCTTATTTAATTAATCTTTTCTGGTAATCAGTATTTATTATACAAAGTGTACTGGTGCCAGTGGTTCATATCAATAAATAATTAAATATTTTCCGATATCAGCCGCAGGGGGTGAAAAAACACTGATCTCTAGGGGGGAATGCCAGAAAATAATTGAGAAGCACTGCTTCTCAATTATGAGACAGGGGGTCCTGTCCCCGTGGCTCCGATAGATGATGTGCCCTGGCTGCTTGGAACAGGGAGATCCCTTTGGCTGACTGGTTAGCACGCATGATTCTCACCTGGGAGTTGTGGGATTGAATCCCACCAAGGCCCTTGTTGTTTTACCTTGCCACACTTGCATGACATTCTGGTCCACACTCTTCACCACTAGCTGTTATTCCCCAATTTATTGTGTGACACCTACCAATAAACATAGCAAAGAAGACCAAGTAGGGTGCTGTATAATTTTGAGGTTAATATGAGCATGCTAGGTAGTCATGATAAAAACATGCAAGGAAGAAAATTATTAAGGTTTGCAGTGGGCACACCACCACCATAGTCATTGTGTTTGCCTGCTGTGTAGCCATGTTTTGCTCGGCCACTTTTCAAAACTATTTGTGTGCAAGTAATGCAAATTGTATATTTTGTCAATCTAAAAAATTTGTCATGCTTCTCAATGTTTAAACATATCAATTTGGTATTTAAACATTAGATACACAAAAATGTAACTGGTCTTAGGGTTATGGATAGAATAGGTGCTAAAGCCCAGATAAAAAAGGGACTTCCTGTTTCCCACAATTGTCTAGTGCTGAATAGACACCCATTATCTTAAGCCGTTAGAGCTGGAGTTGGTGCTTTTATTGGTAAAACAAAGTATTTGGTGCCAAACAGGTTGTGAAATATGTATCGTTTTCCTAAGAGTTTCTTCTCATAACTGTCATGATTGATGTGACCCAAATGCAGAATGCTGTTTATGAAGAGTAGTTTTTTAATGAAAAAACAAAGCGATGAACTTACAAAGCCAGACTGTAACATGAAAACTAACGTCGAAGTGACGAAGGTAATGAAGGCAACCAGAGAGATGGATTGATCAGCGAAGTACTGCAGTGAGCAGGGCTTAAATATACTGAGGAGAAGTGGAATTGACAGGGAGAAGACTAGGGACTAACTAGTGACAAGCAGTTGCAGGCAAGAGGGAAAGCACCAGCCAGCCAGCCAGCCAGCCAGCCAGCTAACTCACCATGAAATTAACTAAATCTATACAGTGAACCACCATGCATAAATCAACATAAATACGCTGCACTTATACTCTACAGCACGTACAGCGAGCTGACATCCCAATCGGACGTTAAGGAAAATTCCCACAAACAATTTACGCACTTCTAATCATATCAACCCAATACACCAATAATAATACTTATATGTCATTTAGGCACACACACAAATGCTGCTGCACAATAATCTGCAGTTTGGCTGGTTAGGAAGGAAAGCTGATGTGTTGCAGGCTGAATTATAAACAGGGTGGTGTTCTGTGTATGTTAATTACGTTTAAAAAAACAGTTAATTCTAGGAATGAATCTACCCGCATTAATTCATTAATTTTGACAGTCCTAACTTTAAGCAGTTTTTTTGCAAAAATATAGCCATGTTGGCCTTTTCTGGTGATTTAGTGAATCGCTCTTGGCTGATGGCATGCCCTGAATGCATAATGCTTCACATCTCCGTAAAAAAAAGAAACAAAATAAAGCACAGAAATGTGAGTTGCTTTTCGGTCTGGTTACTACTGTTTATTTCAGAACCAGCCTGACCATGTACCTGACCAGTTTCCTCCATCCCTTTTGCTTTAGCTTTAACTACTCTGAGAGTTTACTTCATGTGACTAAATATTGATTACTATCTCACATATTTTGGATTTGTTCAGTCCCATCTTCCAAGTCTTTTGTTTTCTAGCTGCCCTGTTTACCCAAAATCTTCACTTAGGATTACAGATAAAGTGATTACACATTTGTCCATGGTGAAACCTGATCATTGTAGTGATGTAGTGTTTTCCCTGATACAAAAATGTTCACCCTCCGTGACTTTATCTTCCACATTTTCCAGCATATCAAGTGCACTTCTCTATGGTGAGCCTAATTCTGCTCCCCTTCCGGTCGGCCCATGGGTCCCCTGGCCGACAAAATAATGAATGGAAATCAATGGAGCAATAAGTTATTTTCTGGTCCGCTTTGTTTTACATCCTGAATCACATATATGTTGTACCTCGGTTTAAATGATAACAGATCATGTGCATTTCAACTGTGTTTGTGAAGTGATTTGGAATTTATTAGATTTTAAAAATTCGAAATTAAAAAGCCTACAAATCAGAAATCAGAAGTCGCATATATAACATCACACAGCTAAAGGGAGCTAACACTAGCTATAGCATGTAAAACACTCACCAAGAGCTTGTAGAGCTTCTACTCTATGCTGGCTCTCGGCTCTCACTCCACTGACTGTTTACCCACGACATAGCTGCTACTTTCCACATGGTCAGATTTATAAAGGTTTTCTTCATGTTTAATGCTCTTTCCTTCGTACTGCCCATCGTCTCCTTCTTCTTCTGCAGTTGTAGTCCTCTTAGTGTTTTTACACAAAACCTAAAGTAACTTTTGTCGCAGGTCGAAAATCAACCTTTCAGCATCAACATTTTTCTTTAAAATTCACAGACATCATATGTTCGATCCACAGGATCAAAAAATAACTTTTATCACTCCATTGACTCTCATTCATTTTTTTGGGGCAGTAGGGGACCCATGGACCGGAAGTAGAAGGGCGTGACTTAGGCTCCCCATATGGTCCTGCAGGTGAACAAATCCCTGGTAAATTAAAATGTTCCTCTCCTCCTATTTTATATATCAGAGGATTCAAGATTATCGATGTCTGGGTCTCCGTAGAGGAAATCCAAAGGTACCACCTCCGCCAGAGTTTGACCAGAGAGTTGCTCCCATGATATTATAGCGTGTAGGTTGAATATTTACATTTGCAGTGATAAAATGTGTTTAACCGTTACTGAGTTGGGGTTTACATTCTGGATTCAAACACTACTTTACACATTACTTTAGGTGTACAAATGTAATGAAGAAGCATTACTTTCCTTTAGCATAATTTCTTCCAATCCCATTGAAACATAAAGTAATAGTGTGACTTTGTTTAAGTATGTAAATATTAGTGAATCAAAGGCCTTAAGTAGTTACTTTATTACCATAGTTATGTCACTGTAGAAGTAATAAAATTCAAATTATCCTGCTAAGTCACAAAAAAAACCCACTAATACGAATTTTTGTCTAATGATGCGCCAATATTAATTCAATCTTGGAAGGACTAGAAGGGGCCAATATTCATTCATAAGGAAATACAGAGTAAACCTACACTGAAACACCTCTAAGAGCCTTCTGAAACTTCAGAGTAGCCTAATTTTATTTTATATGCCAATCTTGCATTGCTACATTTGCATTGTACTGTACATTAAACATAATAAAAGTAAAACCTTCAGTCAGTTAGTATATATAATCTGGGAAAAATAATGTACAAATTGTAGCAATAACAGTTTGGTTGTTTGGTACATATACAAAATACAGTGCTGGTGTAAAATTATATGTTTGTTGAGAGCAGTTGTGATTTATGCATCTAGGATGCAGCAGTCTTTTGTAGTTATGGGGATCAAAAAGTGCCCCAATATGACTTCAAATCTTCTGATTATGTCATTCCCTTCAATACATTCAGGCGCTACAAAGTGAAGCAAGTGGAGTGGTGTAGACATGTGTCTTTTATACAGATAATGACTTCAAATAGGTTCCATTAATACGAGTGAAAAGAGGAGAATAGAAGAGCTTCTTGTTTGAAGATCCTAAATACTTATTTTCTGCACCATTATACAAATAAATTCTCTAAAAATCATAAACTGTGATTTCCTGGATTTATTTTTACATTCTGTCTCTCGCAGTTGAAGTGTACCTGTAATGAAAATTACATACCCTTCAAACCACACACCAACGTCAGATTTTGTCATTTTTTTGTAAAAAAAAAAAAAAAAGCAAATCTTGAAAAGTTTGCTAGAGACAAGGTATATCCAGATACATCAACTGAATTCTGTTTTAATTCATATCTGTAGAGAATTAGCTTAACCCCACCACCAAAAACAAACAAACAGAAAAACTTTAGTAAATAAATACATGACAAACTATTTCTTGTAATTGTATGGAATAGTAACTGCACACAAATGTAAAACAAAATGTATTTGTTGAGTATACCACCCTGGGTATTGAGCCCCATCTTCCAAATCACAAACTGGCCCTGGTTAAGGTCTCTACCTGAATAATAACTGTATCTACAGCACATTCAGCTCAGAATATCACCTATAGTTGTTCGAAAACTGTAATAAAGATTTATATTGTTGGATTCCCTGAAGGTCATGTCAGTTATTAAGGTATCAACACATAACAATGGAAACACTGGCATTATTCAGATCAGAAGTCTGTTATATATCTTAAGTGTCTGATGGAACTTCACTGTGTGAAAGACAGAATAAAGGAATGCCTCTGTGACTTTAAAAGGACAGGGGGCCACTGGGACCGACACTCATTCACTTTGCCTCCCACATTTCCCCAGGTGATCCAGAGATTTACACTACTGTGGTTCCCCTCGAGCCTCAAACGTGTTTTACTAATGTCCGGGCTATTTCCACAATCTGTAGGGCACCAGAAAGGTTAAAATGACACTATCAGTGAGTTATAGCAAAATACAACTGGAGCTTTGCTTTGGTCTCCTAGATAGAAATGTGATTGTGGAGGCTTTGAAGCAAAACCAGACTTTTGCCTCTTTTTTTCCTGTAATTCATCTACACAGAAACTCCGATCAATTCTGTTCTGTTTTGGTCAACGCAGCATTAAAACAGCAGATCAGGAAAAGTGCTCTATTGGATATACTTGTGGCAGTTAGACATGAAAGGCTTTGGAAACACTCATTGTTCTTCATTGTCAAGTGCTGCCCTCTTCATTTGACATTATATTATTAGCTATAAGTACATGGGCTGGCTCCTTCTATTCTGCCTCTTTTGAAATGCTTTGGCTAAAATCATGCGGTTCCTTAAAAGTCCCTTTCAGAGCTACTCTGAACAGTTTATAAAGTCAAAATTATGCAAATCCCCCTGACCTCTGTTGAATCATGAACCGTTCCACAGTGATCATGCAGGAATTCATGTAAAATATGAGAAAATTAAGAGAGAAATCTATTTTTGATGGGTAGAAAGCTTGAACTTTCCTGTTTAGGGGGTGTGTGGATTGCAGGTTTAGTTCACCTGAATTGATCGACTCTCCGGCTGACGTGCGTTCGAGCCGGCCACGATCTAAGTACAACATGTGGCGCATTAGCAGTCCTAAAAGTCACACCATAACTGGTTGCAGATTAAAGTTAATTGATTTAGCAGATAGTTTTAAGGCTCCTGGAGATAATTAAGTGCAGTGTTTAGAATTTTGATATGTTGACATTTTGAGAATGAACAACCTGTAAAGTGTGGATACAACACAGCGTTAACTAACATCTTAATCATGCAAATTGAAAAACACGGCTGATTTAATTATCACTGGTCCAATCATTGGTCTTCATTAATTACTTTGAGCTTATTTATTCATAATCACATATCTTTTCCACTTAATTCCCAATTATGCAGGACAGTCTTGCAGATCCCTGCTGATATAACAAACCCTAATTCCATCCCAGCTTGGTTAGAGGATGCAATGTAATAGGATGCCGACAGGATGGAGGAAGAGAAACAGCAACATGACAGGGAAAAATGAATATTTAAATGGAATTCTACATAGAAATAGTGCAACTTTTAACATACATTGATCAAATAAAAGCACAGCCAAGTGTCCCACTTTGAGTGAGTCCACCTTTAGCCTCCAAACAACTTAGACTAATCAAAGAATGGATGAGGAACATGTAGTAAAATAATAAGCTTCGTTGGGGTCCAGTCTCAGACGTGTTGGCTTGCTTCCCAAAGGAGTATCAGATCTCATCAGATTGGTATCATGGGATCGTGGAGGTTGAAATCACACACTTTATTCCATGTTCTCTAAGTCATTTCTGAGATACTACAGGGAGTGTTTAGTGTTGAGCACAAACATGTTGCAGGAAGACATGCCTAGTCTGGGTGCACTTTCAAATGAGCAAGGGTGAGTTTCATCGATCCATCTGGATCTAGCAGGCAGCACTGTAGGGACTAAGTTCTTTTGGGCTGCATTTACACCTGATAGTCTGATAGACTAGCTTCGACTTGGGACCAAAATTGGATCATTGTTGCTGTTTTTAGATGGTGCGGTTCACATTTACACTGCCTCCTTTGGTCAGACAGTCCAAAGCTTTGAGCAACAATTTCACTTCTCCTTCTTTGGTGACGCTTAAGTGTTTGCTGCCATTCTTCCTGTGGTAGGGGGAACTTTCAATGCATTGAAATGCAAACAAACATGGAGTGGCAGCAGAGTGTGTCGGTTTTAGGATTGCTCTGTTGTGTGTGGCAAATTTGCCAGACAAATACTGCAGCAGTAATGCAGGATAAACAGAGAATGAGGCAAAGGACTATGGAGACGGCTATATATGAGGCAATGTGCATTGAGTAGGACCACCCACATACAACTTCCAGCACAGATGTCCTCCTTATACAGATGTTTAGCAAGGTATATATGAGATCCAGCATCTATCTTTCCGACATGCGTGGTTGTTTAGATTGTATTTACCCTGGATGCCCTACACAATAGTCTGCTTCCTGCTTTCGGTGCGGCCCCGTTCCACTTACCATTCACATATGCAATCAAACCGAAGCAGAGTTTGTTTCAATCAAACTGAGACCGACGTTTTTAGGCGGAGCAGAGTCGATTTGTTTGGTTCAAATCAGAGTTCGATTGCCCGTTCACACCTCACCAAACAAACCAGAGTTTCCGGACAAACAAGCGAAAGTTTGATTCATGCGGATTAAGCAGGGCTGGTGTGAATACACGATTTCTCCAGTGCATTTAGTGCAATTCAACCTGATTTTTCTCATAAACTCCAGAAGACACAGGTAAATGGTAAATGGCCTGTATTTGTATAGTGCTTTACTTAATCCCTATCGATCTCAAAGCGCTTTATACTATACATTCAGTCATTCACCCATTCATTCACACAAATACAGGTCTGCAAGCGCAGTTTTGATTCATACAGAGAGACAGTTTGTGCACAAGGAGAACATCTGTGAGCAAGAAGCATAAATCCTGAGTATGAAAACAAAGTTTTGAGGGAGAAATGAGAACATTTGAAGGAAGGGAAGTTTAGAAAGCAAGCTTTACACTTTTGAGGAAGAACAGAATATTTGAGAAAGAGCCGAAGTTTTGAGTGCAAGCACTTCAGGTTTTGAGAATGAAGACACTTAAGCCTGCCATCAAATTGTAAGTGTACGCTCTTGCTTTATGGCATTAAATTCCCAGAAAGCCCTTATTCATCCCTTCATCACTTCACTCCTCCTTCATCCTTTCATCCCCTGCCTTCATCTTTTCATTCCCTCATCCCCCTCCCTCATCACTTAATTCCCTCCCTCATCCTCTTCCTCACCCTAGCTCTCTCATAGTCGTAGCTGACCTCTAATATCTCTTTATTTCAGGTTTGTTGGGGGGTCCTTAGCAGGCTCTGGAAAAGATGCATTGCAGAAGACTGCACCCCCGCCCGGAATCTTCCTCCTAAGACCCCATCTGCACATATTCCTAGACACTTTCCTTCAATAAACTTTTCCATTTGCATCTCTGTAAGTATGGTTCTTTGCTAATGAACGCGTTCATTACACAAAGTAGATGAAATAATGAAGAACTAAGATGACCCTAAAATCCCCCTACATCACCTCACATCAACAGCTAGACGGCTGAAAGCTGGACACTATTGGGTGTTTATTACGGGGTATAACAGTACCCAAACAACACGGTTTGGTATGTGGGGTTTTAAAGTCATGGTTTGGTGCGTTTTTAGCTCACTTTAATCAAGGATAATAAATGCCAATGTGTTCATAACTTTTTTTTTCTTCATACAGACAGATTTAGCCAAAGTAGAAAACAATATGACCACTTGAAAACAGTTATCATTGATAATTAGAAATATTTCAATTATACTTTTTCCCATATTTGAAGAAAAATTTTTTTTTAAATCACTTCATAGTTGTTTTAATATTTCGACCTATGGGCAGCTTTTGTGAAAATCTCTTCTTATCAACAGGGATTCCGCCAACTTGCAATTTATCCAAAATAAGGAGTTTTGGTCTGATGGGAGGGCTGCACAGTGGCGCAGTGGTTAGCACTGTTGCCTTGCAGCAAGAAGGTTGTGGGTTCATATCCCAGCCCAGGGCCTTTCTGCATGGAGTTTGCATGTTCTCCCCGTGCATGCGTGGGTTCCCTCCGGGTACTCCGGCTTCCTCCCACAGTCCAAAAACATGAATGTCAGGTTAACTGATGTCACCAAATTGTCCTTATGAGTGTTATGGTGTGAGTGTGTGCATGGTTGTTTGTCCTGCCCTGTGATGGACTGGCAACCTGTCCAGGGTGTACCCCGCCTCTCGCCCATTGACAGCTGGAGATAGGCACCAGCCCCCCCGTGACCCATTAAGGATTAAGCGGTAAAGAAAATGGATGGGTCTGATGGGATGCTACTGGTAACCATGTGGACGTCAGCTGTTTTTTTCTGAAGTATCAGTAATGTTTCCATTCAACCTTACATTGTTTCAGGTCAGTCATTCCGTTCAGTGGAGAGCGTGTTATGGACATTACTAATATCAAAAGATGCGTTCAATGAAAACCTTATGACAAGGTCCATCTTTCTTTTTCTACTTAAGTGTCAAGAGAAAACATTAAAGGTTGACTGTCGAATATTTTCATAAAAAAGCTATACATTATATATATATATATATGTTTTAGTTATATATATATGTTATTTATATATAAACCTCCATGGGGCTTTTATAGGGGTGTAGAATGCAAATAAAACATCCTTATCCAATCCATAAAAAATTATTATTGAATTAAAATCTAATAAAATGTCAATTTTAACAGACAAACAATGCCGTTATGTTTAAATCTACCAGCCTATGCAGGTTGACAGATATGGTCTCTATGTTCCAACAAAATGATCGGCACAGCTTGGCTTTTACTGGGAAGGATGGTGGAGTCAGCAAGTCAAGCAGCCTCTTCAGAGTTCCGGAGATATTGTTTTCCGTCTCAGGAGAGGAGTGAGCAGGGGAGAACAGAAACTAGAGCCGTTTTAGGGGAACCCTACATTAGCTGCACCCACATAAAACATTTCCACGGCATCAAACACAGAAATGGCGACTTGCCTTCTGGATCGGTAAGCTAACTCACTTGCTATTTTTGCTAACATTAGCTGACAGTTAAATTCTTCTAATATACATCCCTCACTGGACACAGTTCAGGTTGCTCACTGGTCGTATCGGCAGCGAAAAAACAACCCAACAATTAGAATTATGTGTTTATTGTTGTCACTATGACCTAGACAAACTAAATGTTGCTAATGTGTTCATGTTCCATATCCAACCTTTAATCTTCCAAAATGAAAGAGGTTAAGGATAGCTGGGAGTCTTTTCTGTATTGTTTGGGGTCACTTTTTAAAGCTTTTCTGTGGAAAGGAGATCTGCACATATAGTTCCACACATAGGCATTCTGAATGTGTCCATGTGTCCAATGTAAGCCATCTAGTGCGATGTCTTACATTAAGACAAATAACACTTAAATTAAAGTTGGATTTGCCTTTTCACTAGGGTCCACTTTTGAAATTCCATTGTTCCTATTCATAGAACGAGAAAACCTTTAAAAACTGATCCCTGGAAACCTTTATCTTACACTGCATCGATACTGGTGAAAACACCTCAAACTCCTGTCTGACTGCTTTTAGGTAAGCAGTCTCAGGAATTTAATATGCTGATATTTTCCTAAAGTCAAAAATCAGAACATAGCTCTGTGTTAACTTGAGGATGTTTGTATGTTTGCAACGCTCTGATTATATGCACCACATACAGTTAATGTGACAGAAAGGGAGTCAATTAACATCATTCTGTTCTGTGAGGCAGTGGCTGTGGGTAAAGACGAGCGCTCACAGAGGAAGTCTATGATTAGAGGAAGAAAGACATCAATAGACATTGATGGCCGTAAAGAATAGAGTGAGTGCTGGGGTAATGACACTTTGCCTTTAATAGTGTTCATTAAGAATACTAGCCACTTGGTTAACAAGGATGAGAAATGGGTTCTGCCATTTATTGCAATACCATGAACAAGGGGGAGTTCACAAGCAAAGCTGTTATCAAAAATGAGAGATTCAAAAATTAAACAAAAGCCTTGCCCTCCTTGCAGCTTAAAGGGAAAGTTCTGTTTTTTTTCAACCTGGACAATATTTTTAGCAAATATTACTTGCATGTACTCACCCAGACAAGTTTGGAGCTACTTGGAGCCGTTCAGCATGAGTTTATATTAAGTCGCAATAAGCATATAACCATATAATGGGAGTCAATCAGGGCAGGAGTTTGCCGCTTGTAATAAGGGATTATTTGCCCCAAAAATGCATTCATTTAGCCATGTTTTATTATTAATATTTATCAGTATTCCCGTGTGAGTTCCGAACGTCTCAAAGGTGCTAAGGTATTAATATCTGAGGTTTTTACAGGCATTCAGTGCAACCAATTCCAACTTACACTAACCTGGGTTTCAATGACGTCACACCTGCTGCCATTATAGCTGTAGTCTGCGTAGGTTACAGAAATGTAGCCTGTAGAAGCTAAACTTAGTCCAATTGGACTTAATTTATATTGTGTGGCAATGACATTTTTTGTTTGTCAATAATAAACTCATGTTGAATGTGATAGCGCAAAATTAAGAAATGCTTTCAGAAGTGCTAAAAATAGACGCTAAAATAGCAGGCGCAAACATTTATATACTTAGTAAATCACACTGCTCCTCCCGATATTTTGCATCTTCTTACAGAAATGCCCAGATTGTATATTCATCAAGGGCAAAAGCGCTAAATGGATTGAGTGTGTCTTGCTGCGGGATTAACAGGTGCAATGTGCTGATGTGTGTTGATAAATCAGGCCCATAGACTTCATATGTATAGTTTAACATGGGTTTCACATATTTTTCACATGCAATCACATATGGGCTTTACATAGAATTCAACATGGTTTAAAAAGTTTTCACATATTTTTACACGTCAGTTTTATATAGACAATATAAATCACATTAGTTTTATATTTTATCCCATGGTGTTCATATGTTAATATCCATAGGTTTTACAGATTGTTACCATAACAATTTTTCCAAATTCACACAGAAAATGTGTGCAAAACACAGGTGGTCACATGTTTTTATTTTATTTATTTTTTTATACGTTTTCATATGTGACTAGGTGAAATCCTGTGTTTCAGTTTTTTTTTTACCACAAGGGTACATAAACCTGAGCGTACACTTTGTATTCATGCTTATACAAAAATCAAACACAGATGTTTAAATGATACCATATAAGACTTTGCCGGAAATGGTGAGTCAAATTTATGATTTGCTTCGAACACTTTATTCTGCAAATTAGCAAATGATTTAAAGTTAAAAACTACCAGCAACATGGCAAACTATGTTGCAAAGAGTAAAACCTATTGAGTAAAAATAATTGTTTTGGATAAAAAAAAAAAAAAATAAGACTGAGGGACCTTGTTTCAGTATAATAGAGGCGGATTTGTCAGGGATCTTGTTTTAATAGAAATGTCCCAAGAAATTGCACAAAACAAAGAGGTGAAGCCAGTTTTACTCTGGGTTTCAGTTGAGGTGTATTTCCTAACTAAAAGTCATTTAGAAAACAGAGAGAAGCAGAAGAAAAACTCAACCTTTCACATATTCTCACATTCCACGAGATACACCACGTTAGAATGAATTAATTCTCATAGCAATAATAAAGCGATCATGTTCATTGTTAAAAGCTGATTGCAAGTTAAAAGTTGTTTCCATATAACCTTTCATTTTATTTGATTTAAAAAGAACATGAACTAAATTAACCTAAAACAACAAGACAAATGACTTTGCGAGCTGTTACGTACTCACTAAATCCAATTCTAATTTTCTTTAGCCACAATATTAATTTGCACTCAGTTATGGGAGCAAGATATTAACAGCGGAGCTCACTGACAACAGATTGACTCAGTTCATTTTGGGAAATCCAAGATGATGATTATTCCAAGGTGACAACTCAAACATGCTGCTTTCTTGTGTAAGTTATCAGCCTAACCCACCCATCTGACCTGAATAAGTCAGATGTCTGAAGGTACCATGATCATCTGTTTAAAAACATATACACAAGAGAATGTTTGGCTATTATACTTTTCATAAAGCAGAGGGGTTATGTGTCCTACAGTTAATGTGCTTTGGTGGCGTACATACATAGAAACCACAGAAAAAAGCACAAAAAAAGAAACTCTTGAATATGCTGGCTGAAGCTGGTAGGAGAGTGTCTCCACCCACAGAACAGGTTCTGTTATAGGATAAAACAAAAATCAAACTGTTTGGCCTGTTACATGTGGACGAAACAGAAAGAAGCTTACCAGCTTGAGAACATCTCACTAAATCTGAATTATTGAAGTGGCAAAATATGATTGTCTGGATGTTTTGCCGAATGAGGGACGGGTGCACTTCAGAAGAAAGACGGCATCATGAAAACATCATCAAAAGAATATAATGTGGAACAACATCTCAATAAAAATTGTGAAAGCTTGGACACAAAAGTGTCGTCAAATTGGACAGCACCCCTAGGTATTCCACTTAACTAGTTACAAAGAAGGTTAAAGACAACAGAGTATACATTTTTGAGTGGCCATCACAAAACCTCAATCTTAGTCCTGAAAAAAGTTTGTGGGCAGGTGTGTCTGAGCGAGCCAGACTGACTCCTGATTCAGGTTCACCAGGTCTGTCCGGAGGGTTGAACCAACGTTCCAGCAAACTGTTGTAAGAAGCTTCAAGATGAAGATTCAGTTCAATTTAAGTCAACACTGGCAATTAATAACTAATAATCTAAACAAAAATCTTTACAAAAAGATTAATTTTTAATCAATCATATATTAATTTGTTTCAATTATTAAAACTTATTAAACAGTGCATGAAGTTCAGTTCATTATTCCAGCTTTCAAAGTTTTCTGTTTAAGGAAACTGAGTCATTGGCTTGCAGCATTCAGTCCTCCT
This sequence comes from Apricaphanius iberus, assembly GCA_028564705.1. Taxonomy (NCBI): domain Eukaryota; kingdom Metazoa; phylum Chordata; class Actinopteri; order Cyprinodontiformes; family Aphaniidae; genus Apricaphanius; species Apricaphanius iberus. The sequence goes on along the minus strand of JAPXFQ010002251.1, from coordinate 667,325 downwards.
GGACCAAGATGTAGCGACAGACATTCACCTACTTTCTATGTTAAAGATAATTAAAATTAATTATAACAAGTCTCCTTAATCTGTTTTTAGTAAATAGAATGTTTTTTATTATGTTTTATATAATACCTACTCTAAAGACTGAATGTTTTTCTGAATAAAAAACAAACATTGAGGAACAAACAGGTCTTTTTCTTATATATAGTTTATGTAAACATCAAAAGTACACACAGGTGAAAGTCAAAAAATTTAAATATTGTGCAAAAATTAATTTATTTCAGTAATTCAACTTAAAAGGTGAAATTAATATACAATACAGACTCAGATGTAAAGTAAGGTATTGCAAGCCTTTATTTTTTATATAATTTTGATGATTATGGCTTACATCTAATGAAAAGCCTAGATTCAATATCACAGAAAATTAGAATAATGTGAAACGGTTCAAAATTTTAGGCTGAAAGTGTCACACTCTAATCAGCTAATTAAACAGAAACACCTGCAAAGGGTTCCTGAGCCTTTAAATCGTTTTTCAGACTGGTTCAGTAGGAATCACAATCATGAGAAGACTGTTGACCTGACTGTTGTGCAGAAAATCTTCTTTGACACCCTCTATAAGGAGGGAAAGCCTCAAAAGGTCATTGCAAAAGATACTGGATGTTCCCAAAGGGCTTTATCATAGGACATTAATAAAGTTATGTGGAAGAGAAACGTATGAAATAAAAAGGTGCACAAGCAGCAGGGATGATGGCAGCCTGGATAGGATTGACAGAAAAAGGCTATCCAAAAGTGTTGGGGACCTTCACAAGGAGTGGACTGAGGCTGGAGTTAGTGCATCAAGAGCCACCACACACAGGGATCCTGGACATGGGCTTCAAGACACTTGAAGTTCAGTATGAAGTATCCACAGTCTGTGTTTATTTGGGGAGCCATTTCATCTGCTGGTGTTGGTCTAATTGTTTTTCTGTGTCCAGAGTCAACAAAGCCATCTACCAGGACATTTTGGAGCACTTCATGCTTCCTTCCACAGATGAGCTTTATAGTGATGCTGACTTCATTTTCCAGCAGGACTTGGCACCTGTCCACACTGCCAAAAGTGCCAAAAGCTGGTTCGATGACCATGGGATTACTGGGCTTGATTGGCCAGAAAACTGAACTGCCCTGAACCCCATAAAGAATCAATGGGGCATTGTCAATAGAAAGATGACAAACATGAGATGGAAAAATGCCGAATAGCTGAAGAATCGTGGTCTTCTATGATACCTCAGCAGTGCCACAGGCTGATATCATCCATGCCACGCCGCATTGAGGCAGGAAGTGATGCAAAAGGGCCCAAACAAAGCACTGAGCACATCTGCAGTAGGCTACATGATTATACTTTTTCAGATGTCCAACATTTGAAAACATTGTTTTATTGATTTTATGTCATAATCAAATTATCTGATATTTTAAATTGGGTTTTTTTCATAAGATATAAGCCATAATCATGAAATTATAACAATACAAGCTTGCAATATCCCACTCTTTATGTAATGAGTTTATATCAAATATTAGTTTCACCTTTTAAGCGAATTACAGAAATAAATGCCTTTTCACAATATTCACATTTTTCAAGTTTCAATTGCAACTGAATACCTAGTGGACCTGTTTGTCTTTCAAGTCTTTGAGGAAATATGTATTTCTGAAGTTGCTCTAAATGAATTGAGCTTAAATAAAAGGGTCATGGATGTTGTGAATCAGGTAATACAGAGGGATGTTTTGATAGAAGAGGATGTTATGAACAGTCTAAAACGGAGACAAAAGACGGGCTCTGGTGAGCCTGGCAAGGAGAAGGAGAAAACACTCAGGCATTTTGTTCTGGTCTTAAACAACTTAATGTGACTTTCTAATGTACATATTTTTATATATTTTTCACTTTCAAAACAGCTGTCTTCTCTTTATTTTTATTATAACTTGACTTTGCATCCGTGTATTTTGATCAGTGTAGTGCCACACAGCTTAGGTGTTGATACCACAACTGTTAGATGTGTACGGTAGAGTTGCAAGAAGGAACTTCTTGTTGAAAGAAGACCATAAGAACTCCTGGTTTTGGAAGGATCTTTGAGGGAGACCCAGCAAGCATGAGGTGATAAGTGAGATAAATACAATTGGAAATAAAATGTTTTGCTCTAGATGCAAAACCTGCACCTCAACTTGATTTCACCACCCTGTTCCAAGATATGCCAGTGGCAGCATCATGCTAGGGAAGTGCTTTTTTTAATCATGGACATTGACGGTGAGTGTGTTTACATGCAGCAAGAGAAAGACAAATTATTGCCTTAGTCCAAGTGAAATTTGAGTTTTAAAATGCATCTATATACCTTAACCTGATTTAACTTCAACCAAACTGGAGTTTGAGTAATCGGACAAAGGGCGCGTTCACACAGGCCAAAACATATAAGCACAAAACAGCAAGATTAGATGTAAAGTCTATGGTACAGCTGTCAGAGTCTCTATGTGCTTTGGCCATGGCCATTTTGTAAATGTTGCCATTTTCCATGCTTCAAAGCGACAAATGCCAGCAACGCAGAACATGAGTTATCTGAAGTTTTGGCACCATCATCGTGAGCACCAACCAATCAGAGCGTCTCACTGTAGTGACGTTGATGTCTGCCACTGGACATTGTCTAGCTTTAGCAAAAAACTCCTCTTGATATGAGCCACCATTGTTTGAAACATCTGGCAACCGACGAAGCCCCACCCAAGTGGCGGGGCTTTAAAAGCTTTAGCCTTAAAAATGTATAGGCTTCGACCGAGTCTCTTTGTGAGCTTTTTCTGACACAGACAAAGCGTGCAGTGTGAACACATCATAACGTACCAGAATAAAATTTCATATTTTTCTGTAAATCACAGTCAGGATAAGCAAAACTTTTGGCAGCCTCAGCACGCCCACTTCGGGAAGTAACGAGAGCGCAGAAGCGGGAACAATAAAAACAGAACTAGCAGATAGCGACAAGAGTAACACAGTCAAACTGTGCCAGTGTTGTCCATTTTTTTTGCTCATTGCGTATTAGTCTGATTACTGCCAAAAGTTCGATTTAGATGTGCATGTAAATGTTCTCTGTGCGGAGTTGAGAGGATGGGTGGAGTTGAATACAGGGTAATAGAACAGTTAAATAATTAGCTACAAATGGGAGGGGGGTAAAAGCTAGAATGGCCAAGTCAAAGTCTAGATATATAATGATGTAGATGTTCACAAGGGCTCTCCATCCAATTTGACTAAGTTCGACCTTAGCAAAAAAACAATGGGTGAGTATCTCGGTGTCTCAGTGTGCAGATCTTTAAGGAAACAAACCCCAAGTGACTTCCAGCCCTGACTGCACATAAAGGTGGTTCAACAATTAAATGAGTAAGTACAAGAACAGAATAATCCAGTAGAGTATTGTAGCATTTTGTTTGAATGATGGCCGTGAGACGGAATGCAAATGAATGCTGTTTAAACTAATGAATAAAAATATGTACTGGTCACAATCTGACCATGAGCTCATCACAGTAGTGAGGGATCACATGTCATATTAGCATCAAGCTGGCAGATTTTTCTACTCATGGATTACTCCAATGCTCTATTTTAAAACCATAAAATGTACAATATACAACTCCCTAACATCCTAATGTATATCCGTACATATTAGAGCAAATCTCTGATTATTTTATAGGCAATGGTGTCAGGAAGTCACCAGCCCAAACTCAGTCCAGCCGGGTCTAATGAGCTCCCTGACAATATCTCTACTCTCCTCAGTATAAAAGATCCTTCCACTCACCTTCACTTCGCTCAGTCATCGGTTATCCCTTGTTCAGAGCTCCTGATCCGTTCCTACGTATCAGCCAGTCAACCAGACAAGTCCGGACTTCAGCTGCCCGCTCATCAGCTTGCTCCACGACCCACCTACGATTCCCAGCCGCAGCCTGTCGCCTGAGCCATCCAGCTGCCTTGAACCCGGGGTGACTCCCATCCGTGCCTGGAGCTCCAAATTTCACCCGATCGCCGCTCCCTGTCCACTGGCGATCCTGACAAATGGAAAGTAATGTAAAACAGTTTGCTACTGTGCTAATTTAACTGAACCCTCCAGGTGACCGTTTCTCACAGAATGAGCCCACTGCACTTCTCACACCCCACCACCCAAAGAGGCCGTTGTGTCCTCCAAATTACAAACACAGATGAAAATTAAGTTGCTTTGTAATCTACACTGGCGTTGTTACAGACGTGGATAAAATTGTTGGTACCCTTCATTAAATAAAAGAAAAACTCATAATGGTCACAGAAATAACTTTAATCTGACAAAAGTAATAATAAATAAAAATTATATAAATGTTGACCAATGAAAGTCAGACATTGCTTTTCATCCATGCTTCAACAGAATTATTTAAAAAATAAATGCATGAAACAGGCCTGGACAAAAATGATGGTACCCCTAGAAAAGAATGAAAATAATGTGACCAAAGGGACATGTTAATCCAAGGTATGTCCACTAATCAGCATCCTAGGTGTCTACAATCCTGTAATCACTCAGTGGGCCTATATATAGGACTCCAGGTAGTCACTGTGTTGTTTGGTGACGTGGTGTGTACCACACTCAATATAAACCAGAGGAAGCAAAGGAAAGAGTTGTCTCAGGAGATGAGAAAGAAAATCATAGACAAGCATGTTAACTGTAAAGGCTATAAGACCATCTCCAAGCAGCTAGATGTTTCTGTGACTACAGCTGCACATGTCATTCAGTAATGTACGATCCATGGGACTGTAGCCAACCTCCCTGGACGTGGCTGCAGGAGGAAAATTGATGACAGATCAAAGAGACGGATAATCCAAATGGTAACAAAAGAGCCTAGAAAGACTTCAAAATAGATCCAAGCTGAACTTTATGCTCAAGGAACATCAGTGTCAGATCGGAACATCCTTCGCTGTTTGAGCCAGAGGACAAATCATAAAAAAAAACAGACTGGAGTATGCCAAACTACATGCTGACGAGCCACAAAGCTTCTGGGAGAATGTCCTGTGGACAGATGAGACAAAAATTTTACTTTTTGCCAAGGCACATCAGCTCTATGTTCACAGACGGAAAAATGAAGCATATCTAGAAAAGAACACGGTCCCTACTGTGAAACATGGGGGATGATTTGCTGCATCTGACACAGGGTGTCTTGAATCTGTGCAGGGTACAATGAAATCTCAAGACTATCAGGGGATTCTAGAGAGAAATGTGCTGGCCAGTGTCAGAAAGCATGGTCTCAGTCGCAGGTCACGGGTCTTACAACAGGAAAATGACCCAAAACACACAGCTAAAAACACCCAAGAAGGGCTAAGAGGAAAACACTGGCCTTCTATGAGCCCTGATCTCAATCCTATTGAGCATCTTTGGAAGGAGCTGAACCGTGCTGTCTGGAAAAGGCGCTCTTCAAACCGGAAACAACTAGAACAGTTTGCTCATGAGGAGTGGGCCAAAATACCTGCTGAGACGTGCAGAAGTCTCATTGACAGTTACAGGAATCATTTGATTGCAGTGATTGCCTCAAAAGGTTGTGCAACCGAATATTAAGTTGTGGGTACCATCATTTTTGTCCAGGCCTGTTTCATGCATTTATTTTTTAAATAATTCCGTTGAAGCATGGATGAAAAGCAATGTCTGACTTTCATTGGTCAACATTTATATTATTTTTATTTATTATTACTTTTGTCAGATTAAAGTTATTTCTGTGACCATTATGAGTTTTTCTTTGATTTAATGAAGGGTACAAACAGTTTTGTCCACGTCTGTATCTGTTCAGGGACCTGAATGGGCTGCCCAAGCCCCAGGCCCACCCACTTGCCTATGTGAATAGGTATTCCATACTTTTTAGATTTTTGCAAAAGATAAAAAAAAAAAAAAAAAGCGTGTTATATTTCCTTTCCCTACACAGATAAGCATGACTTACTGTATTACTGTTTTGGTCTATTTCCTTAAAAAAATCTATACAATATTGAAAAATGTGTGGCTGTGATGTGAAGAAATGTGAAGCTGTTGGAATATATTCGCAAGGCTCTCTATATAAGCATGGACCCCCTGAAACCCTGAGCTGAAAATATTTCTGACAAAACAGCAAAACAGGAACAAGAACACGGGCTGTACAGCGACCCAGTTGAAAGCAATATGGTCTCTAGAATGTTCCTGTGATTTCTGTTTTGCCATCACAGTTCCAGAAACATGATGTCCCTTTTTGTTGTGGTTTTGGTTTTATGTTGCTGTGTGTTGTTTCCAGGAAACAACATTCTTCTTAATAAACTCACCAAGGGATGAAATGGAAAGGAAAAGAAAGGTAAAAAAGTATATATATATATATATATAAACTCCACTGGCTCTTTCAGGCTTGAAAATCTATGAGAAGAATGACAGAGACAATATTTGCAGAGGTACACAATAATGCTGTTTCACAGACACAACATAAACAGCACAGTGTCAATATAGGAAAAACTCACCGACGCCCCCCACCCCCCCAAAAAAAAACAAAAAACAAAAAACAAAAGAACATTTGGCAGCAGAATAATTATAAAAATAATCTTCTGGTGCTGTTTATCCAGTTAATCTATTCTTCACTGCTGTCAAAGAGCAAGTTGTAAGTCCAGAGCCAAAGTCTTTAGTCATTTAACTAAATGCGTCTTTTTCTTCACCTGCCTAATTATAAATAAAGAATTTTCTTTTCTTCGATTTTTTCCCACCGATTAAAAAAAAAAAAAAAATGAAACAGCCAGTAAACTGAAGGCAGAAAGAGTTACAATCCACCATAAAAAAATGAATACCTGAAAATATTAAAAATTATCTTTATGATTAAAAAAGCAACAGTAAAAAAACAATATTTACAGTAATACATTTGTAACATCAGATCAGAAAATTAACAAATAGAATTATTTATACAACTGTCTGTTTTATAGAGCTTAACTTCCCTGAGTCTGTGCTAGCAAAAGACACTTTAACCATAAGAATCTCATAACTAAAAAGAGGTTCAGATAACTTCAACATTCCATGTTCAAATAACATTTGGCACTTAGGAAACTTGTTTGGAAGATGGCCTCAAACAAACAGAGTATAACATACTGATATGTAGTCTTCTGCCATAAGCAATGACTTAATGTAAACTAAAATAGTGATGCTTTTTACTGTGTGATTTAAAATAAGATTTAAACTGTAGAAAGCATAGATACATTGTGAGTAATCGATGAGCTAACTAAAGCACAGGCAGAGTCAGTTACTGGATACCCGATATATGCAGCCACTTTTTACAAGTGTCTCTGTCTGCCTCCTGCTGTCTCTAATCCCCAACCTCTTTCTGCTGCTTTTATTACTGCTGGCTGGAATAAATTCACACTCAATAAACATTTTTCTCATTAAAGAACAATTGCTGCTTTTTCTTTTCCGCTGCTTTTTCTTTTTCACATTTTCCTTTATATAGTCAACTCAAGCACATTTTATTAAATGTCATGTTCTTTCTCTCGCTTTATATCCACGTCAGGATTCAATGAAATATTTCAATCTTAAACGACAATAGATGTGTGCAGGCATGGAATTTCAGTGGATTAAACAGTATTTTGCTAAACAAATATGAGAAGCTATGATTGGACATGCTAAAGTAATTGGCTAGGAGTGAATGCTTAATCAGACAAGTCTGGAGATTCAGGCAGAATAATACACTTAGCTGACATTTGAGCTATTACTGAAGCATGCATTCTGATTAGTATTTAAGCCAGCAGTTGTCAGACAGTCAATCTGTGGTGCCCACCTCACTTCACTGGACATGACAGCCTTCAACTGTGTTTGGTCAACTGGCTGTATCAGTCTTTGACAGAAAGTCCAGACTGTTAGTCACCTCTGCTTTGGCTGAGTCACAGCTAACGTCACTGACAGTTGCAGAAAAGAGAAAACTAATCAGCCGAAGCCTGGGTGAACCGAGGTCGACAAGGCAAGAAAAGGGGAGGAAAAATCAGTGTATGCAAGACTGTCGCTGTGGTCAACAGGCAAGAAGCTTTGGACAGGTTGCCAATCCATCACCAGCTCTTTGGACCTTCTACGAAAATCAACTTTGTATCCCTAATAAAAACTGAAAACAAGAAATGTTGATATTCGAAGAAAACGTAAACTTTCTTTCACTGATGCAGGCGTCCTTTCTTTCACTGATGCAGGCGTCTTTTCTTTCACTGATGCAGGCGTCTACTTTAAATATAGGGTACTGTACATCAGATTGTGATATAAAGAATTTAAAACTTAAAAAAATAAAAAAATTCCTTGATCCTGTTAACTCTTCTATTGAAAAACAAAACAAGCTTAAAAAAACTGAATCAATTTTGGGAGGTCCAAATAATGATGTCACGTCTTTCTAAGCTTTTTGTAGGTAAATTCAAGACATTTAAGTGAAGTGGATGGAAAGCTGTGGATGCAATCGAAGGTCTTATATCCACAGCTGTGCATCCCCCATAGAGGAGCAATACATCCTTGAATGTTATTGGGGGGGGGGGGGGGGGGGGTGGGGGGTGGCGGCGGGTGGTTCAAGCAATTTATCAGGAGGAGAAGCTTAGACCTTCAGTCATAAAAAAAGAAAAACACAACATTGAAGACATAAAGAGTATTAAAACATAGTACTGTTGTGACATTCGAGCTGTCAAGCAAAGGAAATTCTAAACAAATGAGTCTTTAGCCTTGATTTAAAGGTACTCAGTGTTTTAGCAGCTTTTGTTCCAGATCAGAGGAGCACAGAGACTGAAAGCTGCTTTTCCATGTTTTGTTTTAATTCTAGGGATGCTGACTAGACTGGAATTAGGTCTTGTTTCCAATGAACGAAACGGTGCTGCTCGCAGCAGTCCACCTTTTTGTCTGTTTCCATTGTAAAAGTTGTTCATACAGCAGGCCAGTACTGGTCCATTAATGGCCCCCCCTTCAGTTGTAGGACTGTAGGACAATGGGTTCGATATGGTTAGGGCTGAGCTACTTGTGTCACAAAACAATTTTTTTGATTGGGGGGAAACATCACTGCTTGCGATGAGCACGAGACATAAAGACCAGTACCATTTGCTTTGCACTTAGTACTGGTGAATTCCTCAAGGGGACAGAGTGCAGAACTCAGACTGCATAGAATGTCAGATTTGTAGTTTAGAAACTAAACAAACATGTTGATCATAGGAGATCATCACCTGGTTAATATTCAGTTAGCAACAGAAAAATGACAGCAGTAGAATCGTAGATGGTATGTAAGACCGTATTTACTACTATTGTTGCATTTTTTAATGTTTTTTGACCCCATGTATCTTCAGCTAGTCAAATAGCACTCTACATACCCCCTACCAATTACTCGTAACAGCACAGGCAAACGATTGCTGTTTAATTCACCTTATAAACTATAGAAGTGGCTCCTCTTTTTGGAATAACTTCCTTTCGATTCAATATTGTGTGCTTCGCTCTGCCAGCTCCTGCCAACAGCCATACTTAATTAACATGTGTGAAATCAGTCCCCACTTTGACACTTCCCCACATCAAATCTTCTGGAAATTGTCTGGGCTATTGACCGGTATAGCAGTGTATGAAAAATTCACAACATAACGAAAATAAACTCAGATTTTTGGGATGACCCGTTATTCTGCAGAGGCCTATCAACGGTCAACAGAATCAGGTGCAAGAAACAGTTAAACACATTGATTATGTCCAATAACATTTATTTTGAAATTTTCTGCTTACAAAAACAATCCCAATCTTTTACTAACTCTTTATTGAAACATTTACTGTTTGAAGACACTGGATGAATGTCCTATCATTTAAAATTGCATTGAAATATCTTGGAGATTGGTAACTTTCAAATCTTCAGGGACTTCAAGTTTCTAATTCATAATTGGTATTTGTGGCTTACACTGTGAGGTTATTTGAAGTCTTTAGAAAACACTCTGTTCTACTGAATGTTAATAAGAAAGAGAAGGCGACCAACAGTCCTAAAGGGATTGCGCAGCCACACCAGAAAACTCTTCAGGAAATTTAATTGCAGCAACTATAAACTTGTTCCTTTGAGTATTATGTAATAAAGACTCTGCTTTAACATGAAATTAAAAGCACATTTTTTGTGCTCCCGGCTGGTCAAGTCTTAATGGAAAAAAAATATATATATATTATTATTAAAACCCTAAGTCTTGTTGTTTTCAGTGCCTCACTTCATTGTTTGATGATAAAATGTCACTTGTCCCAACTCTCCATCATACTCCCTATGCATTCATTCACCAATACTGTCAATTTCACAGTCCAAAAAAATCTTATCCCTCGCTGCAGCATGCAGAAAGCTTCCTTTGTTCTCTGTAAAATAACCAAAGCAAAGCAGCCAAGTGTGAAGTGCTGTTTGATGACAAACACTGGGAAATATAATGAAATATGGTATCATGACAAATTAGAGGATGAAGCAATTTGCTCCAGCTTTTAGATCCTATCTGACAAATAGGCTTAAGAATAAGATGTAAAAAGAACAAAGGGACATGGAAATCAAAAATGACGTGTTGAGAGTAGCAACAGAGAAGAATGGTAGAGCAGGACAGCAGCACATGGGAAGGGTTTGAGGAGGGAGGAAAGTACAGGGACAAACACATCTAGGCTATTGATTTATTGGAGGGTATAGTCTTAGAGACGGAGCAAGATTGATCAAATGGAAGGTTATCCTTACTCACAAAGGCAAGCTGTTTGCCAATACCTATCACAGGAAACTAAACTGGTTCAAGGGATCCTTGATATTCACCAATACTGCAGACCCTGTTAGTGGCCAGTTTAGGAGATCATTTGGGAGCAGGGAGATTATTTAAAAAAAACAATGATGATAAAGTTTTCAAAAGAGGCTATCTAATCTAACTATTGCAAATGCAAATTTAGGGATTTAGCTTGCAAAGTAGCAAAGGTCAGCATAATGCGCTATAACTCTGAAAACATATGGCACCAAACTGCCTCCAATGGAATCCATGACGTGTGTGCCATAAGCATTAATAGGCATTAGTTATGGCTGTGTAGTGGTTTGAAAAATAAAAAATGCAATAGTCAAGTAGTTATTGTTATTTTTCTGTTATCTTACATGCAAATATATTGTATCTTTTGTAAAGATGAAATCTGTTCTATTTAATTTGCCCCGGGATTCAGAATTTGGATCTAAAGATTATGTCACATCCAATTTTAGCATGTTCCAACTTTGACAGATGTTTCAGTTGATATTTCTGTCTTCACACATAGTTAGACTCGTAAATTTAAAAGGGTTTAAGACGATTCTGGAAAAGTATGCATTTTCTGGAATTCCCTACTACATTATTGTATGATTTGAGAAGTTCTATGTATATTTGATGGTTTATTGTGATTTTATTTTTCTTCCATTTTCTCTCTGCTTCCATGCAATTTCTCTTTAGTTTTCTGAGGTTTATTTTTTTTTTCTATGGTGATGCAACACCAGGATGTAACCTTTTAACTTGTAGTGGAGCCAGCACGTCAAGAGCGGATGGAAGCCTACTGTTAAAATTCTTCACAATAAAATCACAGGTAAAGGTATAGTAGGAAACTTTAGAAAAAATTAAAGAAAACCCTCAGCCATTTCAGGGGTAAGATGACACTTCCTGATGGTTCTCACAGAGGCCTTCCATTGAATTACACTGGTGATATTAAAAAACACACAGTAGTGGTCAGAGACAGCCAAGTCAACAACAGAGGAAAAACAGGGCAATAAGACATAAATGTCATAACTGTTTTGGTCCTACAGTGTGTGGTGTGCAGTTATACGACACAAGACACCAAACACGAACAGCTTTTATTCATGAACCTTACAGTCAGACAAGAAATCTGCACAAAACATTATGAAATTAAACATGACTTTAGAGGAAATAAACATGGCAGATGAGGAGGAAGGTAGGGTAGAGGCTTCCAGAGCGTATTGCGGCCAGTCACCTTGCTTTCTGAGTGGCTACATGTCACATTCACTAGGCTGCATGCTTGTTTGTGCTTGGAACACATATGCCGTTAAATTTCTGTATGTTTGGGGTTGTTGGCTTGCCGCAGAATAAATCTGGGCCCAATCATACGCCTCCTGATGGTATTGCATTATGGATACATATCTGCCTGTATTTCTTAGCATCAAGAACACTATTAATCCACGTGGTGTCGCATGGCTTAGTGGTTAGGACGTGTGCCCGATGTTCAGAGGCCTTAGGCCTCAATGTGGCTTTCCAGTTCAACTCCCGGCTGTGGACATTTGCCAAATGTCTCTCTTACACTTCTCTCCGCCTTTCTCAACTATCCACTGTGTTAATAACGACCACTTTGGCCACAAAAACCTTTAAAAAAAGAACACCATTAATCCTGACCAAATCTCAAGGAACCTTCACCATCATTCACTGTTTACCACAGACACTCATTACTGTACCACTCTCCAGCCTGTTGATGAACAAACTGCGTTCTGCTACAATCAAATATTTCTATTTTTGACTCATCAGTCCAGAGCACCTGCTGCCCTTTTTCCGCAACCCAGTTCCTATGTATTAGTGCATACTTTAGTTGCTTGGCATTGTTTCCACATTGACAGTATGGCTTTTTGGTTGCAAGTCTCCCATGAAGACCAATTCTGGCCAGACTTATCCGGACAGTAGATGGGTGTCCGTGGGTCACACTGGTTTCTGCCAGGTCTGAGCTGATGGCACTGCTGGACATCTTCCACATTTTAAAGGTTAATAGGTTTGATGTCCTGTCCTGTTTCCTTGGCCGACCACTGCATCTATGATTCTCAAAGTTGCCCGTTTCTTTGTGTTTCTTCAAAACAGCTTACACAACACATGTTGAAACCCATGGGAGAGACCTTACTGATGCAGTAGAACTACTTTGTGTCTTGTACCGGGGCTCAAACTTACCATGACAAGAAACAATCTTCCACAACCTCACCTCAGTAGTAGAGTTTGGCTGTTCCTCAACCAGTGTGAAGATACTTACACAGTTGTTTCTGTTTCAGTTAATTACTGTGTTTCAATTTAGGTGTGACATTGAGGATCATTAGCACCTGCTTGGTATAATTGGTTGATCATATACCTGACTATAATCGTACAAATTGCCTGACTGTGTGCAAGTGGGCCTCTAAGAAATGATGCTGGTTTGAAGTACAAATGTTGATATGATATAGATTTTTCTTTGTTTTCTTTGTTCATAAATTATATTTCTGAGAGCAGTCTGTGTTTACAGCATTTTTTTACACCTGCCTAAAACATTTTTCACAGTACTTTATACAAATTTAAAAAGCTTTTTCTAAATGGGTATAACATCTCCCTTGCACTTCACTATCACACTACTTTTTGCTGTCTGAAGTTTTTGGTTATAATGAGACAGACTTTGAAAGGTTTCTGGCTGCTTTTGCGAAACATTGTAACACATCCTGGTATTGATCTGTGGTTTTATTTATCTAAATAGGGGAAGTATTGAGGAACATGTACGTTTCAGGTTTGTCCTTACATGTACATCATCTATATTGGAAGATGGATGCTGTATACAAGCACTATTATCAAATTTAACTTGACTCTCTATTCATATTCAAGGGGTAAATCTTTTCTGGCCTTAACAGTTCATTTAGTCTTATTTGTGTCTACCTGTGAGTTCAGTATCCAAGTCCCATTAAAACAAATTGTGTGATTCTTAAGCAGCCACTAACAAGGCACTAATGTGATTGAGATGCAATCTGGTGCTGGGCACGTATCCCAGGTTGTGTGATCCATTGCATAAAACAACTGATAGAAAAGCTAAAAAAAACATAAAACCGCGGTATGTATGCTCAATGTTTTCTGTTTTGGTTGGAACTGATTATGTAATAAACAGCTTTAAGTGTGTGTGGAAATTCCTCAAATTAAACGTGAAGCCTCTGTGGTCATAAATGCCGGCTCTGCTGGTTAGTGTAGCTGCATTAAAGCCACAGACCAGATTATGTTGCGGAGAGAGTTTTTTTTAATCCAGCGTTGAATTATATTGGATAAGAAAATTTGCCAGTCAGTGTGAATTTTCATAGGGGTCTAAGGGAGCAAGGAGGGACTTAAGACAAATAACAAATGTTGTGGAGACATGGTGAACTGATATCCCTGTAATTAATAATAAAAGACAAAGCCAGGGGAAACAAATGCAACACAAGTTTTATTTAGAAATATACCTCAGGCACCTGGAATAGTGCTAACAATTCATAACAAAAGGACGCCTCGGAACTAGAGGCGGGGCCCCTTATACGGGGCCTCGCCTGTGGTGCCAGTACCCACTGTTTAAACGCATCTAGACACTGAGGGCCCGGGGGAGGGAGATGGGGGTACCTGAAAGTATCCCCATGTCCCACCCCTCTGTTTTAAGTGCACATTAGAACAACACCACAATTGAGCAGGGGGAGAGAGGCCGGGGGTCTTTCCACACCCCTGTTCGTTGGACTATCAGGGGTTGGAGCCCGGGGAGATTATCAGGTCGTCTGGTCGGGGACCTAGGCTAGTGGGCTACTCTTGCTGTGGTGGGGGCCTTGGTGGTCTGCTTGTGTGGGGGTACACCCTGGACAGGTCGCCAGTCACAGGGCCACATAGAGACAAACAACCATGCACGCACACATCCACGGACAATTTAGAGTGATCAATTAACAGCTGTCTGTGGACTGTGGGAGGGAGCCGGAGTACCCAGAGGGAACCCACGCATGCTTGGGGAGAACATCCAAACTCCATGCAGAAAGGACTTGGGGCTGGATACGAACCCACAACCTTCTTACTGCAAGGCAACAGTGCTAACCACTGTGCAGCCTCTTTTTTTTTTTACATTATTAATACTAATTATGTTTATTGTTAAATGTATAAATTATTTTTTAATTTCACTATTTTGGTGTGGTTAACTTCATGGAAGTACATTTTTTTTTAATAAGAAAAAAATGAAGCCGCTATCTTTAATGGGGTTGGTGAAATAATTCATTGTGTTTAGTCAACAAAATTATGTTAAACTAATTATTTTATGCTTTTTAATATTTTTTTTAGTGATTTAATTGTAAAAAATCTCGATATTGCCTACTGACCTATTGTATTGGCATGATCAGCTTTTCAATGGGTTCACATTATTTTTAGATTTTAGACCCATCAAAGGCCGGGTCATAATTGTTTAACTGCATCGTGAAAAAATATTTTCCAAATTTCATTTCTATATTCTTAATCTTAATCAAAGCCATTGGGGAGCTCAAAAGCTTTGACTCTGAAACAATCTGCAGTGTCATGTAAAGTGCTGAAAGTGAAGTTGAAATTCTGTGTTGTCCCTGAAAACACTCAACACGCTCCCTGGCGTGTGGGTGTGTGTGGGGGGGGGGCGGGTTGTTGGCGGTGGGTACTGGTCCGGGGTGGCGACGGCGTGTATCGTCCGTCGATCGGCTGCAGGCGCCTCCTGCCCAGCGGCGGCGGCGGCAGGGGACCCCTCTCGGCGGGTCCCTGGTTGGGGCCCCGATGGGGGGCGGGGTGCCCCTAGTCCCCGTGGCCTTCGGGTGCCGATCCGGGCCCGCCCTGGCGTAGCCGGTTTCCGGCGGAGCCCGTGGGCTCGTCACTGCGATCTCTCGGGCCCCAGCATTGCGGCTGCTTGGTGTTCCCCTGGGGCTTCCAACTGTTCCTCTCTTGGTGGGTGATCGACCCTGCGCTGATCCGCCTGTGGCCTCTGTACTCTGTGGGACCCTGGATGCATACATCTCTTGCCTCCTCCATGTCTGTGTCGATTCCTGTAGGACGGATTGACGGTTCCTTACACCAGCTATCAATCACTTGCATGGGGAAACCTTATTCAGACCTGCATGCTCGCACACACATGGGTGTGGGGACATTGGTGAGGACGGACATATCTTAAGCTGAGGTTATCATCATTAGTTAGTTGTTCACAGGAACTTACCAGAAACATTTGTATTATGTTCATTAATCAATGCTTGTGTGTAGTGAATGTGTAATTCTTAGTTTATTCTACTAGATCCGAACTATTGGTTTGGTTCTGTACAGTTTGTTGTTTTGTTTTGTATTACTGTTTCTCTGCCGTCCGGCAGAGGTGGAGGACTGGGATGTTTTCTTGTGTTCTTTGTTTGCCTCCCTGTCTTGTGTCGTCGGTTCGCGCCTCTGCTGGTCCGGTTTCTTTTCTTCACCTTCTTCCTTTCTCCCTTCTTGTCTCGGTTTAGTGTCCATGACGTCAGGAAATTGAACCCACAGTAATCACTAATAAAGATTTTTCATACATATACATCAAGTGGCGTACTACAGCGAAGCTGTAATACTCTGCTTGGGAAAGTAAAACTGTTGGGCTTGTACTTGGTACTCGGACACCAATTCTGAGTAGCATACTGCTGGACAGGGCACGTAAAAAAAAAAAAACACTCAACAATAAAGTGTTAATTTTATATATATCTTGAGACAGATATGAAAGAATATTAGAGTGATAGGTTTTTTTCATATCGCCCAGCCCTAATAACACCCCCGTTAAACGTAAAAACTGATTTCTGATCAGTGATCTCTATATTAGACACAGCTTTGTCTGCCTAGTAACAACAGAACAGATCTTATAGGGTGAAAACTATCTAATTTCAAATAAAGTTTACATTTTTTAATTGAATACATTGAACGATAATATTTAAGATATAAATTCAAAATTTTATTTTCAACCATTTTCACTGTTAAATCAGTACAAAAAATGTCTTTAAGATTTATTTGTCATAAATGGTTTTGCTGTGCTATGCTGCCCCACATCCTAATGTTGGTTTCCAAAATAAAACTGCAATATGGCAATATGTTTTTAATGCATCCGAACTTGCTCTGGCCTTCATGTAGCGTTGCATCTCCTCCAGTTGCCACCGAAGATAAATTACCGGCACCGAACAGGCGCATATTAACACAGTTTGAAAGGCACAAGGGATATAAAATGAGCTATTTCTTAAAGAAAAAAGTTCCTCCGCCGGAAAATGTGCCCTCTGTGGATCACTAATAATAATCTCAGATCTGATCCTAGAAGGTCACTCTGTGTAAATGTAATTTTCCAGTGTTCGAACACAACAACCAAATTTTACTCACCTTCATCTTTTCATTTTTCTTTCTTTTTTTACTTCAGAATGGACGCACAGCTTAAAGGCAAACTTTTTTTATGATGTTGATTATCCTTGCAGGACGTAAGCAACGACACACACCTAGAATATAAAGTAATTGAATTGCTTACATAAAATTATAAGAAAAAAAGTCAGCATCAATAATTGTGACAATTTTAGCCCAATACAGTAAACTTAAAGTTACAGAGAGATGCGCCCCGACTCTTCTCTTCTGTTTTAGTTATCTTTGTTATGTATTTTTTAGAGCTACTTCCTGTTTGTGCTGCAGGTGATTAAATTCCATATCCTCTGCAGCCTGAACCCTCTGTGTAAGAGAAGAACCAGGTGCTTCGAGGATAGAGTGATTTGTCATCTAATGTGTTTCCCTTTCTGTGTAGGCTGCTATAACATAAGAAAAAGTCCCCTAGTTTCCACTGCAGGCGCTTGTGTCACGCTAATCACGCCTGACAGCTGTTCAAACTTCATCGCATCTGCTTATTTGGAGGAAGAAGTCTGCTGCTATCATTAGAGCATTCTCAACTGTGCCATATTGGGGCCCTCTTTTTTTGCATCTGTTCTCAGTAGTAAAGTGTAACTGATGGTATTATCTAAAGCTGTGATTCAATAATCTGGCTAATCCCATGGGACTTCTCAGAACTGGATGTTGTAGGACTGAACACTCGCTGTGCTCTTGGAAAAGTAAGGAGCCTTAGAGTTGACAGTTTAAACTATTTTTGGGATTAAGAACATATCCCTTGGAAAATTAACGAACATCCACTGCAGAGAGCAGAAAAAAAAGAGAATGATGCTGACACAGATGATGAGCAGAATATCCAAGCTGTACATTACAGACCGAGGCAGACGGGAAAACAATATCAGATTTGTATTATTCCCCCCCCCCCCCCCCATTAAATACAAACAGCCATCCAGCAGTGTGGCGCCGATTAAAATGCATGCTTGTTACGGGGATGCACCGAATTGGATGGCTCCATTGTATGTGAAGAGGGGCTATGTTTAGACTGGAGGAAAAACTAAGGTCATAAGAAGCTTTGGGGGTGAAAAAAGGAGAGAAAAAAAAAACACCACCTCCTACCCTCCATCCCTTATTGCTTCACACTTTCCTGCAAACCCTGCCATTTCAGAGATTTATAAATAGTGTTAAGCCTGTTCTTGGCTCTCTTGTCGTTATGGGCCGCTCAGTTTGAGTGGCGGTTGTCACAGACAATTTCTATCATACTTTTATAGAAAACGGCTGCTCACTGAGGAGAAGAAAATTCCCTTTGAGGAGGCAAAGTCTCAGTCGGAAGTAAATTGGGAACAACAAACGCTGATCTTTTTTGGCAAGTAATTGTAAAAGCCATGAATATTCTAATTTTGCCACAGGTCTTCAAAGCATTTGAGTAACTTTTACTTCAAGGAAATAATTTCAGTTTTGAGATGAGGGAGCCTTTGCCTCCCTCTTCCTTATTTAAGGAAAGAAAAATCCAATATAGACATCGTTAACACCAAAAACTATCAATCATTTTATTTCATTATTTTCTAACTGTGCTACATGATAACAACAAGGGGGACAATTAGCGGAGTATTAATTCAACAAAGCTTACACCAATAATCAACAACGCTAGGCAGGTATAATAAATCATAAACCAAGTTTATTTAGAGGGATGTGGAAAAAAAATATTTGCAAATTTGTTCCATTTTCACTTTTTTTTGTTCCATGTTTCAGAACATCAAGCAAATTTTAAATATCACACAAAGATAAGCAGAAAGGTATCTTTAAATTATGATTTCATTAATCTAGGGGAAAAAAGCTAACCAGACTACCGTGGCCCTATGTAAATATCTAATTGCATCATTTGTCAAGGCTTGAAATGTCTGTGATTACCCTCACTTTTTTTCAGTTTCGCTAGTTGCTGATTATAGCCTAACCTGTAAAATGAAAAATGTCTGACACAAGAATGGCCTGGTATGATCTTATGACGACCTGGAATAACAATACAAGGGAACCACACACCAAATATTTCAGCAAAAATGTACGATCCAATCTCATTTTCTTTTAAGAGTTATTATATTGCTCCTGTTGAAATATCATCACAAATACAAAAATATTTTCTTTGACATTTCTTTATTATTCTTGAGAAGCAACCTTAGGCATAAAATCCAAACATTATTAAGGTTAGTTTGGGGTATTTAGGTCATTTTAATGTAGTTTTGGTTATAGGCATGAATGTTATAGAGTTGAAGATTTTAGCTAAAAGTCCACATTTACTACAGGATGGAACAGCATATAGCTTGAGCAAAACAATAAATTAATGTATTTTTGCAAGACAATTATTAGCTTTGTCAAAAACAAACATAAATACCATTTTTGCATGCAACAGAGTTGTAAGGTTGATCTTGATAATGTCAGTTCATGATAAAAACAATAAAAGATAGGAAAGAAAGAATGCTCATGCTTACCTCCCTTAATGAACAGGAAAAGACTTGAGTGATGTCACTTCCTGGGTGTTTGGAAAGTTTCACTCAACGATTTTTTTTTGAAAGGGGAAGTTGAATGGGGTTGAAAAACAAACAAACTGGGGACTTAATTAAATTGAGCTATTTTATACATATTGTTTTCTCATTTTTTTCTGTTTAGGTAACAGAAAACAGAAAAATAATAATACCAGAAAAAATCTTCTGGTTATTGTGTATTTACAATATTATTTCATTCATTGATAAAGCAACATTGGTATATGAGGACATGCTTCTTTGGCTAACCTATACCCTCATAAAACTTTTAAAAACATAATTTTTTTAAACATGTCTGTGTGCCAAAATGAAAAAGAACATGGATCCCTGTATTTATTGTTTTAAAATGAATGATATGATTTACTTTAAATTAATATATTTGTGGTGAAACTGCAGAACAGAATGCAATTGAGAGAATCACCTAGTTGGATAACTAGCCAGGTTCCGTTAGCTAGCAAGCACAAATACTGATTAGACTTTTAGCGAGCAATTTCTACTTTCAAAAATGGCTTGGCCTGAATAACAGTAGAGCTTTCCTTTAGTTTCCGAATGATGATTTGCCAAAGAGCTGGAGGGGGGGATGTTTTTTTTATTAAACCATGGGAGAGATGAGGAGTATGTTTTGAACGGTTTTGAGACAGTGGTATTTTTAAAATTGTGGTGTATTATAATTCAATTCAATCAGGTTATTTATATATTTCCAATTCACAACAGATGTTATCTCAAGGCACTTTCCAAGAAAAGCCATTCCAATACAGGCAAAAGAGAAACAGATGGGAAAAATGTTTCATCTAGCAAACTCTTAAGTGTTGCAAGCCTTTTTGTAAGGCTTTGGAACTCCAAAGAATTACAGTTAAGGGCAGTTTACATGATATCATTGGCGTTGTTGTGTAAATTCACAGGTAAAAACGACACTGCAAGGGATCTGATCTTTTTCAAAATGATGTATTACATATGCTGGCCATTAGATGGCTGTGGGCCCTGTGCATGCAGTGTTGTATGGTTTCCCCTGGTTCCCCCTTTTTACCTCCTCCTTACCCGGAAAAAGAGTTAAAGA
This sequence comes from Apricaphanius iberus, assembly GCA_028564705.1. Taxonomy (NCBI): domain Eukaryota; kingdom Metazoa; phylum Chordata; class Actinopteri; order Cyprinodontiformes; family Aphaniidae; genus Apricaphanius; species Apricaphanius iberus. The sequence goes on along the minus strand of JAPXFQ010002251.1, from coordinate 646,660 downwards.
ATGGCGAAGTGCGCAGGTCAAATATGCCCTGAGCAGCTGGCAGTAACTATTTCGTTTTCGAAAGTCTCCGGCCTTGCCTTTACATGACAACAAATCAGCCAGTTTTATCAGAATTCTCTAGTCATGAATCCCTCCCCCAAGACACTGTACTCGTAAACGAGAGGCCAAATCGCAGAGAAGAACCTCTGCTGAAAAATGTTCCCTGTAAACAGCCCCTTAGTTAATTAATTCCAGGGTGATTCCAGGTTAACAATAAAAAAGAGATTGGCAAAAGGTGCTGTTCATGGGAGAATCCCAAGCGTAAAACCACCAGAAGAACACAAAGTTCCTGTCTAAAATCGACCAATAAAAAAAACAAACTCTTGCCCTAATCTTTGTACTACACATTTTTTCTAATATAGATTCTGGACTAGTGAGATAAAAACTGAATTTCAGGAAATTTCTGGACAGCTGTCCATCACCTTGTTGGAGTGTCATGCAACACAGAAGTCAGAACTGGCTGCTTCAGAAGCTTAATGAGTTCATATTCAAAAGGAACCATGAATTATGCTCTCAAACTTAAAATTTTAAAGAAGAATATCCTCAAGCTTAATGGTTTGTAGAGTATGCTGCTGGGCAATTATCCAACAGGTCCAATAAAATCAGGATTTAGGATTGGCCAAGTGAAAGTGTCCAGTTAAATACAATTTAGATCTGGTAAAAGAACCTAAAGCATTGGATTGATGCTCAAAAACTGTCCAATAGATCAAGTGGAATACTTTGTGTCTTGCAGATGTTATTGGTTTAATCTGACAGAAGGGTAGGACCTCTACACATAACTCAGAAATATCCCTGACTCTGGGGACACTCTATGGAGCCTTGCTCTGCCTGGTGAAGATCTTTGCCCTCAGATCAGAAGGCCAAGATCTGCCACGCTCTCAAGTCTGGTTCCAGTATTTCTCATCTGTTTCCACCTGCTAGGTCAGTGACAAAAAAGTGAACTAAAGGATTGTCATGTGTTTAGCTTCAGTTATGTTCAAGTATATCATAGCTTTCTTTCAACAGTAACTTTCATTTTTGTACTTTTCCCAAAAGGAGTACATTTGTGGAGTTCACAACTAATAGTTCTTGCAGATTTTCCCACCTAGCCTGTGGATTTCTGCAACTCATCCAGAGTTATAATGTCTATACAATTTCAGATGATAGGCTAAGCAAAGTTTTTAAAGCTTGGATATTGTTTTAAAACGTAAAGCCACAATTAACTTCAGTTAATCTTGGCTGACCTGTCTGCTGTCTTCCTTGATCTTCATGATGTCAAGTTTTAATTAAGCTTACACAAGCTTAAGCAGAAACATAAGTACATCAGCGCAAGCTTAAAATGGTAAGGAATTGTGTTTATAAGGAAACAATTTCTTCTCATGGCCTAAGGTCCAACAGCGACTGTAAGAATAAAGCCAGTTAGAAGCAGCAGGGGTTTGATAATAGATTTTCGATAGTAATGCACAATAGACTTGTACTTTACAGTTTGTCAAGGATAACTTAAAAAACAGCCAGAGGGAGACCAGCACATGAGATGACCTGAGTGTCTCATTAATCCAGAAGATGAGCTACATAGAGGACAGTGGGCAGGCTGGTGTACAATGGGGAAAGGAGCAATTAGGAATGGCCGTGGAGGTAAGGGTATACAGAAGAGACATGACACACGAGAACTCGTGGAGGGAACAGCACAATTGAGGTTCATCAAGCCTGGGGACCAAGAAGGAGGAAAGGTAACTTCTTCAGAAGGAAAACAAATATCACTAAGCCTTTCCAAGGAGGTTCAGGAAGCTTGAGACTACCAACGTAGGTGGTCTTCTTAGAATCTGAAGGCAGCTTAATCAGTAATTGCACTCAGACGTATGCTCTCCTGCATAGATTGTCTAGGACAGGGGTCTCCAACCTTTTCTTATACAGGTTTTAGATGAATCCCCTTCTCCCACATAGCCAAATCAAATGTTTGAATGACTTCTTCAGCATGCTATCAAGTTTGGCAAAGCAGTGTCGGAGCAGAAGTGTATCTAAAACCAGCAGAACAGTAGGTCTCAAGGACCAGGTATGAAGTCCACTGTTCTAAGGACAGATGACTCACACCAACTGTTAGATATAGAGTTAAGGAATGTACATGTTCTGAAGGGGAGAACAGCAGGGGGCCCACAGAAATCCTGAAGCAACAGGGTAGAGGAAGAGCAGGCCACGAGGTGCTACAAAGCAGTAAGAGGAAAAGAGATCACGACTTTTGAGACATGCTACTCATTGAGAGAAGACTTCAAAAGCCAGCGGCCATTCCGGTCCCTTGTTTGACAATTTTGTAGAACTTTTCTATTGGGGATTGATCTTTTATCAAATACTCAAACAAAGTATTTGCTTCTCTAGTTTTTGCATACTTCCACTGGACCGGATAAAATAATCAGGTAGACAGAGTTAAGCAGGATACATGTATCCTCCACTTCAACCAGATTCTTACACTGCAAACAACACACACTCACACTGCAGGATCACAACGTAATTTTGGTATCTGTTCACTCACGATCTCTAATGAACCTCTGAATATACACAGATGGACTCTTTACTAATTAGGGGACTTCTGAAGGCTATTGACTGCACAGGGCTTCCTTTAGAGGAGTCACAAATGTATTTAAGCTCAGGCTTCTGCTTTATGTACTTTGTTTTTCATTACCAAATTAAATCACAGAAATCAAAATAAGAGTTCATGGTTACATGGCTTGTAATCTTTTTGACAGGTTTTGATAGCTGATGTTTGAAAGTAATTAGCTGTAATCTTTTCATAGTATGTTGTTATAGGCCCAGTAAAAAAAAAAAAAAAATCAACGATCAGACAAAATTTGCTCATTGTAAGTATAATTTTCTCTGTGGTCATAATGTCCCACATGTCACAAGAACCCACACAACAATTTCAGCAACACAGGGTGAGGTATAAAATCTCAAAGAAAACATAAAAGAAAACATATTGGGCGTGTATTTCTAATCAAATTAGTCATTCAAAGAGAAATTAGGACACCTTATGTGTTTAACTTACGTGTTTTTACATATGGATATTTTATATAACGTTTACTATACTGACAAATTTGAGTCTTAAACATTTTTATATCAAGTTTAACTAAATGTCTGAGTCCAGCTAGGAATCAAAAAATAAAGGAGCCAAACCAGTTTTTACTATTTTGAAAATCAAATGCAGTTTCTGTTTCTCATGGAACATTAATTTTGGATGTTTAACAATTCAACATCATCCCTTATAAAATGTAAAGGAATTTCAATGGGAAAGTTTTTGTTTTTCTTGTTGTCAGTTTTGGGTGTTTCAGTGTTCTTTCCTCTTGCACATGTTGAACAGGCAATGACAAATGGCACCAGCTCCAAAACTATTTGCAGTCATTCTTACCCAGTTCATTCCCCTCATGTGTCAAAAGCTGAGCAGCAAAAGTGAAACAAAAAAAAAGGTTTCCCACACAGCATCAAGTCAAGAAAAAAAAAAGAGGAAAAACAACATGTCCTTAACTCCCACCAAAACCGTATGATTCTCAGCCCCCCACCTTCCATTTAGAGCACTTGCTCCTTGTTAAAAAGACCAAGCCTGGGATGGAGCGGGGGTGGTGATGCTCTTAATGAAGATGAATATTCAGCTGCGTTGGAATGGCTCTTGGAAGCATGCCCAGCCTGCACTTGCTGTTCCAGTCAAATTGACAGCAAGGGGGGGGGGGGCGAGGGGAGTGGCCTGCAGCACAAGACTGAAGTGGAGAAGTTGGATGGAGGAACTGAGGGGTTAGTGAAGATGACTCAGTTGGCAGACAGGCAGGCATAAGCACCATATTTATGAGAATGGGCAGAGAAAAATGCATGATCTGTGTTTACATACGCTTATCAGCACTAACTTAATTATTACTGAAGGGATGGAGCGCTAACCTCCAGCTGCTATTAGCTAATTATATAGAATCAGAAGACTACAGTGATCTAATCTAAAATATCAACTTTCAAAACATATCTATTAGACCTGAAGGGATATATGAAATGCAAAAATATGTATATGTTTTTAAAAGTCTGTAAAGTGTAACATGGTATAGCAACCTGACTTCATCCTGATTCACCTACACCACCCAAGGATCCATCAACAGTAACCAAAGTCAAACTAATTTCCAGAAAAATATATTATGTCCTTTAAAATAAGGGAGTAGGCATTTTAGATTAGAGGTCCCTAACAACATGAGCCAGTACCAGGACACAAGTGAGAAGAAATAATGAATAAGATTTAGTATTTCTTTTTTTATTTATTATCCAAGTATATACAATGTTTCGGATCTTCTCAACTAAATCCAACTTTAACCTACTCTAAATGCATGTCAAGATGCTTGACTCAGTCAAGTGATACGTCACCAGTAAAAACAAACCCACACGTTAGCAAAAAGATTAAAGGCAGAGGTCTCTGAAAAGTATTTTTGCAAAAAGAAAAAGGTCCAATGAAGAGACAGGGACCTACCACTTGCAAGAAAAACATAGCTACATGAGCAGACAATACCTGGAGTCATACTTAAAACAGCAACTTATCGGGACAGGCACTTCCAGGCACCGAGCCTTCTGTATGAAATGCGGCAACTACCTTTCTAATGAGGCAATGAAGCATTTAAAACTGCGATCGGTGGGACCATTTCTTTATAGTAAAACAGGCAGGGGGCTCCCAATAATTCAACATTGTGCTGAGATGTATTTTATGAGTACTTTATATTTGTTTTTGAAGTAAATCTTATTTTAAAAGCATGTTCAAACCAAGGGGAAAAACTCAGCTGGCCAACATTGAAGCCAACCCTGGAAGTGACAAAAATTGTAATTCCATTTCCATCCGCTAAGGTCTGGTTCCAGAAAGGACCAAGTTTTCATTTACTCCAATGTTAAAAATGACAACTTTACAGAGAGATAAACATGTTTACAGCCTGACTCAAAAACCATATTAGGTTTAATAGGTCCAGTTTAGCATCCATTTAGATGTAATTTAACCTCTTAAGTCTGAGGCAGTTTTTTTTTTCTGAATTTGGCATACCTACACTCTAGAAGGCTTTTTACCGCTGGTAAAAGGTCTAAAATGTTCAAATTTCTCTCATATAATAGGAAGGTCTATGGGGATACTGTTAATGTGAAAATTCTCAAGAAAAACATAGTGGGCATGAGTGATTGGGGTTGAAACACAGAAAATATGAATTATGGCTGAAAAAAAGACACATTAAAGATAGCTGAGCAGCTTGTTTTCATTATAAAGAAGTAAATTAACATCATAAATAGTAACTGTAACTGTAACAGTGACTAGAAAGTTAATTGTTACTCTATGAAGCGTGCTCCCAAAAATGGGGGCTTGCGGGTTTAAGAGGTTAAACCTGAAATAATGAATAATAAGGGCAATGTTCTTTTGATTGACAGTGCTAGCGCTGTTGGCTAGCATTCTGCTACTCCCATGCTTGCTTTACGAAAGGCCCCAGCCTCAGCATCATGTTAACAGGCTAGGACATTTGGTTTCTCTGAACTTGATTATCAGGTGCATCCGCAATGTTTATTCAGATGTTAATTTTACACTTATTGGACAAAGTTAGCTTGGTTTGTTATTAATTGCACTTACAAACTGTCCAAGAAGTGTCTGCTCCATATATATTTTGGTTAAATAAAATATTTCGGCTTTAAGATAACACTGTTTGATCAAAATTATCAAATTTCTTCTTGACACATTGAATATTAAAACTTAATTATTGAAACTCAAGTTTTTATTTGATAAAAATATTGAATCTTCCTAGAATCTAGAGGGGTAGCAGAGTCACTCAGCATCAGCATCTTTTTTTTGGTTAAAAGTGCTCAGTAACCTCCATTAGCGTCAGTTAGCTCATAGCTATAGCAACATCAGCTCAAAGTGTCAGTCATCCACCCCCATCATTACAATCCCCCTCTCAGCTCCACCTCTTTGACCATTTTTTTTTATTTTGTTGGTGTAACGCATCAAAAATGGCGGTGGTTAGAACCACCTAGATTGGCTTCAGTTCAGCTCTTCAAAAACCTAAGGGTGACATCACTGAGGCTCCGTCCATCTTTATTTACAGTCATCGCTGCTCAAAAGTTACCATAGCAACTAGAGAGCTTTGGGGAGCAGAGGAGATGTTACTATGTTGTGGGTAAAATGAAAACAATAATAATCCATATTATTAAGACATTGAGCCATTGGGATCATGAAAATAGAATAAGACAATATTTAGGTGATATTCCAAATTCATATATTGGCATCACAAAAATTTATTACAATCTGTCTTCCTATTCTACTTGTGTTGACCTCTTGATGGAACAGTGGAGCAAATAAATGTTCAAAAGTGGACCAACTAGATTGAAAGCTTGGGGATTTATTTCACCATCATTACTTAGAACTGGTCCAGATTACCAAAAGTACCAGTACCTGCTTTAAAGATCATAACCACAAACTTTCACCATCTTTCTATTCCTGTTTAATCTTTACAAGGTTAGGGGTCGCCTTTTCATGCTGAATGGACACAGAACCGTTGTTTAGGGTATATGCTGTTCTGCAAATGGACATACAATTTACTCTAATCTTTTTGAAGATGTATTTATTGAAAATGCATTACGTATTACTCCAATGTAATATTTTTATTTCCTCCGAAAGTTAGTTTGGGGTCCAAAATCAGCTATATACATTGATGCCGGTAATGGGTTACTTAGAAACTCGTTACTCTAAATATGACACATTTTTCGTTACACTGTGTTCCAAATTATTATGCAAAAAGTGTTCAGGAGTGATAAGGTAAGATTCCTTTTGTATTTCAGTTGAACTTGTGGATTGTCATGTGTGTCCGGGCTCTTTATATCACTGAAAGCAATTGCAGACACCTGTGATTATTAGTTTGGCAGGTGTGTCCAATCAAAGGCAAAACTACTTAAGAAGGCTGTCCCACATTATTAAGCAGCCTACATTTTCAACCAAAATGGGAAAGAAAAAGGACCTGTCGGCCGCTGAGAATCAACAAATTATTGAGTGTTTAGGTCAAGGCATGCAAAGAAAATCAGCATTGCCAAGACAATTCAACGCGATCATCGCACAATCAAGAAGTATGTAGCTGATTCAGAGCGCACACTGTGTGTGCTGATAAGGGAAAACCGAGGACTCTTTCCAACAGGCAATTACATCGGATTAAAAGAGCAGCTTCAAAAATGCCTTGTCTTAGCAGCAGACAAGTTTTTGAAGCTGATGGTGCCTCCAACGTGCCCCGAACAACAAGCTCTAGGGTCCTCCAGAGGTTTGCAGCTCTGCATAAGCCATCCTTTCGACCACCCCTATCCACTGAAAACAAGCAAAAACGGCTCCAGTGGGCCAAACAATACATGAAGACTGACTTCAAAACTGTTTTGTTCACCGATGAGTGCCGTGCAACCCTTGATGGTCCAGATGGATGGAGTGGTGGCTGGCTGGTTGATGGCCACCCCATGCAAACAAGGCTACGGCGCCAACAAGAAGGAGGTGGAGTAATGTTTTGGGCTCGAATCCTGGGGAGAGAGATTGTCGGCCCCTTTAGGATCGCTGACGGAGTAAAAATGACATCCATAAAGTATGCGGAGTTTCTCAAAGCGCACTTCCTGCCATGGCTCAAAAAGAAGAACCGTGCATTCCGCAGCAAGATTATTTTCATGCATGATAATGCACCGTCTCATGCTGCATCTGCACACATCTGCATCTCTGGCTGCTATGGGAATACAAGGGGACAAACTTATGGTGTGGCCCCCATTCTCCCCTGACCTCAACCCTATTGAGAACCTCTGGAGCATCATCAAAAGGAGTGTCTATGATGGCGGGAGGCAGTTCACATCTAAGCAACAGCTCTGGAAGGCTATTCGGTCCTCATGCAAAACAATTGAAGCAGATACCATCCAAAACTTGACAAATTCAATGGATGGGAGAGTTCAGAAGCGCCTTTTGAACAAGGGGTCGTATGTGCAAATGTAACATCACCTATAATAAAGTTTTGATTTGAATACTGTTTGATTTCAGTTACCTTTCAGTTTGTAATAACCTGCTAATGCTTTCAATTTCACAAATGACCATTTTAATATACTGTTATCTTTAGGCAGTTTGTTCAAAAACCTTTCAATTGTACTCTAATAGTTGATGACTGGGAAATTACAATGACTGCAATTCATATAGGTAATTTTTAGTAAATCTGATAAAAATATGATTTGCATAATAATTTGGAACACAGTGTAACGACTAATCTAACGCCTTACTATTTCCAAAACCATCAATCAAATTAAAGTTACTTGTTCAGGCCACTGTCATTAATATTTTTGTAATTTTCTTAAGCAAAAATATATATTTGGCACATATTTTTGGGTCAATGGTAGAAAAAGCAGTAGGTAAAAAAGCGAAATAACAGTAAATATGGTCTTACATGCCTTCTTCGGCACTGCTTCTATCTTTTCCTGTCATAATTTTAAAAAAAATGCAATGACTCATTATCTCCTCTAGGTCCAAATCTCTATCTGTTTTGGGTTCTGTACTCTGCCTCCTAAATGGCCTGTATTTGTATAGCGCATTGCTCAGTCCCTACAGACCCCAAAGCACTTTAAAGTACATTTAGTCATCCACCCATTCACGCAAACATTCACACACTGATGATGGCAAGCTACGCTGTAGCCACAGCCGCCTTGGGGTGCACTAACAGAGGCGAGGCTGCTAGCGCCACCGGGCCCTCTGACCACCGCCAGTTATTTTCTTTCAAAATAAAATGTAATTTTAATCCTGCACAATTCATATATCTGAATCTTATTGTACACCTCATGTTGCATCAAACGATCTTAACACTCAAATATTTCTGTTTAAATCTGTAGCTGTATCAGAGGTCGCACTACAATCTTATCATAATAATTTTTTTCTAATCAGTTTTTAATGATTTAAATAACATGTTCGATTTTTTTTCATTTTAGTTTATATTAAATCTAAAAAACTAAACAGCGCTTCAAGGAGCTAAAATGCTCCTTGAAGCACCGATTCAGGAGTAAGGGAGCTGTGAAAATAACTGAGAAGTCAGAAAACTAAGATATTTTTCCAATCTGATATCAAAACCTAAAAAAACTCAACTCTACTAAAATTGGTTCCTAAATAGGAGGTAAGGATATTGGCAATGGTAACTCACTCATAGAAAACTTCCAACCCGCAATGAGAAACTGAAACATCCAAGGTTATTTAGTTTGAATGTATTCAATTAATGAACATTTTAAATTGCCTTAAAAAACAAAAGTATTAATACACAAAACCTTGAAACAAATCTGAATACAAATCTTATTCTTTATATAGTTTGCATCAATAAATCGATCTTTAAGAAAAAATGCTCACAACCATTTCCCCTCAAGTATCCATCGGTACACTATCCACTACATGGGTGTTTTGGGAAAACAACTGACAAGCAAGAAGTTCAGGCTTTGATACACTTTCGAGCGGTGAATTCAGCACATAGCTCGCCCTAACCAAGTCAGGCACCATAGATCAGGGCAAAGATGCCACAATTTAAAAACGTGGCGGGGCACAAAGTATATAGTTTATAGCCACAGGGATAATGTTTTATGGACGGAAGAAACTGAAGTAGACTGCTATGGGAAGGAAGCCTGCAGCAAGCAAAGTTTGTGATGCAAGGAGTACATCGGAAGAATGTAGAAACCTTCTGTGATAAATCTGTTGACCATCATAAGAAAACTACATTTGCAGGGGGATTTGGGTCTTCATGGGAGGCACAGCAGATCGGCAGATTTTTTTAGCGCTGTGAAATCTGTTCTCATTACTGTCTGAGATATAACATGGCTCCTATGGCTGGAATAGGAGGAGATGCTTCCGTGAGAAAAGCTGAAGAAGTATCTGCAGTAATAGAACTATGAAAACCATAGTTCTATGTCACAACTAATAAAATAAGAATGTGCAGAAATGTAAATACAAGAAGGTGTAAGGTCAGAGAATAAAAAGATTAGCCACTGTTAATATGAAGTAATATTTCATGAAGAAAAAATAAGTGTTTGTGTGATGTGAAATGGCAGGGTGGTGCACCACACATAACCCCAACATAATGCTACCAACTCTATGGTTTAGTGTGATATTGGTGCGTTTGTGGCAATGTGCACTCTAAGTTTTTTAACCTCATGGTGTTTTACATGTAACCTAAAAGTCATCTTATAAGGGCACCTTCTTCAACATGGTTGTTGGAAAAAGGACTTCCTATGGTTTCTTTGTCCCTCTTCCATTTTTTCCTGACTAGTCTGTCGTATTCCTTGGTCCCTGTGATGTTTCTTCACTAATGTTCTATAACAAACTATGAAGCCGGTATTTGCATGGAGAAATGGGTCAAAACACAAAGGTGAGAGCAGAAGTTGTCAGGGGAGGCAGGTAGGCAGTCATAATAAAAAAATAAATTGGCACTAAAAATGATGGTAAAAAAATCAATGCTTCAACTTATATGTTATGTATATTTGTTTTCTATATTTCAGATTTGTTATGGTCAAAATTATTGAATTTTTGCAACAATAACCTAGGAATCAATACCGGTACTTAACCACAACTGCTAAGTGTTTTCTAAAGGATGCACAAGTTTAAACCCAGCTTCATGTACTCCTATTCCTCTTATTTTAAAGCAAAAAAAAAAAAATGAAATAGAAGCTTTAATTTTGGGTTTCATATCTTCGATTCCAAAGGAGCCAGTGCCTCACCAGTCATGAACCTCACTGCACATGACTGAGAATGGCCTTTATTTATATATATTTATATATATATATATTTATAATTATTTCTGTTTGCTAAATGCCACAATAATATGAGAAATAATGTCACAGAGTCACGTTTACATACATCCCTCCATTACCCTTGCAAGGTTGTGGGGAGCTGATGCTGAAACTCCAGGGGTCATTGGGCCTGAGGCAGGGCACACCCTGCATAGGTCAAGTTTACAGTCGTTCCCTCAGTATTTAGTAGCATAACATTTGGACTGTATGACAGCTCCCAGTTTTAGTCTGTGAGGCAGACACAGTCTATTATTGAGACCAGGCTTAAAACTTTAAGCTTATAGTTAGAACGGGCTGGGTTATCCTGAACTATCTCTGTAGTTATGCTGCTATAGGCTAAGACTGTTGGAGGACAGACTGACCACTTTTCTTCATTCTGAAACTTTTCTCTTCTACTACTCTCCAGTTGTATTTTTTTGCTGATATTTTGGCAGTTAATCTTGCTTTCTCTCATTGTTTTTCTCTCTATAGAAGCTACACATGGTCTGGTATCCTGCTCAGCTACTATAATGCCCTGTTTGAGGGGGTATTGACTGTGAAAATGCTCCCAGTTACTGATCATCCTCCATGTCCAGTTATCAGCTTTTTACTTTCTTTAATATTGAAAGTACTCTTACAACAGTTCCTTTTGTTCGTTGCGTCTCTGCTCTGTCTTCTCAAACCCCCAGACGGTTGCGGCAGATGACCACTTGTACTGAGCCAGGTTCTGCTGGAGGTTTCTTCCTTTTAAAGGCGGAGTTTGTTCTCTCCACTCTCGCTACATGCTTGCTCAGTATGAGGAACTGTTGAGACGATTGGTGTGTGTTCCTTCAATATTTCCACCTAATGTTCTTTCTTCGGGATACCATCTATTTTGTAAAGTGCATCAGTTCCTCCTACAAAAAAAACAGCCCCATGCTACCACCCCCTTATTTACGGTTGGGATGGTGTTCCCAGGCTTTAAAGCATCTCTTCTTTTTCCTCCAAATGCAGCAATGGTCATTTTCACCAAAAGTTTCCACTTCATTTTCAATAGACCACAGAAAATGTCTCCAAGTTTGTGACAGATCTTTGTCTCTGTGTGTATTTGCAAACTGCAGTCTGGCTTTTTCATGTGTCTTTTGGAGAAATGACTTCCTCTTTGCTGAGTGGCCTGTCAGCCCATGGCAGTGTAGGACATGTTTGACTGTGGATAGTGGCACTCTCCTAGCAGCTTCAGTCCACATCTTCACAAGGTCAAGTACTTTTGTTCTGTGGTTCTAGAAGTTAGTATTATTTCGTACAATTTATTTGGATTATCTGTAAAGAACTGTCTAGGATAAAATATTCAGACTGTACAAAAACATTATTTGAACCAATATCTTCTGGTAGCATTTTGCTGCTTTGGAAAACTTCTAGCTTGAAAAAAATAAGAAAAAAAAGTTGTTTAAATAAAATATATACTTTCCTCCCATCAATTGTTCTCTGATTGTGACAGGTTGTGATTCAAAGTTTGCAGAAAAACTTCAAGCTTACTATTTAGTGTCCTGTTTCTGTAGCTGTACGACAGTAAGTACGGTAATAGTGACCCTAGTTAAAGAGTGGATGTACACAACAGCTGGTATGAATAGTCCACGCTGTGCTGTCATGGTGGTCGCAGCTGCGAACACATTCCTGTTGCCAGGTGGAGAAGGAAGGGGGAGAGAGCCGGCGGCCATTAGCAGTGACGGCTATTGGAAGGGAAAAGAGAAGAAATGTGGGGCAGCTTTGCCACTCGTTTGAAGTGGAGACAGCTTGTTTGTGAAGTTGAGGCTCAGCTATCAGCTTTCATGTCCTGCTCTCATGTGACCTGGGGAGACCTCGACTTCATAAACCAAACTGACTATATCCTCTAAAAAAAAAAAAGAGCCACAATCTTATTCCAGCACTTATGGGACTTGGAAGCCTGAAGCTTTATGAAGTGAGATGAATGGATGAGCTGTGGGAGTTTTAGGGTCACGTCTTTGGTAAAAAAATTCAGACGTTTGCACATGTCGACTCGTTACCTGAGGAATAAATAAGAGCTTTAAGGGAATGATGTGACAGTTAATTTCAGGCTGCGTAACAATAGCAATGCTGTGACAATTGATCACGATTCTTTTAATGATACTGTCACACTCCATCAGCATTCCCTCTTTGAGGCCATAAATGATTGTGTGATTAAACATGAATTAAAAGTGAAACCATGAAATTGCAACGTCCTCCCACCACCTTCTCTAAAGTTGAAACCTAGCCGCGCTTAACAGGAGGGTAGTTTTTTTTTGACACAACTGCTGATCCAGCTTTTGGGGATGAGGGCTTGAGAGTCTTACAGTATTTTTTTTATTTTTTTTTGCCGCCTCTGCATTTCTACAGAGGGAATTGGCAGATTATTTGGTCAACCTCGATCGGTTCCACCACAGCTTAGAGGAGATACATGCTCGCTGACTAATATTGCCCAGAAATCCATCAAAGTCAAAAGGGCCTGTCCCCACTTTTAAACCTTGTGTGTTCCAATCAAGCACTCGGCGCATCAAAGCCATCAGAAACGAAGGCCGTACCCTGCCTATGCCTGTCGCTGACAGATCCCAAAGAAAATAAATTATGCTGTCTGTGAGCATGAGAGTGCCTACTGTAATGACGGAGGAGGCGACATTTAACTTTAATCTTTAAAGCTCCCATATGACACAATGCACTTTTCTTTACTGGTTTCATGTACTTTAAATAAAAAAGTTAATAGCTGGATTTCACCTTCTCAAGAGCTTTGGCATGTGGGTCACAAGAATTATTTAGTGTTGTGGAAAGCTGTTGTTGTGCCTCACGGGTTGCAAAACATTAGTATCTCATGAACTTTTATCCCATTTTTTTCACATTACAGTCAAAAACATTGACATTGTTTATTTAGATTTTATGAAACCGAGCAATTTGAAGAAGTCTATAAGAGTAAAATGAAAGAAACTGACTGGGTGTTGACTTCCTATAAGCTGGCAGGTCAGGGAGAAAGATGTGGAGAATTTTAAAGCAGCGCTACGTTTTAAAACGAGACCTTAGTTCAAACCATCAACTGAAAAATAGATGGCACAACTGCAAAAGTCACCAAGAAATGGTTGTCCACCTCACTTCTGGGCAGAGTTTGTGCTAGACTTCTTCGTTGCCGGTCATTATCGCTGTTGGAGTAAAAGGATATCCAGTCATAGTGTATTTTTACTGATCAATTTTTAAAATGATAATAATGACATAGATAATGACATTTAACTATTTCACTTAAGATAAGGACAGTTCACCTACTGTTTCCTGAATTCTCATAGCTTCTTCCAGGTTCACAAGGACCTGAATCGCACACCCACTTGCAAAGGTGGGAATTATGGCTTCAACAGGTCAACTCCATTCCATGTTTTTCTTCTGCTAAGAAACTAAACCTGGTCAATTCACCGTGCTGATTGGAATCACCTGGTTCAGTGGCTGAGCAGAACAAAAAACACGGCATGGAGGTAACTTGTTGAAGCCACAATTCCCACCTCTGCCCACTTGTACGTAATCAAATTGTCCAGTTATTAACAGAACAATGAGGTTTCATTTTAAGGCTTTCTTTAGGGTCATGAAATTACTAAACAGAGAAAGAACTTAAATAGGCTGTGGGTGAAACAATGTGATTGTTCAAGGTGAAATATATTTGTACCAAAATAGATACCGCAGTCATTAAAACCATGAAATACAAAAAAAACTATATAACTGCTAAAAAATGGTTTTGAAAAACAACGATATGAATGTGATAACAATTTAAATCATTATAAATGCATGTTAAATGCAAGTTTTGAATAAAATATCTAAAATGACATCTCTTTAGTTGCACTTAATTGCCTCAATATCTATGAAAACTACTTTCAGTTACAATAACTGCTGCATGTCTTCAGGGGGTTTGTTTCCTTCAGCTGTGAACACATGAAGACCTTTGTTTTCGCGGCCATAAGTCTAGTTTCTACTTCTCCGTCTCTGTCGAAACTGATTGACAGAGCACCATTATCCATCAACGCAAGGGCTCTCCGTCAACTACACAAAGACGGACAGAGTAGAGGCCCATTTTCTAAGTATCTGTCTCCGTCAACAGAGAGCGTATGCCTGTGATTGCTCAGCTCAGCAACAGCCAGAGATATTTTCACCTGAGCGGTGCTCTGTAGTCGCTGTAATCAGTAGTCAATGCAGCTTTTGGGCGCTGCATGCTTTATATTGATATGACAGTTTATCTAATATAGTTTTTTGCCGACTTTTGCTGATGGAGAGGTAGAAACTAGGCCTTATTCAGTTCAGTTCCAGTGCTTTGGATCAGTGTTTCTCAACCCCTAGTTTTCTGTGTTGGAATTGCAAGGGGTCCTTGATAAACAAAACAAAAAAAACATTATTTAAGAGATCATTTTTAGAAATGATTTTACTCAGACCTTTATCTACCTAAACTACAGAATGTAGCATTACCTCATTTTTCTCTTTAAAAGTGTAATTCAATGTGCAGGTGCTCTTCATAAAAATAGAATAACATGAAAAATAATTTATTTCAGTATTTGAATTAAAAAAGGGAAACTTGCATATTAGATAAATTTATTACACACAGACTGATATATTTCAAATATTTCTTTCCTTAAATTTTCATGATTATAAGCCCCAAATTCAGCATCTCAGAAAATTAGAATATTGATCAAATGTTCAACATTGAAGACACCTGGTGCCACACTCTTATCAGCTCATTATTAATCAGCTCTGAGACATATAAAGACCAACGAGTGAAACAGACTTCAACTGGAGAGAGGTATCATCAGAGCAGTGGCCACAATTCAATTCAACCTGGATTACAGAAACTCAAGTGTGGGAGGCAAATGCATGTGTCTCACTAACACACACCACATCCAAGTGACATACAAATAGAAATAAAAATTCTGACATGTTACATATATGTGTTACACACACACACACACACACACACACATATATATATATATATATATATATATATATATATATATATATATATATGTGTGTGTGTGTGTGTTTCTGAAAGCTACTGTATAATAATCTGTTACATAAATGTTTCTGAAAGCTAGTCTATATGTAGACAGTAACATGAACGTCATTGAAAAGAGACCAACAGGGGCAGAACACGGCTGTGAGAATGTTTTGGTGCCTATGGAGGGATTGGCAGAACATGACTGTGATATATTTTTTGTGGGGGGGGGGGGGGGGGCAGACGGTACTAAGAGATGATGCTTTAAGTGCATGTGATTACGCATTGCAGATGTTGACAGATCTGTGATATCTCTGCCTCTGCTGATTTTTCTTTTGCACATACATATCAATTAAGTTTTTTTTGGCAGGTGGATGACTATAGCTCAGCAGCAGACCCACTCTTTTCTATGTTGTCTGCTACATCCATGTGGGGAGTTTCACTGAGTTAACAAATGCCAGGAGCCCTGTTTTAACTGAACATTAATGTTACTCTATCCACAGCATATTGTCTAAATTAACAAGCAAACAGATCTACGTAAACAGAGCGGAGATGAGAGAATCCGACAGCAGACGTTAATACTAATGCAGCATAATGGAATAATCTCCCGATCAAACTCCACTTCCCGCAAGTTATAAACTGCCTGCAGAGCCCAGTTAAGTTACAAAAATCTATCCAACAAAAATACTAATCTAGTTTTTTTGCTTCTTCATCACTTCTCTGTTGCTGTGGGGAGCAGCTGTGCCAGTCACTTACCCTCTCATCTCCAACTCCTGAATGTTATTCTCTCATTCACTCACTTACTCATCCAGGGTACATGCACTGTGGTCTCACAAGGAAAGACAGCTTTTTGATATACATTTTATTTTGTTCCCAAATACAAATATTTCTTTAAGTATTTGTTCAAAATAAGTATTTGTGTAAAAAAAAAAAAAAAGTTATTTGTGCCTTTCCAAATACCATATTTAGGTTCGGCTCTACCCCTACTGCATATATATCTTATTTTGTGACATTTGTCTGGAAACTGTCTAAATATGCAGTGGAGATACTGCTGATCTATGATTTTGTTCTGGAAATTACATCTATGCAAAGGACCCCAAAAGGGCTTTGGGAACCATTGCTTTAGATTATGTTATGAAGCAGCACCTACTGCATTGGAAAGGCTTCCTGTGCTTTGAAAGAAGTCACTAAGCAGTGGTTCTGGTACCAGCACAGAAATAGCACCTGTTCGTTTTTGGCGGACAAGCTTCTCTGATCAATAATCACCTTGGTCTATCAGTTTAGGTAGATGAGGTAGGTGTTTCCATTTTCAGAAGAGAAATTGAAGAGTGCTCTCTGAGCACTTTCTATACAAATTCGTGGTTGTAATTTGACACAGGTAGAAATTCTTACCTTCCACCTTCCAATTGTATCATGTTGCATGTTGCCTTGTGACACACATGTAGAACACCATATAGAGAACAGTTGTTAAAGATTTTATTTTAACAATGATAATGGTAATGATGGAAATGGAGCGAGGGAAACGGGAACACTGCTGAGGGAAATGGAGATAGGAGGAACTTCAGGGAGAGAAGTTAACAAGTGAGTATGAATCCAGTATAGAGAAGAATGGCTTGAATGAGCGTTCTTACTTAGTACACGCTAGGTTGAACATCAGGGAGGAAGAGCTAGGAGTCCCGGATGTCGACAAGAGCTTCCTGCTGGGTTTTTGGAGACATGGAGATGACAGAGTCCGGGAGTGTGGGTTGAGCACAGTGGGTAGTAAGGCAGAGCATGAAGATGTAGCATTTATCAAAAAATTGGAGCTCAGAAGGCTGTCAGATGTGAAGGGATAAGCAGAGCTTCTGGTAAAGCTGGAGAACGGATCACAAGGTGATTTCAACAGAGAACACCTTGGAAGAAACCTGGTGACTAAGCAGGTTTGTCATAAGGTAACACAGGAGATCCCATGGAGGACATGAGGTTTTAACCATAGAGTTTTAAAACACTCCGAATAGCTGACAGTCAGCTCCTTATATCCTCAGTTGGTGATGAGCTCCATGGACAGGGGCAGCAGGCAGGTTTAGCCCTCGGCTCCACTCCAGCCAGGACCTTTGGTAAAACTATCCAGTAAGATGGAGAAAGAGCAGGAAACAGACAAAACTCCCAGACTGCTAAGAAATTAAGTGTCACTGTGTTTTTGTCTAACAACCTTTAAGGTTGGTGGCCGTCACAAAAACGTTTAAAAAAATTCCAGAAATCGTGAGGTTGTAATTGTATGTGGGGATAGGTAGGTTTTATGTGGTCAAGTATCTCTAGTGATTTTACAACTCATCAGCTGCTGAGTCTCTACAAAGCCATCTATAATTAATGTCATTCACTCATTAAAAACACATTATTGTAAGGAAAAAATGTTGGCATCACTCAGTAAAGATTAAAACACTATTCTCTAAACTTTAATGAAGGCCAGCGAAAACATTTACTAAGTCATTGTAACGTGCAATGAACCAGCAAACCTCAACGTCATTAATATCCCACCACTCAGAATTTAAAGCGACGTTGCAGCTATTCTTCATTCCTAATTGATAGTAAGTGTATCTAAAAATAGTTCAGAACATACTTTCAAAAGAAAGCATCCATTATTCTTTTTGTTGAGGAGAAATTAAAACAGAAAGGCGCTATTTATTTTTAATTTTAAAGCTAAACAACACTGTCTCTCTTTTTTTGTGTTTGGAATAATGTGTCAAGGTGGAACTCTCCCACACGTCTCTACCTTTAAATGCCTCATATGCTGTAACGATCCCTTTCTCACCTGCAGTCACTCACAATATTTAACTTTCTTACTCTTAAAAAAAAGGTCACACTTCAAAGAACAGAAAATAAATAATGAAAAGCACAGGTAACATACACACGTGGAGTTGAGTAGGTTTTCTAGTTCTGGGTAGCTGCACGTGACGAAGGAAGGAGTTATTCAGCACAGGTCCCACGGGTTGCCTGTTTGCTCCTTTGTTAATGACAAGCATTTGGGGGAGTCATCGATTTCCCCTGGCACTAATTAAGAGCAGACTCATTAAAACCTTTGCAATACATCCTGTGTTAACTTTGCAGTTGTTGTTTTTTTGCACTAGTTTTTTCATTCTGCAAGCGTTGTTTGTCTTTTTTTTCTGTGACAAAGAGTCTTCTGACATCACATAGAAAAAACAAACCAAGGGATGCTATCAGAGGCCCTTCGATTATCCGGCTTTCAGTTAAACAAAGGGAAGGAAGCACAAAGTTTTAGTTGGACTCATTTCAGGTTATTGCGCACCAATAACAGACAAAGCAGAGTTTTATTCCAAATGCGCTTCGAAAAGATGGGCAGCTAAAGATTAGTGGTAAATATTTAACACAACTGTTGAAATAATGAGAGAACTCCTGCCTTTGATTCCAGCTAAGCTCACTAACAGTGGGAGGCATTTGAGCAGACATCCATTTAGTAGTGCAATCTGTCTTAAAAGCCCATGCCTCTTATTCCGAGCAGCCATATTGATCCATCCAACTGTTCTTCTTGTGTGTGTTTATGTCTGCTGCCAGGTCAGATATGTGTTCTTGGTGCCTGCCAAGGGCCATGCTCTACTGCCTGACCACAGTTCACAAAGTCATTTGTTGGATTCGACTCTCACTTTCTTTTCTTGTTAAACAGTTGCAACCCTCCTGTCAATTTTTTTTGCTTTCCAACAATGTTTTTTTTGTGTGTGTGTGTGTGTGTTTAAAAGATGAATATGCCCAAAAATTTGCTGGCACCCTTACAGCTTATTGAACCCAAGCTTTATTGCTTCCTCAAAGCAAGTCGATAGCCTTTAGTGTGTGAAAGAGTAAACAAATAACATTGTGAGAATGAATGATTTGTTTTAAATTTTTACAAGGCTTTGCTAAAGCAATATAGACAGACTTATTGGAAGATCTAAACGGAAGTTGAATTGCTGACATTTTCAAGCAAAATGTATGGCGCTGGTATGAACCCCAGATTTGAAGGCTTAGTGGTTTAGACTTAACCCTCAATAGTCCTTCAAATAAATGCTACACTAAGGATCCTCTACACAAAAAAATGCCCAAGGGACTATTAAGGGTTAAACACTCTGGGCTTGATTTTTCAAAATTCCACATAAGGAGTACAAAATGTCATGCGCTGGAAAACAAAATAAAAGTGCCAGCTGGTTCTCTTTCATTTTAAGTAGTTCTACTAAGATTGTGCACCTCATAACAGGCGCAATTGCACTGCGCTATGGCCAAAGCAAGGAGCAATAGGCGCGGTGGATTAAACAAAAAAAAAGGGTGTGTGACAACATACATGTCAAGTTAGGGCTGTTAGGCAGTTTATTAATATTAGGCTAGAATGTATGTGAATTATATTTCTCATTTGTCAGTAATAAAATTAATGCGAGTGGTGTACATGTGCCGCTCTCTGCTCTATGCTGGCAATGTATTCTAGAGTCAGATTTATTAAGAACAAGGTTGCTAAGATGCACATATTCTACTAACGTTGTTGAAATGCACCACACTTTATCTTCTCTATTAAATGTATAGTTTCAGTAGAGAAAACAATTAGCTTGAAAATATATTATCTGTATGTATGAATTGTGTTTTTAAAATATCCTTTTTGTAGCCTTGTGGTATTTTACATTATTATTACACTTTATTAATTGGACCCCATGAAGATTAGTAACCAATGGTGGAAAATAATGAGGACCCAAATAAATACACAGCAACAGGTTCAGATGTGCAGATCACACAGTCAGTTATGATGCATCTTAAAAAATAGAAAGAGATGAAATATCGACAAAACTGTCAGGTATAAGGCTATTAGAGTGCTGTGTACATAAATCTACTCTATATGCCCCTTCTAATTCCTTAAATAAAATTTTAACCTTGTTTGTGATATTTCAATTATAATGTAATCACTATGGCGTGAGGACTATATGCATACCAATAAATAATCATTGGGCCCGTAAACACAAACCGTATCAGCAGTGAAAGAATAATTGTATTGCAAATTTAGCTGCTTGTTTGAACAATGTGAACTTTAAAACAAGTAACCCCTCGTCGGCCAAACTGAATGACTCGGGGTCCAACTGTGGCCTCACTTTGTTCACCCCGATCTAAAGCATTTACAGTAAATGTGACAAAATAGGTAGGACAGAAGAAATCACTTTTTCACAACAGTTTAAGTTGATTGAAGAAACATAGCATATTGGGGATTTATTAATTTAACAGAGGCCACAGTAGTGTGAGGGAAAACAGCAAAAAAGTGCATCTCACCTCCTCCTCATTTTGGTCCCCAGCTCGGACACACACTACTGTGGGACAGCATCCCATTTTTCGACTGGTATGTCTTGTAGTTTTCTCGTCGTCCCATCATGTCTTTGTCAGATACTGGAGGTCTTCTCTGATAATCTCCATAATGACATTTTGATACTAGACCCAACCCATTATCTTTAATATTGCCTCCAAAGATTAAATGCCTTATTTTGCAGTGAATGAAATGCTGCTTCACACCATCAAACTGCTTATACCAAAGCACTGGAAAAAAGGATGTGACACATTTTTCATTTTCCATGGCCGCATCCCACACACTCATCTCTGCTACTCAAACTACAAAAGCTTTATGCTAGTAAATATTCTAGTAATTGAGTATTCTACTGAATTATCCAAAGGTTGGGTGCATGTGCTGCATCTGAAGTTTCTAACCTTCTTTGTTTTGACTGCAGGGCCTGTACAGTTATGCTTACTCTTTTGTGCATCAGAACCTCTGATGCTCACATACACAGTTTGATCATTTATTAATTATAAATCAGAAACTCTCCTAATAATTTTTACTTTCAATAAAAATGATACACAGTTACCTTGCTCTTACATCCCTTTGTCCTGAGATGATATGTCAGGATTTCTGCTGCATGGGTTTATTTAGTCTTGCAAGGTTCTGAAACTACCATCAGGTGCATTGAGAGAGAATAAACACAAAATTGTATGTCTTTGCTGTTCGAGTGCGCGCATATTCTGTCTGTGTTCTATTATTATTGTGGTCAGTCTAAGGCACACCTGTGCAATAATAAGGCTGTATAATCAGCATCTTGATATGGCACACTTGGGAGATGGGGTGGGTTGTCTTAGATTTGTGAACAATATTTGAGAGAGATTGTTATTTTGTGTCTATCTATCTATCTATCTATCTATCTATCTATCTATCTATCTATCTATCTATCTATCTATCTATCTATCTATCTATCTATCTATCCATCCATCCATCCATCCATCCATCCATCCATCCATCCATCCATCCATCCATCCATCTATGAATAGCTCTTTTCCAAAATGCTATTAAACCAGGTCTGCTAGTCCTTCAACTGAAAGTCCTTCTACTGGATGTGAGCTCCTCCCCTGATACAACCGCCTGGTTAGCTTGGCACTCACCTACACCTCTCGCACTTACTCCAGTAGTATCTCAAATGTCATTATGAGCTTCAATTATTGGCTGTTTTTTTCAAAATAGGATATTTCCTAGATAAATGAATGAATTAATTTATTTGTATTGTAACCAGAAAAAGAGAAAACCTACAGACACGACATGCTTCACATTATCAGTCGGCTGGGGGTTTGCAATATACAGGCGATCCCATATGCAGAACTTGCACCATCCTGTTTTTTAGTGAGTTTAGGGAGGAGGTTCAGGGTGCTGCCAACTCATTGAAATCAGGGAGCATGTGTGTGTCTGTGGTTGTGGTGTGCATGTATGTGTGTGTGTGTGTGTGTGTGTGTGTGTGTGTGTGCACGTTTAAGGAAGTGAGTCAAAGAACTTCTCTCAGTTCATTCCCGTCTCTATCGCCTATGATGAAAAATGTGACCTTGGGGAGAGATGAGTCCAGGAAGCACACAAGCGTGTTGAGGGTTCAGGAGGGGTGGGGAGTATCCTTCTTGCTATACATCAGAAATCCAGCCACACCAATCAGCAGTACATGCATGTGTTTCTGGGCAAACTATGCAGGTTTTCACTTGTTTTGCATAAAGCCCAGACTGGTGGAGGGGTACAGTGATAGTTGACTGGGTGGAACTTTCTCCCATCTCCCTACTGCATCTCTGGAGCTCAGCCACAGTGATTGTTGAGTTCTTCTTTACTTTTTTCACCAAGGCTCTTCTCCCACTGTTGCTCAGTTTGGCTGGATGTCCAGGCCTAGGAAGAGTTCTGATCATCGCAAACTTCTTCAGTTTGAGCATTATGGAGGCCACAGCGCTCTTAGGAACCTTAAGTATTGCAAAAAATATTTTGTAACCATGGACAGATGTGTGCCTTGTCACAATTCTGTCTCTGATCTCGTTGGGCCGTTCTTTCGACCTTGTGATTCTCATTTGCTCTGACATGCACTGTGTGCTGTAAGGTCTTGTATATGTGCCTTTCCTTATCAAGTCCATATAGTTAAATTAAAGGCAAGGCAAGTTTATTTGTAGAGCACAATTCATACACAAGGTAATTTAAAGTGCTTCACAGTTGCATAAATTAAGAAAACAGGAAAAAAAAACTTTAAAAAAATAATTAATTGCAAAAAAAAGCAAGAGTGCAGATAAATTACTTTCAATTGTCATATGCACGGGTAAAAAGCCTGGATTTAAACATTGTTAGAGTTGAGGCTTGTCTCACATCCTCATGAAGACTGTTCCAGATTTTAGCTGCCTGAAACTGAAATGCAGCCTCACTGTGTTTATTGTTGACTCTGGGAACCATCAAGAGACCCCTCTGCGAAGTTCTCAGGGCCCGAGATGGTTCATATGTCTCTAACATTTCAGAGAAGTACTTTGGTGCCAAACCATGAAAAGACTTGTACACAAGCAGAGCTGTTTTAAATTCTATTCTCTGAGCGACAGGAACCCAGTGCAGAGACTTCAACAGGACTTCAATGAAGGAGCAGAACCATCTCAAGGAGGATCAGCAGAAATGGCAGTATGTGAGTCTAATATGAGCATCACTGAAAAGTTTCTGAATACTTATGACCATGTGATATTTAAGTTTTTTTTTTTCTTTTTTAACACATTTGCAAAAATTTCAACATTTCTGTGGTATTTTCCTGTCAAGATGGGGTGCTGAGTGTACATTAATAAGAAATTGAATTAATAGGGTAGGGACTCGATTAATTTTTTTATCTAATTAATTACAGGCTTTGTAATTAATTGATTGAAATTAATCACATTTTAATCGCACATAAATATTTGACCTGAAAAAAGAGAGAATTTTCTTCACATGGATTTTTAGTATGAATAATGACTGAATAAATACGTTAAGTTATCAGAAAAAATAAAAACCGTCATTCTGTCAGAACACTGATAAGAAAATTATTGAGAAAGCAGAAATGTCTCAGATAGAAGTAGATAAATTAACACGGTGTTGACCAGCAAGCTGCAGCGCACCACCATCATCTCTCCTTGCAGAGCTGTGGAGGATGAAATTTCTCTCGTAGAATGGGTTCTGAGATTCTCTGGAGGACCGTGTCCAGAGGAAATAGCTGGAAGCAGCGCCAGTGCAGCCGTGTGCGCCACGTAACACGAGAGCGCACATAGTGACGGAATAGATGAGACCGCTCCGTCACCAAAACCTTCATGACAGAAAGAAATAGCTGCAGCTAACTGCAGTGAAAGCTAAATTTTTGTCCATCAGCTGCTGAAGGAATGACAGCACGCGGCTTAGCGGACATGAAACGGGATCTGCACCTTTCTCTGCGCACCAGTGCTGGAAGGCCGTGGTGCATAAATAGATGCGATTAAAATGTGTTAAAAAATTTAACGCATTCTTTTTACGTAATTAATTAATCTTAATAAACGCGTTAAAGTCCCTGCCCTAAAAAGCAACTTGTTTGATTTTAGCAAATGGCTGCAATGTAAGAAAGAGTGAAAAAAGGGGTCCGAATGCTTTCCGTACCCACTTGTTTGGTCACACACAGCCATTGAGTGGCGCTAATCTACTAATCCGGGTTACCAGATCGGCTCTGGGTCCTGCGCTTTCCGAAAACTTCACACTACGGCAACTTAACACGGACAAACTACCTAGCAAGCGCTATATGGTTAAATGTAAAAAGAGAGATAAATGTTAATAACAGCTCCTGTGTGGGCTTTAAAAAAATATGATATTTCTCTGGTACTGCTTTTTCATGCATGGTCTTTGGACAGAGTTTGGCAGGTTGTTATTTACCGTGCTTTTGACAGATTTTCCTGTGATGTAAAAAGTTTTTCTTCTATTTATTTCTTTAGAGAACCCCGAAAAGATGATACATTTAACAGTACATTAAATCAATATCAGGCTATCAAGAAAAAAAGCTGCCAAAAGAATTCATATATGTACATTTTGCTTGTACGGTATTTATATAACACCCTTGGCTCTTTGTATTGAATTCCTGTGTATACTTCATTTGTTCGTGTTTTGTATACTTGCTATTTGTTTAATAAAGTTATTTAAAAAAAATCAATACGTTCTAACCTCCAGCCACTGATGTACACTAATGTCAGCATCCAGCAAATCATCTAACGCTTCGTCATAAGTGGGCGCAGGCCGCCGAGCCGATCTGGTAACCCCAATGGCCGCTGGCTGCTCTGCTTTGTGACCGCATACCATGGAGGCCGCCATTGCTCCTCCATTGCTGTAGTACCTCCATTTGGCCGCTAGGCCCCCATTGAAAAGCATTGGACTTTAGGCACGTTAAAAACAATTTTAATGCCTGGTTTCAATTTTTTTAAAACTTTCTATGGCTTCATATTCCTCCTGAGATAACGCTGGGCTAGTCAAAAACATAGAAACCAGGCTGGTTTTGTTAAGATAATTTTTTGAAATCTTGCATTATTAATGAGGGGCTGGACTTTGATTGACTGTTTTGTTTGAATTTAATTATAGTAACACTACATTTTAATAATTATTTCAAGTTACTAGTTCTTACCTTTTGAGGTTTGAGAGATAGGAGAACCGTCGGAGGAGCGCAGATACGGCAGCAGTCAGGCATGGGGCTATTAGCCTTTAGCTTAGTTAGCCAAGCTTAGCATCAGAGCTAAAGACGCGGGAGCAGAATGGGCATGATTACGACCGAACTACACGCCCATACACACCCCGCGAGGGCAGAGTCTACCGTGAAGATCCCGCCCCTATGCCCTTTTTAGGAACGTGCTTCGTCAGAGCTGGGGAGGAGTCTGTAAATCCTACATGAATTCCCCCTTGAACGTGTGTTATTCTGGTAAATGGAGAGGAGTCAATAGACTAGTAGTCAATAGACTGTAAAGAATTATTTCCTTCAGATTATGAGACTGATATAGACATTTGGCTATTAAAATAGTTCCTGACAAAGGTGATGCCCTGAACAATACTAATTTGCCATAAATTATCTTATTGACTGCCATAAGCAGTCCTTTGACTATTAAATAGCCAAATTACTGCATTATTGGTAATATCTCCAACACACTGTATGTCCCATCAAGACACAACGGTTCTCCATTAATCATTCTACGGGTAGGAAATATTTGAACCTTGTATTGAGGGACCAGCTGACCAGAGCCATGGTAGCATCTTTTGGAGGAGAATTTAGACAGAGGCTCCAGATAGTTGACAAGATTAAAAAAAAAAAGGAGACCGGAGGGCTCAAATTAAGCCCTGGTAAACCCTCAACTGAGCCTCAAGTTTTTTATATGATATGAAAAAAAAAATCATTTGAAAGGAACACCTTCATTGATATATTTATTTTTCTTATATGATTTTAAATTGTTACTACTCATTGCTTTCCTTCAACAATGGTTTGCCACCCTAGCAAAGGGTTCCCAACACATTTATGCACTTAAGCTTTAAAACTCCGGATATCCTCTAGAGTTACATCTGATACTTGGCTGCTTATCTGATTAATGTTAATAATTGTTAGGGGGTATCAGAGTGAAGAGGAATAAATACAAATGTGTGTCACACATTACAGATTTTTATTTTTATGAAAGACATTGAAACAAAACCATATGTTGTCTTTTTTCACTACTTTGTGTTTCTCATTTACATAAAATCCTAATTAAATACATTGTTTCTGGTTAGCAAGTGATAAAATATGAACAAGGTCAAGTGGTATGGATAGCTTTGAAGCAGAGTTTAATTACTAAACTAACTTATGCAGTTTTCTGTCTCCATAAGATGAATTGCGTCTGTCAAAAAACATGCATCAACAAATCATTTCAGTTAGATATTTTCATCTATATACAATGTGGTTGTGAAATACCTCCGTGTTTAGAGCTGTCAGTGGGATTAAACATAGGTAAAAGTATTTCTACGCACTATTCAAAATCTTAAAAGGTGAAATCTGAACATTCAGAACCAATGTTGTTTTTTGGGAACTATATTAAAATATACTCAAGATAATTTGAAAGACCTTGTTTCTGACAGCTCTCTATGGAAAACTGTTTTCACGATGAAACAGGCACAATACTCTCCATAAAGTTATGTCAGTTATTCAATTTAATTTTAAAAAATCCTTTTGAAGCATGCACTTGCTGAACATCAAGAATTTTGTTTTTCTTTTCACACTTTTTTTCAGTTCAAACATTTCTACACGGTTTTTAGAAGTGAAGTGGCCATTCTTAAAGTTTAGGGCAGAAATCCAATTTTGAAACTATTTTACAGACCCAAATGCATTCCTTTTATAATAACGATAATATAAAAGTATTATTATTTTTTTTGTGGGTCTTTCAAATCAACTATAATAGCTAATGTTAGCTTATTTGAAATTACTTCTTCACACTATTAGCAACTTTGTAATTAATGTCAAGAGTGTCGCCTGAAACTATCACCATTAGCCAGGTTATCTTTGGGAAATGTAACCTGTAGGTTATAATATTGTTGGTAGAAAGACAACTACAACTGAAGAGCTAGCACGAAGATAGCAAAGATTTAATGAATCATACAAACAAACTCCTACCTATGGGGGTTTGTAGCAATATTTTGGTCCAGCCACTGCTGATTTTGGTCTCATATAAGCAGAATATCTTCTTTTACATAAATCTTCAATATGACCCCCTTTTTCTGTTTCTTCTACACTCTTACAGAAAGCCCATCTTTCTAAAGCATGCAGCTTAAAGTGCTCCTAAGTACAGACACTCAGTTGCTTCTGTGGAGCTTCACAGCTCCTTTGGGGCTGCTTTTAGGCTGTTGGTTACCTCCCTGATTAATGCCCTCTTTGCTTGATCTCTTAGTAGTTTGTCCTTTCTTTGTTGCTTTTCAACTTTCCAACAGGGGTTTTAATCAAAGTTTAGTTTGAATTTACCTTTTTGGTTGCCAGGTCTTTGTCTTTGTACAGGTTAGAAAAGCCACTTTGTCATGAGATCATGAGTCGAACAATAATGTTACAATGACTTTGATAGATTGTCCAACAGTCAGTCAAAATATTAACTGAGGGTCATCAAGCACAGATGATACCTCATAGATCAATTGTAAAGTAGGGGTGTGCAAAGCAGCCGGTATTTGTATCTGTATGTCAATTTATTAAGAGGGGGGAAAGTATTTGTATTTGTATTCAAAATGATCAATAGGCATAAAAATCAATTTTTTATGTTACACTTTGAATTTAGATTATAGTGTAAATATTCCTTAATTATCCATCATAATAATTATGGATATACAATATTGGTTGATGTTTTTACATTAATCCAGTAATGAACATATAACAAGAAACATGATGGAAAAGAGAATACCATAACAGCCATTCAGGTCCAGGACCTTCTTGCTGCAACACACCAGGGCCAACATCTGCGTCTGCACAAATACATCACCATTTCTTTAGTATACACAATATCACCATCAAATACCTGTTTGAAATGCAGTATTTACTGTATTTATCTGTTCAGCCTGTTGGATGGAGACTAACTGCAGTATGTGACCACACCTGACCCAGGTGATATTCTTCAAGATGCCAAAGATACAGAGGGCAATCAAAAGTCATTTACACGATGTCAAAGAAAAGACACAGAATATAAAGCATTAGAAGAAAAGTGTTGCAGAAAAGAATAACAATCTGTTTAAACCAGATTTGAATGCATGAAAGAGACTGATGTTTCAAGCAGTTCAGTACTGTAGATAAACAGAAAAGCTCCATGTAGTGTTAGAAGCATTGTAATGATTAATGACAAGAACATGAGTGGATAATATGACTTTATCACAACTAATTGCAATATTTAGCGATAACATCACATGGTTTCCTAATATCTACCTAATCCATGTGCCATACCTTTATAATTGCTAGTCAAAGGAAAATATGTATATATGCTTCCAATTTACTATGTACCGTATATTGATGCATCATATAAAAAGCATTAAAAGTTATATACATTGAAGATGTGGTTGTAACTTGTCAAAGTCTTTTTAGTTTCAAGGGCCCTAATGATTTGGCCAGGTTGTACAACTAAAATATTTACCACAATGTAAAAATCTCACAAGGTTAACGGAATATTTAAGGTATAATCTTAGGTGTGTTACACAAATATTTTCAGTATTTATATACTTTTTCTTACACAACTGAAAAATCTAAAGGCCATCCGCCACTTTGACAGATTGCAGTTCACTTCCCTGACCATTTTTAACTTTACACAATGAGTTCAGGTAACGTAATCAATCAAAAAAAGATTCCCATGAGAACATCTGAGCATCATCTCTGACCTGGAGACCGTACACAATGTATCTCGCTATCTGAGAGCTTACAATAAATTGAAGAGTTACAGATGCATTGAGTGCATCTGTGACTACATCAGACAAAAACCGGTGGTGACAGATCACTCCACTTTAACCACTAATGCAGACAGAGTGCATGCTAGGATTGAAGTGATCAGAAAAACTGTCATTCAGAATTTTGTTTAATTAAGTGCAAATTCAGCCTCTATTACACACAAGCAGGAGCACAGTTCTGCTTGATGTGGAGAGTTCAGACCAGAAGCAGGTAAAATGTTAATTAATAAATCTATTAATCTGCTTAATGCATGATGGCACAATGTGGAATCTCTTTTCACTGTCTCTGGATTGAATATTAAGGAATGAAATGAATGCAAATGAAATACTACATAATCTGTCATTATAGTTATTAAAAAAAATGTATGAGTAAAAAGTGAAAATCACTGAATTTAATTTTAAACCCATCAGTCAAAATGACCAACAGCAAAAAAATTGTAGTGTGATCTCTGGGTGTGATGAAGGAAAATTTGAGATAATGTGCAATAATTTTTTTTTAACTCTCTAGGTGCATTTCCACAATCAGAAACTCAGAGGGATTATACTGGAGCTCCACAATATGTGCATCTCCATTCTACTTAGTCCAACCTAAATGAATACAACTCATAATACCATAAAAAAAAACATGGCTCGAGAATCATAAGCTTACATTCACAAGAAAACTTGTGTATATTAAGATCACATAAAGGTCAATCTTCAGAGATGAATAAACAAAGCTTTATTATTTTTGCTAAAAGAATGTAATGTGAGCTCAAACCAGTTTGTTCAATGAAATGAAATGAAAATGGGACACAAACCCACAACCTTCTTGCTGCAAGGCAACAGTGCTAACCACTGCGCCACTGTGTAGCCCGCTCACTTAGATATACAAATAAAATCCTTGCACTTAGCAACATGGATGTTCTTCACACCATCTGCTTATTTGAAAATAAAATCCGTCCTGCTTTCTTTGTAATAGGTCTAGCTCCCTATTTCTTCGTCATCTTTTCGTTGCGGAACTCTGTTTCCCTCCGTGCCTGATCGCTGAGCTGCATATCCACTCGGGTGTCCCCCAATGTTTTTAAAAGCACCGTAGCTTGTAAGTTTTACTTTGGTGTCTCGTTGTTGCCTTGGTTAAACAAGTTAAGTTGTGTCTCAAAGCACCAAATCTATCATTTGCGAGCAACAGGCATTCCCTGCAGTATAATATGCAATATTCCACTACAGCTTTTAGCCACGGGTAAGGTTCACAGTAGCTTGTATGAAAATGACAGACAAGCTGTTTTCCCTGCTGGGACAAGCCAGCTGGGACAGAGGCCTTCGATTTAGGTCAGATATTTTTTTTAAATGTTGCCTTTCAGCCTCTCAGTGGTTCTCCAGTCACATATCAACTTCAACATAAGGTCATCTAGCTCAGTAGGACACCAAGTAGGGTCACGGACAGGTAAGTGTGGGGTCTTGGAATTCTCTTGAGAAAATAATGTCAATACCAGAAATGGCAATGAGCACTAATCTACATTTTATGAATCAAAAGAAAGATAAAAACAGGACTTAAATTAATAAAAGCAACATATAGTGGTTGAGATATTGGCTTTTGATGTTGTTTATGTTACTATTGTAGCACTTTTTAAGTAACCTCAGAAAATGCTTATATGTTCCATCAGGAGATGGGGTCACGGGCCTCTTAAACTTTTATTTTTTGATTAAGAAACTAAAAAAGTTTCGGAACCACTGTTCTACCTGACGTTAGTGTCACAGACTATAGAGCTGACAGAATTTCCCATTTATGCCATGTGGAATATTGATACCTTCAATGGAACTACCTGTGGGTGTATTTTCCATGGCTGCTTGGGCCCTGAAGTACCCAAGGAATCTGTGCCATTGTGTAACAGCACAGCTGACAGAAACGTCTCAACCAACCCCGCTTATTCCATTGTCAATGTCTTATTGTCTATTGCTCTTGCCACCTTTTGCTCACTTTCGGCTGAAACAGTGGTGAAATACTGAGGTCTTAGCAAATTCCCTAAATCATCAGTTTTGAATGGAAAAAATATGGCTTAGGGGACTGGACCAGCTGATTTACCTCGTCATAAATGTCTCGGAACTTGTCCTGCGGAAACACGGTTTTTGTTTCTACTTACTCTGGACAACTTAGAAATGTTGTATATTTCTAATGGGAACAAAAAAAAGTAAATGTTTCAGAAAGTCCTTTCTCTTTCAGATACTGGATCGTGTATGGCCATAATATTATAGATTTGAGATCACCACATTTAAAATACACAACGAAACATTTTTTTCTGTGACAGAAATTTAAATATATATATATATATATATATATATATATATATATATATATATATATATATATATATATAATCAATCAGCCATTTACATTTGATCTGTGGCTGAGTTTGCACAAATGTCCTGTTTTTTAGGGTTTTTTTGGATACTACCCTTCTTCCTTTAGTTATGATCTGCTGGTAGGCAGCTCTTGGAATGGAGTGGAGTGAACAGCCTGCAACAATATTCAGTGTTAGAAGTGAGCTCAACAAAAAGCTAATGAACCATAGCAAACAGCTTGTGGGGTGTAGCAAAAGGGAGAAGTTACATCAAAAGCCCGTCATTGACTGCTGGAGCACGCTTAAGTGAGCAAACTATATCCTAAGGCTGGTGGAAAACAGACAATATCCATTGACATGTATACAAGTCAGAGTTAGATAAGCAGCAGCCAGTGTTGCACCATAGGGCAGACAGCCAATATAAATAAGATTTTACTTTTTCACAGTAACTTACTGTGAAAATAAATCACGTTGACTTTTTTATGTTGATTTTTCTGGGTTTACATTTTTTATACACTTTTAGGGAGCAGTCAAAAGCTTTCACTTTTGACTTGTATCATCATGACTATTACAAATAAACAAATGATCAGGCAAGTGCTGCTGACTGTATCAAGACGGGTGTGAATGATAAGACAATTAGCATGAATTAAATTGTTGAAATAAGGAATTAATGTGGCCATCGCCACATTTACTCAGAAGTCTGTATGCACAAACAAAAAAGTTGACTTTGATTTCACGGACTTATCACATACAGACATAAAATACAACTGCAGAGGAAACAAATTGAATATGCCTATTCTGTTTCCTTGCTGAGTAGTTGATTAGTAAGTCTGTAAAATGTTTACTGTTTTCATCAGACACCCCCTAGGTGAATAATCTGCCTTGTGGTGGCTGTTTATTAGCAAATGGCGCTTTATAACAGCATTTTGTGTCCAGGATAATTGGGATCTGTAGAGATTTCAGCTGGCCCTTTCCTGTGACTAGACTTGTACAAGTCCTGATTAGAGAGAAGCCCAGCTGATCCTGTCCCGTGACAGGAATGGTTCCTAATGGAAGTGATCCAAAGTAGAATGTGTTATTAAACTGAACAGAGGGGACTCAGGGTGAGTGGGTGGGGTTCCCCAGAGTCTTGAGC
This sequence comes from Apricaphanius iberus, assembly GCA_028564705.1. Lineage (NCBI taxonomy): Eukaryota > Metazoa > Chordata > Actinopteri > Cyprinodontiformes > Aphaniidae > Apricaphanius > Apricaphanius iberus. The sequence continues at coordinate 613,673 of JAPXFQ010002251.1, read as the reverse complement.
AGGTACATCTCTGGGTTATTCTGACCGCATCAGTTGCACTTCCTATCTGTATGCAGTTGTCTTAGATCAGATCAATGACTCCAGTGTCATTTTTGAATTCCAGGAGTTTCACAGACTGTTCCACTGATGTGCAGTTATTTGTGTACAGAGAGAAAATGATATGATGAGAACACACCACTGGGAGTTAGGGCCATGCATGCTAACAGTTGCTACAAGACTGTATCTGGTAATCTCATACTCCTGTGTCATCGTGTGCGCCAGTATGGAAAGCCTTCCATAGTATGGAAAGCCGTTTGAGCATTTATTACATATCTTTGATATCAAACTTTAGGTTCATGTACTAGTACACACTTTGTCCTCACTAGTAAGACAATTTGGCACACTAGTATAACGACTAGGGTGCACTAGTATAACGACTGTGTCTTACTTGTAACATTTTTTCCACTACTAGTGCCACTTTTGACCTACTAGTATGCAATCAACCCTTACTAGTAAACTGCTGTGCAGCACTAGTGACACTACTAGACCTAACTAGTAGGCATGTGTCACGCACTAGTAGCCTCCCGGACCCTACTAGTATCGCCGAAATCCCCACTAGTAGCACTAGTACGGCATTTTTGACCTCACTAGTGCTACTTGTAAGATACAAAATGTCCACTAGTACTACTAGTGGGGTATGTTTCCCTTACTAGTACTACTAGTAACAGTGAGAATGCACACTAGTAGTACTAGTGAACACAAGTAGTACTAGTGAGGATGTGTTTCACTTTACTAGTACAACCTGTAACAGCCAAACACTCTACTAGTAGCACTAGTGAGACTTTTATCATATTAAAAGTATTACAAGAAAAGGCAAACATGTCAACTAGTGAGACATGTTTTACTTTACTAGTGCAACTAGTCAGGGCCAAATGTGCACTAGTAGCACTAGTATGTTGCAAAATATCCACTCGTAGTACATGTAGGGGACTTTTACACCTTACTAGTAGTACTAGTGATGTCAACAAAGCTCACTAGTGTTACTAGTGGTACGGTTTTGTTTTTTACTAGTGTAACTAGTTAAAGAAAGTTTGTCTCACTAGTGAGCATCTGAACGTCACATGTAAAGGCTTTGGCTGTACTAGTGCACAAATGCACAGCTCTAGTTTGCAAATAGCATGCCACTAGTTTGCAATTGCACTCTACCAGTGTGTGACTGCACAAAACTAGTAGGACATTTGTGTAACATGTAAGGCATTTCTGCACACTAGTAGGACAACTTTAGTATACTAGTAAGACAGTTACATCTTACAAGGGAGGCAGAAGTGTGCACTAGTTGACAATTCTGTACCACTAGTCGTACTAGTGACATCACAAATTTCTACTAGTTAGCATTTAGTGTTTCATTAGTAACACTAGTAGCCCACATATGTCAACTAGTGCACACTACTACCTCACTAGTACGATGTAGCTGTCCTACTAGTATGCCAAAGTTGTCCTGCTAGTGTGCAGAAATGCCTAACATGTTACAGAAATTTCCTTCTAGTTGTGTGTAGTCAAGCACTTGTAGTGTGTAATTGCATACTAGTTGTGTGCTAGTTGCGAACTAGTGATGCACAGATGCGCACTAGTACAGCCATAGCCTTTACATGTGATGCTCAGAAGCTCACTAGTGAGACACATTTTCTTCTACTAGTTACACTAGTAAAACACAAAACTGTGGCACTAGTCACACTAGTGAGCATTTTTGATGCAAAAGTCCTCCACTAGTGCTACTAGTGAATATCTTGCCACCTACTAGTTCTACTAGTGCACATTTTTGCCCTTACTAGTGGTACTAGTAGACATGTTGCCATCTACTAGTGGTACTAGTAAGATCAAAAAGTCTCACTAGTGCTACTAGTAGACCTGTTTGTTTTTACTAGTGGTACTAGTAAAACCATAATAGTCTCACTTGTGCTACTAGTGGACAGTCTAGCCTTTACTAGTTAACAAGTCCGTTGCAACATGCCGCCACTAGTGTCACTAGTATGACTAGTGGACTGCATGCAAATGAAGGAGGTGGGACATGGATTGTGATTGGTGGATGTTCAAACTGTATGCTTAGAGCCTTAAAGGGGCAACTCTGTATACTAAAGTGTTAGCAGCAGTCATACTGGAAGATGTTACAACTTTTTTTGCTAACTTACCCTTACGAAACAAAAATATATTGCAGTACACTATGATCTATATTTAAATGCATTTGGAATTATATTTCAATTTATGAGAAACTTCCACGTATAATAAATAATATATAGCAGTATATGGACTAACAAGCTATCAAAATGTACTGAATCATAGATTTCAAAATACATTGCTGTGCACACAAATGATTACATAATATCTATTTTTATTAAGAGAAAATATTTGTAGTAGATGAGCAAGCTCAAAATTATATTTTCATGAACAACATATGAGCGTTTATTTAATTGTTTTTGAAAAATATAGTTGTGATAAAAATAAAAGCTCCTTAACAAAATAAATGCACTTAAAACTCAAAACTATGCCATAGCCTCTAAGCTTAGTGCCACTATGTGCCCACTAGTGCCCTCAAAACTTAGAGCCACTAGTTCTACTAGTAGCCACTATATTCCCACTAGTGTTACTAGTGGCCTCATCATGCCCACTAGTGCTACTAGTGGCCTTTAAAGGCCCACTAGTGCTACTAGTGGCCTTTAAATGCCCACTAGTGCTACTAGTGGGTACCTAAATCAAATAAGTTTCCAAAGGATTGTTTTAACCCTTTAGGACAGTGAATAAGTATGAATATCAAATTCATTGTATAATCAACAAATAACCATTGTAGGTTATGTAAAAAAGTAAGACTGACAGTTGTTATTTCATTTTTCTCTTTCCCAAACCGCACTAGCGGATATTTGATGTAGCAACTTGAACTTCCCCATGATGAGACAGTGATGCCTGTGACATAAACATTAATTATATTCTACTCTGAGATATATTAGATTGACTTAATTATCTTTAGAATACATGTATAATAGTTATTTTTAATGATATTATTAATTATCAATATTGTTATTGCTAACAACAACAACAGTGAAAGTTTATCAGGCTTCATAGGGTTAAATCTTGTCTGGGTGTTGATTCTTTCTCAAGAGCCAATAGGAAGAAGCTTCAGTGCATGTTTGCCACACCCCCTCATTAGCATTGTTTCAAATGAATTCCACTAGTGCTACTAGTGGACACTTTAGCCCTCACTAGTAGTATCAGTAGTATCAAAAAAGTACACTTGTAGTACTAGTGGGTTGTGTTTAAGCTTACAAGTACTACTAGTAAGGACCAAAATGTTCACTAGTACTACTTGTGTTCATTTTGGCTTTCACTAGTACTACTAGTGTGCATTCTCACTGTTACTAGTAGTACTAGTAAGGGAAACACACCCCACTAGTAGTACTAGTGGACATTTTGTATCTTACAAGTAGCACTAGTGAGGTCAAAAATGCCGTACTAGTGCTACTAGTGGGGATTTTGGCGATACTAGTAGGGTCCGGGAGGCTACTAGTGCGTGACACATGCCTACTAGTTAGGTCTAGTAGTGTCACTAGTGCTGCACAGCAGTTTACTAGTAAGGGTTGATTGCATACTAGTAGGCCAAAAGTGGCACTAGTAGTGGAAAAAATGTTACAAGTAAGACACAGTCGTTATACTAGTGCACCCTAGTCGTTATACTAGTGTGCCAAATTGTCTTACTAGTGAGGACAAAGTGTGTACTAGTACATGAACCTAAAGTTTGATATCAAAGATATGTAATAAATGCTCAAACGGCTTTCCATACACCAGGGGCCATTTATGGCCCTTGGACTGATCTTGACCATCGTTTAAGATTGGTGCTTTCTGCAATAGGCACCACAACAAAAATAATTGATGAAGCTTGAGACTTTCTATAGGGGCATTATTTTGTTGACTCATTCAAAGGATTAGAAAAAGATCCAGGGCACACAACTAATAATTTAGCTTTTACTTATGTTTTTTTAGATTTATTTTTTTATTTCACTCAAAAATAGACCCTATTCTTTCAGCTAAGAAAAAAAACAGATTTTTTTAGTCCCCTTTAAATATTTGAAAACTTTTTGAAAAGGATTTCTTTGAAAAAAGCAAACATTAAAAGCCTTGTTTTCAATCTATCCTTTAAAAATCACTTTTCTACAATAGTTCCTACTTTGTGATTCATTAAACTATTACCTGTTTAATTTATTGTAAAGCAGGTAAAAAAAACAAAAAACACCCATCTTTTAAGGGTTTTTTGTTTAGTTTTGTTTGTTTTTTTTGCCCATGGGCACTTTCGACTTGATGATTTTGGCCCTTGAGACAAAGAGTTCTGACATTTCTTTTGTACTCCCTACCTCACCTGCAAAGCAAAGCAGCTGAGGGCGTGCCTCGTCACGGATGAGCATGTTAGCGTTCATCATGTGGCGCATGGCAACAAGGGGATTTTATTTATCTAAATTGTAATAGATATTTAAATGTTAATGTTGAGGGGCACAGATAGGCCTCTGCAAGCACGCACGGTACTGATGGTTTTTATATGAAACAAAATGCTCCCCACCCTTATCTGCTGTTCCCGGTCAGTCGGAAGGCTGGTGGTCCACTGAGCTGTTTTGATATATGTGTTTTTGTCTTTTAACTTTTAATAAAAATGTTGAAAACTGATTCAGAAATGTAAAATTACCATAAAACTAAACCAAATGTCTGTTATCTGTCTATGTTCACCTGAAGATTCATTTTATACACATAATCGTTTGACAGGTTCACTTACGTGTGTGTAGCTGTCTACTCTAATGTGAAGTTATTTTTTTCCTTCTATTTCTATAAGCCAAAAAGCAATTTTCCAACTAACAGTTTGATAATTATTTTCACTCTTTAGTCACTTGTGGTTAATATGTGGCAACTTCAATCATCATATGCTAATTAACTTGCTTTTAACAAGCCCTCTTAAGAGTGTTATTGAATATAAATACACTGTAAGGTTTCAAACTGAATTAATCGGGAACAAACCATCTAGACAAGTGAAAGCCTGACAGTGAGGACCTTGATTTTTTTTTTTTCTGCTTTAGTAGAGTATAATAAAGAACACTCATTTTAGCTTCAGATATACCCTTTTGGTATTATCAAATCATAACCACACTATATAATATCATGGTTAATGTCAAAAATTGACCATTTGGTGCAATTTTGCAAGATGCAGTTGGTCTTTTTTTGTTGTTTGTTTTTTATTATTATTTTTTTTTTATATGCTATAACAGCTTGTACTTGAGAAGACAGATATGTGTTGACGCTATCTAATGTAAAATCAGTAACCCTGGGTTGTAAACTCTATATATATTTTTTTTTTTGACCAATGCTGGAGTGTGTTGGGGGATGTTGTGAATTTTAAACGCACGCTTCAAGTTTGTAAACCTCAGCAGTAAAACCATCAAATAATTATTATTCCTATCAACACTGTGTTCCTCCATGAGTAGGGTTAAGAATTGTTCACTACACTCACAAGACATCTTTTTTACCTTTTAATTCAGTGCCAGTTTGCACTGTATGTTAGCTGGCTGATTTAAACCCCAAAACAGGGTTAATAGATACAGTGTCAGTGGTCACTTTAGGCTCTTCAGGCGCATTACAAGAAATATTAATGTGTCATTCTCGAACAAAAAATAAAGAAATATAAGAATAATCCAAATAAAGCTTTAGAAAAAACCCCCACTAACAGTCCTGAAATTTGATGTAAAACAAAAAAACGGAAGGTACTAGGCCACAGAGTAAATGTTGAATAGGATTTGCAATGTTCATAGTATTAACAATCAGATCGTGTATTAATGGTTTTATTTTGGAAGAATCTGCCTCTATAGGGGAAATAAACAAGCAGAACATATACTTGGGGAGGATGGAGCATGTGGCCCAGCCAAAAGGTCTTCTTATTGTCATGATTATCCCAACTCCCCCCCACAAACACACACACACACACACATACACGCAAACAGTATAACTTGTCTGGGACAGTATAACATAAGTTATCCCACTGATATAAACATATCCATGCGGCTGATGGTGGCGGTGCTCTGGATAAAGTTTTTTGTCATATGATTGCATTGCACTTTGTCAGGTTTCTCAGCTTGGGTGTCCCAAATGAAGGCTAAGCATCAGCTGGTGCGGCTCTTCAGGTCATTGATGCATTCAAACCCTGTGACCTCAATAAGTTGGTAATCCCTCAGGAGGAAATCTAAACAATAAAACAACAGAGATAAAATCATGTGTTCCTTATCTGATTTTAGCAACTAAAAAACAGACATTTGCCTTCATTTTATGACCTATATATATATATATATATATATATATATATATATATATATATATATTTTATATATATTAATATATATATTAATATATATATATATTTTATATATTATATATATATAAATATATATATATATAAAATAATATATATATAATATAAATATATATATTATATATTATATATATATATATATATATATATATATAAATATATATATACATATTGGAATGCTACAGTAACACTTCTCACTATAACCAAAATCAACAAAGCTAAACAGAATTTCTTAAAGTAATTAATTAAACGAGTCTTGAAAATAAAACTGAACAACATAGTAAAAAATTTTAATTAAGAATAAAATAAAATATATATCCAGATATCTACAACCAACAGTATAAAAATATATATTGATTGGATTATTTAAGGGCTGCACGGTGGCGCAGTGGTTAGCACTGTTGCCTTGCAGCAAGAAGGTTGTGGGTCCGTATTGCTGCATGGAGTTTGCATGTTCTTGTGCATGCGTGGGTTCCCTCCGGGTACTCTAAATTGTCCTTAGGTGTGGGTGTGTGCATGCATGGCTGTCCTGTCTGTCTCTACGTGTGGCCCTGGATGGACTGATGACCTGTCCAGGGTGTACCCCGCCTCTCGCCCGTTGACAGCTGGAGATAGGCACCTGTCCCCCCACGACCCCTTGAGGAACAAGCGGTTCAGAAGATGGATGGATAATTTAATTTAAAATTAATTAGTTCATAAGATCTCTCAAAGTTATTTTCTTTCCCTACAACTCACAGCATGGCCCCCCCAGGACCATCACTGGCCCCCATTTAGCCCTCTTTAAAAACCTGGTTACACACCTACTCAGTAGTCTTAGTGAAATACTTTTAAACTTTTATAAACCTTATTCAAGCATTAATTCAAACCCAAATGATACCAATACTTGGATTTAAGCACTTGCTGATACGGAGTATGAATGCCGATACGTCTACTACACAAAAAAATCAAATGAAATGGAAGACAGGTTTTATCTTCATGTTTGCTTTTTACAACAAATTATGGTGAATTAGATCAAATGAAATGTCAATAAAATTACCACAAAACAAAAATTTCAAGTGAAAAAGAAAACAAATTCTGTGAAATTATTGCAGGGTTTCAACATTTGAAGTATCAGTGCAAACCAATTTGATACAAGTACATTAGAACGATATGGGCCCCAATACCAGTATCGGTATTCGTGAATCCCTAAAAGAATCAGGTTAGCATCTTGGCTGGTCTAACATATTCATAGTGATAAACGAGAAAATCCATATAAGAAGAGTAAATCCACCATTTAACTTCATTAGTGAACGATTTGCACAATATTATGGAACCAAAGTCACTGATATGACAAATAGAAGGCAGGGATAGAAAAGCAGTTATCAAACCTTTATTCAGTTGTTCCTGTTAAGTGGATGGACAGGAAAAAACATCAAACCTTAACAAATGTTCAGTTCACATACTTTTGGAAAAGTAAGAAAAAAGGTTGACAAGCTGGAACAAAGGATCTACAACAACGTTTTCATGGATTTGTGGCCCTCTCTTCCATCACTGTTGCAACATTCTGAAAATCAAATTAATTAGAATTCAAATCTTGTGGCTTTCCACTCTAAAAACTTCCCTTTTCCCTAAGTCCTCTCCCCAGCCAGTTCTCCACACCATAAATCCTGGCCCTTTTTCCCATGCAGGTGTTGGACTTTCAACGTGAATGGCAGCATGAATGCTAATAGGCCGTTGTAATAAGGTCTTTGAAGTATGCAATACGCTGTTACAGAATCATAATGTGAAAATCCTCTTTGAATCTAGAGACTCAGTTCTGCTTGACAGTATCAGGCCCCTCGCTTCGTCTCCCTCACTCCATCTCAAAGCCCTGACTGCCTTTCCCTTTTTTGTTGCACTACTTTCTGCCGATTGCTCAACCCCTCCTGCTCCCTGAACCCCCCACCACTCCACTTCTATCCCTGTCTCCTTTACATCTCTTAACATTCACTTCTGGCGAACAGGCTTGCTTTGCTCTGGTAGGGTTTGGATGACAAGCAGGGTTTCCAAATACCAACATGTGGGATGTAGCGATCCGTGGGAAAAAGTAAAAGAGTGGACCCGCCAAGGAGGGGGCTGGATTATTGGTTTAGAGGAACTATAGAGAAATAGAGGGGGTTTCTAATGTTGTGGGAGTTTGGTCTTGGGCAGGTAGCAAAAAAATACTATGCCAGATATACAGTTTCTTGTAAAATTATTCATACTGATTTTTATTTTTTCACACTGCAGGTGGAAGAGAGTGACTGTATCGCAATTACCGTACATACCGCACACAATTCCGGATTATAAGGCGCACCTGAATAGAAACTGCATAAGACAGTTTTAAGGAAAAAACACAAATGTGTAAATATACAAGCCACGCCCGATTATAAGCCACAGGTGTTTTAATCTTTTTTTTTTTTTTTTCTTTTTTTAACGTGTCCTGTCTAGCAGTATGCTACTCAGAATTGGTGTCTGAGTACCAAGTACAAGCCCAACAGTTTTACTTTCCCAAGCAGAGTATTACAGCTTCGCTGTAGTACGCCACTTGATGTATATGTATGAAAAATCTTTATTAGTGATTACTGTGCGGCCCCAGGCATCGAGAGCCATCATCAACCAGCGGGCAGGAGCAACCATCACCGACGGGGAGTGACGGGGAGGGAAGAAGATGCATCAGGCCAGAGAGCAGCCAAACACCCAACCTGACAGGTAGACATAGACAGACAGAGACACTCATACGTACCCTCCCTCTCATGCGTACACATTCTTACAAATACAGGACATACGAAAAAAGGACGCTATACACTCATTCATACCCCCCATACGTACACTATACTCCATACTCCCAGGCCCAGGGACAGGAGACAGACCCCTTTGCCCACCAGGACGGGGACAAGCAGACCGCCAAGGCCCCCACATCGGCAAGAGCAGTCCACCAGCCCAGGACCCCGACCAGACGGCGTGATGTTCTATCCGGGCTCCGACCCCTGATGGTCCAACGAACAGGGGTGTGGAAAGACCCCCCAGCCTCTCTCCCCCAGCTCAATGTGGTGTTGTTGCGTGTTGTTCTAATGTGCACTTAAAACAGAGGGGGGGGACATGGGAATACTGCCGGGTACCCCCATCTCCCCCCCCGGGCCCTCAGTGTCTAGATGCGTTTAACCAGTGGGTGCCGGCACCACAGGCGAGGCCCCCACAACGGGCCCCTATAGGGGGCCCCCCATGAGGGGTCCCGCCCCCAGCGCCAATGCGCCACACCGCCAGGTCCCTACATGTGCGTTCCATGTAAATGTTGCAAGTGTAAGTGTCTAAGTTGCTCAATAAAATCGGGACCCAGGCCGCCACCGGGTAGCGAAGACGGAAGCTCCATCCCGCACCCCAGTGACGTGCCCACGTCCCAAGGCCTTGTGAATGGTAGAATGAAGGAGCAGGTGGACAGAGGCATGGGGATGGGGAGAAAATAACTGGGGTGACCATTGCCACCCCCAGGGAGCCAGCTCCCCTGCTGACTCCAATAGGCACCCCCGTTCGGCCGATCCACCAGGGGTGGGAGGCCCCAGCACGTCTAGTCGGGGCCCACGGCAGCGGCACCCCCGAGCCCCATGGGGGCCCCGGCAATCCACCAGCCCCCATGCCAGGGGCATACCTAAATCCTTCCCAACATTCACACTGCTAACAAAACACATGTCACTAGACACCCAGGTTGAGTTTAGCCCCCCCTCCCCCTCAACGCCCTCCCCCCTCCCGTCCCAAGCGCACCCCGTTAAAACGAGCGCCTGTGCTAGATGGTAAAAAGCCTCCCCGCCAATAAGAGACGCCCCAGGCACCGCCAGCGTCCGAGGGCCCCCGCGCCGAGGCCGGAACCCGGCGCACCACCGACTCGGGTACCCCGGACATGCCGCGCCAGGCCCGTGAGCAGACCGAAGTCCCGGGCGGCCAATCCCCAGGCCGACATCCTCCAGCCTTGCTACTACCGCCCGATGGCCGGGTGGCAACAGAACCCAGCACCTCCACCCACCAGCCCACACCCCACCAACCGGTCAGTCACCGTGGAGGCCGACCAACACCGGCCAGAGGCCCCCACCTCAGCACCCCCGCGAGGGCTAAGACCAAGACCCAGGAGCCATGTCCAGTGTCAATATAGCCGATCGGGCCCGGAGACGCCGGCCACCCGCCGCGCACTCTCGCCGACGCCCAGACGCGGCAAGCGGCCACCGGGGAGCAAGCGACAAGAACCAGCCCGGGGAGTTGGAAAGGGCAGCAGCGCCTAATTTAATCTTTAATTAAAATATGTAAGGGTTTGTGCAGAGTGAATTGTCGAGAACATGATCGGTGTTTGGGGAGCTTCTATTTTATTAACATTTCAGCACGGTAGAAACACCTCAGTCGTCCTCTCTCTGTATGCTCAGTCAATCTTCAAGAAAGACTTCAAGTTTGGGCTATCTGCTTTTATTACCTCTGAAAGCTTTTTTTGTTGTACTGCAGTTCTTCTTCTTGGGTCTCCAACGTCTCACTAATAATCCATTGATGCCAAGGGTTCGTGAAGCAGCTTTATTTCCTTCTTTAAAAACGGAATCATATACATTTCTTCATTTTTTTCCACAATGAGGAATTAAAACTTGCAGCAGAAAATTCTGGAGACCTCTTCTTAAAGCCAAATGTCCCTTAAAGGTGAAGGAAGAAACCTGTACAGTCCATAGATCGTTAACGTTCTCTAGTGGACATTAGCTGTAAAAATCTATAAATAAGCCACACCGTTGTATAGAGCTCAGGAGGTTGACGTCACTTCTCCCAGCATTCAACAGTTCAAATCAAATCAGCGCCAGAGTGGCAGGCAGTCTCCTGTGGTTATATTATAGTTATATGCAGACGCGGACGAGATAAAAGAAAAGAGTTTAACAAGATTCCCTAGGATCCAGGGCACAGAAAACGTAATTTTGCAATAAACGCACAAGCAATCAGCTAAAATAAAGCTGTGGGACCCCTGTGAGCAAAGATTTCCACTCATGTGACGACACCTTCTTATCAACTATATAAACCACGTTTCTCCAAATTTTTATGGAATTTATTTTACATGCTTTTATTAAGCTTCTTAGCGTACTTTCTACAGTTATCTTGCCGTGGATTTCTTCCGCCTTGTTGCTCACATAACAACAAGTAAACATCTCGTAAAACAATGTAGATTCATAATCTTTGTGATGCATGCATGCTACTGTTTACATGTTTTGTGATCATACCGAGGACCAGACTATGGTGTAATTTATTGTTTTGAAGCAATGATCAATTAATAGTCCGATATTGACAGACGTAACCTAATTGCCTGTTGCTCAAGATAGCTAAAATGAAGACAAGTTTTTGTTTATCCTCCCGGTGACAAAGCAGTCCTTTGCAGGAAGATTCCAGATCTGGATCTTGATAACAAACCCAGATTGTGTCTATTTATTTCCCTACAGGCTTTTATCTGCTTTAAGCGAGGGAATATTGATCAGGAAATAGTATGTTGGGGTATCTCAGATTTGGTAAAAGGTGCGCTCCGACAGATTCTAAAGTTTCAAAACTATCCCAGGGGTATGGTAAGGGTCGGAGATGTTTAATCATTTTAATTTTACATTATATACAATAATATCATCGGATTTAAGATGGGAAGTAAACTCCAATCCCAGCCGGCGACGTTCATTTTGATTATGTTCCATACTGAAGCACTGAGCTCGGGAGCTCTATTGACATAGAAGGGGCAGGATACAGGATGTTTCTAATAGAAGCTTTTTACTTGCAAGGCAAATGAAATACAATCTTGAGATCATACAATACTCTGTCCTCTTGAGGCTCACAATCTCTTTTTATTTACAAAGCGAACTGATCAGCATTTAGCAACACATGATAACAGAAAGAAGCCCCATTATGTGTTCTGCACCATATCTGGCTATGACCTATTGGCATCCACCTTAGTTTCACAACATATCAAAAGATCCTCTTCTGGATGGATACAAAATAACATGTCTCGCCTCAGAGCACACATATTTATGGGTAATGATCAAGTACAGTCATTGGGTTAATTGCTGTCTAAAACATTACTGAGAAATCTAATCAAAATTAATAAATGTATTATAATATGAAGTATGAATGTCCTGATTACTTAACTGATTGTAGAATAAAAGATTAAAACAATCAAATGATAACTGTAATTTTCATCACATCCAGACATAAATTCAGCTGAGAATCTGTGGCTAGACTTAAAAATGTTTACAGAGGCTCCATCCAATCTGACTGAGTAGTAGCTAAATTTTAGTTTTTGAGATGTGCAAAGTTGAAAAGGTAGAAACACTAGCAAAAAGTGAAAAAGAACACCACACTTCTTAGAGTTTTAGTTCTGATTTTGAAACTAACTTTGACTGACGGACCCCTATATCCAGCGGTCATCAGGCAAAAACTGAAAAGGTTGCCAGTCCATCGCAAGACAATACAGAAACACACAGGACAAACAACCATGCACCCACACACTAATACTTAAGTAACATTTAGAGAAACCAATTAACATCACACATGTTTGGTGCATACTTAATATGCCCGACTTATGATCTTCCAAGTAAAAAAGAACAAACAAAAGCTATATTCTTTGCAATAATTTTGTCTTCTTAAAATTTCACAGTATTTTTTTTTTTTTTAGAACTAGAAATTTTGTTTAAAAGGTCTTGAATACTCAGTTGCAGTTTTACAGTATATCCTGTAAATTTTAAACCAGTTCCCTTCTCTAAACAGTATACTTCAGGCAAAATATCATGTTACATGTTCCAAAGTCTCTTCTTGAAGGCAAGACGACAATGTTTTAAGAGATTGCGAAAGACATTTTGTGTTGATGCTACAACTTTTTTGTCTGTGTCACAAAACCAAAAACCTCCTTAACACTGTTGCTATAAACTGAAAAACTTAACAAAAAACCCTGTTACATTCTCACTACATCACAGACAGTAGGCATGTTGAGTCATGTGTATTACAAAATCAAGGGATGCACGGAAACCACATAGCCACTAATGTGAATGTGATGTTCCATGCTGTAGCAAATGAATGGAATCTACCAATCACAGATATGGTTAAAATTACAGATAATGCTGCAAATATGCTGGCTGCTGTGCAGCTTGATAACTGATAATAGAGCATCCCTACATTTGCAAATCCCCTAACAACTGCATTGATTGCGAATATTTTTTTGATTTGAATCGAAACTCACTTCTGAATCAAATTGACACCCAAGGAATTGTAATCGAATTGAATCGTGAGGTGTTGTAAGATTCACATCCCTAGCATCTACTACCCTATACAGCACCATCCGGTGAAATGATCTATGGCTGTTTTAGAGCTGACCAATCACAGGCGCACTCTCCTTTTCCTTTAACGGGTAGTTAGAAAATCGGGCCACAGAGAATCCTTTCATTGTCCGATATTGGCGTTGTGTCTATCTGTTCATTACGTAGACAGGAATTTAAACTAGGCAAAACACTTCAACGTGCCTGCTGGTGGTAGTCAGTGGGTTCAATGGCGCAGAGGGTATAGCAGCCTTGTCTCTGTCAGTGTGCCCCAGGGCAGTTATGGCTGCAATGTTGCTAACCATCATTAGCGTGTAAAAGTGTGTATGATTATATGAATTACTGAGTTTTACAGATGCAGGCCATTTACCTTGTCAGAATCAGAATCGGTTTTATTGCCATTGTTTGAGAACAAGTTCACAAACTAGGAATTTAAGTAAAAAAAATAAATAAATAAAAAATAAATAAATAAAATAAAAAAATAAAATAAAAAATTAATTAAAAAGAATGAGCCATAAGGCGAAAGTCTTTATAAATATTATAATCTGTATGTATATAAAAGAACTATGAAAAGATAAACATCCTTTTTAACATGAGAACAGCAGCAGGGCTCCATTCACAGATGTGCATGTGAATGACAGCAGCAGATCTAAGTGTGATCAGACCACACAGTGCAGTAAAATAAAGTTACATAGTGCAGATGGTTCTGTCCTACATGGGTCTTTAACTGAACTATTGGGTCTTGTTATTGTTCATGAGTCTGATGGCGGAGGGGAAGAAACTGTTCAGGTGGCGGGAGGTGTGGGTCTGGATGGACCGTAGCCTCCTGCCTGAGGGGAGGAGGGAGAATAGTCGGTGTCCAGGGTGAGAAGAGTCAGCTGTGATCCGACCCACACGCCTCCGGGTCCTGGAGGAGAACAGGTCCCGGAGGGATGGGAGCCTGCAGCCAATCACCTTCTCAGCAGCACGCACGATGCGCTGCAGTCGTTGTTTGTCCCGGTCTGCGGCGCCGGGGAACCACACGGTGATGGAGGAGGTGAGGATGGACTCGATGATGGCCGTGTAGAACTGCACCAGCATCTCGGTCGGCACCTTGAGTTTCCTCAGCTGCCACAGGAAGTACATCCTCTGCTGGGCCTTCTTGATGAGGGAGCTGATGGTTGGCTCCCACTTGAGGTCCTGGGTGATGGTGGTGCCCAGGAAACGGAAGGAGTACACGATGGAGATGGGGGTGGGAGAGTCCATCAAGGTGAGGGGATACGGTGGGGCTGTGACTTTCCTGAAGTCCATGATCATCTCCACTGTCTTCTGGGCGTTCAGCTCCAGGTTGTTGTGACTGCACCCAGAAGCCAGCCGGTCCACCTCTCTCCTGTAGGCGGACTCATCACCGTCTGAGATAAGTCCGATGAGGGAGGTGTCGTCCGCAAACTTGATCAGCTTTACGGACTGGTGACTGGAGGTGCAGCAGTTTGTATACAGCGAGAAGAGCCAAGGGGAGAGTACACAGCCCTGAGGAGTCCCAGTGTTTGTAGTCCGATTGTCCGAGACAATCTTCCCCAACCGCACGTGCTGTCTCCGGTCCGACAGGAAGTCAGTGATCCACCTGCAGAGGGAGTCGGGCACGCTGAGCTGGTAGAGCTTGTCTCGTAGCAGTCCAGGGAGGATGGTGTTGAAGGCAGAGCTGAAGTCCACAAACAGGATCCTGGCGTAGGTTCCTGGGGAGTCCAGATGCTCCAGGATGAAATGGAGGGCCAGGTTCACTGCATCATCCACAGACGATAATAATACCTTGTATTATTTCTCAAACTTCCTCATTAGGTTACCCTGCCCTGTTTACTGCTAACATAGTCAGTAGTTTTGGTGAGAATTTAGCCTCCTCAGAGTTGTCAGTATAACCCTTTTGTCCCATTTCATGTACCATACTGTGGAGGTGTTGTTACATTTTTTTCTCCTTTATATGGCCACCGTTGTGTCTCTAAACTGGGCCTTAACTGCAGTGTGTTATCTGCCTATTTGCCTTCCCCTCACAATCATCTCTCTTCCTCCCATTTATCTCTGCTGTCACTTCGTTACTTCTGCCGCTGTCAATCATCTGGGTATAAAGCGCCTGAGATATGACGGGCTTTTATTTGCCTGCCGCCCCATTGAACCTGACCTGTGATATAGCCGTGACAGAGAACGTGTTAATGACTAAGCCCTGCTGACTGATGTGCGGCTGTACAGAAGTCAGTAGGGGACGTCATGAGAGGTTGACCTTTGTCAAATGTATCCATCGTGAGCCTCTGCAGCTTTGCTCACTTGCCAGCCTGTGAAATATCAACATCATAGGGATACACACCAAACTAATTATAGTTGTCATAGTCTCCTTCCGTGTTGTTTCGCATCATGGACGCAGTGATACTGTTTCCCCACTGTTGTGAGTATTTTCTTCCTCACCGGTCTAATTCTTGCATGACTGACTCTTCACATCACTCATTCAGGCCCCTTTTAAGCTTGTCTACTCCTTCTTTTATCTCCCTGAACAGATGATTTGCATTGTCTCTGTGCCTCTGCTTTGCTCCCCCTTTGCTAACTCTCAGTCGTTCTCATTACAAAAGGTGATCACCCTTTGAGCTCATCAGCCCAGAGTGAACACCCTTTCCCCCGCTGACTGATGAGTCCGAGAAGTGGGCTGTCGCAACACTGACAACTTCTTCTGAGCAGAAACATATTAATGGCTCAGCTTCGAGCTAAAAGGCTGCACACAGATCTACCCTTCTCCTACCATATCTATACTGTGGTGCTCTTCGCTGGTATTTCTTAAATGCCAACGTCAGTCAAGAATAGGTCAGGACAACAAGCACTTAAATAAGGCTTTGTCACTGATTAATGAGAGGTGGAGAGGACGGGGAGGGCTTCCGACTGCCTCGTGTAGATAAAACAACAAATGTTTTTGTAAATAGCCACGGGTGCTTCTCTCCGTCTCTGTTCCTCACCTCCCTCTTGGTTTGAGGGGGAAACATCACCGTCAGAAAACTGACAGCTGCTCTGGGGATCGTGGAAACACATGTTCCCAGCCACAGGACTGGAGGAAATCCAATCAGATCCAAGAGAGCTGACGGTGGCTCAATTTGCAATGCCAGCGGGCCTTTTACCAGTACAGTTGTAACAGTATTAAGAGGTTGGATCTTAGCCAAAGAGCACTATGGTAAGCTAATGTTATTGACTACTTATCCATAAAAACGCATCCATTCTCACAGCATTATAGTAACACGTGGCACAAATTGACTCATCTGAGCAGATTAAAGTCACTTAGAGGGGATTGGGGTTCAGCCACGGTTTTATTAAAACTCACAAATCTAATCAGAGACAATGTGTCAGTTGGGCTAAAAAGGCAAACATGTTTTCATGCTGAAATGCATTAAAAATGTTCTTTTTTTTTTTTTTTTTTTCTTTGCTTTAGGTAGCAATGAGAAGCTTACCCAAAAACTCTAAAAGATGACATCCACACAAAAAAGAAAAGATTAGTTTACGGGGGTTTTGAGGCTCATTTATATTAACATGAAATGGGTCTTAAGGCATTTGTGTTCATTTTTGAAATACACAGCGAGGGCAGTTGCTTGTTAACACAAAATTCAGTTCAGCTATTCCTGTCTTGCAGGGACTCAATGTAATTAGGCATCTAGACATAGTGATGTAGACTTCCTGATGTTGAAACTGAGCACCATAATGGAGAAGAAAAGAGATTTAAGTCATTTTGCAACCAAGTGCAGAGCTGGGAAATTTTTATTGGGTGGCCTGAATATTTTGGTGATCCTTTTTTTTTCACTCTATACTTTATTCTCATTATGTGTATGTAGCCTTACAAGAGAATATCCCTATAGCGGAATCCATAAATTATTCAATTCAGTAGATGGTACAATTTTATGGTGCCTAAACTACACGCCTTATGATTTGGAATGAGGGTTTTGATGGAAAATATCAAATAATTAATTTTTTTCTTAATTATGCAAAGTGATAAAGAACCCTACGATATAAAAACAGATATATAGACATAAATAAATATACTGTATATGTATTGATTTACTACAGGCTGATGATGTTTGTATATATAAACCAAATATAAAATAAATAGGAAATAAAATAAGATTATAAAAAAACAATGAAAATATAATTGTTTAATGTAAAGGACTGATTTGGCCAAATACCAAAAATAGTAATTCTAATTCAATTAGTAAAACAAAATACAATTTTGTTGGAAACAAATTGGCACTTTAAAAAGCAGTGGTCAGTTTTTGAGTGGATTTCAGTGCATTGATTGATTTTCAGTATGTTTAGTGTTGCATGTGATAGAATAAAAACTTGGATGCCTTGATGACACATGCGGCTCCCATTTGAAACAGTGGCTCATTGTCAGCCATTCTTACAACCATGATTAAAGGCCAGTATTCTATCCAGAACCATGACATTCTTTGTTTTAGTCTTGCTTAGTTCAACCATGGAGAAAGCTCTTTCTACTTCAGCATTTGAGTATGAAACGACTACAACTAGCTTCATAACCTCGGACAGTCTTCAGAACCTCTGCAGACCCGTCACCTTGAAAACAATGAACCAAGACATTGTAATTACTCTCCTAAATATGTTATAATTTTTAATGTTGATTACATCAGTGTGTGTTTAAAACATGTATCTAACTATATTCTTCATTAATGAGTTTCCCCAGAAAGCATTCAGGTCAAAAGTGGCTGGATCCTGAAGTTTAAATGGAGAGAAGATCAAATATATTAAGATGATTAAAATGAAAAATAAGAATTAACTTGTCTTATCCAGTCACAGCAGGTGAGATTATTTTTTTTTCCCATGGCAGCATCAGCAGCACCTTGTCCGCCCTCTCAGACCCACAGCTCTGCATATTTTTCTGTGAGGGACCAGAGAAGCCCAGGTGCAGAAAGTATTTTCAGGTCTAAGAATCAGTAGCCTCGGTTTATTACACCACACGCAACCTGCGTCAGGCCCGGGTCGGGCTCAGACATAAATATATTAAAGGTGAAATATTATGAAAAAAATCACTTTTCCTGGGATTTGGGGTGTTATTGTTTGTCTCTGGTGCATATACACGCATACAGAGTTGGAGAAAAAAAAACATCCATGCTGTTTTGAGAGAGATAGGGGTTTCTTAATTGATCCGGCATTCAGTCTCTGATTGAGCTGTTGAAAATCTGTCCAGCTTTCTATGTCACAAGCCGAAACATTATAATATCCACACCCCCTAAGAGCACTGTCTCCACCCACCAGGTACAGCAGTTACCAACTGGAAAGCACTGGTTCAGATTAGGACACAACATGTTGAAGCACCACGCAAAATGCTCTGTCCTTGCCTGCCTGGTTGCCTGCCTGGTCAACTATCAGCTATAACTATCAGCGCTTAATACCGATACACACTGCTACCTGTGGCTACCAATCATTGGCTTTCAACCGAATGCAAATTGATTTTATGCCACAAAGCTGTTCCCTATCAATGACCATGATCAGTGTACTTTAATGGAAAACATAAATATTACCTGATCTTCTATTTTAGTTCCACCTTTCTGGAGAGGGAAGGAGAGGTAGGAGGGATTCCAGCCAGGAATTCCAGCCATTCCAGAAATAAAAAATAGTGACAACTTTGATGCGATGCTTGGCATCAGGTTGCCAAGTAGGGGCAGATAAGGTATTTTGGTAAAATCACTAGTAATTAGTTATAAACCATTGATTGATAACTTTCTATTAATTAGATACAGTACATATGTTTTTGCCAGGTTTTTATAGAAAACTGAATTACTAAATGAATAATTTGAATAGATAAATTAATAATTTATGAATTATTAATTTAATATCCTTAGACAAACCAGATAGATCATCTTTATCAATTTTAATTGATCAGTTACACAACACTTAGGTTTACGCCCAACTGATCGAAAACCACTCCTAGTCCTGATGAATGGTTTGACTTCTCTTTCCAATGCTTTGTTGGGTATAAATAGAAAGCTGTCAGAGATTGTGACCCAAACGGAAGGCACAGCCAACAGTGACAATTGCAAGGATTCTCACTTTAAAGACACTGTTCAGAAACAAATCATAAAAAAAAACAATTCCCTTATTCATCCTGAAGGCTTATGCCCGACTGTCTTTACCTACCGACTCCTCCACAGCCAGAAGAACAGTATAAGCTGGAATTATAGTTTCAGCCTGTAGACGAACTCTATGTTTCAGGGATGGGATATAAGTGTTCCCACAAACAGGCTCGGCACCATGCTTTACAATCAAATTCTTAAGTTATACCCTAATCTTAAGATATAAGAAAGAAAAAGAAAGAAAGAAAGAAAGAAAGAAAGAAAGAAAGAAAGAAAGAAAGAAAGAAAGAAAGAAAGAAAGAAAGAAAGAAAGAAAGAAAGAAAGAAAGAAAGAAAGAAAAATAATTTTACGATTTTACAAAGTTTTGTGCGAAACATAAATAATGAAAGTCCATTCTCCCTCGTATAGACCTGGCTCTCACTTCGCCTGGGTGCCTCGCTCAGTCCTCTCCACTTTTTTTCTCTCCCAAAGTAATTAACTAGTGGAAATGATTTACTCTTGAATGGTTGTCAGATCAATTTCTCATTGGAGGTCTTTGGAAACCTGCTGTGGCACACTCCGCCTGTCAGATCCCAGTCACTGGGCACATCAGGTCCCACTTGAGTGGTTTTAGACTACAACACAGTTACTGTGAGTCCTATAAACAAAGACTGGACTTCAGTTTGAGGTGATATTTTATAAATGCTAAACATTGGGAACACTGGGGTTGATGTCAAAACCTGCTTTAATGCAAATATATGCAAATTATTTTAGCACTTTTCCTCAATTATGTCATGTTTCACACATGAGCTGAGATGTATTCTACTGGGTTTTTATGTGAGGGACCGACTAAAAGTAATGCCTATAATGTAATGTAATATATTCTGTTCTGTCTGAATTTGCGCTTTGATATATATACAGTACAGGCCAGAAGTTTGGACACACCATTTCATTCAGTGTGTTTTCTTTATTTTTTCATGACTATTTACATTGTAGATTCACACTGAAGGCATCCAAATTATGAATGAACACATATAGAATTATGTAGTACTTTTACAAAAAAGTGTGAAATAACCTGGCCTCCAAAGTCACCGGACATGAACCCAATTGAGATGATTTGGGGTGAGCTGAACCGCAGAGTGACGGCAAAAGGGCCAACAAGTACTAAGCATCTCTGGGAAATCCTTCAAGACGGTTGAAAAACCATTTCGGTCTACTACGTCTTGAAGCTCAACAGAATGCAAAGCATTAATGAGAGCAAAGGGTGGCTACTTTGAGGAATCTAAAATATAATACATGCATTCAGTTATTTCACCCTTTTTGTTTAAGTACATAC
Source organism: Apricaphanius iberus (assembly GCA_028564705.1). Classification (NCBI taxonomy): domain Eukaryota; kingdom Metazoa; phylum Chordata; class Actinopteri; order Cyprinodontiformes; family Aphaniidae; genus Apricaphanius; species Apricaphanius iberus. The sequence continues at coordinate 592,588 of JAPXFQ010002251.1, read as the reverse complement.
AGAAATTCCATACATTATGTGTTCATTCATAGTTTTGATGCCCCTAAGTGAGAATCTACAATGTAGTCATGAAAATAAATGAAACTCACTGAATGAGAAGGTGGTATATACGTATACCACAAGGTATATACGTATATATATATATATATATATATATATATATATACGTATATACCTTGTTGAAAAAGGTTATATTGTTTGGCTTGTAAATGTAAAATTGTTTCCAGAAAAAAACAAAAGCACGCTAAGAAGAAGATTTTACCGCTGCATTTTAAATGAACGCAGCCATTTTTGTTTACAGCGGATGTCTGCTGATTCTTCTTCTACAGCCATTTCCGGGATTTCAGATAGTTCTGCGCATGTCAAAATTATTTAATCCGATCGAATGTGTGGCAGATACAAACGCTTGGCAGAATCGGACAGATGTTTTCAGGGCCATGTACACAGTCAAATTTTAGTCCAATCAATGATCAGATGAAATACATTTTTCAGACATGTAAACACAGCTAGTAACTCAAATAACCACTCGTTACAACGGAGGTATGCAGAAGAGCATCTCTGAACACAAAACACATCAAACCTCAAGGCAGATGGGCAACAGCAGCAGAAAACCACACCTAGTGCCCTTCCTCTCAGCTAAGAACAGAAAACTGAGGCTACAATTCACAGGCTTACCAAAATTGGACCATGGAACATTGAAAAAATGTTGCTTGGTCTGATGAGTCTCGATTTCTGTTGTGACATTTGAATGGTAGGGTCAGAATTTGGCACCGACATGAAAGCATGGATCCATCCTGCGTTGTATCAATGGTTCAGGCTTGTGGTGGTGTAATGGTGTAGGGGAAATTTTCTTGGCACACTTTGGGCCCATTAGTACCAATTGATCATTGTTGCAACACTACAGCCTACCTGAGTATTGTTGCTGACCATGTCCATCCCTTTATGTCCACAGTGTACCCATCTTCTGATGGCTATTTCCAGCAAGATAATGTGCCATGTCATGAAGCTTGAATATTCCCAGACTGATTTCTTGAACCTGACAATGAGTTCATTGTAAAAGAATGGCCTCCACAGTTATCAGATCTCAGTCCAATAGAACACCTTTGGGATGTGATGGAACAGGAGATTCGCATGATTCAATTCTATAAAAAAATACTTTATTGATTCCACAGGGAAATTAAGTGTTGTTGTAGCTCATAACTAATTGATTCTTCAAGGAGTTGTTTTAGACCAGCGCAGTGTCAAACTCATTTCCATTTTGGGGCCACATTAAGCTGATGAATATCCTTAAAGGGCCGGTTGTGGCAGAAAATATTGATGGAAGTATAACAAACTGTTAAAATCGCCTCTGACTGAAGATGCTCTACTGCTGTAGGATAATCTCATGAAGAGGATGCTCAGGGTTGTCTATATTTTTATTTTATTTTATGAAGAATTCTTGTTTGAATCATTATCTCCAGTTGTTCCACAGACGTACGCAGAACAGAACCAGGCTTCTCCATCTGGTTGTAGAGCCATTTTAAGTCCCTGGCTCTGAGGCTGCTTCTCCAACAGATGATGGACAAAGAGATAACTACGGTGGCCCTGAAGGGTCACAGCATGCAACTTAAGAAAACACATGCAAAAAGACCAAACAAAAGCAGATTTAGAACAAGGGCACAAAACATTAAAAAATGTGCTGCAAATAAACCACCACACAACACATAAATAAATACCTGCACAGTTTTTTGTCTCATGTTACAGATTTTAGTAAACACAGCCAGTGTAACAGACGGCAGACACTTGCATGTTATTAATCTTACTGAGCAAGCCGCCCACATCTTGTTGAGTCTCCACACCCGTTCCCACACTGAACTGGCATAAACTGAAATAGACAGGGAATTTTTTATTTTTTTTTACAGAAACCGACTCAGACAGCATTCTTTCATACCAGAGAACACTGAAAAATCAATAAAAACACCAGTGAAGGAAACATTAAGAATAATTACCTATTCCAAACCTGACGCACCAAGTGCACCTCTATTTTATATTTTACAGCTTTTGAATATTTTTTGATATTAACACATTTCTCACCTGTTCTTTTGTTTTTAAAGTTCTTTTTCACACAAATTTGCATTATGTCACGAGTTATATTCATACTAACGCTCAAATTTACAGCTACTCTACTAGATAAGCTTCAAATTTGAATTTTCAGCTTTATAAAACATCAAGTGAAAAATTATCAATCCTATTTCATACTGCCTAGCTTTGGAATGCAAATATTGACCTTGTGGAACCCTCTCTATATCTGCCTATGTATAAATATAGACTAAAGAATACACTGAGGACAATGTATTTGGTTTAATGTAGTCTGAAAGATGATATGGAATGTTCTCCTTGACTGTATCTTTTTCATCTTTTTAAATATTGTTTTTTTTCTCCTTTTCTGACTGTATGATGTTGAAGAAATTGTAAAAAGTTAATTTACAGGGAGTGGTTTCCATATAAGCCCATTCAGGCTTCTTTTACTTCTGTACCCATGAATTTTATGCATCTTAATGTATATTTTGAATACATACCTTGTTTTGTATTTTTTTATAAGTGTTAAATAAAACTAACAAACAAATATAGAGAGATCTCCTCCTGACTACTCACACGCGGAACCAGGAAGAGAAAATATTTAATAAATGTGAAGAGTAGATAAACAAAAATTTATATTTCAACATTATATCTACACTAAACTCTACCACCACACACTCTCTCTCTGACATTGTGTGTGTATCGACAACAAATAATTTACAGAAGTGTACAAACTTCCTGGTAACAGAAACATGGAGTAATAATGTTTATTTATTTATTTACCCAGGATGAAAAAAAAGCTCTGAATTAGGGCTGGGCGGTGTATGAAATTTATGACTGTTACCGACATCATTTTGCCTGTGCCAGTAAATTCAGTATGTAAAAAAAAAAGAAAAGATGTGTTTTAGTTTAGTGCTGCTCCTGCCCCTTTAAGAAATGAGCCTTGCCTTGAGTCACCTGACTACTCACATCATGCCATGTGACATACAGAGGCAATAATATCCAACTGAGAGGAAAGCGCTGCTAACGCAGCTACCGTGTTGCTATATTTATTAAGAGTTTAGACTCATCTACCGACTGTTTTTCAGAAAAATCCGACTAGCGACAAAGAAAGTGACTTTTTATGGTGTTATTGGATACTTAGACTCTAACGTGGAGCACGTATGTTTGTTACTACAGCAACGGAGCTGCAGAACATTTCTGGCTCAACAGCTCCGTCCACCCAGGTCCTCATTGTCCTGCACAGACGGAGCAGATGTTAACCATGCTGAGTTGCTGGTTGAAGCCGCCGCCTTTTCTCACCTGCGCTCCAATGTAAAATATTTTCTATTTAAAATAAATGACTGCACACTAAAATCACCAATTTTAATCAGCCCCTGTCACTTCCTCATCTAATCTGTTCTGTGTGATCACACAGCCATTAAATAGCAAGAACTCACACACATTTTACAAATTTTTCATATTTTAGAGAACATTATGTAAATTCGGCCACTACCGAACATTGACTAAAGAAAAGGACCGAGATGGGGGGTTGATGTGGTCATTACTGTCGTCCACCTATCGTTATCGCTGTGAAATCCTCAATATACCCTGATATTAATTTTAGCTCATATCGCAAAGCCCTACTCTAAATAAACAACAGCTGAGCAGAAGCACTTGTCGACAGAGACAAGTGAGAGAAATACCATCTGGTGTGAACAGGTGTAACAGTGGATAGAGCGTGATTTCTCTGAGTGTGCCACTACCACCCAGCCAGTGTGCAGCAGGTTTTAAAAGTCTGGGCTCTATGGTCTTGGCAGTTGGTTCATGCTCCTCTCTCACTGGAGCCTCTGGAGTTGGGTTATGTTGTGCTGCATTCAATGTTATCGTAAAAAAGAGCTTCAAGCGCTTATCGTCCAAATTTTTGTTTCGTTTTTGCCTTATAAGTGGGGGCACAGATCAGCTTCGATCTAAATCTGGGAGGGATAGATCCCTCCCCCAATCCCCCAGCCCATCTGCGCCCATTAGAGGGTGACACGGTGTGGCGATTGAAAAATATAAAAAATATATATATATATATAAATGTTTATGTTGGCCATCCAGGTGTGTCAAATTAACTTGATCACGCCCCTTGTCAGTCAACCAAGAAGATTCAGGACAAAGCGCAAGGTGATGAGGTAAAGGGGGGTAGCCTGACAAAAAGGGAGACGGTGGCTGGTGACAGGGGGTGACACACCTCTGTAGCGCGGCCGATATTTGGCGTTTTCTTTTAAATCAGTGGTAAGGATTAAACTGGGGCGCGTGTGTTAATCTGCGTCGGCTCGTGTAAGAGCGGCTTCCGGTTCCAAAAGTTGGATTTATCCTGCCTAAAGAGGGGTTGCATGTTGGAGCGTCTGCCGATTGCCTCAGAGCTGGTACTCCTGTCGTCGGAGTAGTAAGTCCTGAACGTTCCTAAGGTTGACTGCGGGGAGGTTCGGTTGGACGGCTGATAGAGCATGAGACTCTTGAACACAGCTGAGCTTCGTTTGTTTTCCCCCTGATTTGACTGTTTGTTTTAGTGATCGCTGCATGAACTGTGGGACGATTCTTTGATTTTGATGCATGAACTGTGGGATGATTCTTTTGATTTCTGCTGCATGAACTGTGGGATGATTCTTTTGATTTCTGCTGCATGAACTGTGGGACGATTCTTTTGATTTTTGCTGTATGAACTGTGGGTATAAACCTTTAATTTACTGCATGGACCTTGGGATTATACTTTATTTGCTGCATGAACTGAGGACTGGCAGCTCAACGTTCCCTTGTGTACAAATCCTTTTTTTCTTCTGCGGATTTCTGCTTGATTCATGGACTAAAAGCCAAATTTCATTTGGACTAATTATTATATTTTTTTGGCTGAAGCACTATTCTTTTGATGTGGTGTTGTAACAAATTAAAACATATATTGTAAGAGCAAGAAACAATGAGACATCTTTGAAAAAATAGTCTTCAGTACCTTTTTCATGTACTTTTTATGTAAGGATTTCAATTGGACCGCATTGCTAATGATAGTCTAAAAGAACCCACCTGGGTCATGCTTACTTATTTTTGCATGATACCTTTGTAGTGGTTGATAAGTTTTCTCTTGAAACTTTCTCTTAAAACCCCTGAGATTAATCAAACCGCTACAACGGGAATCAATTGTCGCTCCCGTCCCGTCCCGATCCCAAACAAAATACTCCCGTCCCGTCCCGATCCCAAACAAAATACTCCCGTCACGTCCCGATCACGTGACAGCCCCACAAAAAAAATCTAGTCCCGAAAAAATCCAGAGAGAAAGACTCCCGTCCCGACCCGAATTACCGAATCCCGAATTACCTCCTATGGCACTCGCTCCCCCCGCCAGAGGGGGATCATCTATTTAGCTTTATCCGCCGTCTTTAACCATATCCTGCATTGTTGTTGTTTGGCCACCTTACCACGTCATGAATGGACTTGATTCGTCTGACTACCAAACTATTAAGATACACGTATTTTCAGTCGGATATCATATGCTTACCAGTTTATCCAGGTGGTGTAGCAACAACGTAGCAGTTTCAGTTTTGGTGCATGCAGTGTAGTAGACCCGATGGAATTGCATTTTGCAGCGGAGTTAATAACCACACACATTGGCAACGCATCGCAGCATAATTTTTTAAAGCTAATTCCCTGATATCTGACAAGATAAATGTAAGAAAAAAATGTTTGCTAAATTATAATTTCCGGTTTCCTGTCCGATCCCGTGGATTATTTCCTGTCCCGTCCCGATCACGTTACCAACACTGAAATTGACTCCCGTCCCACAGGAATCCCGCAGGAATCACGTGACCCGTGGGAATCCCGAAAAATTGTCACCCTCTAGCACCCATGCCAGAGGGCCCAGTCCATCAAGCCTGGGGCGGAGCCTTTCGACTGCACCTGCCAGGTGCAGCTCATTGTGCTCATAAGTGGTTGGGGATATTAATAGGGTGACCATATTTTATTTCCAAAAAAGAAGACACTTGGCCAAGACTTTTGATTGACATCTTGTAAAAAGCTGCAGCACGCCCAAGTACAAGAAGCAGCACATAGCAGCGTAGCACAGCCTGCAGTCTGTTCTTTCTGCATTTGCGCTTTGATATCTTGTAAACAGTCGCAGCAACATGCGCAGACACAGTGCAGTTGATCGGACCGCTGTCCTTTCCGTCTTTTAATGGATTAGAACCCTGCAATAGGCAGCACAATGAGGATGACATCAAAGGAGAGAAAGGGTTTTTTATCCATGCATCACCACAGTTAATTTAACCCTCTTAGAGCTCCAAATCCTAAAGGCGACCTGCTTTTTTTTTTAGGAGAACTTTAACTTTATATATCTGTTAAAAAATTGCAATTATTACAATGATATGCTCAAAACATTGTAAAAATACTAAAAGCAGATTTGATTTTTATTCAAATATTTATGTATAAAAATTGTAAATGTATATTTGGACAAATATTTTGAACATGCAGAAATGACAATATGTATTACAACCTTGGATTGAATTTTTTAATATGTAAAACTGTTACATATGTTTTTCTCTGTAAATGTTGAGGCCTTTTTTTAGCTGTTGTGTTGGACTCTTTGCACACCCAGAGAGTGCTTTTTTTTGTGGACAGGGTTTTAATAAAAGTGCTTCATTACCACTGTAACTAAAAAAGTTTTCTAAGCTATCATCTGGTGTCTGTGATGGTGGTGCAGAGAGCCAGCTGATAGCCAGGGGTTTGTTTGGACATGAACTGGGAGGTTATGGGTTAAAATCATCTGGATCCAGGCCTTTTGAGGGTATGAAGCAGCATCAGCAGCACTCTGTCCCTGACATCATCCATCGCAGGTGCCGGTGGGCAGCCCCCTTATCAGAGGAATCTCTACAAGTATAGATACATCAGATTATATATAATTTAATCAAAAACAATCCTTGTCTTTTTATAAAATATGCTAATCAATAGGGACATGTGACAGAAGGAAAAGCAAAAAGTAAACAAGAAATTTGAGAAAAAGTCAATAAAAACAATGCATGGTAGTAGTATTGCTACTAGCAATAATACTAGGAAATGAAAACTTAAATATTTCAATACAGGAATACATTTGCAATGTAGTGAAATTGATATACTTACAGCAGTTGTGATTACAAATGGTCTTAATCCACATCTGAATCCTGTTCCACAGGTCTACATGGAAGTTTCCATTCCTGGAAATGATATTAATATTAGGAGTAATAGACTACATAAACTGTAAAATCTATTTGTATGAAGCTGGGGAAATATTTACAATGTGGATGAATTGACATACTTACTACGGTTGTTAAGACAAAACATTTTGTCCTTGATCCAATTTTATACAGACGTTTTCTCTTTCCGGAAGATTTTCTGAGTAGAAATTCCTTATTTTATTGACAGAATATAACAAGTTGAACTCATACAGCTTTTAGTATTATTTACACTATTAAAAGCAAAAGAAGTAATCTGTCATCAACTCAGATTTTTGCGTCTGCTTCAGAGTCGGTTTAGTTATCCAAATTATTTTGATGGCACAAATGGTAGAAGAGTTACAGTACAGTAATTGAAAGTCCCGAAGCCATTTCCGCTTTTAAAGAGTATTCCCCTGAAAAATGATGAAAACCCGAACATTTTTATCATTCTAAGAAATCTGCCTAGATGCGCCGGGCCGCACATGAAAAGTGGACGTGTCCTTGGAAAAGAGGACGATTGGTCACCCTACATATTAGGAACTGGCTGCTTGACCCTTCTCGCCTGAGTGTTAAAGCTGTATGGTACAACCTCAAGTCCTCCAAGCTTTTCCAGTGTCTCTATGTGTGTTCCTGGTTTTCAGTTCATTTCCGTCTCTGTGTTTCTTCCAAGGTTCTCCTCAATGAATACTCATCGTGTGCTTAACTGAAGCATTGGTCTTCTTCCATGTCTGGTTGACTTCAAGTTCCTAGCTCCTCTGAGCTCTTCATCAACCTCGCATCTCCAGAGACTCAGCAGGAAGCTCTCGCAGACATCCCAAACTCCTAGCAGTTCCTCCCTGTTGTTCAACTAACCGTCTACCCACTTAGCCTCACATGAGTTCATTCAAATCATCATTCTACATAAGGTCTCTGTTTAAACCCTGGATTTCTGTGCTTGCATTTCATCTCTGTTCCACTCTATTGTGTTCCCAGTTCCTGACCACGTACAACATCATTTCATTATTTATTATAATAAAAACTCTTCTAGTGGTGTTCTGCAAGTGGGTCAAAATAATTGATTCAAACATGACAGACGGTTCTTTACTTGAATTTAAATTTATAATTCAGACTACTTCCACAATGGGGTTCATTGTTCACTAAAAGTTTTATGGCTCTGTGTGACCACATATCTGCAGAAACACCATTTGACTGCTGTAAAATAAGGTGAAAAGGACAAAATTCAGCTAAAACAATTAAACAGCTAAGACAGGTTTATGGAACATTTTTGAACTTTATACATTTTTCTTGACTCCTTTTTCCAGTAACGATTGTGACTTAACACTGGTCAGAGTAAATGGAAAGGTTGATGGAGCAATTTACAAGGCAAACCTGACAAACCTATTAGGCTGAAAAAGAGCCTAACAAATAACCACACTAACAATGGAATGGGATTGACCAACGTATAGTCAAGTTTTTGAACGCCCAGTCACCACAACTAAATCCAGTTGGGAATTTGTGACTTGAGTCATTTTGCAAAGAAGGCAGGGCAGCAATGTAAATCTTTGATTAGAGTCGCTGAATGTTAACAAAACACGGAATCACAATGTTATTGTTTAATATTGCAACACACATGTCAGTTGTAATTAACCAATCTTGTCTTATTCCATCATTGTGCTGCCCTCACTGCTCTTAGCTTTAGCAACTGACATTTAGCATCTTAGCTACTAAAGTCTGTATTCCGTGTGGGAATCAAGGCCAATAAAAAAAAAATGCCCTTGATTCCACATGGGATACTGACTTTAGAAATTTGATTAATGCAAGTGTACAGCATTGCAATCACATTAATCAAATTTCTTTGAATTATTGCTGGTGATGCATTAAGCTGGAAATCCGACAGACTATGTCAAATCCAAACTGTCAAATTCGATTGCAGTTTTGTATAAAATCCAATACTTCATAAACCATTTTATATCATTCATTAATAGCTCCTTATATGACCCATTTTTTTGAGGTTTGGGAATAAAGCACAAGGAATCATCAGTACTACACCTCATCATAGGCCAACCAATCCACTATTCATCCTTTAAAAATTCTGTAGTTAATTTAGTTGATTACTTTTCAATCAAAATCATGCATAAAGAAAAATGCTCAAATGTCCATGTATATATATATATATTTTTTTTTCAAAGTTAAGGAATCAAATTATGACTGACAAACCAACATATCTGAACCATGGTAGGCTGCAGTAATCAGTGTGTTTGTTAAATGTCTCCTTCACTAAAAATCATGAAAAAGTTTTTTATAACGTTTTTGTTTTCAGTCACTCAGAGCTGTATAAGCATGCTGCATGTTATATTTTCTCTAAACTCTATTTCTTGTATCAACTACTAGAAAATAATAATTAGCAACTCCACCACATGGCAGAACATGTTCTGCATTTGTGGAGATGACACCTCAACATCATTTTTTTTTTTTTTTTTACCCACGGAAGATGAACTGAAAAAGAAATGGTTGGAATTTGTTTTTGGAACACCACAGGCAAAATATACGCCTGGTTAGTTAGTCGTTCAATCACTTTAAGCACAGTGACTTCATTACAATGACCTTACAGTTCTGGCTTTGCCTTACAGTTGTATTCAGAACCAGCAGCTGTATTATCACAATAGTGGAATAACAGCTCCCAGGTTTGTTAGTAAAAAAATAAGTTGTTCACCCAAAGTTTGACTTTTTTTTTTTAAGTACTGTGTTAAAACCCGCCATTATGCCGGCTACTTGGCCATTGGGATATTCCTTAGTCTGATTGGTTAGCATGCATGACACTCACTTTGGAGTTTGGGGATCGAATTCTGCCTGGGTCCTCGTGCACCTTGCTGCACATCTTTTCGGTGAGTGCTTTCAGCGGCCTCTTTCGATGCAATGTAACAGACATTACCATGAGAGAGGAGGAATGCAAAGGATTGAGACAAGAAGTTTGTAGTGTTAGGAAAACCGTATTTGTGGTGTCACACTTATGTAAAATGTAAATTGTTACCATACCATACCTTAACAATTTTATTTATAAAGCACACTTACAAAATTTTATGAGAGCCGACCAAGTTGGTGTACAATAGAAAAAAAAAAAAAAAAGTTACGGTATCTAAAAATCATGTTACATATTTAAAATATTTTGTCATAAGTCACCTAAAGTAGTGTAACTCAGTTTAATTTTTGTGACAGTAATATTTAATGCAAACATCTAAAATTTTTGAAGCTGTAACTAGTAATATAAAACATATAAAAACAATATTTTGTTACTTGCTCAACACTGGTGGTCGTGATGTTTCACACTAGATTTGAAAAGCTAGGACCGAGTCATCCAGACAAGTTCGGAGCTACTTGGAGTCCTTCGGCAGAAGTTTATAGCCAGTCGCAATCAAAGTATATCCATATCATGGGAGTGAATCAGGGCAGGAGATTTGCCGCCTGTAATAAGCCAATATCTGCCCCAAAACTCTTCATGTTACCAATATTTTTGCTATTAATTAATCCCCTCAGTGTTCAGAACGTCTCGGAAGTGCTCAACTATTTGCAACGAAAGGTACAAAGCGTTAACTTGGGGATACTTAAAACAAATGCACGTCACACTTTTTAAGTATTTCTCTCCAAAACATTCTAAACTAAAATCAGTTCCCCACCACCTTACAATTTGTTCTTCTTAGTGATGATCTAGCACATAAAAACCTAATAAATTTGTGGCTGGAATGTGAGCAGATTCAACAAGTTTAATCATAGGATCTCAACAGATTTTCAAAATATAGAAGAAAGAAATGACTGGATGGTCACCCCTCAAAAATAATCACTAATATTGAAATTAACATATGGTTGTAAATGATAATTTAGGTCTACTACACATTGTTGTTTGTGTTAAGAGACTGTAGCTGAACATAAGTGATGAGAATTAGTTTAATACTGTTCAAATTAAGCTGCTACATTGCTTTTAATAACCAGATGTTGGTAAGTATCCTAAAGTAAAACATTGCCAGACTAATGCCCTTGAATATTAAGCATAGCAAAGCACAAGCAATCACCATAACCAAGGTCAAAAGTGTTGCATCCCTGGAGGTTTGGAAGACATTACAGAAGCTGCATGATGTTTATCTTGCATATCAGTTTCATAAATTGAATTGTATGTTAAACAGCAACATTTACCAACAAATGCTAATGTTAGATTTAGTATTTTTTATTTAGTATTCTTCTTGCTAAGTGAGTTTTTATAATGTGCAGACGAGACGTTTTCTCTCTGTTCTCCAGTTTGCTCACACAGTTCGAGAGCGTAGATGTTGGACCACTGGACGACTCTAAGTGGACCTTAGCTAGAGCCCCTAGCCATAGGTCTTTTCTTCTGTCACATGACCTCACTTTCTACTACTTGATACACATATTGCTCTATTATGAATGCATGCATCCAGCCGTTTGCTTTTTTTGCGCCTCTTCCTTATTAACAGAATGATTTAGTGCGCTCTGGTGGTGAGATACAAGGATAATGCTCGTTGCCTTTCTTGCAGTTCTCCTAGCAGTTTCCCAAGGACAGGCAACAGAAAGCAATTGGTATTAGCGTGCGCATACAGTCCAAGCAGATAAATATAGGCGGCTTTTAGCAGATGAGCCACAGCGTCATCAATTAAGGTTAGGGCAAGTGCTATCACAGTGTCATAAAGAAAAACAAGACGGCATTCCCTCAATGTCACAGGTAAGGTGACGACACACAAGCTATTGGGGACAAAAATCTAAGCAGACGTGATAGCTAAGATAAATAATACTCAGATTGACAAATAGCTGCTGATGTTTATTCATCAGTAAAAGTGCACATTTTGATAATCTAAGGTAGAGACAGATCTAATTTATGTGAGATATTTTGGTGTGATGGGATCTTGAACTTTGTTCCTGGACAGGATTTCCTACCAGTAGATGTCTACATCCACTGCTCCCATAGAGAGGTAAAAGGACCGTGTCAAACCATGTGAAACGGTACAGCTTTGTCATCCAGTCCACCGCTCTCGCCTGTTGTTCTTTTCCCATCCTCCTCGGTGTCCTCTTCTCCTCCAGTTGTCACAGAAAATATGGCAACATGCCCCACGTCAGGCCAGAGGGATGTGGACGATGTGCCTAACCCGAGACTCCCCAGCGGTTTCCAAGTAAAGGCCATCATTCTCCCTAATTAGCTGGTCTCTTTTGGGCTGTGACTAAAATCACCTCTGTGGCTCCTTTCTCTATCGGATCACACCTAATTTTAATTAGACCCCTCGGAATATTAGCCAGAGTCTTTGTTCCGCTTCCCCTCATTAAGGAGCCAGACAAATGAGTCGTTAAAATCCTTTATACATTTCCTCTGCCTTTCTCCACACCCCCCCCCCCCCCAACACCCCCAGCTCCATCCACTATTGTCCTCATCATTTTCGCCTGGGTTCTATTCTGCCTTCATGAACGGTGAATTATCAGCTCCTGACCTAGCTGAAACCATGCGGGTATTGATTATTGATCCTGTTGAAATGTTCCGGCAAAGTCACAGTCTGACGTGAAGCAGAAAAAAGCTGCAGATGACAAAAGTTTGAAGGGGGAGCACAGATTTAATAATAAAAAAATATCAGTATGTTGTGTTCCTTTTTTGTGAATTGCTTATGAGAGTAAGGAAATACAAAAATATATGTAAATATCAAATGAGGATAAATAGAAGAAGAGAATGTGTAAATAACTTGATTGCCAGAAGAATGCACTTGGTGGCCTACCTCGATTGGTCATCAGAGCTGTGATGGTTGAGAAATCAGGACTCAGTAACAACCAAAGTTAAATATATAACTATTTAAAGGATAAAGGTGTGCGACTTACAAAACTAATAAAAAACAATAATGAAATAATAATGATAATAATCTTACTGATGATTAAACTTTAAAGATCAGTGCTTATATTTCCTTACGTAAATTACAGTCAATGCTCCCATTTGAAAATAAATGCAAACAAAAGTCAATTTACTGGTGTGCTTTAGTTGGCGCCTGAGAATTATCTGTTGCATTGTTTCTTTTTACATTACAGTCAAGGTTGTACAAGCTCAGAAAAATAGTAAAAATAGGAAATTTCACAAAGCTTAAAACTACTAATACGCCCATCAGTTTTTTTCTGAAGTTTTTTGGAAGAAACAGATTTTAACCCGATTAACGTTCTTAATCACAGCATTAAACGTGTACGGTGAAGCAAGATAAGGCAGATATTTGATGATAAGATATCTGACATCTTCAGAAAATACCAAATGCACATAAGCATCAATATGATTTTTTTAATTTTATTTATTTACAGTTTAATTAAAAGAATGCATGCCAAAATGTAATTATATCACGTTAAAGAGAACAGTGGAAAAGTCAAAGTCTTTACAGGCATTTTTGGCAAAAAAACCCCCCAAAAACCTTTGTTTAATTCTTTGTTCAATATTTCATTGTGCATTCATATTTAGGTTTGTTTGATCAGCGTTCCTTTTTATTTCACTGTTTTCGATATTCTCAGCTCTCCTCTTTCTGCATTCACCGTCAGCTGCTTCCACTTCTCTCTGATTAGCTCTTCTGGTTCTTTTGTCACTTCCATCTCTTTCTCTGTATTCAAGCTTCTCTCTAAGCAGCATTCTGCACTGCCTCCTTCCATTACACTACATGGGCATTATTTAAAAAAGGTTGCACAAATTCCTTACTAAAACTGTAATTCAGCTCAACCAAAAAATGTTTTCTCAGACAAAAAAAATGTACAGTTCCACTAACACTGAAATCGTGGTACCTGGAGGTGAATTATGAGGCATGGAGAAATGTTTACTGCAATGATATAATCAACAGTTATCTATATTGAGATTTACACAGCAAAAGGACAATCAAATGCTTCACAACAAAATAAAAAAATATAGTTAGCAATAACAAAATGTGTTAGAAGACAAGAGTAAAGAAACTGAAATCAAAAATAAAAGAAGCAGCACAGGCGATAGAAATGATGAGAAAAATAAATATAACGTTTTAATTATATTATGACTTATTGTGGCAACATTAAGATGGGAATAAAAGGTAATAAAAATATCTTACAATAGAAGTGATAAGTTTGAGCCATCCAAAGTAAAAAGCCTGACAGAAAGTTGTGTTTTAAGTCTACTTTTAAAAAGTATTATCTGCCGAAAAGTAGACTATTAGTTGGGGGTCACATTTTGGCATCACAAATAAATGGAAGAGCTGCAAGTACATTTTAGCAGCTCTGTGGTGGATTTAAAATGATGGAGGAGGCAAATCGCAAGATGTGATGCCACCACCAGAGAAGATTGGTCCAAAGTTTGGTCCAGGTGGTTTGGTCGGCTTAACACTGGACCCGATTAACTACTTTTTTTAGCTGGTATGGTTGGCATTCACACTTAACCAACAAACCAAGGCTTTTGGGGGAAATGTAGTGGCGCTTTACCTAGAAACAACATGTGAAATGTTAACAAACGTGGAAGAAAATATGATTTTAGCAGTTTTGTGATTGTGCTGTTGTCTTTTGCAAATTTGGAAGAGAAAAGGGTTGCAGCCATGGGCTCAGCATGAACAGCGAACGAGGCGGAGTTGTTGTTGGTTTGGTTTACCAAGAATGCTCTGTGCCATGGTCTGCTTTCTGCTTTTGGAGCATTCACATATGCAATCAAACCCCACCAGAGTACACTAATGTTGGTCAATGTCTATGACATTGACCATCAGTTCCGTCTGCGATGTTTATCCGTTTTTGTGTGTACTTATTGGTCGGAGATGTCTTGCTGTAGTATTGATTGCATCAAGAGACCATTTAAAAAGTCTCTGTTCCTTTTTTTGGAGGTAATTAACATTATATTTCTGCTTTGCATTTAAAATAACGCTGCTTGATCGAACATTGGTTAAAATAATCACATTTGTTCTTTTCATATTGATACTTACAAAGTGTTAAATAAAATTTAAATTTATTTTTTGGTGAAAGTTATGAACCAATAAGGCTTCATACTTTTATTTTACAAAATTACTGAATCTGCCTATAAGACAGAGGAGTAACGCCTGCCAACCTGTTCTGATATGTTCTGCTCAGCTGTTGTTGGTTCGGATCTATTTTTTTCCATCATCGGTATGTAAATAACCTCATAAAAGAATTACACCATGTTTCTGCTACCAGGAAGTTTGTACACTTTTTAATTAATCCGTTGTCGAGACATACACACAGCCAGACAGAGAGTGTGTGTGGTAGTAGAGGATAGTAGTGTAGAAATACCGTTGAAATACATATTTGTTTATCTACTCTTCACATTTATTAAATATATTTCTCATATATATTTTTTTCTTCCCGTTTCCCAGTGCGAGTAGACAGAAGGAGAGTTCTCTATATCATCTCTATAGACTGTTTAGATCCACAAATATGATTACATTTAACAACTGCTGTATTTTATTTTGAAAATTTGCCTTTATTTTTACAAATGACTGGACTGTCTTTTGTGTCTTGGTGTGACTTCCTGCCAGAATTTAAACGTATCGCGCGCGCAAGAATAGACCAGACGCCGAAACGATTGCTTCACGAGTGAGCCGAGGACCGTTGCGCTCTACATCTGGTGTGAATCACACCAAAGTGTGAGGGTGCCAATTGAAAGCGGTCTGCATTCAGTACTGCTTCCACGGCTGGTGTGACCTGGTCAGCTCAATTAGCTCTTAGCTACGTGGGCTCATCCACTGTATCACAATTAACACACCAGTAACTGCAAGTGCTATTTAATTTTCGGACGTACACGTAAAACATACTGATGGTAACTCTTAAATGTAACATACTTTCCTTCAGATTCTCTTTTTTCTTTCAGTTCAGAGACAGGGATGAGGATTGACTCTTGGATGTCTGCGTGTTTGCATGTGACGCGCATGCGTTTTCAGCTAACCTGCCATTTAAACTGAAAAGCAAAATAGGTTTAAAGCGACATTTTCCGCACAGCAACCTTCAGATTTCAAATCAGCTGTATGTTATTAGAATCCACTTCTAGAGTGGCCAGTGAACCTCTGAAATTTGCGTCAGAGTGTTGTCTGCTATTGAAATCTGAAGTATCATCTTAGAGTCTTAAGATGAAAGAGAAAAGAGAAAAACAAGGAAAGAAAACACGTTGGTTGCCATTGTATCTGTCAAAGGAATTAAAAAGCCATGTATTTTAAATATCCATACACCTTTACTTTGGACAAGTTTCAAGTGATTATTAATTTCTCCTTAACTCGATGCTTCCTCAAAAAACACTGAGGAGCTGGCTGTAGATTGCCAGAAGAAAAGTTTTTATTAGATAAAATACAGGCAATGACTCCACCTCTTTATTCCTATGCTCCGAAGCAGTTCTAGTCCTACAGTAACTGTGAGCCAATGCAGCTCAACAAGAGAAGAAAATAGGGGGTCACTGCCTGTCTGAAGTAGTAGAGTTTGAATATCTTAGTGTTGTGTTTATTAGGTGATGGTTGAGTAGTGGGAGATAAATTGACAAATTCAGGGTTGGTGTATTGTCCTACCCTTCTGTGGTGATGAAATAGTTGAGCCAAAAAAGCAAAGCTCTCAATTTATCTGTGACTCATATTTAGCTGAGATACGTGGATTGTGACAAAAAGAACAAGAAGTTGGATACAACTGGCGGAAAACGGCTTTGATCGAAGAAAGGCTGGGCATATCCTTTGAGATAGGTTGAACAGCTTGGTAAGCGGGTTGGAGCTAGCATAAGAGTTAATGTGATACCAATTGCTTTTTCCAGCTGGTAGAGCCTTGGGATCCACCAATATGTCCTGGAGAACACTGCTTGGTATAGCTGTTACTCACTCTCCATCTTGGATAAGAGGAATAGAATAGATGGATCCATCCGGATGTTCCGCAAAGACACAGTCATTGTGAAAAAACACAAAGAAGTCACCTTGCTTTCTGAAATTATCCTAAGCGTATTCTTTGTTATATGCTGACAGTACATTTTAGAATATTTAGAAGGAGAAGGAGATTTCTGACATACACATAGCTGTACACGGCAGATGTGCCAAAGTCGAATGTCCTTCATATGAGCAGCACTTTCTTGCAGAATCCTGAATAAAAAGTTCACATTGAAGAAGAAAAAAGGAGAGTCAAATGAGTGTAATATGATTTTTCTAATAACATCTTCCAAAAGACAACAGTCTAATAAGGCACTTACAATAAATATATTAGTGAAACAACCAGGGAGAAGTTGGGAGGCATTCTGAAACAACTTAAAGACATTGAGGATAGATGGATGGACGGATGGATGGATGGATGGATGGAACAACATTCCCAGCTGTACCTTTGTTTTTGCTCTTTTCAGCTGGGTTAACGAAGTGTGGATGTTGGTGAAAAACAAAACTGGCATTCTTTGCCAGCAGGGCTGTACTCTCTATCATGTGCCAATCCACACCTGATGGAACAAGGATCAATAATAAAAGCCCCATCAGTTACACTCAATTTAATTTTTATTTTGGGGATTTCTGCAAATATTAAGCCAAGTGTGTTAGAGAGAGTGTGTGTGTGTGTGTGTTTGTGTGCGTGTGCGTATATCTGCGAGTCTCACAGCAAACAGATGTACATGTTTGCTATACCATCAGTCTATGTAGAGCAGGTCTGGAAATTAACTCATGGGTGGCTGAGTAATATATGCTGGTGCCCTGCCAATGCCACACACCCGTTTTCATAAATTATGAAACCAAGAGCAATTATGGCTTTTACAGAAATGAACCAAAGCATGCTGGATGCAAACAGTAACTGGGTCAGTAGTTACTTCCTACGACACACCTGGCCTTGTAACAAACATTGACTATCAATTATAAATGGCTCCTACACTACACACATAAAGAAGATTACGATACATCACAGCACATGTTGTGGCATTAACACACACATAGATACTTTATTACCTCTTTAGAGTACCTTGGGAAAACTAATCACACCCATTAAAATTTAGTAATTGAATAAAGTATTAGTATTATAGTAATAAAATATTAGTAAAAATGTTGCTTAAGTAACCCAGTTCACTAAGTGAACCACATCATATGATTTATTAAAGCAAGTCTTTTTAAACAGTTATTCTCCTAATTATGCTGATTTATGATCACAGTAAATGACAAAAAAAAAAAAACACAATAAAAAAATTTACATCAGAACCGACAGGAGAATAACATTTATTAGGGGTGTGACTCGATAAAAATAAAAAAATTAAAAATCAATCTTATTAATTAGAGGCTTTGTAATTAAGTAATCTTGATTATTTGCATTTTAAAAATATGAAAAAATGTGACCATAAAATTAGATATGAATGGATCTTGGACGATGACAATCAAATAAACATCACAGACGTGAATACTGTAACTTTAAGGACTTTTAATGTTTGAAAAATGCAGTTAAAATAATCTAAATTCAGAGCAGTAATAAAAGAAAAAAGTATCCTTGGCCTAAACTGAACAGGAATAAAACCTGTGTTATTTTAAGTACAATTTCAGAACGGTTATGGTGACCATGATGTGGTTTTTAAAGGATACTTGGCCTTTTCTGTGGACACTTTGGCCACTCCTGACTTTGATTTTGTCCTTTTAAAGCGTGCATTCTGTGGTTAGAAAGAATAGTTTAAAAATAAACTTCTAAAAGGCTTTCATAAAACATTAATAATGATAGACATAATTATTCTCCTGACTTTGAAATTTTATCAGTACCAATGATAGTTTACTTTTAAATTTTACAAAAATCTTTAATATTCTGAGAAGTATTGTCTATATAGTACAATAAAAGTTAAAAGCATCAGTCTCAAAAAGACAATAAAAACTTAGATTCATCGTTTCATTTTCAAATTTATCCTCAGTCAATTTATAGATGAACTCCAACTTTGCAAAGCATTACTGAAGTTTTTTGTGTCCATGTGACCTATGGATCTTTGCAACTTTTAGTCACACACCGAAACATATATGCCAGCTATTGGATGCTGCCCTGTGCTCCTTGTTTGTTGCAGCCAAACAGTTTATCTTTTGCAGTTTGTACCAAGGTTATTATATTAAAACAAATGAAATAATGAAAACTATTAGTGAAAAATTATTTTTGGTAACTGAAATACAAATGAAATTGAGAATTTGCAAGAAAACAAACTAAAACTGTAATAAGTATTCAGAAAACTAACTAAAACAAACTAAATGTATTGGTAAAAATGTGCTTAGTTTTAATTTCTGTATCTCATGCTCTATTATAAGGTCTAGAAATATTGGTCTACGTTGCTCCGTAGTGTAATGCGCATTGTCACCAGAAACAGATGAGATCTTGTCTTTTAGTGTTAGTTGCACAAATCGCTTTGATAGAAACGACAGAACAGGAACATTTTATAAAATTCCATCCACTCGCCCCCTTTCAAAGCAAATCAATGATACAGCAAAAACAAGCTAACATTGCTAACCAACACTGCTACTGCAGGAAATTACGATTACTCGTAATTAATTAACATTCCGAAATATGATTGAAAAACTACTATTTTCAGTGTAAATACAGGACAAAACCAGATCATGTTCCTTGTTTTTTTTAAATGAAATATGTTGTAAAATATGATGTGAGGTTTTTGTGTCTTAAGTTTCACTTTACTTCCTTATTCAGTTTGAATTTTAATTTTAGTTGATTTTTTTCTGTTTCTGTTTTACTTTAGGAATGAATCATTTTGATTTTGGCACTTATTTGTCTCCATATATCTCTTTCTCTTGTAGTCAGAACCAATCACCAACCAATCAGCATCCAGGTCCCAACAGCTAATTCTGATTGGCTGGCTAAGACATTATGTTAAATGGCATTTTGAAATAAATACACCATTATGAAAAAAACCCTATTATGAAATAAAAGGTAACTTTGTAAAAAAAAGAAGCGATTTTGGAATAAAAACTGATTATATTAAATAAAAAAACCTCAAAATAAATTATAGTATGAAAAAAATGGCAGGGAATAAATATCTAATTAAATATATAAAATAATACTAATATTCTAAAATCAAAATATATTATATAAATATTGGGCATTGCATTTTTACAGACTTTTTTGACTATTTCATTGTCACATTAAATATTTACTTAATATTAATTCATGCTGATATTTATTTCATAATGTTTTATTTATTTATTTAATTTTGAACACTTTGGCGTTCCATAGTCCTGCGCCTCTCACATATAAACAAACAAACTAAGAGAGGAGCCGGGGTGTTTATTGATCCTTCCCCCGCTGCTCTACTGGGTCTACCCCTGCAGGAGCAGTCCCGACATTTAACGTGGTCAGCTCAGCTAAGCGCCGTAAGTTTCTCAGTCATAGGCCTGTGCGGTATACCGGTTAAAACCTAAATGTTTATTTTCATTATAGGAATTTTTCAGGTCATTATACCGCCGAACAGCCCAGGAAATGTCTGGAACGTTTGATGTGAGAAAGTAATTCAACGGGGAATGATTTATCTGCTACACACTAATGCCACAACGTGAAAGGTAATGTTTTGAATGAAGAATGGCTGCTGGCAGGAGCAACGGTAGTCGTTTTGTTCATTTTGTAAGTCTTGTTATCTATTTTTTCATTAAAACTGCTCATCTGATTATTGCTGCATTTGGGTCCTCAACACATGACAAAAATACAAAAGACTTCCATGGAACTTTTGTTGAAAAATCCAACAAATCAGATGAAATATACTTAATAATCAAATGTCACAATTTACAAGGCTCCCATAATTTAACACTCAGCAGATAAACTCTGTAAATACCATCAATGTTTACATTAGGCATTAACAAAATGCTCTTATTGTGAAGATCTACACAGCTACTTCCGTGGGACATGACCCCTAGAATTTAGGTCAAAAAACATCACTTTAACTGAAGATTTTGCATTGCAACACAATGCTTAAACATCTCATGTCACTTCCTGGATACACATTTTACTGTTATGAGTAAAGCCTAGTTTATACTTCTCCAAAAGTAAACAGCACCCAGATGCATTCATGACATATTGACGGAGACGTTTTTTGTTTATAGTACCCCATTTCTTTCTATCCGTTCTCTGTTGATTTTTCTGTGTTACAAAGCAATTCCCGACCAGGACAGCAGGGGGTGCTAACTTTTCATGGCGGGTCTGCCTCTGTCGTTTTAGGGTAATCTGAGTTTCTTTTCTTCAGATTTTGAAGGGAATGCATTCAAGGAGCGATGGACAACAGAAAATAAGTTTTGATGAACCTGTAAAGCTTTTTACATAAATGCAGCTCATAGAATGCTCTAAAAAAGCATGTAAACAACACAGCAGAATGTTTTGTTGTTTCTCTGCATCTCCCTGTGTTCAAAATTACCAAAAGATCATATTACATAAATTATCCTTCCAATATAAAGCATGTAGCGACCAAGCGCTGCATTAACTACTGATTATAGTGACTATAGAGCACCGTTCTAATTAAACGATTTCTGGCTGTTGCTGAACTGACCAATCAAAAGGCATACGCTCTCTGAGACGGATAGTTAGAAAATTGGGCTCTACCGCATAACGGAGAGGTATAAACTAGGCTTTACCATGGTAACATTTATGTAACCCTTGTCATGTTTAGGGATGGGTACCAATATCCGGTCCCATTACATTTTTCCCCCCTGAGACGTCAAACACTGTGGATTCTGGGCGTGCCATCAGTCAAGAGCAATAGGGTAAACATGGCTATTCCTAGAATTAACTTTTTTTTGTGTATGTGTGTTTGTTTTACGCATTGAATGCATACAAAGAACAGCGCCCTGTTTATAATTCAGCCCGCACCACATCAGCTATCCTTCCTAACCAGCCAAACTACGGATTGTTGCGGATTGTTGTGCAGGAGCATGTGTTTGTGGTCCTAAATGCCATGGAAGTATATTATTATTGGCATATTGGCTTTGTGGTGATATAAGTTGTCTGTGGGAATTATCCGTCAGCTTCGGCTATCAGCTCCGGTGTGTGCGTTTCAGTGTTTGCTGTGTGTGCAGTGCAGTCAGAGTTTTGGGGTGTGCGGTGCTTAAAGTTTAAATGCTTCGTATTTAATTATATTTATGCATGATGGCTCACTGTATAGTTTCAAAACATTTCATAGTGAGATACCGCTGCGTTGAAAAACGAAATTATTCAGTTAAGGTGATGTTTTCGGACTTAAATTAGTGCTAAAATATTAGCGAAAGTAGCTGTGTCCATCTTCCCAATAAGAGCGTTTATTTCCTGTTGTGTTGAACTGAAGAATCTGCTGTTTACTTTTGGAAAATGATCAATTGTGTTATTTGATTACTAAGTCTATATTACATTTTATTTATGTGATATTTATCACAGATATCCAAATGTTATGTTTATTTATATACTTGGCCTAGTTCTGCCTCTATTTGTTATTATTCATATGGGACCACAAATAAATTGTGAATGTGACTGTGGAGTTCAAAACAAAAAGTTAACTGATTTCTCCTTTTTTATTTTTTTTTTAAAGAGCAACTGCATTTAGATTTGGCCCTTTATTTACACAGAAAGTTCTAGTTAGTATTTTTTGGGGGTCATATATAGCAGTGGTGATTGATTCACAGCTACTGTGATTAATTAGATTAAAGATTTTTATTGTTTGACAGACCTACTAAAAAATAAATAAGAGGGTATATGGACCATGTTTATATATTTTACATCCTTTAGGCACCATTTCAAGCACCGTTTAAGCACCGGCACCGTTTCAAAAGTACTTGTTTGGCACCGGTATCGGATAAAACCTAAACGATACCCATCCCTAGTCATGTTATATGTCTGTGTTTCCAGCTTTTCGTTGGCTATTCAATGCGTCTTTCATCACAATTGAGGCCCACGACTGGTTTGAGTCACTTCCCAAAATAGGGGGTGCATGACTTTCCATTCATCAGCCATTGGCTGCTGTCCTTGACTACTCACTTTATTGAAGGACTTTAATTGGACACAATGGATATAAAAGGACAGTTTTGTCACATTTATTGGACCATAAAGTGATAAACTGTGCATCGCTGTGCTTACGCTTATGATTGTATTCTTGATTGGCTGACATAATTGTAATCAAAGGACACTTAGCTTTGTAAAAGTGTCAAATGTATCCATCAAAGTTATCCCTTTAGAATCCTCGGGCCTGCCCACAGGTATGACGAAATTTAACAGGTTGCACCAGAGGGAAGGCAAAAGTAATGGGCAGTTGTAGGAAACTGACCAACTATCATCCGAAACACTCCATCAGTACAGTGGAACATTGTGGTGGCAGCATCATGTTGTAACATCTAAGGCAGGAATATCTTGTTAGGTTGAATAGATTGAATGAATTTTGAAAGTTTGATTTAAAAGTATTAGCTGATGATCTCAGCTGGAAAAACCCATTAAGATAACACCTCTTTGTTGTCCGCATATCAGCATTTTTAATCCCTGACAGTTATAAACTGAGAAATATTTTAAAGGTGACATCGGTCACTTCGTATTATTACTTCAACTTTTGTTGCCAGGGAAACTGGTGTTTAATAAGTGATCTTTATGCTTAATTATATCTGCCGCAACAGGTTGATTTCACAGCCAACATGGCAATATGTTGGCATGCCCTCTTCCAGTGGTTCAGTCATCATTCATAAACAGCATATAATACTTGATTACATGGTATAAGATGCCTTGCTGATTCACTTTTATTTGCAATTAGCCTTCTCTAACGACACAGAGGATGGGGAACGACCTTGGAACACGGTTAATTAATCAGCAGTGAGAGGAAATAAAACCACTAGTCTTTGTTGGTTTCTGGTGAGATCAAGCATGAAAGATATGAGACACTGCTTTGCTTAACAAGCTAAATGTCATTTATCAATGAAAATCATCAGTCATTTGATATTGTCAGACTGTGCTTGTTGGTTTTTTTTTCTTCTGAAT
This sequence comes from Apricaphanius iberus, assembly GCA_028564705.1. Lineage (NCBI taxonomy): Eukaryota > Metazoa > Chordata > Actinopteri > Cyprinodontiformes > Aphaniidae > Apricaphanius > Apricaphanius iberus. Next base: position 568,418 of record JAPXFQ010002251.1, on the reverse strand, counting down.
ATATATATTATGTATGTGTATGTATATTCCAATGAGAAAACAGCAAGTGCAACAAACAGCAAAAACAAACTTCCATAGTGATTATGAAGAATCAAACCTCACAAGCATGAAGCCATTTTATCTTGTTGACAACATGACAGCGTCTAAGTGCCTCACTAATGACAGAAGGAAAATTCCTTTTGAAATGGAAAAGGAAAACCTTTAAAAGGTGTAGAAATGACAAGTGGAGTGTGCCTGCAGTGGTTTGGGATTTATACACAATACTGGAAAATCAGTTAAAAGGAGAGAGGTGTGCTTGATCCGAATGACAAAATTTTGTTTCAATGAAATGTTTATGCTAATGTGTTCAAAATATCCCAAATGGTCTGTCTTTTTTTAATCAATTCTCAGAAAAGTTGTAACATCTTAATAAAATTGTTTTCACTGCTTATTAAAGGCACAAAAATGGGAAATAGGCTTTGACTAAACCCGTATAGTCAATTGTCCATCTTCTTAAATTAATCAATGATTTTGGCTCATTCTCGGGGTACAAAATAAACTGGTCCAAAAGTGAAACTATCCCATTAAATCAATATTCACATTCAAGACTTTTAGTTTCAACTCCCCTTGTGTGGAAAGAACATGGTATGAAATACTTGTGTATTGTTATTAAACACCCAATAAGTAATATTTTTGAAATGAATGGCCCAAAACTTCTACAAAATGTTAAGGAGGATTTAAGGAGATGGACAAATCTACCTTTATCTTTATGGGGGAGGGCAGATGTTCTTAAAATGAACATACTTCCAAGATTGATCTTTCTTTTTTCTTCAATCCCAATGCAGTTTCCTCAGAAGTGGTTTAGTGCAATTGATAAAGAATTTACAACATTCTTATGGAAAGAAAAAAGATCAAGGATCAGTCTAAGGAAACTGTCCATCCCTCGTAAAAGTGGAGGATTGGGGGTCCCGGATATGTATACATATTACCTGGCCCTCAATGCTCAATACCCCTTAACCTGGGCATACAAAAAAGATCCATGTGAAGTAGGCAGTTGGAGCTGGTTGGAACAAAAGCTTGTACTAGATATATGTAAAAATATCTCGATTGCATCCTTTTGGTATAAACCAAAATGTGACAAAAGAATTCAAAACCCCATAATTAAGTCCTCATGCGAAATTGCACAAGCCATTCATAAACGGCTGAAAATGTATGGACTCTCCCTTCCATCGTGTCCCATTTGGAACAACCCACTATTTACAGCTGGTGGACAACCCCTTGCTAACGATTAATGGAAAAATAAAAATATCAGGACTTTGGGACAAATATCACATGGGGCGGAAATTATGCCATTCCAACAACTTAAAACAACATTTAATTTAAGTGACACAAATTTCTTTCAATATATGCAGTTGAAAGCAATTCTCTCCAGTTTTCAATTTACTAATACAAATGAGTACCTGGACAACCAATTCCAAACTGCAATAAATGGCCGTAACACAGTGTCAAAACTGTATAAATTATGAAGTCATGTTTTTTTTTTTAACATTGTGGGGTTATCATGGAACAATGGGAGAAGGATCTAGAGTGAAATATAACTATCTTCTATTCAGATCATACATCACCCCACAGAAAATTTATAAAATGAATTGTAGTGCCTCAGATTTATGCTGGCATGGATGTGGCATGACTGGGACCCTTATCAATCTGCTCTGGCAATGCCCAGAAGCGAAAAACTTTTGGGGAAAAATGGAAGATGCCTTATGTCAAACACTCAAAGTAAATTTCCAGCTATGCCCAGTAGTAGCTATTTTGGGGAAAAATGTGGAGGGTGCAAACTCTAGAATAACACAAAAATGTATTTAGCGTTTCTTTCAGCAAAGTGCACTATCCTCATCAATTGGAATGTGCGGAAACAAAATTATTTTCAGCTTGATAAATGGCTGGGAGAATATTTGGATCTTCTCTCCATGGAACAAGCAGCTTTAGCTCTTGAAGACCTGAGCAAAGAACACCCAGATATAATTAACTTAGTATGGTCTGCACTAAAACAAACAAATATATAGTGTGTATGGCTTCGAAGGCCGTTTATGGATAGAGCTGATGAACTGTCCCAGTTGAATGAATTATGAATATCTGCAGTGTGGGAATGTGTGTTTTGCCTTTTCATGGCATTTGTAAGGTCTATGCGTTCTCTCTGTCACTGAAAATCTTGTGGCAGTATGTTTGGTGGTCACTGGATGTGTGTCTGACTCCATAGGGAGCAGAGACTTCACTAAACTAAGTTGTCAGTTTGGTGAAGTCTAAGGCTCATCATATATATTTGACAAGTATGAACTATGTTATAGAATTGTCCCTCCCCCCATGCTGTCTATTGTCATCCTGTTATTCCTGTTTGTGGCGTGTATAAGTTTGTCTTTTTATTTATGTTATTGTCAAAATAAAATGACTGAATTATACTGTACAATTTTTTTATCTTATATATATTTGTTTAATAGAAATAAGAACGATTAAATAATGTTTTAAAATAAAATTGCACATTTGCACATTTCTAAAAAAATAAAATAAAAAAAATAAATAAAAAAAAGGGAAATACATTATTTAAAAAATAAAGAATATTTTATACAGTTTTTAAAATAGTCGACTTGAAATCTTCAGTAGGTTCCTGGCCATACAATAAGTGAAAAATATGCTCCTTTACATATTTAGTTAATAGTTAATTCAATAAGGAAGATTAGCTATCCAAAAATATATTACTAACAGACTTTACCCTAATACCTTTAAATAAAATCCAATTCAAGAAATAAATGCGTAAAGTTAAATAGCACATAGACCAAATGTGTGTCAACTCAGTATTAAAGCTGCAGTCCGTAGGACTAATTTATGTATAAAAGTTGTACCTATCCTTTAATATTCTATCCCATAGTATTGAACCCCACTATCACTTACTGAGTCAGGTTCTGCCGGAGGTTTCTTCCTGCTAAAGGGGAGTTTTTTCCTCTCCACTGTCGCTACATGCTTGCTCAGTATGAGGGATTGCTGAGGAATTGCTGTGGTTGGAGTCTGCATGATTCGGGCACAACCTCATGTTGATTCCTTACATAGAAAACTTTTAACTGATAGGAATGTTTGTGTAATTGTATTGAAACAAATTTTGTTGTAAAGTGCCTTCAGATGACATTTGTTGTGAATTGGTGCTTTATAAATAAAAGTTAATTGAATTTAATCATTTTAAGTTTTATCTATCCTTGAAATGATAGTGGTGTTCATTACTATGATAAAAGGCTAGTGCTCCACAACATTTTTATTCTTCCTAAGTCCCGCCTTCCTCCCATAGACTTCTATGCATTTCACACTGACCTTCCATGTTTATTTTTTTAGCCAATAGATTTCGAACTTCAGCCTTGTTGGTTGTCAATTAATTTGGATGCACATTGAGCAGACGTATGATGATGGGGCCACGCGCACAGGCCGTTCCTGGTTACAGTTGCCATATTGGAAAAGAGTGGCTGTCATGTCCATAACAAAATACAATCAGGTGATCCTCAATAGCACCTTCTACTTTCCTCTTTGACCCACTGTGATAACAAAGCATGTGCACAATTGTTGATGTAGGGCTAAAGGGAGCAGCATGGAAGGGGGGAGAGATGTTTTTGGAGGGACCTTGAGAGTCTGATTCAAAAAAACAACTCCATCCATCTAAATGAGACATTGGAGAACAATTTCCATTGTGAAGATCAAGGAACCGAGCAGACAGGTCAGGGAGAAGCTTAGAGCAGGTATGGTACAACTGTAAGCTTACCTAGACATGGCCGTCCACCTGAAATGACAAACCAGACAGAAAGCTAACGCTGACAATCAGCCTGACAACACAATCCCAACCATGAAACATATTGTGCCCTTTTTCCACTAGCATCTAGCAGTGCAGCTCAACACAGTTTGGCTGGTTTTCCATTACAAATGAGTAAAAGCTATAATGGGTAGGGAGTCGTCATATAGTTGAAGAGTTTCCAGAGTTCTAAAGTTAGGGCATTGTGATCTATATGTTACACAAACACAGTAACAGATAACAATGAAGCTGTATTGAACGTTCTGCTCAGAGTGAGCTTTTATAAATGGTGGGTTTAATTACTGTAGTTCACCCTCTAGCAGCATTAGGGCAGTAACACTAAACTGACATGATTTGGTTTCAAGACTCGATAACTGGCACAAAACCAGACACAAAACCCGAAAACATTATTAAAATGCTTTGTTAAACAAGCACTGTGGGTTGTCTTGGGAGGAACCAGGGAGTGAGAACTACGAAGCTGAATATGAACTGCAAGAGGAATGAGTATGGAGATTACTGAATGAAGGGAAGCCGGAGATGTGAAATTGAAGTTTCTTGATCTTACTTGTAGTCCGTCGATGGGCTATTTGGACAAAGGTAAGTGGGACTCCGTGGTCTGTGACTGGCTGGGGGCGGGTATGCAATGTCTGATTATTGTCTGTTGTTTTTCAAGTGGATGACACGAAGGAGTCCAGTTGATTTCTTGGACCAAAGGTGAGTTCTGCTTTTCTTTGAAGGTGGAGATTGTTATAGAAAATTTTATTGCAATATAAGTTTTTATTTCATTACTCACAGTGCCTAGATAAAAAATTGCTGAGTTATGCTTAGTTACGCTGTCCTGTGACACATCCTGTTTGACTGCTAAAACAGAGTGTCCTTTCTCTAAGCAATTTCTTATCTGAAACCATGTATGAAGTTGTTTGTTCTCTCAGAGCTGATTAATTAACCGGTCAGCAACAGATCCGATAGGGTGTGGTTAAATCAGTAATATATACTTGTGACTTTGTGAAGAACCTCAGAGCTCTCAGTGAGCTCTCCATGCAGCATGTAAATAAACTTTTGTAAAAAGACAGCTGACACTTTGGTTTTTCGTCACCCGGAGCCTCTCAGACACCCACTGTTTTTCCACGACAAAGGTATTGCTGGGCCGACAGGCAACCAGTTTGACAACAGCGACAGAGTAGGTGAGTATTGATGAGATTACCATGCAGGGAGTGATGTAGAGGCTGACCAGGCAGGATCACTGACTGATGGAATGTCTTTGGTTTGGAAGGTTCGGGAGGAAAGCCATTGGAAACCCAGGGAGGATCTACGAGAAAAAAGGGTTGGTAAGTCAAAGTCTCTAAATGGTAACAAAAGTTTCTTACTTGGAACCGCTGGAGATAACTGGGCCATGTCAAAAGCTAGAGGCGAGAATCGACTGGTGTCAGCCTGCAGGAGCCGCTCCTCTTTTGAGCTTGAAGGTGATGATGACCAGCGAGGAACACCTCTGGTCGCTAACATTAAAACATGCCTTCAAAATAAGATTTACCACAAAACAAATATAAGGTAGATGAAAATTACTACTGCAAAATACTACTTTTTTGGAAGTCGTAGGCTCTTCTTTTGGTATTCCCTGGACCTTTTCATTTCCACAAAGAAACCATTCAGAGACCTCTGTTTTTAAATCATTTTTCCAGCTATGTGGGCTTGTTTTTAGCTGTGATACATCACATGACATTGTTTAGTCAGATAATAAATAAAACAGAAGTACTGTAAGTTATTTATTCTTTCTATGTGACCCACGGTCCGGTACCAAATGACCCACGACCCAGTGTCCGGGGATTGAGACCCTCTGTTTTAGATGATTATATATTCATGTATTAGTCTAGCTCAATCTAAGCCCACAACTAAAAAAAATATAGAAGCTGTGACAAACCTTGAAATTTGAGGTTCACAGATGCTGAAATACAGTTTATAGTGATCCGCACTGAGTCACATGAGCTAATATTCAAATGTCCTTGTAAGGTCATTTCAATCTGAAATCTTCGGTGAAAGCAATAGCATCCTCCTCTGCACTGGGGTTCTTTCTTTTCAGTCTCTACTTCTCATTATTTGCCAAATTCGTTTGAAAAGGAGATTGTCAGCTTTCATCTGTTAAAAGTCCAAGGTCTGGATCATTGTTATCAAGAGTTTTTAGTTAAATTTCGACATTGTACTTGGAAAACTACATAAAATGTGCTATGTAAATAATATACCTGGATTTGCTGTAGTAACTTGAATGACAGTTGAGTAAATACAGCTTTCGTGTTTGTGTCAAGGGCTGTTTGAGGTATGCCTGCACTATTTCTAATGTGACTTATTCATTAAGGAGTTCCAGGAACTTTGCTAAATGAAATTATTGTCTTTAGTAATGGCAGCACATACAGTAAACACCAAGGCAGATGCTTGCATATTCTTAACAATAAACTCAGTTTTAATTCTCCAAAATGTGCACAGGAAGAAATTTAAAAAGAAGAAACGGATGGTTTAATTTGATCCAACATTGTGGATACAAGTATTTTATATTCATCTGAAAAGGACTATATTACTGTGACTTTGAGGTATTAGCAGATGTTACATTTACCAAAAGAACTTAAGCTGATATATCACTTTTAAAGCTTTCAATAATCCAAAAGGAAATCAATTCCAATTTGGTTTAAGTTGACATGTAAATAAACTGCACAACCACTCAGAACTTGAGTGCTCCTCAGTGCTGATGTGACATTATAGGAAACGACACTATTAAAGTATAATTTCACTGCCTGATATTTGGGATGACAAGTGAGGAAATTCCCATCAAATGGCTGTATTTTAATTTAATTCGGAGCTCAAAAGCACTAAAGTGTTTGAAAGCACGGCTAAAGCCGTTTATATATGAAGGCAGATGTTTCTCCATACTTTTTTTTAAAGTTTCAAATCATTTTCAGACTGCACACACACAAGCGTTTTTTTTATTTTTCAAGACTGGATGCACACAGAAGTCTTGATCAAATGATCAATCAAGGTGCCTTGATTGATCATTTGCATTTGAAAATACTGTTTGCACCTCATGAGACGTGAGTAGCCTCACAGGGAGGGGGCAATCTCACCAAATGTGAGATTTAAAAAGAGTTCTGCAAAAAAGGAGAAAGAGAATTGTGTTTAGCTATCTCAAATTTGAAAATAAATAAATCAATACACAGAAGAATTTAAAAAGGCTACAACAAAAGAAACAGAAACAACCAATAAATAGGAAAAAAAAGCAAGGAAGTCAGCTCAGTAAATTCAGAACAAAGGACTCCTATAAAGGTGGTGGGAAAAAGTCAGATCTAATGCTGGGTCTGTAAGTCTGAGTTATTTCTTTGAATTTTCCAGCAGGTTCATGTTTGGACCTTTACAGGTAAAACACCTGTAAACCTCTAAAAAAGTACAATGATCATCTCCCTGATCTTGCTAGTGTTTGACACGATGATGTTTTGCTGTTATTTCAGCCCGGAAAATCAGGCTCCATCTGCCCACCTGTTCACATCAGATGCATATTTCTCTGCACCGGTTGACAAGTGCTTCTGCTAAGCTATTTATTCAGAGCTATGTTTTTCATCATTGGTAAGTAAATAATCTCATAAAACAATTATGGAATGTTTCTACTACCAGGAAGTTTATACACTTCTTTAATTTATCCGTTGTCGAGACACACACACAGTCAGACAGATAGTGTGTGATAGGAGAGAGTAGAGTTGAGCCGGATACTCGGCTGAAACGAGTATCCAGTACAGATAAAGGACTTTTGCCGAGTACGAGTATCATACGAGTAATACGAGTCAATATCTGTGCTCGGATTGAATAAAAATTCTCATTGGTTAGCTGATTGTGTCTGCGTCCCGGAGCCACCATTCTCCCGAATTTCTCCTGATATGTGATGCCGTCGCTTTTCATAACCACTCCCGTTTCTTACAAGACGCGAATAAAGCATGTGTTACACTTGCATTTTGCCAAAGAAGGTGCTGTGGGGTACAGTTTCCTCATTCCAGTCATGAAAAAGCATCACCTGTTGGCGAAGTTTGCCGTTTTTAATCCAAAATAGGTCACCTACGTGATTCGCAAGCCAGCCGCAAGTTTTTCAGAACAGCGTTTATGTGACTGACAGAAGCTGAAGTTTCAATTACTTTTTAAATCTTCCTGATTATTAAGGATTTAAACATGTTTCAACCAACTTCGCATCTACTTTCCTTTTATTTAGGCTGTGCAATGGTTACTCTGGCAACAGAGCTCTTTTGGCCCAAAAGCGCATCTATCTTGCTGATCTGGCAGAAAACAAAGTTACAGACTTAATGCTGCACTGCGACCAAAGTGAGAAAAAATACTTTCCCACTCTCTTTTGACACAGAGAATCCTACAAGTTTTTGTAATGATTAATAAGTCACTATTGTGCTGGTGAGCAGGGGCGTATCCAGGAAGTTAATAAAGAGGGTCTAACAGGACCTAAGGTGGGTCTGGAACTGTAACATCAAATTGTATTTATTTTGTAAAATAAATTAAGGTAGTTATGCTATAACACAATATTACAAATCAATTACCTACACACACATACCTGGTGTGGATATAAAAAAAAATAGTCAATGTCAATGTTACAAAATCACACAGATCATAAAAAAATGAAAGTTAAAAAATGAAAGTTATGTTGTGATGAAATCTCTTGTTCATTACATTTTGCTTTATAAATGCAACCACAAGTGTTGTATTCATTGTTGCAAAACTTGCTCTGTATATGGTTTGTTTGTTATCAAAACCATTGATCTGAAGTTCAATGCTGATGTTATATAAATAGATTTCTTCTGGGTTAATCTCCTCCCACTTCCGGATTAGCCCCCGTCCAGTCCGAGTATTTTCCAAAGGAAGATGAGCACAACAGTGGCAATTGTATTTGCAGATTCCATACAGTATTACACCACTACAGCAATGACCTCTACACACATGACGTCACCACCCAATCTTCCAGCCCCACCACCAATATTAGCTTTCAGTTATCAAAAAATTGCAATAAATAGAGGTGAAAAGAGGTTAAATAAAATCTAGTCAGTAACACCTGCAGTGCTGTAGGCTCCAAAAATAGGCAAAAGAAGGATAGTAATATAAAATGTCATAGATATCCAGCTAATGAAATATGCTGAAGGCAATGTTTAATAGCCTGGATGATCAATTCAAATCCTGGGAGCTACGTCTGGGCGGTAAACCAAAGATTTACCGATACCAAAATTTATGACTGTTACCGACGTCATTTGGCCCGTGCCGGTAAATTCGATATGTAAAAAAAATGAAAAGATGTGTTTTAATTTGGCGGTGCTCCTGCCCCTTTAAGAAATTAGCGTTGCCTTGAGTCACATGACTGGGCACAGTTATGTGATATACAGAGGCAATAATACCACAGAAATTCTAATAAAAAAAGAACTCCCACTCTCTTGGCACTTCCAGGTTCTGAAGTGGTTGCAGTTCCACTCTGATTCCATGTGAGGGCGGTCTCATGACGAGTGCAGAATGAATGGAGGTCTATGGAGCAATACCCCTAAAAATCCACTTTTCTCAGGATATAATTTTTTTGTCCGGTAATTTGAATATTTTTTTTTGAAAGTGGATGCAAAGAAATCACATATTGCTGGGTGTTAGATTTTTTTAAGTCACTTATTTGCTTTAAAGAAGTACTTTAAAATGTCGATGACGTCATACACATCATACAACCAGAGATACTGCTTTACGGCAATCTTTGTATTTCCTTTTAAACTTCACACTACATACATAACCATAGGCAGATAACAGTGCTAGCAACCGAAAAAAAGTTGTTAGGTTAAAAAAAAAAACGTATGCGAAAACTTCCGCCTTAACATTCTAGTATCGCTTCTGATAACACAATGTCGTCAAGCGGTACGTCTGGTTGTAATCAGTCCTTCACTGACCAATCAGCATCATTAGCAAAATGCTACCGAGTTATGGGCAAACACAACTCAACCTGTAAAAAAACAAAAGGAGATACGTACCTTTTTCATTCAACTTTCCTCGTATAACCCTTATTGACCTTGCGAAACCTAAAATCAAACCTTAGATTTCTCTTCTTTTATTTTAAAGAACATTATCTAAATTTGGCCACTACCAGACATTGACTACACAAAAGGGGGACAGGTCATTATTATTGTCCACTTATCGTTAGAGGTTAAATGCTCAATATACCGTGATATTAATTTTACCTCATTTCGCCCAGCACTACTGGGAGCCAAATTCTCATGACAAATTCTCCTCAGTTTACTTCCTCAGAATTACTTTGAAGTTTAAATAAAATATAGCGTACGTCATTTCATACATATATTTAAATGATTTAAATTAACCAGCCAGCGTGAAGAGGGACATGGTCTGCTAACATAGTTAGCATGGAACACAAAGAAATGTATAGAATAGACAAAACACACTTATATGAACATGAAACTGCTTTGTATAAAAAGTAGCGGCGTCAAAATTAACGCACTAATGCGGGTAGATTAATTTATAGAGATAACGTGGTTAAATTTTTTTTAAACGCATACACAGAATACCGTCCTGTTTACCAGCCTGCACTGCATTCTGTTCTCAACACCATGACAGACTGCATTTAGATGGTGAGAAACTGTTGTGCAGCACCACAACAAAGCTCATGCACATTTCTGGGTGCGTGTGCATGAATGATATGTGAGTATATTATTATTCCCGTTTTGGCTTTGAGTTGGTAATTTGTCAGTGGGAATTGTCCTTACCCGATTCCATCCGTTTCGACTGTCAGCTCGGTCCTGCTAATAGCTAGCTGTCCTGTCGCTGTGAAAAGAGTATAAATGCACTGTATTTATTTTGGTTTATGCATGTTTTCTAATTGTTTAGTTCCGTGGTGTTTCATAGTTAGTTACTCCTGAGTTAAAATATGCAGTATTCAGTTAAAGGGATGTTTTCCGGCTTAAAGTGCTAACTCATTAGCCGAAGTTGCTGTAACAACAATAAGAGGATTGTTTTCATTGCTAATGTAACATTGGTGGCAATTAGATAAACTGGAGAGTTTCATCTGCTGAGTGTTTACTTATGGGAAAATGGTAATCTGTGACATCTGATTACTAAGTCTATATTACATTTAATTTATGTGATGTTTGACACAGCTGTTGATATCCAAATGTTAATTTTAATCATATATTTTTGTTAGCGCTACCACTTGTATTTGTTGTTTTTTTATAGGACACAGGGTTCCCGCGGGGTCTTAAAAAGCCTTAAAAGCATTGAATTTAGGAATTTGGAAATAATACCTTTAAAAGACTTGAAAAAGTCTTGAAATTTAATATCTGGGTCTTAAATCTTTTACTGTGTGTAACTTCTCCGTATTGCATTTTATTCCTGAAAAGTTTCATCTGTCAACCATGATTATTTTCATTCAATAAATAAAGAGTGGCAGAGCCAATGATTGAGAACCCAGTGAAGCCTGTGGCCAAAGGACAAACATGAATATGTACATCACGTCTGCAGTGAAGATCACGCACAACCAGCAGGACAAGCAAAGTGGAAGTGCAGAAAATTTCAGTAGACAAGAAAGGTTAATGCTGCTGTATTTCTTTTTACAATTGTATTATGTTATCTAGCTACCCATTTCATGCTGAAGTTATGGGTAGATGTAATGAAGTGTTGCTGAATAAAAACTATTTTCTTCATTGGTTAAAACCAGTGGAGAACAATGATTTGAGGCTTTTTGCTCCGTATGCAAAAAAAAAAAAAGATTCAGCTAGGTACAATGGAAATGAAGGAGTTATGGTGCTTTCAGTTCGCAGGCTTTGTCAGAGTCAGGCAACGCTCCTAAACAGAAGATACATTTTTAAACTGAAGCTCGGAAAGCTCGTGGACGTGCCTTTCTCTGCTGGATGTTTGAAACATCAGCGGATCGTGGTTGGCTAGGCAGCGTCGACGTTTGGCAACTTCACTACAGTGAGTCGCTCTGATTGGTTGCCGTGCTGCGTCAACAGTTTTAGGACCGTCAAAAGTTGAACTAGCTGAACTTCTGCGTTGCTAGCGTTATGAGCTTTGAAGCAGGAAAAGCTTGAAAAGTTGATGGAGCCAAGGCTCACAGAGCGCCGCAGAGACCGTGACGCTCCTCCTACTGCCTCCACCATAGACTTGACATGTAATCTTGAAGTTGCTGATGCTGACAAAGCCTGTGGTCTGAATGCACCATTAGAGTCTCATGTCAAGTTGTACAAGCATATGAACTGTCTCAAAGGACAAAAACAAACATTGCGTGTGTGTTTCAACCAACTGTTAGCTAGCTAGCTGCTAATGCGCCTGAAGCCGCAGCAGGAGCTAGTGTTAGCCAGTTAGCTGCTAGCGCTGCAGGCAGGACAGTAGCCTGTGTGGATCTGCGCACAGCTTTTGGTTCCACGACAACGCTGAAAGCCGCCGCCGCAGTGTTGTGGACTCTTAAAACAATCACTCAACACCACTCCTACAATGGAAATGAGGCTATATCAGAGCTTTTCAAGTGCAATTCCCTGACTCCAACATGGCTAAAACATTTACTTGCGGTTCTGATAAAATGGCTTATATAGCCAAGTTTGATTAAGCTATGCACATTAGAGCTTTGACCTAGAACTTCGTTATTCTAATATAATTTGAACGTTTTAAAAGTTAAAAATATTCGAAAGAATTTTAAGAATTTCTTAATATTCAAACCTGTATGGGAATTATTTTTAATAAATGTGTTTGCTTGTAAACGTTGTTTTAAATTGAGATTCTGAGCAAACAAGCGAGTAGTAGTCATGAAATCCGACCTAGTTGACATGTACCATCTTAAAGAGTAACTCAACCCCCTAACAGAGAATAACCCCACCCACATTTATTTTAGAAAAAGGGCTCAAAAGGAGGCGTTGCCTGGCGGGCCAGGAAAAACGCAGGGGGGAAGAAGGGCTGGGCGTCTTCTAGGCTGTGACTCACATGTTGCTGGCAGCAGCGCAGAGTCACAGACGGCCAGAATGATGGAGAGAGCCATAGTAACGCGAGCTTCTTTGCCTGGAAATAATTTGGAGGTTGAGATTTTTTCCTCAACTTTCCTCCCTTTGTCATAGGTAATAATGAGCAAATGTCAGCAAGTAAGGGTAACCGTCTACATAACGTAGCACCCAGTTTATGAGCCGATTGTGCTTCAGGCAGTTCATGGAACCTCGCCACGGAGGTGTGGCCCAGACCACTTATGTTATTTACCCCATCACGACTGGAATGCTGTCATCACTATTCCAAGCCTACGTCAAAAACCCCAGATTAGCCGTTAGCAAGGCAGGATTTGAATCCCAGTGAATTTCAGTGCAGTGTAATCGTTTAACCACTTGGGGCACTAAACTAACTTTTTTTGGTACAAAATTAATACTTTCACTAAAATGTACTAAAATACATAATATAATTACTGGAAATGTAGACACTGCTATTATAGACTCAATTATATAGTTTATCAGCAAAAAAAGGGATTTTGGGTTGAGTTGCTCTTTATAAAAAAGAGCAACGGCAATCGGTTTCTTTCTTTTTTCACACCAACAATTGTAGGTTTTCTGTCACATTAGGAATTGTTAATTAATCGTGATTAATTTATAGCCACCCTGGGATTATTTAGATTACATTTTTGTGGGGTTTGACAGCCCTGAAAAACATATATATCATTGTTCTAAAACAACATTGATAGTTTGCATGTTCAGGTCAGCCATCGGATGGTCCAAAGAGTTCTCCCCAGATCCTTCCAGATTTAGCTTTACACCACTGCCTAAACGGTCTAGACATGTTCATGATCGATATAAAAGGTGTATGAAGGGTTGAGTTTTCCAGTAAAGTCCAGGTGTGTTAATCAGATAATTGTACATTCCCCCCATTCTTAACTGGCCATCAATTCTGAGGATTGTAATCAAATAGCTCGGTAGATATTTCACAAGAGTCTGGAAGCTTTGCGCTAAATACAGTTAGCTTTGCAATGTGTCTTTTTCGATCCTCTGTTAAACAAAAAGAAAAGAAAAAAATAAAGAAAAAGGCCATCTATTTTCTAATACCTGTACTTCTAGTTTTCATTTTTAACAGAATTGTTCAACCGTGGTGGTAAGTCTCTGGATAGCGGGTGTGGAAGGTATGCTTACCAGATGAAAATAACATTCAATGTATGTATAGGGAGTACATACCATAGATATTTTATTTGAATTCACAAGTATACACTACTTTGTGTTGCACTATATAATAGTGCAACACATAGTTGCACTATATAATATAATATAATTATATAAATTCTCAATAAGAAATTTGTATGAACAGTTTTGATCAGTGAGCACTAATTGATGGAAAGATTAATGTACACATTTCCCAGCATATTCTAGTTTTCAGTGTTTAACTGGTTACATAAGCCAAATAAAACATCAATGCTAATGAATGAGGGTTATTTATTATTTATGTTTTCATGATGTCTGTGATGGAACTGACATCATTAAGAGTGTCATTATCCATGCACGACAAAACACAATCCCTTCCCTAATATGATTTTCCCAGAAATTAAATATATATTTTGAACTTGTTTTCACTGTGCATTGTAATAGAAAAATAACAGTAGTCTGACATGTTTACATTTACCTCATTATATTCACCACTCAAAGCGCAGTGCATTTCTTCATCGGCCCACAACCATTCACACAGTGCCTTTTAGAGTACATGTGACATGCTTTTATGTAACATATTCACAGCCACTTGACTATAAAAGGTTAAAGTGAGGTTCAGTATCTCACACAAGGAGGATCTCTTTATTTTCCTATCTGAGGTTACAGTCTTCTAAAACCTGTTTTTTCTAAACTTAAGAGTTCATGCTTTGTCTCCCAGTCAGACCTTACATGTGTTTTGAATTGGAAAAAGAAGCATCTACAGTGAGAAAGTGTTTTCTTTGCTTATGTTTTTAAAACTTGAAAAAAATGTGGTTCCTGCAACTAAATGTTTGGCTACAAGAAAACACTTTGATACCAAAAGAAAGAGATAACTGCATTTCTGTTCATTCTGTTCATCCAAGGCAATTCCAAGGCTTCGAGGTTCAGATCCATTAAAAAGACAGTCATACAAGCCTGGAAAGGCATCACTGGAAGAAAAAAAAACACATCGTCAGAGCAGAATAACAAAAAACTAGCTGGATCCATGGCTGTTTGTTGTAAGTCAGTTCTTTTATCCCTGTTGTATATTATTGTTGTGATCTTTCCAAATTAGATCATTCATTTGTGTTTAGTGTCTTGCTTATTTCTTGTGTTCTGCCATGAGGTTCTCACCAGGTACTCCAGCTTCCTCCCAAAAAATATGTTTATTTGGTCCCTCTAAATTGTACTTAGATATGAGTGTGTGTGTGTGCAGGATTATTTAGCCAGCGGTGCTCTGTGATGGAAGGCCCCAGGCACTTCTTGGACAAGCGGATATGGAGAATGGATGTATGATAACATTGTTAGGTGCTGCTGTGTTTCCTTCTAGCCTACCAGGCTTCTTGTCCCCTTCTCATGGAGCTTCGATGTCAATTTACTGTCTTTGTCTTTATTAAAACTGACAGTGTCTCTCCCAAATCCGTATATGTTTGTCCTGTGACAGATTCATAGATTTGAATAATTAAAGGCTAAGGAATTGTCTATGTAATCTGACTCACGTTCATATAACAGCAAAAGTATACCAAAAGTGTATACAGTAAATAGGCACTCATTTTATTTATGTTAGTGGATTTCATGTTGATCACCTGGAACTGGGCAACAACTGTGTTCAGAACCCTTTAGTCTTTTCACATTTTGTAACAATACAACAGAGGTAAGCAAAATTTCAAAAATAACAATAATCAAGTCGAATGAAAAAGTGCGAAAATTAGAAAATAAAAATATTCTGTTAAAAATAACTATTGAAATATTAAAGCACCTATGTCATGCAAAATCAAGTTTTTTGAGTTTTCAATCATCTGGTAATGCAATTTTCTCATAAAAAACCCCCACCAGAGTGGTTTTTGGCTTAATTAACACATGTCTGAGTAATCCTCCTGAATCCTGCTCTCTGAAGAGGTGCACCACGCTCTCCTGAAAAAAAGACTGAGTGCACACATTGCGTATTACAGAGATTACAGAGAAACAAGCCGTTTTACTTCGTGGTCCAACATTAACTACAGGATACAATTTAAATTTCAGGACAAATTAATAATGTATAACACCAATGGTAACATTTATTATATATATATATAATATATGTCTATCCCAGAAGTTGAAAATATGTAAAACATGTAAAAAAGCATGATATTGTCCCTTTAATTATTTTTTCATAATGCCAGATGTATTTTTTTTTTTATTTAATCAGATGGATAAAACTGAGAAACATGTAATCATGCGCCAACATGTAACAAATTTCACGTTTCACATTACAGGGCTTTGAAGTTAATTCATAAACTAGATAATATCATTACAAGTGTGAACACTATAAAGTATTTCTACTCTCAGAATATACAGTGTTGCCCTCCAACTGGCATAGCATGCTTTGCAGATATTTTCATTTTTTTGTCAGTTTTAATTTCTGCTATTGGCTTGTTTTAAAAATAAATTAGTGATTAATACCCTCTGGAAAACATCTATCTATCTATCTATCTATCTATCTATCTATCTATCTATCTATCTATCTATCTATCTATCTATCTATCTATCTATCTATCTATCTATCTATATTAAAATTCAAAATAAGTGTAAAATCCTTTTTTTTCGCATTGCACTTCTAGTTTTCTGTTACATTTAATTATCCATTATAATAATTATGGATATGCAATATCGGTTGATGTTTTCCATAAATCTAGCAATGAACAAGAAAAGACAATGTATATAAAAGCCATTACTTCATCCTTGGTTAAACTAACAGGGGCTGAACATGGTTGCGAGGATGAATTGGTGCTGGTGGGGGGATTGGTGCTTCTGGGTGGGTTGACAGACCAGGAGAGGATGCTTTAAGGGGCTGTTATAATGCATTGCACATGTTGACAGATGTTTGATATCGCTGCCTCCACAGAGCAAGGCACAGTCTAATCTATTTAGTTGCCTATTTGTTTCAGTTGCCTGTTTTTTTTGTAATTTCAGAATGACGGGATCTATGCTAAGAATAACTAACCAGTAGCTTCAGCCTACATCTTGCTGTCTGCAAACACAGAGTAATGTAAATGTACCAAATATCTCCCACGAGTCCACAATTCAAAAACCTTGTTTTAACCATTTTAACTTAACTTTAACATTACTCTGTCAACAGCCTATTGTCTAAATTACAGAACCAACAGAGTTACATTTACGGCATCTATCTATCTGATCATTTATTTATTACTTGCTTCCATCCATCCATTTTCTGAACCGCTTAGTCTTCCAGGGGTCGCGGGGGGCTGTTGCCTATCTCCAGGTGTCAACGGGCAAGAGGCGGGGTACACCCTGGACAAGTCGTCAGTCCATCACAGTATCACTTGCTTACTGTTATTAAAATGATAGAAATGGTTATGAAATAGTAAAGAACATCGTTTTTTTGTTTATTTCCCCCCCAAGTGGAATATGGATATAGCGACATGTCCCTATCTGTTTTGCTATAGGTAACAGTTAGATTTTTAAAGCTGGTATACAGTATGTGGGACAAAACAAAAAGACAAAACAGTTCACACATGAAATATGTATATTTAGATTAGCTGAAATAATTTGGGATTTTAAGAACAATTAAAACATTCAAAACATAATAAAACTTGTTTCTTGCTTTTTCATAGGTTTAAGCCTAAACAGTTTACAAGCATAGTGTGTTGTGAGCTTGAAAGCAGTTGCAGCTGGAATGTATCTGTAATGATTTACAGCCACAGATCCCTGGCGAGCTGCAGTCTATTCTATCACCAGGTAGTCCCAATATGAGGCCTTTGGCAGAGAAGCCATTGCGCGCTTTCCAAAAAGCCCATCTACTGCTCTGTGGGTGCACAAGTATAAAACTCAGGTCAGAACGAACCAAATAAATTCTTCACTTCAACAACTTTGTTCCCCTTTATAACAGAGGTAGTGTAACATGGGGCTTGTCAAAGCATGAAGCATTGTTCTTTCTAAACCTAACTGCAGAATTTAATGAGACAAGCTGCTATGGGGAATTAATTTTGAAAAAAGTTAACTCAGCCCATAGTGACATTAAACACAGACTGAATCCAAAATGCGTTTTAGGAGAGGAAAAAAAGTTTAACTACAACATGACATCTTTGCACATTAATTATTACATTTTAAAGCTTGAGAGAGAGAGACACTGTCACAGCTGTAATATCAGAATTATAGTTCAAAGAAAGGGGTCTGTGTATTTATCAGAAAAACTCATGCCATACTTCCACAAGTTTCCTTCTCGTGCTGATTATGTCACTCATTTACAGAATATTTTGTCAACTCTATTTGAAAAACAACTGAAGTAAAAATGCCTTAAATATATTTTAGGCTGCTGCATAGCTAAACCACAGCTGAAAAAGAACAATCGGAACAAGTCGCTGTTGGAAAATTACAGGCAAGTCTGCAACCTGATGTTCATTAGCCAGGGTTTAAAAAAGTTGTGCTTCAACAGATAAATACAGTACCCATAAAAGTATTCAGCCCCTTGGATGGTTTTACCCTCATTTCTGCTTTTACAATCAATCATTTTCAAAACGTGCTTTTTTTTTTTTACCAAAAAAGCCTGGATGTGAAAATGAAAACTAATTTCTAGAAAATAATGACAAGAATGAAACACAAAATCAATGATTGCATAAAGACTCAACTCCCTTTAATGTTACTGACCTAATTCAACAGAGTTCCAGTCGGTTGGTACTTGTAGTCTCATTATCACTGGAATGGAGAACGCCTGACTGCAGTGACTGTATCACAAGTAGTTGTAGCATAAAAGCATCTATCTGCTCACCTCACAGCTAGAAGGTCCTGGGTTCGATTCCTGCCGGGGACGCTGTGGGTGTGTTTGTTCCTCCATATCATCAGCACCCACACCCTGGGTGGGCTTGGCGAAAGGGCCTTTCTGTGTGGAGTTTGTGCATGCATCAGTTCTGGGCTGTATACTGCCTCCTCCTGGCTGACTGGGGTGCCTGAAGGGTTGGGGAGGATCTGGCTGGAATAACGTGATCCTTCCACGCGCTATGTCCAGCTGGGGAAACCCTGCCCCCCTCAGGTGACAAGAAGGCCTTGCCCACTCCTCAGGCAAGAAGGAGGCTTGAGCTTCAGTGCAGGGCCCTCCCACAGTTAGCAGAGGGAAAGCAATGCCCAGAACTCGAACTAGGTAGGAGCACTGGGGGATAAATAATAAAAGTAAAAAATAAAAAAAAGCATCTATCTGGAAGGTAGGGCTGGGCGGTATACCGGTTCATACCGAAAACCGGTGTTTATTTTCGTTATGATATGAATTTTTAATATACCCCTATACCGGTGAATAGCCCAGAACATTTTCGGAACGTTTAATGAGGGGAAGTGTTTCAGGACCGATTTCACTGCTACGCGCTCTTCACCACAGTGTAGAAAAGAAAGTTTTTAACTAAGTACAGCTGCTGGCAGGAGCGAAGTACACAATTATTTTTAAGTAATTCAAAAAAAGAGGAGTGTCATGTATAGTTGAAAAAGTTTATCGGCTTTAAAATGTCAAACGAGAACCGAACGGCATTCCTTTTACAAACTTTGAGAGTAACCAGTAGGGGGAAGTGTTGAGTGCTATTTGACCGTCTGTACGTACACGTGGTCAACGGCGGCAACACCAGTGGGAAAGAAATCCAAAATAGCGGTGTTTTACATACCATCTAGGATACTTCTGACGTCTTTTTTGCCATGTTTATTTTACTTCTTCTTTGGCAAAATCCGGTCTGAGTTTATACTCTGCCCCCTAGCGAGATTATTCAGTACTACATGCAAACCAATTAGAAGATACAATTTGTTGCTTGCGCCAACGTGAGGTTTTAAAAAAAATATACATTCAGCCTTAGCACATCAAGAATGTCTACTAGAACCATAAGCATTTTAAATATATTCATATCATTCACCTGTGTCTGGAAAAAAACAATATGATGCAGTCCATAATACGCATTAGTCCATTATTAGCATTAGTGGTTGTTTAGATTGTATTTACCCAGGATGCCCTGTACAATAGTCCGCTTCCTGTTTTTGGTGTGGTCCTGGTCTATTTACCATTCACACATGCAATCAAACCGAACCAGGGTTTGTTTCAATCGAAACCGAGACCCCTGTTTTTAGGTGGACTAGATTCTGTTTGTTTAGTCCGCATCAGAGTTTAATTGCCCAATCACACCTCCCCAAACTTTACGGTCAAGTGAAGACTAAACAGGGTTGGTGTGAATGTACACTGAGTTCCTAAATTTCTATCTTGGGAAGTCCCCCAGTATCCACTCCCCAAGGTTTATTCAATCGCCGTCCTTGAGAAATTGATGCCTTGGTTGAAGCCTTCAGGTTCACCCAGTGACACCTATCACCCCCTAGACTACTCAAGGAGGTTTTCCCTGTGGTTGGTTCATATATACTGCAAATAATAAACTGCAGCTTAGATACTTCGGAGGAACCCCTTGCCTTTAAATAAGAACCTGTTTCGAAAAAATCCAGGCCTGGACTTAAATGACTCTTGGAACTTCTCTCCCATCTCCAAACTCCCCTTTCTTTTCAAACTCTTAGAGGAGGTAATTTTTGAGCAGATTTCCTCGTATTTTAAACGGAGATCGGCGCTTTAGATCATTTGCAGTGGGGTTTTCGTTCACGTCACAGCACAGAGTTCAATCTGGTCCAGGTTTTAATGATATTTTCCTTGAAATGACTTGTGGCTTTGATGCTTTACTTGTGATGTTGGATCTTTCTTCTTCTCCTTTTGATATGGTCGACCACACAATCTTGCTCTCCAGTTTGCAATAAGATACTGGGATTACAGGGTCCACCCTGTAATGATTTTGGTCTCTTCAGACTTTTCTTCAGACTTTTCAGACAGACCCTTTAGTTTTGTGATTGATGCCACTGCTTCTGAACTGGCAGGTCCATCATCATGTGGGGTACCTCAGGGCTCTGTATTAGGCCCACTGCTGTTTTATCTGTATATTCTCCCACTTGGATCTATCTTTCGGAGAGACTCCATTAATTATCACCTTTATTTTGATGATTGCCGGCTATACGTTTCCATTAAACCAAATGATAAACTGGCTTTTCAGATTCATCCATTTTCTGGCCTATTTTCTATCTGTAACTGATGCAGGGAATGGAGTTTGGAGGAAATGTTTACATGCAGCATGCTTAAACAACTTAGACTGATTGTTTTAGAATGTTTTTTAATTGTTTTCAGTGGAGACCATAAAAAAACACAATTACAGTATTTTACTGCACTGACAGATTATCTTAATTAACTCAAGAGTCACACCATAGTGAAGTGAAATAATCTGACAGAGCAAAAAGATGACACTTTCTAAGACCTCTTAAAATAAAAAGAAATACCACTGGTCTTGCTCAGTATATCCGTCTAAAAAGAAGTTCTAAAAGATTTTTTGGCTAAATATAAGATTGCAAGTCTTGGTTAGATAAGCGATTTCAGCAGTAGGCTTTGCATAATAACTCTAATGGTTTTTCAGAACCTCGCACACTGTTCCAGTTTATTTTCCAACAACTTCATTGTATCTCAACAGCAACAAGAAATGCATACAAATTAGTGAATGTCAGTTCAATCTGCTGTTGAGCATAACAAAGGTACCAGAAAATCAACTAGTACACCTTCTGGGTAATACCCTTACTAACAATATGCTTTACAAATGGAAATCACAATTCACTCCTGACTGAGCTGTTACTTGAAGCTTCACTCTACTTTATATGACATTGTGTCCCTTCATTCCTCTTGCTTACTGATTGTGGTCCAAAGAGGCTGTCATAGGCAGTAGAGCATGGATACCTGAACCTGGCCCGACGGGACCCGATGGGTCGAGCCGGGTTCGGTCAAATATTTAGAAAGGATTCTCGGGTTTGGGTCGGGCTCGGTCACATCAGAGGAGGGACGGCAAAAACCTCCACCTCCATCCAGGCCCTACGAGACCAGCCACAGCCAACACAGGAGGAGATTAAAAGAAGTTAAAATACAAAATAAACAGGAACTAATATAAATAGGAAGATAAAAATATAAAAACATAAGAAAAAATTAAATAGGAAAAAAGTTATACATATAGGCTATAGTATAACAATGATAAAATTCTGTTTAAAAAAATGCAAGTGCAGTTTTTGTGATTAAAATAAATCTAAAATATCACCCCAAATCTGTCTTCCTATATGTGGAAAAATGTGTTAAACTAGCCCGGACAACGTAAGACGTGCGGAATGCGTATTAAGCTCCATGGGTCAGCAGCATCAGCAGCACCTTGTCCACCCCCTCAAACCCAGAGCTCTGCATAACTTTCTGTTGGGAACAGAGTCCACCTCTGAACCAGAGGAGCATACCCGGGTGCGCACCTGTGTTGGGCCCGGGTCAGACTCGGACATTAATATCTTAATGCCTTTTGGGTTCGGGTCGGTTTGGGTTACTGCTGTATCAGTCGCGGGCCGGGCTCGGACAGAAAAACGCGACCCGATCTGCACTCTAATAGGCAGCTCAGAGGAACTTTAACTATACAGTTTAGGTTAGCACCTTCTAAAGTGGTGAATGACTTATATAACAACAATAAACCATGTTAGCATCTTTATTTCCCCCAAATTTAAAATACAAAAAACACATGGGCTTGGTGGAATAGTCCACATAACATGGGCCAAGGGTAAGTGTGCATCAAGGGCACCAGGGGTCGATTCAGTCCTGGTGTGTTGGTGGAGTGACTCTTCTATGGAGCACATACCAGGTGATCTGAAGCAGTGGTTCTAATGGATCCCTTGGTGGCCATCAGATCAAATTTCATAACGCCTTGTGCACAAGTAAACAAATACAATTTATTAGTACGCAATCTAAAGTCATTCTACAAGCTTCCATTTTTGTAAGCAGAAATAGAATTCCAATCCACTACCAAAAATGGATTAAAGCAACACTTTAAACATTGTGTTCCACTTTAAAGTAAAGCTTTTGAATTTGTTTCAGTGGTTTCTAAGAAAGTAACATGAATGTTTTGCTACTGGACTTGTAAATGATATCAGTTCAGTATAATGGACAATTAATCTGAAGTCTGTAGGGGGCCAAGGATAAAAAGTTGTAAGGAGTTGCTTGAATAAACAACAGTAAAAGTTAGTCACTGTGGATAGTGCATTTGTAGTATTCAGTTGTTAACATGACTGCACAAAAATCCTTATATTTTCAGATTGGCAGGGCTTAATTTTCCTACATTAATCTACATGAAAAATGGCCTTACTGTGAATTGCTTTGTAAACGTTTGTTCTCCAAATGTCTTATTGCTTTCTTCTCCTTCATGTTGAATGTGGCCATGAGGACATTAGTGAAGAGCCTCAATAAAACATACAGATGTAATTAAAAACGATGTATTATTTGACTTGGGCAATGTGGACTATTCATAACAACCACCTCATTTCAGTGGTTTCACTCCAAGTTCAGAACACCACAACACCTAAGAAAAAAAACAAGACTGGTTTAAAAAGTGCCCAAGTAGTGATATAAGCAGGAAATACAGTACAAATACCTACTAATTGTTTTTAGCAAGCTGCTAGCCACCAGGGCTAGCACTGAAGACTCATCTGAGACCTGTCAATCAAAGGACACACCCCTTATTATTCATAATTTCAAACTCAAATTAGATCTAAACAGATGAGTTAATAACATTTCAGCCCCACGAGTTGTCATGACGATAAACCCGACCTGTTAAACATAGAATGTGTTTTTGAAACCCGGCTTTAAATGTGTATTTCTGCTGTGAGGTTGGCATTTTTAACATGGGAGTCAGCCCCTAGTGGATGGGATCGGAACTGAAATTTTTGTCACTAAAGCGTTGGCTTCAAATTTGGCCAGTAGCGTTTGCCTATTTGCACAAACACACTCACCAGACGAAAATGGTAAAAATATTTAAGGACTGGCACTGTCAGCTGACTAGACATCTACTCATAATACATTGATGCCCAAAGTAGTCAAAAAAATGTTTTTCCTGTTTTGTTTTGCTATAGTTTATGGCACACAGCCACATGGCAATGACAGCACACCACACACAGATTTCACTCACAAATATTCCAATGGCCACGTCACAGTCAACAGGCCGCATGTTCGTATTTCCTCATAACACAACACACACACCGCAATATACCCCGATATATGATTAGAGCGTTCCCAACGTTGTTCGGATTAGACCAGAACACTGAACACGCCACACACAGCAGGACTATCTGTTGGGATTATTTTAAGAGCTATCCTGATATTCGGTGTGTGTCAGAAGGGGGAAAATCATCCAAAAAACACTGCTGTGTGAACCAGGCCTTAGTTTTACAACTGCACACAATTTGTGAGCAGAAAATGATTCACCCTCTTTCACTGCTCTGCAGGTAATGTGATTTTGAACTAGCATGGGTTCTCAGTTATGTGGTTCAATTAGCCTAAAGATTTGGGAAAGTAGAAAATTCACTGACGATATTCACATTTTCAACACTGAGATCAAATCTCTCTTTAATAACCTTGAATTTTCATTTTTGTTAAATTGTTGCTGAGTCTTTCTCGTAACACACAGCAACTTCAGGACTTATTAGTGTCTTCTTACAGGGAGAGGGTTAACCAGAAACCTAAACCTTGAACCAGCAACTGCAGCTGTGTAAAATATACAGCATGGTTAGTATGCATATGCTTTAGAATGCGCCTCGGCTCTCCACCTCCACAAAGCATTGTTTCTGTTTCTAAGGTTTGAGAAGAGCTCACCTTGAGCTGCTCATCTGTTTCTATGGTGATTCATCTTCTGAGTTTTTTTTCTTCACTTTTTCTCAGTGTTTTCAGGTTTGAAAAGCTCGGCATATGTTTATGTTTCGGATCTGTGCTAAATGATACCCAAGTTTCACCACACAGCATTCTACCACTGAGCAGATCTAATTTTAGGTTACTTTGTAGATCACATTTAATAAATGGTCAATTAAAGCTGTATGTATTTACCTTACAATTCTCAGGCAGAAGACATGCAGTGGAACAATGTATGTCTAATTACTTTACCTAGCATCATAAATATCCTCAAAGTTTTTTTCACAACCATTTTTTTTTCTTATTTCTCTAGAACTCTTCAGTCTAGAACCCCCAAATCCAAAGGTTGAGTAGATGTGTCTAATATTCTCTATGACTCCAATCCCATTCTGTGACTCTAAAATAACTAATACCTCCATATGAAAGTTGCAGTAGGGGAAATAAGATTATTTTTAAACTTTTGATTATTCTACTTACTGCACACGTGGGAGTGATATTAAAATACTGTGTATGAATAAGAGTCCTTTCACTCTAATCTCAGAGAATGTTTTATTTTTATATGCTTTAAGTAGCTCCATATTTAAAGAAACCAAGTGCTTTATAAAGTGTTTTTATAGCGTTTAGGGAGGGTTGTGGTTCTTGATAAAGCTGAAGCCGAAAGGTGACGGGGAGAACCTACATTTATACCACTGCAGCTTTTTGTCAGGTACCCAAGAGGAATGGAGCTGCGATCTGGGTTTTTATTGCCTTCCACACGTGGTGGAGCAGGCTTCCGTCAGGTGGCAGGCAGTCAGCATTTGATAGGACATAGAAGCCGCACAAGCCTGCTGTGTTCGGGAGGAAGAAGTTTGGTAGCTGGTATAGCAGCAGAGAAGCAGGAAGTGTCCACGGTGATCAGAGAGCGGGTGTCGGCTAGATCAGGCTGGAAGGCTGCAGATTCAGAGTCTCAACAGACGGGATGATCGCTGGTTAAATCAGTTACTGGCGTGAGGAACACAGATCAGGAGATGGAGGCATGAACAGATGGATGTCAGAGATGTAGGGCAAGTCAAAAGTCTTAACTTTTGAGGGGATCTGTGTTGTCATGATGACTTAACGAATGTTTTTTGTAGAGCTTTTGTTAAGCTAAGCCCACCCTTGTCCTTGCCTACTGCCATTCTTCTGAGATGCTAATGGAAACACAACCATCCCATTCTAGGTTGTTCCGACCCGTTCGGTTCTAAAGCAACCCTAGTGGAAAAAGGAAAGGCAAGGTTGGGCAATTTTGTTTATATAGCACACTTTCAACCCAAGGCAGTCCAAGGTGCTTTACATGATTCAGTGGCAACGAAACTAAATGCACAACAAAAATATGAAAATCAAAATAGACCATCACCAAAAGAAATACATTTAGTAACTGAAGCATAAAATAAAATACAATTTATGTGACAGTATGAAATTTAAAAACAAAACACAATGATCAATCAAAAAAGAGATAAGGTAAAAATAACAAATTTATACAAAAGAAAATAGATAAAAAACAGATTAAAACTGAATCAGTTAAAAAAATAGGAATAAAAATCAAACCATGAGAATCAAAGAGTGATTAAAAAACACAATTTCGGACACAAAGGCAGATCTGAATATTAGAGTTTAAACTTTGATTTAAAAGAGCCTAACGATTCAGCATTTTTGCATTCTCCTGGAAGTTTATTCCAGATTTGTGGAGCATAGAAGCCTACACCTGCCTTTCCCTGTTTAGTTCTAATTCTAGCAATGTTTAGTAAGCTAGAGTTAGAGGACCTGAGTGGCCTGCTCGGTTGGTATAGTGACAACAGATCTCCAACATACTTTGGTGCTAAACCGTTCAGTGATATATAAATTAGTAGGAGTATTTTAAAGTCTATTCTCTGAGCTACAGGAAGCCACTGAACTGGGGTGAAGTGCTCTACTTTCCTAGTTCCTGGTGAGGACACGGGCAGCAGCGTTCTGGATCAATGCAGCTGTCTGACTGACTTTTTAGGTAGGCCTGTGAGGACGCTGTTACAGTAATCAATCCGACTAAAGATTAACGCATGAATCAGTTTTACAAGGTCCTTCTGTGACATTAGTCCTTTAATCCTAGAAATGTTTTTAGGTGATAGAAGGCTGACCTTGTTATTGCCTTTATATGACCCTGGAGATTCAAGTCTAAGTCCAACACTAACCCTTATACCTAGATTACGGGCCTGATCAGTAGTTTTTAGCTGTATTAGCTGAAGCTGTGTGCTGACTCTCCTTAGGTCCAAAAATAATTACTTCTGTTTTGTTTCTGTTTAGCTGAAGAAAGTTGTGAGACATCCAGTTGATTTGTTCAATGCATTCATTTAGGGTCTGGATAGAATTAATTTCACCTGGTGACAATGTAACGTATAGCTGAGTGTCGTCTGCATAGTTATGGTAACTAATCTTATTTGCTGCTATAATCTTGGTTAGTGGGAGCATATAAACATTGAACGGGGGGGTTCTAGGATGGAGCCCTGCGGTACCCCACATGTGATTTCTGTTTGTTCAGATGATAAATTTCCGAGGGACACAAAGAACTCCCTATTCTTGAGATATGACTCAAACCATTGAAGTGCTGTACCAGTGAGTCCAACCCAGCTCTCCAGTCGTTCCTGTTATATTTTATGATCAACAGTGTCAAACGCTGCACTGAGGTCCAACAGAACCAGAACTGTGGTTCTGCCGCAGTCTGTATTTATGCGAATGTCATTGAAAACTTTGACGAGGGCAGCCTAAGTGCTGTGATGGACACGGAAACCAGATTGAAAATTATCTAAGGTGTCGTTCATTGTTAGAAATATATTCAGTTGTTGAGATACAGCTTTTTCAATAATCTTACTGATGAATGGGAGACTAGAAATTGACCTATAATTCTGCATCAATGTATTATCTAGGTTGTTCTTCTTTATTACGGGTTTAATAACTGCTGTTTTGAGGGCCTGGGGGAAGACACCTGACAGCAGGGATGAGTTAACTGTTTGCATCAGATCGGACTTAATGACAGGGAGAACTTTCTTTAAAAAAGGTGTGGGTAAGATATTGAAGCAGCAAGAGGAGGGAGCTTAGCTGTTTAATAATTTCACCAAGATGTGATTGATTTAGTTTTTTGAAATCAGACATTTTCTCTACATTGTTTTTACATGGGGGTGAAAATGGTGTTGGGTTGGGTGCTGCTTCACAGATTGATCTTCTAATTTCCAAAAATGTTTCAATGAAGAAGTTGGCAAATTCACTACAGGCACTAGTTGAGTGTAGTTCAGGGGCTGCTGTGACTGGAGGATTGGTTAGTGTTTCAACTGTTGTGAATAACAACTCTATCTTTTAGAGCCTATGATGGACTGGCGACCTGTCTTGGGTGTACTCAGCCTGATGCGGAGTAGAGATGAGCGCCAGGCCACCCTATTGATGGCCATGGATGGTAAGAGGGTACAAAAGATAGAGGTTTTGTTTTTTATTTTTATTATTCCCGCCAGAGACTGTCCTGGGGCAGTAGCACAAAGCAAAACACATTGTTTCCACTGTTTTTTGAATCTATACAGGTATATCCTGCAGACAAAGCATTTGTTCATACACAAGATGTAAGGTTTACCTCCTAAAATTGATGGTGTACATTTTTTAAATGCCAATCACTTTAATATGGGGACTTCAAAAGGTCATTGGTTCACAGAATTACAGGAAATATGTATTTAATTGATCTGTTATCAGGTGTCACTGTCCAGTTGAAGTTTAAACACATAGAGGACCTCGTGCCCTCAAAATCCTCTAAACTCTACTGCCTTTTTTCTCCAACAAGCCACAAGCCCCTGCTGCTCGGAACAATTTAGCTGCATCGTTCCTCAGCCCCATTGTTCAGTACACTATGAATACGCCACTTTCTAAGATAGGCCCGCACTGTGTGAGAGGGAGAGCGACACCTCAAATGTGAATCAATATCTCATGACCTCCATGAGAAAACAGCGAAGACCATGCCAAGCCAGAAGCCATTTTGCCATGGACATTCACCCATGACTTTCTCAAATGTGGCAAAATCTCAAAGATCAACTCCTGGCTTTGTTCAGGTCCGCTTTGATTTCAGTCTTTTCAGCAACTTGACTCTTTTTTTATCAGCAGTCAGTCTTGCTAAAAACAGCACATCATTGGTTTTTACCACTTCTCAGACTGTATTATCCTGATTTTTTTTAAATGAAAGTGAACTACTCTCAGCACGTGGTTTAAAGGATTTTACAAAAAATTGAACTCCGAAGGATGGACAAATTAGTAGCCAGATAGAAAAACAATTGGAAATTGTAAAGTACACGTTTAAAGTGACTAGGTTAACATGCACATCTACAGCAACTTAAGTATAAATCAGACTTATGGCTTACCTATAGTTGAGGGTTGAGTCCCAGTCTACATACTATTCAGAAAATTACAATCTTTAAGTTTGTTCCACTTTGTGAAGCTAGGTGGCAATGTGTGCCCTTTCACACTGACATTCTCCCCATGGAGGAGAGTCACACAAATAGTAAACAAATACTAAAGTCAGTGAAGCAGACAGAGTAAAAGCAGGATGTGCATAAGGAGTGAATAAATGGACAACAACGCTGCAGCAGTTTATTTTTTAAGTCCTGCACTGTTTGATTGTGTAACACCCATTGTTGCTGCTAGGTGTGTTGTTGCTGTTCCTCTCTGTTTCCTTTCACTTCCTGAAGTGAGTGTGCCAAGGCTTCTAAAAGCTTGGCTAGTGGTGACGAGCGTATACATGCAGAGAAATTCGATTCTCCATTTGCCTTATGTGGGTACCTTACTCTGACTTCTTAAAGTCCAGTTCGGTTCAATTTAAGTCGAGCTAAGCTAAGCATGTCAAAAGTCCGATTTCAGTCGTACTATGTCAATAATTTGTGCTGAACTAAATTGTTCACAACCCTGAAACTGTGGCACAGTGGGTCACAGTATAGCTGAAAAATGTAATGTATTTTATTCTGATTGTATGTGACAGACCACCATAAAGCTGTGCATATTTTTTTCAGTTTAAACAGATTAAACAATCTGTATTCTTATCCACTACACAGGACGTATCTTCAGTTAGATGCTCCTTGCAACCATCTAACAGACTAGGATATAGTTTCGAGGAACATTTGCCCCATTTTTTGGCATTTTACAGCAAATCATACCATTAGTGGTTTCCATACACCACAGCTATTTGGTGGCTTAAGGCAAATTTGAGAAAAGCTGGCAACTCCAGTAGAGCTGGAAAGAAAGTCAACTCAGGTGGGTTAATCTGTTGAAACGACAAATGCTTTACTTTTCCAGGGACAGGTAAGTTGGTTAGACTTTAGTAGAAAAAGATGGAAGTGACCACTCCGGAAGTAAACATGTTACAAAGACTCCAAACATACAGTCAGAGCTATAATTAATTATATTCTATTAATAAATATAATTGCAGAAGCAGGTTTTTTCTACCAAAAATGGATAAGCATGAACAAATACAAGTTTAAAAAATAAATAAAAAAACTGAAAACCATGTATAATTTTCTTTTTACTTGAAAATTCTGTGCTTCATTGTTTTTGGTTTGTTACATAAAAAAATAGAATAATGTTTGTGCTTATTATAAAATGTGTTTTTTGTTTTGTTTTTGTTTTTAAGGCAATGTATATAACAACAAAAACTCCTATATTCTCTCCAAGGGCTCTGCAAAAGTTAATAGAAAAGTATGTGGTTCTTGAAAATGATTTACGTAATAATAAATAAGACAAAGGAATTTAAGAAATAAGAAATAATTTCAAGAAGTGTTAGAAGAATGGCAGCGGATTCCATTTTACCGATTGCGATTCTCATCATAAACACAGCAAAAAGAAGAGAAAAAAATGTGCAGGAGGGAGAGGAGCGTGGATCGATGGGGGAGCCACAAATCTGGGGTCCTCTGATGAGTTTGTTTGGTGTCCAGCTGTGTGTTTGCCTGTGATGCCTAAAATCCATTAAAAATATGCTGGGGGTCAGGGCTTCACTTTGGCTCCAACGGCTCGGAGAGGACAGGGTGGCCCATCCTCAAACTCATTTTCTCCGCAGAGCTGGGACTGTGAGGCAATCAGGCTCCAAAAGGACAGATGCCTGGAGAGCCCTGAAGCGTCAAAGATACTGTCCGACCTGCTGCAAAGAGTCCAACACACTGTGGCTGGCCTGGAAAAAGATCTTCCTAGGTGACGCTGATTATAGGTGGGTGATTGTCTTGGTGGCCTGGTGGAATTGGATGTTGGAAGTCAGTCCTCTCAAACTGAAATCAGCTTTGAAAGGCTGTCTTTTATGCTGCATTATAGGTTGACAGCAATCCAGCAACAAGGTGCAATTTTAACAACTCTGGCATTTCTACAGGCATGCTCAGCCCATACAATGGTTAAGAAAGGCAAAAAAGGACCATACTCCGTTAAGGAAATCATATTGTTATAAATGGTATCAGCTGTGCTGTAGCACATTGCATTTTTTCTGATGGTGGACTGTTGATTTTCATTTAACAGATCCATGATTCATAACCACATAATAAAAATGTCTTTAAACTTCCCTTCTTTGCCGTTTCGTGCAGTGATTTTTTTAAATGAAATATAGCGAGCACAAAGCAGCCCAATTTACAATTTCCAAAAAAAAGCAAAGCACATAATGAAACTTTCAACAAAACAAATTCTTTATTTGATGTGAACTTGAACAGTGGATATTACAGGGCTCCTAGAATTCAAAACCATATTTACCTTGTTGTTGTTTCACTGTTGTGCCCTTCGAGCTGTCAAACGTATGTATAATAAATTCTGTGCCGTCTCTGACCTGCACTTCAATGCAAATTTGTCATTTTGTAATTGCCACAGAGAATCAGGCCAGTCGGGATAAACCTCTGACAACTCATCATAGCCCATAGCCACACCCACGTACATTTATTGGTCCCCGCTCACTTACATTTTAGCGGTATATAACTTTTGGCTATAGAACTAGTCATTAAAACAGTCTTTCTGTTGTAGTGCTACTTGATCTTCATAATAATGAATTACTATGAAGATGGTTATGTGAATGGTGAAGAGTTTCATTGCAGCATATAACTTGGGACACCACCTGTGCCTATTTCCATGTCACTGCTGCAGGCACCTCTGCAATGGTGTGCAAAATTTTAAGGTTTTTCTTCTTTCAACTTTAATTGATTTATAAATGAGTCTAAGACGGTTAGCATTCTTATTATATTGTAAAGGTCCATTTGAATTCAATTCACAGTTAACTTTATGGTTTCAAACTGTCTGACTAATAAAACCACTTATTTCCATAGTACACTCTGGTGCACAACGTGGGTAAGAGCAAACAACCTCAGAGGAAAAATAAGGTATTATTTATAAACATTAGTTTCACTAGTTAGTTGAGAAAAAGCGTAATGAGATTTTTGTTAAAATCTTTTCAGTATGTGTTTGTTCTGTCAATCACAACATGCAGCACTCTCTGCAAACTCTCTCACTTATTTTGAACTGAACCAAAGGAACAACCCAAGTCCCGTGGTAAGATAAAGTATTTGCCCACTCGCTGGTGTCTTTTTGCTTTTTCCACATTTAATCAAAGATCCTATGAGTTAATACGTAAATTCGTTTTCAAGACACTATCTAAACCAACCTTGCCCTCAGTGAAAATATATTCGCGCTTCTTGCTAAATCATAAATTAAAGTGGACAAATAATGCTTTTAAGTTCTTTCTTTTTGCATGTAAATCATTTACTGTGGTTGATATAGATTGGAACTGCAATACTTAGGTCTGAATTCCTGATTATTGTAGCTCTACTGGCTTCTCTTCCACCTCTGAGGAATCTAGAGAATAAGTCATTTTGGTGCAGTCTCTTTAAATCCAGTTGGGGGCAATGCTTACTCCCCCCTCCAGTTCGTAGATCCTTCCACTTAACAGTGGAAGGATCCACTTAACAGTGGATCCTTATATCCTCACTTATGTTGTTTTATAGAGATACGGCAATCTAACGGTGCATAAACTGCATATTTCGAAGGTGTCAGAAGAGTTTTCCATCCAGGTACAACTTGTTACTTAACATACCCAATAACTGCATATTAGACAACTTTTTAATGGCCCAAAACATCATTAAGAATATAGTAACGCGCTATGTTTAGTAATGCATCTAAAACACGATCACTAACACAACTTAAAAGCCATAAAAAAGAGGTTTTTCTTAAATTCTAAAGAAAATGTTATAATAAATGACAATTGTGTGTTTAAGCAAGCAGACATATAGACATATGCTGACCTCATTACTGACAACACTAACACAAACCACTTGTGAGATACCGCCAGTGTTTCCACAGTTACTTTAGAATAGTAATCTGATTACTGACTATATATTTCTCCTTCCAAAAGTATCTTTGTTACTTTACTGATTACTTTAGTTTCAAAACCAGATTTAGAGAGATTTATCCATGCATTTGTCTCCAGCAGGTTAGACTACTGTCACGGCCTGCTCACTGGCCTGTCTAAACGAGCTGGTAGACAGCTGCAATACATCCAGAATGCTGCTGCCCGAGTCCTGACAAGAACCAGGAAATAGGACTATATTAGTCCAGTGCTCCGGTCTCTGCACTGGCTTCCTGTCGCTCAGAGAATAGAATTTAAAACAGTTCTGTTTGTGTACAAGTCTTTTCATGGTTTGGCACCAAAGTACATCTCTGACATGTTACAGACATATGAACCATCTCGGGCCCTGAGAACTTCAGGGAGGGGTCTCCTGGTGGTTCCCAGAGTCAACAATAAACACGGTGAGGCTGCATTTCAGTTTCAGGCAGCTAAAATATGGAACAGTCTTCATGAGGATGTGAGACAAGCCTCAACTCTAACAATGTTTAAATCCAGGCTGAAAACAGTTATTTTTACCCGTGCATATAACAATTGAAAGTATTTTATCTGCACTCTTGCTTTTTTTTGTAATTAATTATTTTTTTAAGTTGATGTTTTTTTGCTGTTTATCTCTTTTCTTAATTTATGCAACTGTGAAACACATTGAATTGCCTTGTGTATGAATTTTGCTCTAAAAATAAACTTGTATTGCCTTGCCTTGCCTTTAGATTACAAGTACAAAGAAAGTTTGTTACTTTAAGCAGCTGCTATTAACACTGCCTTAACATAAAAAAACAATAACTGTTTTTCTCACTTTATTGGAAGTCCTTTTTAACATTAAACCTGGAAATATACTTTCTAACCTTGCATTGACACCAACAACAGGTTGCACCTTAGGATTTCATTGGACAGAAGTCTGGAGAACTAGAAGAACAGAAAAATATATACTACTTTGCTTTGAGAATAAAGACTTGGACAAGGACATTACATATTTCATCCAGCTTCTGCTTCTCTTGGGAAAGTTTCCTATTCATAAATCAAGATGAACAAACACCAAATGAAGCATAAACCATTTCAGGAAAAAAAATACATCTATATTAGGGCTGGGCAATATGAGCTAAAATCAATATCACACGAAAAACAGATCACAAACCCTTATCTGATTTTTCATTTTGGATCACAAAACGAAAATGGAAAAAACAGATAACGAGAGCTCATTTTTGATTTTGGTATTTTTGTTTGAGGCAATTGGCCTGACCCGGAAGTTCCCTCTGAAGCTGAAGCAAACACTTTGTGTAGAGAGCTGTTCGTTTATACACACACACTGCCACAACAGATGGACGGCCTGACTTTTCATATGTGGAGTAAGGACAACACAAGGATAGAAAAGTGTTAGAGAGAGGTGTTTTATTTTACTGATAGCCAGTTTACGATCACGGAGGTCTGCTTTAATGAGTAGGGTGTATGTTGCTAGCCTACGCATTTAACAATGGATGATACGATGGTGATGTTCAACATACTGCTTATTCTGCAGCTTTTGTCAGACTCCAAAATCAACCTACACATATAAGGAGTACTATTCTGAAGAAGTGAAGGAGAGTGGAGGACGCCATAAAGCAGCAAGACAGGAGACCGGCTGGACCACTTATATGGTGAGGTCAAGTAGGCTAAAAAAAAGCTAAAGCCCAACGTAAAACTGTGTAAATGCTGATGTATTATGGTTTAGTTAAATGTATGCTGTATGTGTTTCAGATAATGTCCCGTAAAGTCATCGCAGCAGGTGTCAGCGTTTAACCAGCCTCTCTGTGGCACGAGCTTGTTCCTGCAATGTCCGAAAATTAGATATTTTTGTGTTATCTAGTAAATCTGTTTATTCTAAAGTCTTCCGTTTTATTTTTTGATAAATATTCATATTGTCACTTAATTACTTCAGGACAGCATCAGATATTTTTAGTTGTATTCCTTAATTTAAATCATTTAAAGTGAATGCTTTTAAATGCATGATTAGTAGAACATTCTAAGTACTTTCAAAGTAATATCAGCACCCTAAAGTCAGCTCAGAATTATAAAATTGGTCCTACAAACTACAAAGCATTCATGTTTCTCATAAAAAATACATGCAAATTATGTAAGAATTTTACTATTGTAGTCAATTTTTAATTGTTGTCTAGGCAGGAAGAAAAGGGTCTCCATCCATCCATCTATTATCAATACCCAGAGGTGTCCTACTTGGGTAGAAATTTTGATTATTTATACTTTAGTTGAGTAATTATAGATTGGCCTACTTTGTATTTCTACTCCTTATATTTTCAAAGCAATTATCTGTGCTTTCTACTCCTTGCATTTTAAAAATAGCCTTGTTATTACGGTTTCATGTGGTCATTTTTTATTAAAAATAAACACAAAAACTCTACACACTACGCTACGTGGAAAGAGTTTGCTGTTTGTAAATGATTTTAATCATCTGTCTTTCTGACAGCCTGACTCCATCGCATACTGAGCACACAGGGGTCACGTTAGCTGAATATTGTTTATTGTAAAAAATTTTTTTTATTAATTATTGTTTTGATTATTGTTATCCTCCATTGTTAAATGCGTAGCCTAGCAACATAGACCCTAGTCACTAAAGCAGACCATACAAGCAGACTGTCCATCTGTTGTCGGAGTGTGTGTACTGTATAAACGAACAGCTCTCTACACAAAGTGTTTGCTTCAGCCTCAGAGAGAACTTCCGGGTCAGGTCACTCGCCTCAAACAAAAATACCAAAATCAAAAATGAGCTCTCGTTATCAGTTTTTTTCCATTTTCATTTTGATAAGGGTTTGTGATCCGTTTTTTCACGTGAAACAAAAAAAGAAAAAAAGAAAAACGAGTGTGTTTTTGTTTTTTCTTTTCTGTTTGAAACGAAAAAACTAACTGCCTGAATGTACAAAGACCCTTAATCAAAGCCCAGACTGAACTTCCATTTAAAATCTGTAGCTAAACATTTCACAAAGATATCGATGGTTGATAGCCCTTTAAATGTGAAAACAGTTCCTCATTGTCATTAATCTTAAAATTCTGATGGCAGTTGTTTCTTCTGAAGTTCGCACAACCAGTTTCCGGAGGCAGTATATTTTTGAATAGACCAATTTGTTTGAATAACTTTTTTCTCTTTATTAAGTTAATTCATTTATAAATAGTTTTTTGTATGTACTCAAGTATTCTTTGTGAAAAATTAAAAGTAGTTTGATAGAAACAATTTTAATGTCAGTAAAAACCAAAAATATGACAACCGTAAATATCATTCATGTATTTGTGGAAGAGAATAGAAGATAATTTATTATTTAATCGATCTTCAAGAGATCTGACAAAGAAGACATTTTTCATGACTGATATATTTCTTTAGACGATTTGATAGTTCAGTGAATCGTTTATCGATGTCAATAAAACAATACAAATTTTGTGAGCATGCTGGAAAAAAACACAAAAAAACCCACACAAAATGTTTAAAAAAACCA
Source organism: Apricaphanius iberus (assembly GCA_028564705.1). Lineage (NCBI taxonomy): Eukaryota > Metazoa > Chordata > Actinopteri > Cyprinodontiformes > Aphaniidae > Apricaphanius > Apricaphanius iberus. The sequence goes on along the minus strand of JAPXFQ010002251.1, from coordinate 531,802 downwards.
ACATTCTTTGTCCAAATCTGTGAGGAAAAAAAAGTGTTTAATGCGTTAAAGCATCACTTACACTTGAGCAGTCTCTATACTCCAGCAGGGCATTCTCAGATCAGCAGAATTTTTTTGACATCCAAGCCGATTTCCAGCATCCCCTTTCATCCGCCACTTACTGGCAAGGCCAGAGCCTAAAGCCAGATTTTCTTGGGCTGTCCTTGAGCCATCACAGGGACCAATTGACAAGCGGGGGGATATGAGTGGGAGCCAGTCAGTGCCACCTGCTGAGCAGAGAAGACAGAAAACATTTTTATTTGAGAGTAGCAGATTTACTGGGAGTTCTCTAGCGTGTGTTGTGAGCTGGTAAAATGACCAGGTCCTGACAAGACTTCAATTCACGGGTCACAAAACATGTCAGGGTAATGGCAGAAAGGTTGAGAAGCACACTTAGCTTGACAGGTTCCTTTAAATGCTGGCTGCCTCCAAGCTGTGATCCACGTGATGCAGTGCACATACAGATTAACTGAGAGCTCACTTGGTTTGCATGTCAATTTTTCTCCCTAATATGAATTTGTTTCAGTGATGGAATCTGTGGTTTGCATTGTGGTAAAACTACTGTTCCATACTTCCACAGTACTTGCACTGTCAGTCTGCTTAAAAATAAAATATAAGAGAAAAAAAACCTTTAAAAAAAGTAACCCCTCCCCCCCCACCTTGCAAAAGTATTCATGCCCCCTGATTTGAAAAAAAGAAAATTGTCACAAACACAAACTCAAGTCTTGTAGTGGAATTTCTACTATATTTGACAGTTATAGTGCATTTTATATAAGTTAGCCCTTTAAACCCTAGGCCTATTTTGAAGCCTGTTTCTCGAAAAATGGTTACCCATGAAATAATTTCTATATTTCAGCAATCAAAAGAAGCATTTGAGTCATGTTGGTGTTATTTTAAAAGTAACATTCATTAGAATTGACAGATGTGTCATTATGCATGTTGTCTGTTTATAAAACTAATATTACTATTTCTATTACTACTCAATTCTGTGTCCCCCAATTGGGGGACCTCTCAACCGAAATATTGCCATAGTCCGGCAGAGGTCCAACTGAACTGGCTTATATTAATTGAGCTAACATACCCAGATAATGCAATCAGAAAGCCGAACTTCTCTGTAAACGTCCCAGCAAAATCCACCCACTCCCAGCCTGGGCACTGCTCCTTCTTGAAGTGAGGAGACAGTGGAATAAATACACTGGAATAACAACAACACAGTGCCAACAACAAGTGTACTCGACTGGGACCAAAAGGTGGTCCTGCCCTTTTTGGCCATGGTGGCCCACTATAATCGTTTGCAAAATATGCAGAGCACATAGCATACAAGAGGATATATGTGTTGTTATAAAAATCTTTTTTTATTTTTAAGCGCAGCAGCCCACACTATTTAAATAGTTGTTAATCATGGGAGAATGGCCACAGTGCCCAGTTGAGAGACGTCAGCTTTGAGAACTTCACTCTTCTTATGGCTTTTGTCATATGATGCTGCGTGGATAAAAAATGTATTTAATCCTGGATGAAGAACAATGATAGAAGGGATTTTCTCTGTAATTTTTGGCTGACAGTTTTCTTTAGGCAGCCGTAGTTTTCAATCCCATTTACAAAACCATCATGAATTATCAGAACCTTTGCTTGGTAGGTTCTTAATTTTTTATGTGTCGGATTCACACTCCTGGATTTTTACCTTTGATCTTGGTTGTTTCTGATGTTGCCTTGTCATGTATTCGGGGGTTTCTTACTATCCTTGGTTTGTTAATAAATTTCTC